>OY282596.1:9716237-10916237 GCA_958298965.1 Chrysolina haemoptera | reverse complement strand
TACCTGATTCTTCAATCGTATGCTCTTCTCATCATTTGCCTGGCCGCATCCATTCCATTGTCTGGATCTGGCTCTCTGCGATTCATCTATCGCGGAGACTTCACTGCCTTAACTTTTACTTCTCACGTTTTGGAGAATCTGAGGAAGTTGTGGCTGTAGGCAAGTGGTGCGAGCAAGAGCCACTCTCAATCAATGCCCAAAAAACCTGTCACAACCTTCACTAGGAAAATAGTACTGAAAGGCCTAAATATATAGTATTCCATGAAGTGGAGATCCCATTTCAAATCCTACGAGTATTGTTCGAACACAAGCTCAATGCTCATGAACATGGAATCTGCACATCGACCAGACGGCACATAAGACTAAATTGGCCCTGGGGATTTGTTAATGATGTGTTGATTGGGGTTGAATCCAAAATGACTCTATAGCCATACACAAGGTTGATAAGGTTCAGTGGAGTAGTGTATCAAGATACAACACTCGGGAATGATTATATAGGTTGCTGAGTGACATCCAAAGGCTAGCGTACCTGAATGTTACCAACCCCGACGGCAGCTCTTCAGATCCTACTGGACCTATCATCACAACACATTTTCATTCGAAACCTCGGTCTGCTGACAAGCCACTGCATATACAGGTTCTGTATTGTACATTGTAATGATTATTCATAGGTGATTTAGGAAATAAGGAATCCAAGCACTTGACTCGGTCAAACGTGGTCATTCTGGATACAGACATCAAGGGAGTTGAGTGCGGGTACAAAACGACAGTGTAAGTGATTCCAAATACCCAAATACCTAAAAAGTGCACTTAAGTGTGATTAGTGAATATAGGAACACCACACTTGTAATACACATACATTATTTTTGATGTACTGTCTCTATAGTTTTCCGCAACAAAACCGTCGATGAGTCCCAAACAGAGGACGCAAATTCAAGGAGAAATCTCATCAGTGTATTATAAAGATAAATGATAGTCCCAATGTTACTGAAATCCCTAGTTACTCTTTTAATGAATTCCGATAATTGCAACACCTTGCAGAAATATTTTTTATATACATGAAAAGATAAGCTTTCTCTGGAAACGTACTCCCAACTAAGTTTTTTACACCTAGCATCATTCGAGTCATTCATACTATAAATGAAATGGCTTGAATAACAATATCTGGAAAAGACGATGACATCACATTTATCAAGGTTGATGTACAGCTTATTGGTCAGTGACTAGTGGAAAATGAATTAAATGCCACTTTGAAATTCAAAATTATTATTAAAACCTTTAACACGTCTGAAGTCATCGGCATATAGAAGACTATCTGAATTTGATCCCTGAAGTACACTCTACTTAGCCAACAATGTGGTTGAAATGTATGTATTGCCACCTTCTCTTTGAATGATATGAAATCAGGGCTACTGGGACCAAATGATTAGTTTCTCTAGTATGTCATCATTAATCTTAAAACTTAAAATCTTCACCAAAGTCAGTATAGATCACATCCACCTAGTCCTCCTTTTTCAATGCGTTGGACAATTCATTTACAAAAGTTGCTGAATTGGCTTCGATGTATTTATTTTCACAGAAATCACGCTTGGAACTTATACGTCAAAAAACTAGTATGTATAAACCACCCATCCAAGATGTAACCATAGTTTTCCGCTGTTTATGCAAGCATCTGTAATTATTTTTGATCGACAATATATCTCCTTGCTTAACAACCAATCAGTTGATTACAAATTTTGAAATTCAGCCAATAAAATCGGAATTACAGTGAAAATATAGCTTGTCGCTGTATTTTCACGGTGATAAACCTGCTTAGTTTTTGTTTCACTAACTGTCAAGTGAAAATAATGATTTCAATTATAAACGTCAAATTTATGCGTTTTGACTAGTTATCTCTATAATTATATGAGCGATCGTTGGGTACAAAATAAATGTCTATTGGTATCATAGATGTGGCAGTAGAGAAGAGTATTCCCAATGCAAGAAAATACAACGAGTCCGCAGGAAAATATAACTCGTCCTGCGGACTCGTTGTATTTTCAGCTTTGGGATGCAATTCATTAATATTCCAAAAAATTATCGATAATAATCATACCACTTTAATATAATTATTACCCCTGATAGTTTTGTTGTCTGATGCTCAAATAAACGAGAGGTTCTAATAATCATTGTCGATAATGTTCCGGAAAATGAAAACTGCCGACAGGAAAGGAAGCTTATGTTCATTTACGATCACAAATCCATACAAAAGCGGAAGCAATATTGAAATAGAAAAACCCACTCCATGCGTCGCGTTGACCTCAAACCATCCCGTGTCACAAAAGGGGCATTGTAAAACTGTAATAAGCCAGTTTTATAGCGGCAGCTCGAAAATTCCAGCGAAACATTTCGATAAAGAGAAAAAGAAATATTAAAGCGGAAAAAAATCATAATAGATATATTAGGTCTGTTTCTTATTCGGCAGCTGGCTCCGTCGTGATTTTTTTCTAATTATGGACAGATTGTGTACACGCGGCAGATCTTGATGTTATTTTGAAGGTCTTCCGGAGCCAATAAAGGAGCGCCGGATACAGACCGGATGGGGAATCACAAAAAATATTACTACCATTCTCTATAGTGTCCTCGTGCAGCTCTTTCACCCTGATAACGTCCTAGGTGGAGAATAAATAGAAAATAATTTGCGAATGACATGAGGTATGTAGAAATACGTTTGACGGTGAAAGTCGAGGTGAAATAAAAAAATTACTTCGAATGAATAGGAAAAAAAAATTATATCTCTACAGCATAGCGCACACTTTTAGGAAAACATTTTCTGCCAATGTATGCTCTGATAGCATAATGCGAAATGATAATATACGGAGTGGGACACAAGAAACATATGGCTCAGACTCTCTTGGGTAAATATTTGAAAATAGCTAGGACATGTATTATTATGAGGGTTGGCACCTACACTTGTTTTTGTTTTTCACATAGCATGGGGTAAATTGTGATTGTCATTTTGCAGGGCATTTAATCATCTGTGAAACGCCGCTTCGTTTGCTATTTTTGATCTCTGCAATTTACTTTTCAATATTTTTCCATGCTCTTCTATGTTTTTGTTTCCACGAAAGGAAAATTTCCCGAGGCAGTGAGTTCCAAAGCTTTGCAGTTCGTTGAAATAACGAGCCATGGGAAAGAGATGTACGACAAAGTGATGGCAAATGATGTGATGACTCAGATCGACGGGTCAGTTTTAATGGGACCTATAACGGTGTCCATGACAAGTTGCTACAGTCGGTAATGCTGCCTCAGAATTTTCAGTGACTGGAATTTATTCATTCATCGATTGCATTTGATGGAGAATGACTTAGTCCCAGCTACTTTAACTGACGAGGTAAATATTATCCACCAGTCCAAGGACATGAAAATGAACCAAAAAGTTATCAGACAGACAATATAAATAATGACCCGCCAAACCAAAGAGATTAAATTGAGCCGAAAAACAATCGACAATCGACAATACAAAAATTGACACGCCAAATGAAAGAGTTGAAGCTGAACCAAATACTGATGATCAGCTTTCCAAAACACCACAGTTTTAAAGACAGAAAAAACATATTGCACTTACTACCATCATTCCACTGCCAAAAAGAACTAACACAGAGGAAAAAAAAAATAAAAGCTCCAAAATCGGAAATAATAACTTCGAGAGAAGAATTGGAAAATAAACAGAACAAAGAATTAGCTAAATCAAACAAAAGGAAGGAAAGAACAGTCCCATTACGATCTTCATCCCTTCAACCTGGACCGTCGGGAGTTTCTCGTATTTCGAAAATATAAAGAGCCACCTGCTGAAGAATGGAATCAGTGTTTCAAATTCGAAGAGTGGTAGCATGAACAATACACCTTTTATGAAACAGGGACTCTATTAGTCCCTCCTGCATGCATACCGAGAGAGACTCTCTTAGTCTCTCGGTATGCATGCGTAAATGGTTTTCATTTTCATCATAATAACCACCATTTTATTTACTAACATGAAAGACTGAACTAGAAGTGTGAGCCGCCGGTTTTCGAATCAAGGACCGGTAGCATAGAGGTTCAGTGTGCCCGACCGGAGATTGGGAGGCACGGGTTCGATCCCCGGCTGGTCCACATTTTTATTTCAGTTTTTCAATTTTTTATTTTCATGTCTGAATTGCCGCAAAACATATTTCTTCATATTATTTACAGACACCAAAACTATTTAGTAATGAGTACCGTTGGTTTATATCGCGAAATAACATTTCCAGTTTTTAAATTTTTATTACATTCCTTCGTTTCAATTTTGGTGATTTTTTTTCTCTTCGGTATTGAATCTGATCTAAACTCTGCCTTTTTTTTGCTGAAGAAAGTTTCCGCTGTATTTTTTTCAAGTCCTAGAAGCATTTGACGTTTTATCGATGTCACTCCTTGCAGTGCAAGGCATCGTTTAAACCCACACCATGAATTTTTGTGTGGTTTCATCTTGGTTGGTATCACCTCCATCAACCGTGGAAAACTATCACTGTAGCACTCTAGATGCTAAGAGATTTATATAATATCAATCAGAGTTCCTCTTTGACGACGTTAGTAAACATCAATTTCAGTAATGAAATGAAAACTGTTGGAAACATTGGAAATTCCTTTCCTCGTACTCATCGCGTTGTAATTTACTGAACTAAACTAACAACTACTTAATATAATAAATTTCTTGATGGTGAATTTCAACGAACCTAATTATAAGGGAAATTGGGTATTAGCTACTTTCGGTTTATGTTATTTTATGCATTACCGGGTAAATCTTATAGCAGAGAAGATAGACTGCAGCACTTTAAATTTTGGCAAGTTTCGTTATTGGAATACTTGTTCCACTACAACCCAACCGATATACTTCCAGTAACGTTTGAGATTTGTATTTCTGATATCGTAGTTGAGATGCATGATTAGTACATGATCCATACTAATTATAATAATAACTATAATACATTACTACGAGTTTGTCCAACTGCAGCTGGGAATTGATGAACTATGAAAAATTCAGATGAAATCAAACACGACCCTGAAATAGTTGCTGTTTTTTTTGCTACGGTGGCTGAAAATGTCATACGTACGATATCTCAAGATACATGAAATACGCACCTAGAATTCCATCATCTTATTTCCCGAATGAATGAAAAATAGTAGCAGTGTCGATATTTTTCAAGTAAACAGTAAACTCACTAGGAAAAGGCCGATTCATTAGTAATTCCATTACCTTCTAGAAATATGTATGATTTATGATATAGTAACAATTCACTGAACTCATCGTCCCTTCTTAGTAATCTCAACTTCAACTGCACACAGTACTTTGTTAGGAACAGACCATTGTTCGTAGCAGGCCACAGCTCAACAAAACTTCTTTCTTGATCGTCAAGAAACATTTGAAAGCAATAATGCTTTCAAATCATTGATAAAACGTTTTTTTTTCCTTTTCTTGTTCACAATAATCTTTGAGTAACATGTTGATGAAGGGCTGAAGCATTATTGCTTAATTGACAGTTTCAATAATTTCTTTATCTAAATCTAAATGTTCTCTTAATAAAATATTTTGATAGTTTGAAAATAATATTAAATTGAAAGAAGAAAATCGAATATTTCGAACTAAAATTGATAAAATATTCTGACGAATACTTTAGTTTTCACAATACAAGAATATTTTCTGGTAACTAGAAACATGCTCCAGAATTTTAAAGTTTTGAAAAAAAACTTTCGATTTGATCAGAATAACAAAGATATTTTGAATAGAAATGATATTCAAGGAAATTGAAACAAAACTTTTAAAATTGTTCAGTTGAGAAGTAATTTTTATTCGTGTACCAATGTTTTTGTGGGAGTATTATTATCATTATAATAATTATAAATCAACCTGATGTATTCTGGAGTTGACCTGAAAAATGGTTAGTTTTCATAAGTGTATGAATCCGTGTTCTTTGTCAGGACACCCTAGATACAAAACAATTCATCAGTTCTACTCAAGCATTTCCCTGAAATTTAGTTCCTTTTTTAAATGCACTCATGATTATTCGTTTGGAATATTTCAAATTTTTCTCTCGTGGAAAATAATTCAAACTACTTTTCACGCTGTTAAATAATCACATTGATGGACTTCCATGAAAATTTGAACTTGAATTATATTTCCATGAGAGAAAAAAGCAATGAAACGATATCAAACAAAACAGAAAACGGATCCATGCGAGCAAACTTTATTTTCAACCAACTTGGAAAAGGCGTTCTCATAACGATAAGCATAATAAAAAAAACGAGAAAGAGCTGTGCATGTTCTGCCTAGGATAATTTTGTATTCCTGATATGGTGATATTGAGATTAATGTAGGCAACTTTGATGCATTAGATATTTCAAACCAAAACTTCCCACAACTTTCTGGTATTATATTAAATTTGCCGCACGATCTTCTTAACCTACTAACTCCGAAATTACTTAGCTAAACGGTTAAAATTATTGTAAATTAATTATTAAACTTTATTTTCATCTAGAAGTCTTATTTCGTGAAAGTAACGAATAGTGCTATTTCAAATAGTATGTTACGAGGTATGTTATTTATATAGTGTGACCCTGGTTTAAACCGCCAAACGTATAGTATCGTTTTTTGGGTAAAAATTAGATTTTCTCTTCATATAAGTTTGTGTCCGAATTTGCTACGTTTTTAAGATACAGGGTGTCAAAGTAGTATTCTCAAGAGCTATACGCTTACTATGCGCTTACTATACTAGTAAGCGTATAGCTCTTGAGAATGCGCTTACCATGGGTATAGTAAGCGTATAGCTCTTGAGAATGCGCTTACCATGCGTATAGTAAGCGT
The DNA here is from genome assembly GCA_958298965.1 of Chrysolina haemoptera. Classification (NCBI taxonomy): domain Eukaryota; kingdom Metazoa; phylum Arthropoda; class Insecta; order Coleoptera; family Chrysomelidae; genus Chrysolina; species Chrysolina haemoptera. The sequence continues at coordinate 10,909,381 of OY282596.1, read as the reverse complement.
ATAGCTCTTGAGAATGCGCTTACAGTACTAGTAAGCGTATAGCTCTTAAGAATGCTAACTTTGTTGGCAAAACGCGCGTAGAGTGAAAGTGACGTAATTTTGGTATTTTGGGTAGCTTCTATTCTTGAATGCTATTCACACCAAAGGTTCCAAACATCAATTTTTGATCAAACACAATTCGTTAAATAAGGAGCAATAGTAATGGAAACTATTGCCAAATTCATAAAGATTGAAATAATAGATTTGTGATGAATGTTGACAGTGATAGTGATGAAGATACGTATGGAGAAATTTAATATGAGGGACATAAATATATACGGAATAATATTATTTAAATTAGGATAACATCGATGTTTTAAGTTGACTGTGAACGTGAAACTGCGTTTAATAGACTTGAGTGGTTCACATCCAGGAAAATTGTGATGCATACAGAGTGTAATCTAACCTCTTGCACTCCCGTGACGGACGGGTATATAATGCCATTTTAGAACGAATGGTAGGTGTGAAACATTTGAAAAAAAAAAAGTGGAAATTTTAAATTTGGAAAATCTTGAAAACCGCTCTTCGAAATTACACAGTTTCTTCCATCCGGCAGTTTCAGTATTATTGCGGCTCTGGTCCTGTCAGCTGACGTTTGGCGGACAGCGGTTTCCATAATTTCGAGGAATTTTCCAACACAATTTAAACTTTTTAAATTTTTTTCGAATTTTACACACCTGCCATTCGTTATGAAATGGCATTATACACCCGTACTTCATAGTTGATCAGGAATATTGAACTGATCATCGATATTACAGTTGTCATTCGAATAGAATTATAGAGTAAGCATTCACGCATTTCAGCGATATATTCCAAATTGCATATATTTATTTAAAAATTAGCCATTAGCAGAGGACACTATGTCTGAAAGTTACAAAGAATTTCGTCAGAAAGTTGCTACTAGACGATGACATGAATTCCTTTTATTTTTGAGGTTGGGTTGGAATAACTCCGTTTATCGAGCAAAAGACAAATTGTCAAAAAGATTCCAGCATTGAAACAAACATTGCTGAAGCCGAAAGAACGAGGAAAAGTCATTCATGAAATGAAGCGACTTTTATCGAGTTTTTATAAATCGGGTGTATCTGTAGTCATTTATTTTTTATGGCTGGTCATTTGAAAAATTCTCGAGATAAAGTTTATTTCTCTTCGAGCTCCGCAAAGGTCTGGCCTTTATTTCTCCTCTTTTCAGCAATTCTTTGTTCGGATCTCTGTTATCAGTCTATATACTGTGGCATCAAATAATAGGCATGACCCATGCAAATAAAAGTATTTATCGAAACTAGTCAACATATTAATAGTCAATGGAAGATGATTATCTATAGTTTTCTTGGATGATATGTTATAAAATTGAAGAAATAAATGGTTTCGAAAACAGTGTATCAATCACAATCTGAACTGACACAAAAAAGTGTATTAGTAGAATGTTTGCAGATGTGAACCTTAATATGAAAATGCAACAGAATATAGGAAATGGGAAGGAAATGCACATAGGAGAGTATCGAGCAAGAGATCGGACCTAGAATATCTTCAGAATAGAATTGACTTGTTTTTTCACTTAACGAAATGAATAGAAAATTAATTATTGCAGGAAGCGTTTCAGATGCATTTTTCTGGAGAATTTGCATGACCTTGAATATGAAAGGAATATTCTTGAAAGGGATAAAAACTTCATCTCTACTTCATTTATGAATATATACCTATTGTAATTGTATGCCTATTTTATTGACTTATTCAATGTCATCGTTGGTGATCCCACTGAATTAATTCAATATTATTTTTATATTATTTCTAATATCGGGTGTTTCGTGCTTCACCAGAGCTACCGCATTTACGCATAGGAAAACAGACATTCAGAAAATTATGCTACATATGAGTAAAACTCACCATTGTTTCCAATTAAAATAAATAGGATATCTACTCCCCAGGCACTGGGTGTGTGAATTTTTTGTTACACGACAAGAACTTATTAGTAATGATGTAATGAGATATGAACTTTTTTTCTATGATATTTCTGAACACGTTGAAGTGACCTTTCATTATCCATAGACAAATCTACATGGAATTTGGCACAATATTCCATTAGGATGAAACCATTTAACTAATTTTCCAGCAATGAGTGTCCATTCCAAAACGTGAAATGCCAATTATTCGCCATACTTCATATATACGCCGCTAGTGTTTGCTGAAAATTTTAATTCATTCCATCTTTTTTCAGCCTTCAAAGTTTTTGTGCACTCACCGCCTGATTCATTTTAAAATTTTTGTTCTAAAACTACACATTCCCACATTGCTAGCAAACTGAAATTTTATTACAATTTGTTTGGATCTGTCACGAATTAATAACGTTTTTTGTGCATCTCGGTGAGGTTGGGATTGCCAATTTTGTCGTTTCTAGGGCACAGGAGCTTTTTGAAATGGAATCCTATTACAGATTATTCTTCTCTACTCTTACCTTTTTTAATCGAAAACGTTAACGAATAATTTTCATTTAACGACCGTTAGGAATTAATTAATCTGGAATTGTACCTCACTGCCAGCTCACCCACAGGTTGCGGACTATTCGGTCAAATTACGTATTTTTTAATCAGAGTTAGATAGATTGCATTGTATGGATATTATAAATGATTCCTATTGTCCTATTGTATGTAACGCTTGTTCTGTTGGGTTGTGAATTGGAGGTTTTCCTACCAAAGCTTCCAATTCAGCAACCTCCGGTTTGCACGGTCAAGCGCTTGCTTACAAGTCGCCCTGAGAATTCGGCAGACTCATATGTCTTCCACGGTTCCTCGGTTGACAGCTCTTTAGTGGTGTTCTCCTCGTACCTGTGTAGCACAGATGGAGAAGTTAGATAGATTGCATTGTATGGATATTATAAATGATTCCTATTGTCCTATTGTATGTAACGCTTGTTCTGTTGGGCTGTGAATTGGAGGTTTTCCTACCAAAGCTTCCAATTCAGCAATCTCCGGTTTGCACGGTCAAGCGCTTGCTTACAAGTCGCCCAGAGAATTCGGCAGACTCATATGTCTTCCACGGATCCTCGGTTGACAGCTCTTTAGTGGTGTTCTCCTCGTACCTGTGTAGCACAAATGGAGAAGTTAGATAGATTGCATTGTATGGATATTATAAATGTTTCCTATTGTCCTATTGTATGTAACGCTTGTTCTGTTGGGTTGTGAATTGGAGGTTTTCCTACCAAAGCTTCCAATTCAGCAACCTCCGGTTTGCACGGTCAAGCGCTTGCTTACAAGTCGCCCTGAGAATTCGGCAGACTCATATGTCTTCCACGGTTCCTCGGTTGACAGCTCTTTAGTGGTGTTCTCCTCGTACCTGTGTAGCACAGATGGAGAAGTTAGATAGATTGCATTGTATGGATATTATAAATGATTCCTATTGTCCTATTGTATGTAATGCTTGTTCTGTCGGGTTATGAATTGGAGGTTTTCCTACCAAAGCTTCCAATTCAGCAACCTCCGGTTTGCACGGTCAAGCGCTTGCTTACAAGTCGCCCTGAGACATCGGCAGATATGTCTTCCACGGTTCCTCGGTTGAACGCTCTTTAGTGGTGTTCTACTCGTACCTGTGTAGCACAGATGGAGAAGTTAGATAGATTGCATTGTATGGATATTATAAATGATTCCTATTGTCCTATTGTATGTAACGCTTGTTCTGTTGGGTTGTAAATTGGAGGTTTTCCTACCAAAGCTTCCAATTCAGCAACCACCGGTTTGCACGGTCAAGCGCTTGCTTACAAGTCGCCCTGAGAATTCGGCAGACTCATATGTCTTCCACGGTTCCTCGGTTGACAGCTCTTTAGTGGTGTTCTCCTCGTACCTGTGTAGCACAGATGGAGAAGTTAGATAGATTGCAATGTATGGATATTATAAATGATTCCTATTGTCCTATTGTATGTAATGCTTGTTCTGTCGGGTTATGAATTGGAGGTTTTCCTACCAAAGCTTCCAATTCAGCAACCTCCGGTTTGCACGGTCAAGCGCTTGCTTACAAGTCGCCCTGAGACATCGGCAGATATGTCTTCCACGGTTCCTCGGTTGAACGCTCTTTAGTGGTGTTCTCCTCGTACCTGTGTAGCACAGATGGAGAAGTTAGATAGATTGCATTGTATGGATATTATAAATGATTCCTATTGTCCTATTGTATGTAACGCGTGTTCTGTTGGGTTGTAAATTGGAGGTTTTCCTACCAAAGCTTCCAATTCAGCAACCTCCGGTTTGCACGGTCAAGCGCTTGCTTACAAGTCGCCCTGAGAATTCGGCAGACTCATATGTCTTCCACGGTTCCTCGGTTGACAGCTCTTTAGTGGTGTTCTCCTCGTACCTGTGTAGCACAGATGGAGAAGTTAGATAGATTGTATTGTATGGATATTATAAATGATTCCTATTGTCCTATTGTATGTAATGCTTGTTCTGTCGGGTTATGAATTGGAGGTTTTCCTACCAAAGCTTCCAATTCAGCAACCTCCGGTTTGCACGGTCAAGCGCTTGCTTACAAGTCGCCCTGAGACATCGGCAGATATGTCTTCCACGGTTCCTCGGTTGAACGCTCTTTAGTGGTGTTCTCCTCGTACCTGTGTAGCACAGATGGAGAAGTTAGATAGATTGCATTGTATGGATATTATAAATGATTCCTATTGTCCTATTGTATGTAACGCTTGTTCTGTTGGGTTGTAAATTGGAGGTTTTCCTACCAAAGCTTCCAATTCAGCAACCTCCGGTTTGCACGGTCAAGCGCTTGCTTACAAGTCGCCCTGAGAATTCGGCAGACTCATATGTCTTCCACGGTTCCTCGGTTGACAGCTCTTTAGTGGTGTTCTCCTCGTACCTGTGTAGCACAGATGGAGATTGATCAGTATTCAGGGTTCAGTTATAATAACCAAAACTTTGATTTTCAAATCGATGCAAGCTTTGATTGCATTATGAATCTGAATAGTGGTTGCTATAAATTCCCCCACAGTACAATATAACGCCCCCTGAAATGTGGGGGATGCGGGAAAAATTGTCAAAAATAAACAACACAATATTTTATTCAGTCAGCGTCAATACACAAGTTGTTTTCCTCTACAAGAGCAATAATTCACAGTAGACCTGAACTCTGACAGTACAAATATCAAGATGTATTTGAGGATAAAATGACAGGATTGACTGTCAATTTAGAGGACAGAACACTTTTTGCGTCAAAGTCAGACACAGAACAGTAGTTTTATCCAAGTCGTCGAGGCACGGAAGAATATTTATTTGGGAATGTCAAAATTTGCAGTTCTACTGAAACTGGAAATTGATTCGGGCAACTTGTGAGAAAGTTTATCAACTAATAAATAATGGTTTGTTAACCTAAGTTTCACTTGATTCTTCTGCAATACACCATCCAGGTAAAGCATACGGTCATTCGGAATTAATTATAATCCTTAAAAAGTTCGAAATATAGATCCGTCACGTCGGCAGCATAGGATAAAAGGTGTTTTCGGTTATACTGTACGAGTACGTCCTGTAAATCGGTTTTTCTGATATGTTGTGAAAGGACCCTATTTTGTAGGTTATATCGTTCGTTTACCTGCTGCTTGACCAACCTCTGACAAAATCGAAAGTGATACTGACCTCGCCGTTAGAGCCGTTAGCTTGTCAACGAAACTTTTGGAGAAAGCGAAACTTTCAATGGCGTATGACCTGAATTATTCCAGATAATTAGGTTACCGATCCAAAAATCAGATGGTGAGTTCTGTGAACGTAGATCTAGAAGCAAATGCGTAATCTATCGTGCACTCACCTTCTCTTTAACTGAGAATTGAGAACTGTATAATGAAGTGGCTGAGGAGAGGCCAGTAAAAGTAAAAAATATAGATATTTCAAACATTATTCCTTTGTATTTCACTATATTTGTATGCACTTTACGGAATTTTATAATTTTATTGGTGTTGTCAATATTATATCCCTGTTTGTTGTGTTCGAGTAGAATTTGTTAGTAATTCGTTTGGTTTATACTGAAAAATAAATAAATATGAGTTACGTCCAATGAACGTCCACTTATCCCTTTTCGGAGAAGACATGGACGTACATTGATTGTTCATAGTGACCCCAACGGATGTGCAAGTACGATCATTGGACGTTCTTAAAGGAAGTCTAGTGGATGTTCAATATGGGCCACTGGACTTATTTGGATGTGGATGTGCAGTAAGAAACCTTTCTGTATTTTTATATTTTACCGTGAGACTGTATAGGTATACAAAATTGTCATTGTATTCAGTATGAAGTCATTTCAACAATTTATGAAGATGTACATACCACAAATGAATAATACTGAAATGATTCAACTTTGTCGACGAAATTTGTTATTTTAGATAAAATAATTTATCTATCTGTCTACCTGTTGTATCCATTTATCGTGCATGGCATCACACGTTGAAGGTAAGGGCTGTATCTTCCGTAGCTTGTACAAGTCTTTCGAGAACTTTTGAGGGTTTCTCGTAAGGGTTCGGCCGATTGACGGAAATAACAACAACAACAATGTTTATATTTTTAATCATTTACTAAACTATCGTTATGAACTCTGACGGTGCATATTCATTCCATGAGTGTTTGAATTTCAAATACAACTATTTTTCAAGATGATTCACCACGACAGGTTGAATACAGTACCAAAATAACTAGTCGAATGTACTTATATTCAGTCTAGAAGATAATTATTTAATATTTAGATTTTCATCTTAACTCAAAAAGCGTGTAAACTCAAGTTGAACAAACTGGTAATGAGAACATCACCACTGAACGAAAATCCTAACTTCAACATTCAGACTGGAAATACTCCATCTCAAAAACAATGGAAATGCTGTTTTAAGTATGAATAATTGAAGATTGTTTGCATTATTATCTCCGAAGTTGATATGATACATCTGTAAGAACTGAAATACAATTTACTTCTTCAAATAAAATCATCATGTCTGCGACCTGAGGAACAATCGACAGAGCTAGAAAGAAAATGCTGGGTTTTGAAAGAGAGCCGCAGCGGCGTATTTCTCAGAACTAATTTCGCGTTTGGGTTTCGCTGAACAATCTGTTCTCTCGATTGCCTGGGAATATATTGGAATATCGATAGAAATATTGAAACGTAGACACGATACTTCAGAAAAAGTTTTTGTTTTTCTATCTGTACATCCTCTTTGGACGTTGGAATCAAAGAATGTTTCAGTTGAAACTCTGAACCGCAAATATTCGTGTAACCTACTAAGACCTAAATTATTCAAGAATTAGTAGGTAGCCTATTTCAGTCAGCCAGTACAGTGTAAGGAACTTGACCTGAAAAACACCACCTGTACAATTTCATTGTCATCTTGGGATGTCCCAAGATATGATGAGGGTTTGTGTGTGAAACACACCAACATTTCTTTTTTTTTTTAATTGTACTGTATCCCAAAGAAAGGAAAGTCCTAGCCAGAGAGCCGAGAAAAAGAAGACAGGAATTGGGGTTCTTCTTCAATTTCTACAGTCTGTATGCCTCAGGGAACACCTCCTGAGGCAGCAAATTTCAAAGCTTTGCCGTTCGTTGAAAGAACGAGCCCTGGGAAAAAGATGTTCGGTATGTATGTTTCCAAAATAACGGCGCATGGATGTGTGAACTGAGCTCGACGGGTCAGTCTCGATGGGATCGCTAATGCTGGAACAATAATTGATTATATTTCGAAAGAGCATCTTTCCTGAAAATATCTATAAAACAGAGACAGATCGCTGACTTTTCTGCGTTCCAGAAAAGTGAACGAATTGTAAGCGAAGTATCACCGACGAGACAAATGGCTCTTTTTTGGGTGAAATTTGAGAGTTCCAATGTGTGTTTGGGTGCTGCACTCCATATATGGAAACAGTATTCCAAGACAGCTCGGATTTGTGCCTTATAAATCATAATTAATCAACGGGAAATGAAATACTTCTCAGCACGAAACAGAACAGAAAATTGAGTTTTTCCCATGAAAGAGTACTACTGATGGTAATACGGACATAGCTACTATGTCCATTCTGAGATCAATCTTTCAAGAAAAACGACATACATCGGGTTGTATTCGTATTGAATTCCACCAAGTTTTTCGATTCTATAATTTTTGGTAAATCCGTAATCACGATTTCATTCCATCCATTTCGGCTAGATCATCCGCTATCATCCGCAAAGGATCTCCTATGAGTATTTCATCAACTTAGACTTAACACGCTTTCGAATTCATCCAAATATCTGAAACTTTTTTCATATTTGACCAACTCTGTATGAGCCAGTTCATGTTTACCATCGAACTCAAATAATTCACTTCTTTTTCATACTTCAGAAAATCTACGATACGCCACTGCAGAAACAGATGAAAGTCGTCGCAGTTCTGAAGAAGTATGAATCTTGCGGCAAACCGAACTGAAAATCAAACCGCGGAAAATCACAATGCCACTGCTAGCTACCATAGTGGCGTGTTGAGAATAGAAAGCCAAGATAGTTTTTTTTGACGTTGTGTTCTTTGAATCTGAAAATATCCTCGACCTGAATGTTGTTCGAATTACCATGTGAATGATTACTCCGTTTTCAAGTACTTCCAACAAGAAATAGATTTTATTCCGAGTTTCTTTTCAGGCGTTTAACATTGTTGATTGTCTTAACAAAACAATTGACGGTTCTGATTGTGAGAGGTGATAGAAAAAATTGTAAATGATATAATATGTATTTGACAATGAACGCATTAGATATTTTCCGACGTTTGTTTATTCAGTCGAGTATACATACCTAAAACTCCGAGTGGATTTTTCTGTTATGTTTGATTTTAGGGCACCCTCTATGGTTCGCCATGTTTCTTTTCTTCAACGATGTATTTGTTTTTATCTCTTTAATTATGTGTTTTGAGACAACCTGTACACCTTATGATTTGTTTGACAAGCAGTCGCCATGTTTTTTTCTGCGATGAGGTTTTTGATGCACTCTACATATTTTTTTTTAATAATTAAACGATCTATTTCCAAATATCTATATCATCATCACACTTTCAAACTCCAAATATTCCATGTACAATCATCATTGTTCTCATAAGCGCGCTCGACTGAGGAATTCAAGTGACGTGGTTGGTGGTGGGAGGGGCGGGGCTCAAATTGGGAGTGGAGGGGTAGGTCTGAAGCAACGCCATGGCTACTGAAGTATATATCCAGCGCCATCTATAGGCTCCAAGAAAACCATTCTTACTATTGTGTCGACTTCGATATGTAGCCAAAAAAATTAATTAAGAGTGGATGACTCTATTTGACTGGAAACCATTGATTAATAATGTAAAATGGATTATATGATTCAATTTCCAGCAAAAACTCTAAACACTAGGAGATTCGTCGGCAAGTATCCAACAGAAAACAACTACTGCTCCCTACGACCGTTGAATTCTATTTGTTTGATACTTTTCCAAGTGGCCCGTGAAATCTTGGTAGCAGTGCTTTATTATTACCACCACCTTCCAGAACAATTACTACCAGCTTCCTCAGAGAGTTCAGGCTCATTTCGAGAAGTTGTCTTGATAGCCAGTCGGTTGGCCTCATCTTCACCTTTTCGTGGATATCGCTTAAGACATTCTCAACCCATTTCTTCGTGTCCTGCTTGATGGGATTCCACAAGCTGGTTCTGATCCGATGAGAGTTATTACTGCCCCTACTTTTGTCTTGGCATCTGCGCTCTCATTCCCTGGATACCCCTGTCACCTGGTACCCAGACAAATTTCATCTTTGTTCTGTGCTCCTACGTCGCTGAGGTTTTGGTGAGTCTCCCAAACTAGTTTGGAAGAGAACCTGCATCATCGCAGGACATTTATTGCCGTCTGACTCCTGGAGAATGACTATGCGTTGGTTTCTAGGACTCTTCCTTAGAATCTATATCGTGCAAACAAAAATAGCTATTACCTCTGCAACGAATACAGTTTTGAGTACCAAGGCCTAGACTAATGTCCAGCCCCTACCCCATTGCTTCTCTTAGAGCAATCCGTGCACCTGATTTTCTCTTTTGACTACTTTCTCCAACAAATTCAAATGATTATAAATTCTTCATTTTGAATCATTTCACAGATTTTGGTACATTTAGGAGTTGAGGTGAATTATAGCAGGTTATTACCATCGGAAGGTTATTACCAGTGGAAGGTTATTACAATTGGAAGGTTATTATGGTCTTCATTGCAGTTTTCATATAATGAATTCGCATTTTGGAACTTTTAATAAAATGCCTATAAAATAACATTGGAATTATGACACAACTTTGAAGGTTAGTTTGGGTTTTCTCAGGAATTTTAATCGGATACAATTTCCATGCTCTTTGGAAAAATCATTCTGCAGTGAAAACACGTTCGATTTCAGCGTTTTTGAAGCAACCTCTTCTCAATTTGTTGCATATTCGAAATGTCAATGTGACTCCGAAGGTGATGGAACAGTTCCAATCGTTCAATCCTGTATCAAGTCAATTTTGTTACTAGTTTCAGGAATATATCGAACATCCAGGACAAAAAAACTAAAATACTCAAAATTAAATGAGATGTTATTTTTCTGTAATGCGTTAAAGTTAAATACTGGGTATAAATACACTTTTTATTCATACATGTGTATCCACACTGTTAGGTAGAGGTGATTCTCATCCCACCGTTTATGTTCTCGCATTTTGTTCGAGAGTCGGTATACGTATAAATATAACTCACTTTTTATCTACAGAATTTCTGTTGTTATTACAGTGGCTCTTACTTTATTAAATTATATTCATTAGCTGGTGTTATCTCAGTTCAACCTTTACAGAACATGGAGTACGTTGATGTTGCGTGTATAAACTGCTGAGGGCGAAATAAGACCTAATCCATCAAAGTCAAAGAGAAATCGCAACATAAAAATGGAACAATTTCACCCATTCTTAGAAATAACAGGGAAATGCTGGTGGCGTGTTCTATTAACTCAGGTATTCCTACGGCTATTATTCCGAAAAAAAAATGATATAAACAATACATAGGCGTGGCTCACAATTTCGTGATAACGATCTGTATTGTTTCATGAAATGTTATATAATTTTTTATAATTCTTGATTGTGAGATTAAAGTTGTTTTGAATTTCAGTTTTGAATTTCAGTCCAAAATCGAGATGTATAAATATTTTTCATGTTGATTGCAAAATGTCGTCAACAGGATTGATTCCAACAACTTTTATTGACATATTGAAAGCCACAATAACAAAGTAAACACTTTGAAATAATTTATTGATTGAGAACTTCTAAAAAAATACTACGAATTGTGAAAATCTACTCTACAGTTAGCTCGCTTACTTCTCAGGAACCTGTCTCTGTCTTATAGATTTTTTCATGGAAGATGCTCTTCAGAAATATCATCAATCATTCCACCATTAGAGGTCCCATCGAGATTGACCCGTCGAGCTCAGTCCTCACATCCATATGCCGTCACCTCGGAGACATGCCGCACATCTGCTTCCTAGGGCTAGTTTTTCCATAGAACGGCAAAGCTTTGGAACTCGCTGCCTCGTGAGGTGTTCCCTGAGGCATACAGCCTTCAGAAATTCAAGAAGAACACCAATTCCTACCTACTTTTCCTCGGCTCTCATGATGTTCTTTGAATGTTCTTTGAGGATTTTTCTTTTCGTGGGAACCAGAACTAAAAAAAAATGTCATGCTCACCCTGAAAATTACCCCAGTTTTCAAAATAAATCCCAAAACAAAGTTAATTCTTTGGTGATTGAAACACGTGTCGAGGTGTTGAAAATAGCGGTTTGATGTTGGGATAAAACTCCAGTATATTCATTACTACACACAAGTTTCCAAATTTTCGCTGATTGTTTATTTTTACTAAAATGTTGGAAAAATGCTAAATTAGGGAAAATTAATTCAGTATATTTGTCTATGTAAAATATAGATTGATAATATATGACGAGGAAAAACGTAACGAATCAATTCACCCTATTTTGATTTTCTTTTTCCCAACATTTTATTAAAAAACAACAAGCTGCGAAATTTGGCGAATTTTAAGATGCTGGTAATTCTTTGGGCAATTTTTTTTTTTTGTAATAAATACTCTTTTGGTATTTTCAACGGTTGAGAATATATAGGCGAAAACAGGCTTTTTCAACCAAAGAGGTGGTATTTTAGTAGGGAAAACATGTCCATTGAAATCGGAGTATTGTGCTTTCATGATATATTGGACCTCATAAGTGAAAGTAAATACTTCCTTTTATTAATTTCTGATTTTCCCTTCCAAATCGACTTGATTCGGAATATTTCTCAATTTTCACATTCCCTCCGATTCATTTTTTTTCACCAGATAAATCATGGAAAACTTTATTATTTGTAAGAGTAATGAATTGTAATTTTTCTAGTACCTAGTCTATGTATATTTTGTTTATAGGAAAAGAAATATAGCAGCCATGCCATTTATATGCAAACATAACATTTTCACCATTATACGTTTCAAAACCCTCGTCTAATATCTAGGCGTTCACACACATTTGTAGACATAACAAGCTTTGTTTTTTACGATATATATGTAACACAGATAAATGGGGTTTATTCGAGGGTGTGAGATAGATAAAACAATCCGAACTTTTAAATTATGGCTTTTTCTGCGTTTGTATGTTTAGGATTTCACTTTAAAGAACATTTAATTTCACAGTTGACAGGTGAAAGGCGAGGAGAAAAAGAATACAATTAATATTCTTCTCTTTCACTCGATGGTGAAGAGCGTAGATAACGGATAAGATGAAAATTGCTCTTATATACTGAGTATTGTTGCAATTTCCATTGAATTTTGATATTGCAGCAGAATATTTGGAAAAAAAGGAATTAATTAACTGTGAGTATGAAATTAGGAAATGTATTCTAACCAAATAACCGTTCGTTCACATAAGACTCGATATACTCCAAAAGATGCCAATGATATTGTGAATCTGACAAAACAAACAGACATCCCAGTAAAACAGAATCGATGGCATATAAGTTGCAAGGAGTTACTATGCGGAAATTTGCTACTTCACAATGTAAATACAAAAATGCAGTCGTGATTATATGTGTGTGTTCGCAAACAGAGAGCACCCATAAAATAAAAGGAATACATTAATTATTTCTGAATATGAAGATATTTTGAAAATCATCGAATAATTAGATGTTTTTGCTATAGGTCAATTTTTGAACCCTTACCCAAAATGCATAGTGTTATTGTCTTTGAGTGAAAATTACTTTGGTAATCTTTTTCAACTGGACATCCCATATATTTCTCCATATTTGGTTAGGAATCACCATTTCGAATCAAGAAAAACCATATCAGATTTCATAGGATTATGTCAAATGGATACGAAGTTATGGAACAAAAATTTTCCCATATGCTCAATGATTCTGTCAGACACTTTTAATCTTCCGAATCGAGTTTAGTCTCTGTCATACTCATTACACAGTCGATGCAGTTTTTTGGCCATATCTCCGCAGGCGTTCAACATGATTTAGTTGAACCTGGTATTACTGGATTCGAACTTGGTCCCCAAATAGTCGTTTACTTTGCCATTCAATGTCCTATACTATAGCGTATGATGTTTCTCCAGATAGTGGCATGATTGTAGTATTTTACTGCTAGAATGATGAACATATTCGTATTTGCTGCTTATGTTCGTGAGAAAATTTTGCGAAGGACCCCGTATTGGATTGGAGCCCATCCACGTGGGAGAAAAGAAAAAAATGTATATTGGAGGAAACCGAGAAGGATCCCTCTCTCTCTCTCGTGTCCCCTGTGACACGTACTGTCGGAAACTAGGTCCAGCAGGTCTTTGCATCACAAGCGGTTCACGAGTTTGAGTCATGAGCTGGTCCGCGGCGATGCTTTCGCAAAAGATTCAGGGGAATTTTAGGCCCCCGCACCCTACTTAAGGCTATCGTTAGCCGGTACCCATATTGGACAGGCACCTCAGGTTCATTCATGGGCGTGACGGAGAGGGAGCATTTGTCAACACTTCATCTGATTCTACTTGTCAATCAACAAGGGAAAGGGCCTTGAACCCAATCAAGATAAAATTGATTCACGTCATGTTGTATATGAGTCTAGTAGAGCAACTTCAAGAAGAAGCTCCAGCGGAGTCATACTCGCGAGAGGCTGTCCGCAAGGCTCTTTTTCCCTTTGATGTATACATATAGTGCCTCGTAGTTAATGGCCCCATAGTAAAAATAAATGACCGATGTTACTTCACATAGGCCTAGGATGACATCGTCATTTTGTTCAATACACGACTCTCATACGCCCAATGACTACGTACGAAGCTATCGGTTGGTGGCAGAGTACAGCATCCGGAAAATCAAAAAGGATTCAAACATTTGCCTGTCTTGCAGCAACAAGCTCAATGAGGACAGAGCCAACTAGGGCGCTGGAGACACTCACAGGACTGCTGCCTCTGCACCTATTCATTTAACATGATGCACTCAAAGCTATTGCTTGGCTCTGAAGCTCCAACCAATGGCCGGCGAGGGAATATATGGACATTCTTGATTATGGAATCAAACGATTAGGGATTGTCCCCTCCTTGAGATGCCGGGTGACAGTTCTTTACGTACCATATGATTCAGCAGAAAAGGAGGACTAGGAGCAGATCGGCAACCATGTGACCCGCACTACTGGTATCATTTGGTATACAGATTGCTACAAGGCGGGTCAATTTGCCGGTGCCTGGTAATTCCCGAGACCGGAAATCTGTAACGCCCTGAAAATTGTTGCCACTGTATTCCAAGAAAAGTGTATGACTAGGACAGCTAGGCGGCGACAAGGCCCTCAACTCATACAATCAGTTCGCTGCTGGTGCTTGAGTGCATTGACGATATGGAAAAGCTTTCCACTGCCAAGAAGGCAAAGCTACTTTGAGTTACTTGTCATACCGGAGTGCCCGGAAACTAATAGGACGATTATTTGGCCAGACAAGGTGCAAAAAGCTCAAAGATGGAACCAAAAGCGATTGCAATATTCTTATTCCTTCCAAAACAATTTCTGTAATTGAATATGAATTATTTCAAGAACAAATTGTTCTCACATCTTTTAGAATTTTTATTTTCCAATGTAATTTTCGCAAAAAATATCCGATGTATTACGGAAAGTTGCCATAATACTCCTATCATAATATTTTGACTTGCTGGTACTGATGTTCAATCACTGTAACTGACATGTATATCTGACACGATACAAGGGAATTTCCGGAGCCATCCCGGGGTAAAGGGTGGAAATCCACTTTGAGACAACGTCGGGGAGAAAAACGATATCTCTGACCCTGATGCGAAACGGCATATCTGTGAATGGGGAGATGAAACATACATTCATATCTGACAGAAGTAAACAATAGAATGGCAGTGTCGTCTGCGGAACAATCTACTAGCTATCCGTGAAATGGATCGAGAAGCAGAAACTACGAAATCAAAAGTGGTAGCAATAGTGAAACTTTGATTTATCCTTCTGTTTTTCTGTTCACTTTCGTCGAACATTAAATAAAAACTTTCAAATAAAATGCAATTTTGTGTCCAAGCTTCACTTTCTTAAATTATGTCTGGGTTTTATCGGTTCTATATTTCATTTGGAGCGGATTCACACAATTTATTGGAATTTTGCACCACGAACTATCAAAGAGAGACTTAGGATTTGAGTTATTTACTCCAACTCGCCTCACTTTCCGTTTCATACCGTGAAAATGCAATTTGAGGGAATGAAATTCAGTGCAGGAGTTGCGGTATGGCATCTTTGGAGGATTAGGACCCCTTCGATGAGAATCACATCTGAGGGTGAGAGTATCATTTGTTGGCTTTGTTATCCTTGTTTATGAATATAACAAATATAACGTAATCTTTGCGTATCAGCATTCTATGCGGGATTTCGATGACTATGATAAGTTATCGATCGTTGGACAGCATTTCCCAGTATTTTGCGGCGCTTTAAACTGGTGGACAGCTTTTTCGTTCATTACAGGGGTTTAGGTCTGCTTCAGCGGGAGCTTCATTTTCCAACCCGAATGTCGAAATATCAGGCCCCAATGAATGAATAGGCGTGCTTTTAATTCCGACTATACTTCCCATTCAATTTCTTTAAAGCACTATGGAGTATTTTAAACGAACTCGAAAGTATACAGGATGTTCCAGTTGAAACCATTCTTTTAGAAAATGGCCATCGGTTGAATTTTCCGATTTTTTCGTATGTTGTAGACTTTAACTTTCCCTGCACTGTTCATTGGCACAAGCAAATCTGTTGAGGAGTTTTCGATATACGTTGAAGTTTCATAATTTTCAACAAATAGGGGATCATGTAAATTTTTTTTTCAGAATCATGATAGAAGAATGTCGTAGTTGTCCAATATCCCACACAACTGTCCGTTTCAACCTCATAACAGGGAGAACGGAAAAATTATTTCAATTCATTATTTCAAACCTACTTGTGTGGATTCTGTAATGGAAATCATTCATCAACTAGACTAAGAATGGATTACCCAAGCTCTTATTGAAATTCTTCGACATTGACTTTTTGAGTATAAGCCGGTTCAAATTAGGGGTAGGTACATAAATCCGTTGCGAAGTATTTAGTAGTATTCATATATCAAATATTTAGTCGTCAAGTATTATACAAAAGGGTCCAATAATAATAATAATAATAATAATAATAGATTTTTGCCTCATATTTTCCACATGGTGAAAATATTTGGGGAGAAGAGTACTTCGACATGGTCGATTTTACTATATCATTCATTTGATACTCTCCGGCGAAAATTCTCGAAATCTGTTCACTTGCTGGTGTCTTTGCTACGGGGATTGCTTATTGGTTTCACCGTGGGTGGCGCTGCGACTGACTTCATTTGTGAGGAAATATTAGTTATACAGTGGATTATAATTCATTGGGCTGGGGCAGGACGACTTTAATGTTGTCTGACCTACCCTGTCACTGACGGAGCGGCAAGAACCGCAAAACGCGTCTGCACGTGGTCTTCCCCAGCTTTATGAAGGATTATTTGCTGTGTAATTATAATAAGCAATTGCAACTCTTCTTGAAAGAACGTTTTGCAAGTATCTATCAGATTTAATTCAATGTCCGTCGTGGTATTAGTCGGGGAAGTAGTTGTTTTCTGTCAGATTTTGGCCTAATTTTTTCCACATGGTGAAAATATTTGAAGAGAAGGGTACTTCCACATTGTCGATGTTGCTATTTCATTTATTTGATACTCTCTCGCAAAAATTCTCGAACTATAGCAAGAAAATGCACAAAAACTTTGAATGTAGCAAATCGGTACTAATAATTTTAAATATGATCTTTGAATATCGGCACCGTATAATATAGTATATGAAGTTTTTCTTTATATCCACCTTGACAGTATGCTGAGGAGACCATTCTCACAGTTCCAGCTATAATACTCAATTTTCTGGACTCCTGTGTACTCCTCCTTTTGTCGATCTTTCTGATATTTTGTTATAAAATATGGATCAGTATTTATATTGAATGAAATTCTGCCTGAGTTGATTAATTGATGATTTTTGGGTAGGACTGGTTGCCAATATCCACTTCAGGAATTCTTGGGAGATTGCAGTATAATCAGAAAAATTTACTTTTGCTGAAGACATAATTTATGGAGTTCTCTAGAGAAGACACTTCGAGAAAATATGTGGAAGAAGTATCGATTCCATCACTAAATGAATCTCCAATAGATTACATAATTATGTGTGAACATGGATTTAGTGGAAACGCCCTTTTTTTTGGGTGTTTCTTAGCCAATCTTTCAGACAAAATGCACCTGTTGCTAAAAAAAGATATGATGTATGAGCCAGGGGCCATACTCCGAAAAAAAAACTGTATTGTATAGTATGTAATGATGGATATTTTTTGCCAAGTGACATATTGACAATCATATTTGTACCTCACAACGAAAGTTGAAATTTTATTTTGTAAATATAAACTTGACAATGTGATAATACATTAAAAATAAGTTGATTTTTCTGCTGAATAAAACATGAATTTTCCATACACATGATGGAACTTTAACGAATACACTAGATATCATCTCACCCCGTCCTGAAGGACCGTGTACATAGACTTTCAACCCCATCAGTGAAGATACATTACCTGCCATATGGGAGTGTGTCATCTAAGATATATTTCAGGATTCGAAATTCATTGATAAGATCCTACATACCATGTTCACATATCTGAAATTACAGCCCTGGGTTGTCTTTAAATCCCAATATTTACCTGTTATTGTAGAAGGGCACTGACGTCACATGTTATGTCAGATTGGAGTTCCCATGTCATGATAATAATTGACTTTTTCGGGAGGTAACTATCCCATCTCCTCTGTATTTTCCATAATGGATAGAAATATACAAAAAGAAAGTTTTCCCATTTCATCGAACACTTTTTGTCAGAGTTTCCATGTTATTTCAATTTATTCGCCATGATTTCAGATCTTGTGTCTTTCTATAATGAAATTGGTAGCAGGATACTAAAGATGAGTCACCCTACACATAAACGAAGGCGGGCAGGGAGACATTCGGGCTCCATTGCGAATCTTGTCAAATTGAACAGACTTTATCTGATATTTTTCCCAGAGGAGTATCAAATAGCATGTTCGTAGAATCTTATCCATAATAACACCAACAAATTAACATGCAGAACTCACTAAGTGGAGTTTGTCATTTGCATACATTTTCAAGATTTCCTTTCGCACGTACCAATTCAGCTAACTGAACAGCACACATTTACATCACCCTCCTCTTGCCTTCATGCTCCTTGCCTTCTATAAACATCCCTGATTGAAACAGGAAAAAGTGTGATTAGCATACTGTCTTAGTGAATTCTGTGTATACAACAGAGGCTCGGGACACTACGAGAAATGAACAACGGGGTTATTCTTTTTGTCACTGGCGAATACAAATAAGATTTTACAGAGTGTTTTTCCACTTTAAAACTGACTATTTCTAACGGTACCGTTGTTTTGCGATCGCACGTTAGAAGGTAGAACCCTCGTTAGTCCCAGTTCGCACAGAGGTGTAGCTGGATAACAAAACAAACTTCGGAACAATTTATTTTTCATTTTTGAGAACACAATGACAGTTGATTCATTTTATCTATTATTTCAGATACTGAATATTTAAAATTGAATCATCAATAATTTGAAACATAGTACTTAACAGAAATCTTCTGCTATTTGCTATCTGCTATCTTCAGTTTTATATTCGTTAGTTCCATAGAACAGAAATTCCTTAGCGGTCGTATTTTCATAATATTTCTAACTATTATGCTGGTTCTTGATGGGCGGATGAGTAAATTATCCTACCAATACCCCCGAGTCCCATGATTTTTCCCTTGTTGATCCAAGGTTTCTGTATGAGGGCCAAATCAAATTCCTTTTTCATTGCAGCAAGGACTGTCGAAGCTCCCTTGCTATAATGAAGGTTAACTTGAAGGACCTTGCCATTGTCCCAAACTGTGAGACCCTTCAGGACCCGGAACATCACCCTGTTCATCTCGTAGCCTTGAACTGGTCTCGCTCCAAGGCCCCAAAGTACTTTTCATCTACGGAGTATCCAGTATCTGGCCTCTCTTCTCCGCTTTCCTGGTCATGAGTAGCCAGCTCTCCACTTTTAGGTTTAGATTTCGCTTTTTGGTCACAGGAAGAAGGCCATGACCCTGGGTCTTCTGGGGAGATTTCATGACTCCACAGTGCTGATGTCAGCAACCTGACCCATGCCTTCTACCTTTTCTCGGAGCCAGTCTCTTCTGAGTTTATTTGCGACCACACTGTAGGTACCAGAACGTTAAGTAGCTTTCCTGGTCCTTTTGGTCGTTTTTTCGGGAGTCTTGGATTCGTCCCGAGTTTTTTTTTCTGCCCTCGGTTTCTTTGTCGCTCTCAGGTTTCCGGTTGTTGTTTAATGCGTGCTTCTCCCCGTGACTTCACTATTTCCCACGTTACCGCTGCGATTTTTTTCGCGTTCACTATTTTTCTCCACTGGACGCCGGACATTCCAGGAGGTCTTCTTTGCAGTTGCAGATTCTTTACTCTCTCTGAAACTGTACTGTCGGTTCTTTGCGTTCCCGTTGATTTATCACTACAGTCGCCGTCTCCATACTAGTAGTGGTTGGGGTGCTTGCTAAGTCTGAGTCCTCAACGGCACCATTCCTCTTAGGTTTGGGTTCTTTGTCTTCCTCCATTTAGATGCCACGGGTGTGGGGGGAAATACTGAGTCCAGCCCTACGGTACCCCCGGTGTAGTGCTAAGGCTGGGGTTTCGCCCGTTCTCCAGGGGCTTCGTTAAAGACCATATGACGCTTGGCCATTCACTGGTCGCCTAACATCTTGGGTTGCGGATTTTTCGAAGGGTTCACTGCCTGGGCGAGATAGTTTTGCAAAGGAATGACCCTCGAGTGATGTTGGGGTCGGAAGTTAACTACATTGTAGTAAGCTTCTAGCTCTTGAAAATGCTAACTTTGTTGGCGAAACGCGCGTCAAGTGAAAGTGACCAGAGTAGCTCAGAGACTACACATTACCCACTGAACTCTTTGATATCATCAGCAAAAACATGAGGTATCTTTACTGGGTTTTTCTGTGGCGAGAATAAATGTCAGTTTATAGTTCGGTAAATTCGTTCATAACTCTCAATAGAATCCCTTTTTGAACCTTTCCTCTACCAGACTGGTGAATACCAGTTCCGAAATAATACCATGAAATACCGATCATGTAATATAGAGTTATCCAATGAAATTCTTTTAACGGTCAGAAAAAACAAACCACAATTATCAAGAGATGGCGTTACTCATTCATAGATAGTTCAGGGGCTCATATTGACTGAATAGCCCATATTCGGACCGGTTCCTCTATCCATACCAATGAAATCTCCATTTCAATGTTTTGTACTACAATTAGCATTTCATTGGAAAATCATTTGACTTCCATTGCCAGAAGTGCCTCCCAGAAACTTTTGGTTCATTTTAAGAGCTATTTCACCTCCCATGAACTGATTATGATTCATAACGTACAGATCCGACCTGTTCTGTAACACTGTTTCCAAGTATAGAGTGTAACACCTGACTAACACTAAAACTTTTGTATTTTTTTTTTTTTTAAAGACATTCGTTTCGTCGGTGATGCTTTTCTTACACGCACGCTTAACTCTCCGAAACACCGCCCAACCGCTGGTGATCTGTCTCTGCTTCATAGACATTTCAAATATCAATTCGTTCCACCGTTAGGCGTCCCATCGAGCTCAGTCGTCACTTTGAAAATATGCCGAATATATATTTTCCATACGCCTGCAAAAATTCGTGAAAACCACCAGTTCCTACCTACTTTTCCTCTCGATGTTCTCTGAACATCATAGGATTTTTATTTCCGTGGGAACCAGAACATAAGAAAAAAACATTTCAATAATATTTTAAAAAACTTGTTGTTGAATCATCACATTCATTGGAGACTGCTTCATTTTCGCACTCTTCACATTCTAGTTGACTTTCAGAGTAGTTACATTCTTTTCAGAATAACCATTTGCACAGAGAGTGCACTACGGGAAAAATATGCTTCCCCTGAGATATATTACATTTAACATGACTAGCATGAGCAAGCATGCTGAAAAATTTAAGAAATATTTTCTAGTAAAACATGCATGCAACTTCGGACTTTTCAGGATGTTTCGAACGGTCGCTGGGAGAGTATTTCAACATTTAATCCGTCATTGTCCTTCAAACACTGAATTGGAGACCGGAAACATCTTGATGAATTACTCTTGGTGTGCTTTTTAAATTATTTCAACTAACTGTGCACGAATGGCGGAACTGGAATCTAAAGAGTTGACGTGACCTCAACTTACTTGTTCACTTTCGTCAAATAATACTTCATCTGTTGACCGAAGTACTCTGAATAAATACCTAAATTTGGAGCTGATGCAACAGACACTATCAGTGCATATTATATAAATGAGAAATTTCACCTTCATACACACATTCATAAAAATAAACCTATAATGATTGATTGCCTCATAATGGATGTCAATTTCTCAAAAAGATACTGAAGAACTCGACATCGTTGTACAATTTATTCAAATAATGGTTGACACATAACACTAGAGTTCAAAATTCTTCACCAGAATATATGAAGTATTTAAAAAAAAATTGATGGAATGGATGTATATCTCAGTGAAATCAACAATGATTTTGAATGCATTTTTTTGACAGAAACATTTCAAATAAACGATACAGATTTATTATTAATCAGACCACTCGAATTTCCAGCCATCTCCATCTCCAATTGTTTGAATAGCTTGAATCGTGCTTGGACGTTCTCGTTGTTTTTCTAGCATTCACTTGTAGTGGTAATAATCCTTTTTCAGATGGTTCCTCGTTCCACAATGTTCTTGGATATATGTGTAGTGTGGCTTCTTCATTCTTGTGTTTCCTGTTACTTTGTATTTTTTGTTGCTTGAATCTGACACCTGAGGTTGGTTGATTTTCCATCTGCTTTACTTTCATATCTGTGCTTTCACAAAAGAGATATTTGAGTTCTTCTATAAGGGTTTCGAGGGCTAATATAACTGCATCGTATGTAGAGGGAAGAGTCCGCAAGAGACGAGACACCTATTCCAGTTCATATAATGGCGAATTTTTTATGGGTCTATAATTACGGTTTCATTAGAGTAATTACGCGCTCATGGTTTGGCGCTTTTCCGTCCCTCCAAAATGTTCCATGAGCGGTATCTATACGTTTTTGATTTCTACGCTGGTTCTGTTCCTTATCGGGAACGAAGGTTTTGTAGTCGCTCAGAGTGCAGTAGGGTTTCCTTTCTATCGAAGAGCTCACGATGTCCAGAATAGGTATCGTTTTTAGTGCAACTGCGAAGTTCAATCCTTTTTCCAGCAGGGACTCCTCTACTTGATTCGGGGGTTTTGATGTTGATTATAGTACTTTTCATTTCTTCGTCATTGGTTCATGGTGGCTGTTTCTATAATATCAAAATCTTGTAGTACCTACAGCAAGTAATGCTTTTAGACAGAACTTCCAAACATATAGCCAGTAGAGATAGACATTGGAAATCGAAAATTTAACACTGATTCCAAAAATTTTCAAACTTTGGTCAACTGAATGGTAAATAGAGAAAGCACTAAATCTCAGTTTGCAACCTGCTCCGAAGTCCACAACATTGTCAAAATGGCAATTTACTTGAATTTTGGCCGTAAACTCGTTGAAAAAATTCTGCAAACTTGAAGAAGTATCCAATATATTATTTCATATCACGAATCAAGCTTACAACCAATTTAAGAGTACGGAAATTTTTTTATCAAAAATGAATGTGTTGATATACCACAATTTTCTAAATTCGTGGTAATTTTTTTGATCAAGGAGGTCTCGAAATAATCACAAAAGTTTTGAAACTTTTTTGGAAATTTTGAAAACATATATCTGATGCATTCCCAAATTTGCAACCTTGTGCACGATCCGGAACTTCATGAAATTTGCAGAAATCTAATTTTAATAGATGTTTTCAAATAGAATAGATGTTTTCAAAATTTACAACAAAGTTTTGAAACTTTTGTATCTATTTCGAGACTACCTTGATCAAAAAAATTACCGCGAATTAAACAAAAATATATGCCCAGATAGCACAGGACGTCTTCGGGATGTCCGGTTTATGTCCATTTTTGGTCCGAATGTCCCGAGCTATT
This sequence comes from Chrysolina haemoptera, assembly GCA_958298965.1. Classification (NCBI taxonomy): domain Eukaryota; kingdom Metazoa; phylum Arthropoda; class Insecta; order Coleoptera; family Chrysomelidae; genus Chrysolina; species Chrysolina haemoptera. Next base: position 10,885,636 of record OY282596.1, on the reverse strand, counting down.
GAAAGGACGTTTTCAGGACGTCCAAACATGTACGTCTCTAGTACGTCCATTAGAGGTCCGACATTCTTTATTTTTCCAGAATAAGTCGGAAAATTTGTATATATTTGGAGTATTTATTATATAACATTGATGATGTTTACCAATATGGTTCAATGAACGAACCCGCGCTGGGCGTAATAATATACAGGGTGTTCCTTAAAGACATGCTAATCTTTGAGGGGGTGATTCTTTGACTTATTTTAAGGAAAAAACTTTCTATAAACGTATGTCCTAAAAGTCCTAACTTTTGAGATACAGGGTGATAAAGTTTTGAAAAAAAATCAGTTTTTTAATAATAACTGAGATAATATTGTAGACGTTTTTATAAAATCTGGTACATGTCTCTATGCATCAAGGTGCATTTTTTAATGAACAAACATTTTCATTTTCTCAACCAGTGGCGTCCGTACGGGTTTTGCATTGAATATTTTTGGAGAAAAAATACTACGCCACTGCTTTCTTCAAAAAAAAAAATACTTTTGAGATCCTCATATATTTTTGAGCAAATTTAATCTCTTGAGTTTTCTTTGTCCGCCGCATGGTTTTCGCTTAAAAAAATAAAAATCGTTTTACTTCAGGATCAATTATTCCTCAAAAATCTGATGTGGTGTGGAAATGATTGTGCATCGACTTAAAGCAAATAAAGGGATCAGATTTGTTCCAAAATGAATGAGAATCAAAAAAATATGGATTTCAGCTTGTACAAAAACGAATTTTATTTTATTTTATAAATGTAAGTTTAAATGAACGGATCAAATTCATTAATTATTGACAATACTAACACTGATTATAAACATTGTTGGAAATGGCCACCTTCACTTAATAGGCATGCTTCCGCCCGTCTACGCATGGAATTACGCACACGTTGAAATATTCCCGGCGTATTTCGAATAGTTTCACACGAGGCAACTATTCGCTCTCTTAAATCTTCTAAAGTATAAAAAGAAATCTAAACTGTTGAGATCAGGGGATCTTGCTGGCCATTGCTGAGGTCCTCCGCTTTCAGTCGATGCACAAACATTTCCACACCGCATCAGATTTTTGAAGAATTGATCCTGAAATGAAACGATTTTTATTTTTTTAAGCGAAAACCATGCGGCGGACAAAGAAAACTCAGGAGATCAAATTTGCTCAAAAATAAATGAGGATCTCAAAAGTATTTTTTTTTTCAGGAGAAAGCAGTGGCGTAGTGTTTTTTTCTCCAAAAATATTCAATGCAAAACCCGTACGGACGCCACTGGTTGAGAAAATGAAAATGTTTGTGCATTAAAAAATGCACCTTGATGCATAGAAGACATGTACCAAATTTTATAAAAACGTCCACAATATTATCTCAGTTCTTGACATAATTTTTTGGGTTTATCACCTTCCACAATCTGAAAATGAAAAAATTTTTTTAATCCAAAGAAATCTGTACAAGTGTAGAAGGGCAAATTAATTAATTTGCCCGATAAGTTACTGCGTTCACAAGACTGTTGTCTTGAAAGAAATTAATTAATTTTCAAGACAACAGTCTTGTGAACGCAGTAACTTATCGGGCAAATTAATTAATTTGCCCTTCTACACTTGTACAGATTTCTTTGGATTAAAAAAATTTTTTCATATCGGGCAAATTAATTAATTTGCCCTTCTACACTTGTACAGATTTCTTTGGATTAAAAATTTTTTTTCATTTTCAGATTGTGGAAGGTGATAAACCCAAAAAATTATGTCAAGAACTGGATTTCCTCCACAAAATCAAACTTTTAATCAATATTATCTCAGTTATTATTAAAAAACTGATTTTTTTTCAAAACTTTATCACCCTGTATCTCAAAAGTTAGGACTTTTAGGACATACGTTTATAGAAAGTTTTTTCCTTAAAATAAGTCAAAGAATCACCCCCTCAAATATTAGCATGTCTTTAAGGAACACCCTGTATAATCCACCATTCTCAGAACAAAGAGTCCCAGAAAGATATTGAACTAGTGCATAATTCAAGGCGATTCACCGGAATATAACTAGGAAGATTCCCTTCAGATGGCCGTGGGGTGCTTACAGCTCCCGTCCGTGTAATGAGCTGTCTGCCTTCGGTCGCTTTGTTTTAAATCATTCCTTCATTTCGGATTCCATTAAATCGCAATTTGAATTTACGTACCGCTAAATTTCGAATGAATAAAAAGCTGAATGACTTGTCTATCGCAGTTACACCAATCTTTAATTGGAATGAGGAGGCTTACTTCGTTTGAAACTGTTTGAGGGGTAGTTAGTGGACAGAAACCGATTTTCCTACGTGATTCCCTGAGGCGCACTGATAAATTGCTGGGTTGTCTTCATGCAGTCACCAACTTTTTCAGCTACAAACAGTACGATACCAATGAATTTCATAGAAATATCGACCCAGATAAAGTGCCCTATTAACGACTTCCTTAAAATGCATCACCAGCCCGTTATCACGAAAGTCAAATTTCATTATTGCGCCGCACATCTTAGGTGTGTGCGTATATATTTTTCAAAAGTGATATTGGAAATTTTGACCGAATATATTTCGAAATATTCTGAATCCAGTGGTGTAGTCAGAATTTCGATTTCTGAAATTCAAGTAGCGGCTTGATTTATTTAAGTAATTCTCACCCAAACCACTTGAAGATATCGTGAAACCAATGGCATTATCAAATTATATTTCAAAAAAATCGCTAGTATGTTTTTTGGATTCTTGACCTTAAAAAAAATTCGAAGTAGGCCTTGAAATTTTTATTTTTGTTTTCGAATTCATGGCACTCAACTAGAACTATTGATGCTCTATTAAAAAAAAAACCTGAATCGGATAATAAATAACAGTTTCACACTGTATGAAAGTCTAATCCTTTCTACAGAATTTTAGAGGAGGTGTCCTTCAGTGTGGCAGAGGATGAGGAATTCATATCATGAGGAGAATTTCAGAATACAGTATGACTAAACATTCATCACTAATTTTATAATTATCATTATTAGAACTAGCACTGTCGAAAGAGATGGAAAATAGGGGCTGGCTATAACAAAATACCGCAATTAGGGTAAGAGCTTATAATAACACCAAGTTGGATGTGTTCCTCAGGCCTTGCTTTGATCCTATCATGTCCAATATAGTTGAACACGCTCAACATATGACAATGGGAGTTATAAGCTTTGTATCAAACTTGATGAAAACACACTCCCGATAATAACCCATAATTGGTAAATCATCAGCAGGGTTCGTTATCATTTCCACAACAGATTTTTTTTCAATATACAAAGTCCATGTGCTTTCAAAAAATATGATCAACAAGTGATTTCGATTACATATATAGATATATCATTACTAATTTCTATAGCTATTATATGATTTCTTTCTTGTGAGTTCAGCACACGAAGATCAATATTAGAGTTATATAACTTTTTTACAGATGAAGAATTTTCATCTCCGAAAGAATCAGCTCTGAACATCACCTTTCTACTTTTTCAGAATCTTGTTTTCTTTCAAAACTACTCTAAACTGAACAAATTTAGTTCCAGACGCATAATAGCTCACTTCATCCATTTTCAGGTAGTTTTTAATTCACCTTTCCTTAGTTGATGTGAGGGTTAATACTGAACGGTGGCCATCAGAGACCTTTTAATAAAGTACACTCAGTAAAAGTTCATTGAATGCCAATGAAATTTGCTGCTCCTTCAAATTCAATACGACATTATTATATTTTCTATTCATCTATTTGCATACAATGGTGCAGTAACACTTTGTGTAAACAATATAAGAGAAGAATCGTTTCGTATAGTAGACGATAAAAGAAGAAAGTCTTATTTACAACCTGCATTTGAATATTGAATATAAATTTTTACTCCCAGGATTTTTGCTGCGGAATTTAATACTTCGAAAGCAATAAATTTCCGTTTTCATGGGCATGCTGGTTACAATAACGAAATCAACGGAAGTGATGTAAACCCATCACTTTTATTGCACAATTCGTTTTTATTCATTTTCCACAGTTTTTGTTGCTGGATCTTTGTGTTGTTATTATCAACGTCAATTGTGTATACTAATTTGCGAAAATCCTAAATAATTTCTCTGATACCCAAGTAATTCCCGAGTAATACCCCAAAGTAATGCCAATTTCCGTATAATTCCTGTAATTCCCATGATTTGAAGACCTTTTTTTGTTTTGGTCTTTCAACTATTATTATTTACAGTAATGTTCAGTAACTTCCGAATAATTTCTGTAATACCCAAATAATACTCGAGTAATACCTCATTTTCCCGACTGGTACCCAATAGTTTTCAACAAATTTTTTCAATAGTAAAAGTAATGCCTGTTATCCCCAACTAATACCACTAGCAATAATAATTACAAAATTATCTACTCTCAAACAGCTTTGATTCGTTGTGTGGTATCACCCTCCCAGCGCTGACGAACAGAAAGATAGTGTTGACAATCTGACCACTTCGTGGGATTTCCTTTCAGTAACGGGAGACCTCAATATAAATGAACTTGCAAATGAAAGACACGATGTCAACGGTTTTCTGAATTCTTAAGTTCCTTCAACTTCCATCAGCTGATTGACAGTCCAACGTCATGTTTTATAGCATCTATGTTGTTATTAGTAGTACTTACTTGTTTGTCGTTCTGTAACTATTTTATCCGTGAGAAACTTTCCCAGATTTTATACCTACCTATATGTTTCTCCCTTTTAATTGTTATATATTTTGTTATTTCCCTTAGGGATTTATACTCATACTCCGCCTTCCCACCTACGGTTTTATTTTCAAACTTATTTAGTTTTTCATTGGCCACAAAGACGAATTATTGATATAATTTTTATTTTGCAATAATGTATATAATTATCCATCCTGGTTTGACCTTTAATCGATATCATTCAATTTGCCAGCGTTAATAGACCGCAAATATTGTGATATGATTGTAGATCATCCGACACCAACAGTCGAACATTCACAAAAACTTCCATGTGGTGCTTGCCATGTTGTGTTTTGCAAAAGTCATTTATTTTTGCAATTTTCTTTTGGGTGTCATGAGATAACTTCATTTCGAACCAACCTGTATAAGACACAATTATGATCTCTTAACAAAAACTTGAATATAACGAAGGACGCGTAACATGAAAGAAACATAGAAGTACATATTTTCGGTACCCACAAAATGAAAATACCATGGTTCAATAACCTACTTAATTCTTGTTGAAAAGGGGAACATTCTCCATGAAAACAACTACTTCCCCGGCACAAGCCACGCTGGACATTGAACTACATCTGATAGATATTATGAAAAGACTCTAACTGAAAAGGAAAGAAAATATCTGAAAATGAAAATTCGCATTTTCACTCAGATAACTGATTTTTTTAATTCTCTCTAGTTTTCATTGAACAAATCATTAAATGAATTAGATAAGGAGAAAAAATATCACTCACAGAAATCGTGTATTTCATTGAAGCAAATAAAAATACATTTTGGTCGACAAAAATCTATTTCGCTTTGGACAATTTTCCAGAGCAATAATAATTATAATATGATCAGGTTGATGGATTCACAAGAACAAAGAAAATGTCATGAATGAGGCCTGAAAAGTGCCGAATGTAATGATTTAAAAAACTCTCAGAGTTCTTTTTCCAAAAGTCATTATGTCAACAATATTAAACGTGATTTTATCCTTCTTCTTTTTCTTTTGGCAAATGCTCCCTATCTATAGAATGGATTATCGTTGTCTTATAGAGCTTTCTCCAGTGATTAAATCGATTTTAAATATCCCTTTTTGATGTAGCAAGCTTTCGACGAATGACATTTTCTCATAATCATTCTCCTCATAATGGCGCATTTCTAAAAGAGCTTAATTTCTTCAAGCTCCAACGCATATAACATTTTTGCGCGATATTATTATTTAAGAGATAATTACAAGAATTTTTATTACAATCTTACGGTTTTAGTTACTTACTGAAAGTTTTCAGACAAAGACTCCCTCTATGAATAACTGTAGCTTCTACTTTTAATGTTTGATGTCTGAATATCAGATACTTTCAATTTTTTTTTGACGATTTCATTACGTTTACTAGAAATCATGTGAGGAGTCAACTTTATCCAATTGAAGCATAATCTCTGATTTTTTTATCGCAAGGAGCACTTCCAATAGTGTCCTCCGTGCGGACATTGATAGTGAAGATATTTGACTTCTGAAAAATGCTTTCAACAAAAAACAAACACTTCACCTGCTAGTAGGAGAAAATTAAACAAAGCAAAAGCGGAATTTAATCTCTGAAACCTTCACTTTTAACTAATACAACCAATTTATTCCCAAGCTTAGTATGGAATAATACATTGTTTTAGCATGAAATATTACCCTAATTAACACTTGTCCCTATTTGCTTTTAATTATATCTTCGGTCCGTTTTTGCGCGGAACTGAATTTCTGTCTTTGATGTAGGAGGATTTTATTCATGTGATTTATTGGTTGTTTCTTCAGAGAATAATAATTTTTCATTTATTTCAAGCAATTTTCTGCAAGCTTTGGTCCAATATTTCTGGATTAGTTGAAGAAGAATGAAATAAACCAAGTTAATTCTTCATTTGATTTTATTGGAGATTTCGCGGTCAGTGATCGAAATAGAATTATATCTATCGTTAGTCGGGTTTGAAAGCCTTCCTGTATTGTTCTTTCTTGAGAAGAAGCAGAAATCGAGAAGTGAATATGTTGAAGAAACAGAAAAAAATTATATGGAGAGGCAGCCAGCGTTTGACATCGTACCTACTTGACGACACTCAAGAATAAATGATGGATGCGATAGTGACAATGACTGTGTCACTGACGGGTCTACCTTTCATTCTGATAGTTCAGAAATCTTATAAATCAGAGACAAGCGAGATGACTAAATAATGTTTCATGGCATATAGATGAATATAATAAAACAATAATGTGAACAGTTACCATACCTACTATTTTATATTCGAGATATATAAAAATATTCAAGATATATAAATATAAGAATTAATTTACATATAAAAATAAAATTTGTTTAATGAATAACTAATAGTATTAATAGTGCACATGTCTACACATGTGCATTTGAATAAGTATGAAATTGTGGAGTAAATTCATTTCCGTTTTTATGAATTTCTTGTATGTTTGGTCTAGTTTTGTATGTAATGAGAATTTTATTGTCTGGTAGACAGTAGGTGATAAGTATTTCTATTTATTTTTTAATTTCGCTTTTTTTATTCATTCATTCACTGGTTATTTTTAACAATTATTTTTTTTTCAAGTTGAATGGAAGAACAATCTCTCTGCCATCAGTTATCATGTACAGATGTTGAATCCTGCTTTGTGACCGTATTTCATTGTATATCTTGAAAGAAACTTGCATAAAAATAATAATAATTTTTATCATTATTAACATGACACTACAGTTCGGCAAACATAGCTGAAACTGTGAAATTCCCCATTCTTGCGCGGACGATTGATTTTGAGTGCCTCATAACGGGATATTATAGCCGCGGCCGTACTACTAATGTGTGCTATGTTTGTTGCACTGTACGAAGTATAATTTTGTTGTGCACGCTGCTACAACCTTTCCAGCTTTTTCCCCAGGTGACTTCATAAAGTCAGAAACAGTGTGTGTTGGCTTTACTCTTATAGTTCTTTCAACATTTAGCATTATTTAATTCTCATCTCAATGAGATTTTTCGATCCAGATAAAATGAGTGAGAATGAATATTATCCTGATATAGCCGTACTGGTCTCGTTTACAAATGCGTTGACAAGCATGAGCATATTGCATACATTGCCGAATGCGTATAATTTATTCAACCCCAGAAAAACAAAGAATTAATGGAAATGTGTTCATTTAGCTGTCGGAATTCAGCTTTAGAATATTTTCACTCTCCATGGCGAAGCGCGTATAAATTAAAAATTTCTGTTTACCTGATTGATAAGTAAAAATTGCACCTAATAATGAACCATTGTTTTTGTTCCAGGTGAGTCTCAGAATGATCAGGAATTAATGGATCGTGATATATTTGTGGTACGTATCCGTTATTTTTTCCATGATAATCAAATCATTATGGCTTCTTGGTATCAAAGTCAAAGAACTCCTTCGAAGATCGAAGACATTTTTTGCCTGATGGTCTGGATAAATTTTGGTAGAAAAATTCTCAATGAACCACATATTACATAACATTCCCAGGTAGCACCTCATGTTGGCTGAATCTTGTTTTCATATTGGACCAATATGGATATATTGTAAACGTAAAAATAATATTGAACCAATATGGGTTCATATTGGAAAAACAATATTTCATTAATAATATTTGTGGAATATTGGCTCAACCTGTTCTGAATGTATATTGTTTCATGAAATATTGGGTCAATATTGGTTCAATAATTTTCACCAATATCGATAGAGCGATATTGCCTACATATTGTTTTCAGCATCTAGCTATAATATTGCGATTTCAATATTACTCTCATATCGATTTTAGAGATAAAAAACAATATAGTATATCCAAGTTTGATAGCACATTGGTGGAATATTATTTAATCCATATTCTAAAAATTATATTGACCCTATATTGATTGATATTGTTACGAAAACCTTACGCCAATATTTGAAAGACAATATTGATACAATATTACAAAATACATTTATTACTAGGATTGAAATTTGAATATTGGCCGAATATTCAAAAAACAATTGAATCATGATTAAACTTGGGTTAGAAACCGCTAGGTGGCCCCACATATGGAACAACAGCTGAATCATAGTAACATATATTAAATAAGGCGTCTCACAATGCGTTTACAAGTCAATCAACTCAGTGGTAAATTGAAGTAGAAACGAAATTGTAGAATATTTAAATTATTCGACATTTTCTGGAAATATTTCATCAATGTTTCCAAGGCAACATATTCACTTTGAATATTTTACCAATATATGCAAATCATTGTACCAATATTCCTAAATATTTTGGGGCCAATATTGCTTCCTCAATATTTCACTGATATTATTTGTATAATGTCCAAGTAATATTGTGCCAATATCCCGAAATAAATTTCATCTGGCCAATATTAAGTTTTAATATTTTGCCAATATTTTACCAATATCATTCCAATGTAAGTGTGCTCACATTTTGAGGCTAATATTGCTTCGAGAATATTAGACCAATATTATTTTTTGAATATTAGACCAATATCGCCGAATGTTCACATTTTTTTTCCCCGCCAATATTATTATTTGAATATTTTGCCAATATTTTCACAATATTGTACTAATATTGTCCCAATATGGGTGTGCTACTTGGGATAGCTTGATGATTTCCCGAATAGGTTTGTTTGGGGCAAACAGCGTTTGTATCCCCAAAAACAAATACCTGAGAATCCAAAAACTAAAAGAGGAAAATAAGATATATACACGCATATTATACAGTGACCGCCAAAAAGTATGTACCATATGGATAAATCAGTTTAAGGGAAAAATTCCAGGATGTATGAAAAGACATCCCAGGCATGAAACAATGGGAACTTTATATCGATGGCCCTTCCACTGGGAGGATCAAGACTCTGCAGTAGTGGTAGGGCTCCTGAAGGATCACTGCCATCTAAACAAGCACCTCAACATTGTAGATATCATGGATGATACTGAATGCAGGTGGTGACTGGAGAATGAGGAGTCAGCCCTCCACATATTCACGGAATACCCAGCAGTGGCAAAAATACGTGAAGCGCGCCTGAAGAGCATCGTTCTGAACCTGGAGGGTTTCAGAAAGGTATCGGTTAGAAGACTGGCCTTTTTTGCTCGCGGAATAGGCTATCGTCAAAATTGAACCAATTCCCAGCAGTGGTGGGTGCAAAACGGGCCCGATTCAGAGGCCTACATGCTTATGGTTCAGCCCGCTCACAAACCTATATTTTATCATTCAATGGCTATCGATAGCATGGAATAAAATGATTGGGATGGCCTGACCGCGACCTAGCGTGGTCCCTGACACTGGAGGTAGGGATGTAAGCATGTCCGTCAAATTCGTTTTTAGCCCATATCCACAAACAGAACCTGGCATTACGTGGTATACTCGAATCACTTTTGGAGCACACATCTCCAATGAAGTGGAGGGAAAATGGAATATTGACAATAATTATTCAAATTCATTCATATCGACAAAAATGTCTTCCTTTGTCAATATGCTGTTCCTTATATGAACTTCCAGTGTCATGTATACCAGTCTCAATTGAAAACATCCTGAAAATGGAGATTTTTTATCGGCAAAAACTTCTCTGAGGTTTCAATTAACTTTTTGAGTCAATCTGGCCTTTCATGTGGCACTGACTTATGAAGTTCTTGAACTTTATCAATTGGGCAAGAAATACCTGCCTTTCCCCTCCGATTGAATTTTATTGCATGCATTCGATGTCAATAATTTAGGGAAATTATTCTCTGATCTGGATTGAGACCTGCTATGAAATTTTCCAATCACTTTTCGATTTAACAGTTGTGGTCAAACAGAACAGTGATGCAATTGGAATGATGATTTAGGTCCTATCTGCGGTGATTGACATTGCAACACAATGAAATTGGCAATTCCGAAATGGGGTTCGACTATTTCACTTTCATAACTTGGTAAAACGTTGGCTTCCAATCGGAACTCGATGGGATTTTCATTCGAGCGTTAAACTCAATTTTTTGTGAGTATCTAATTAGGCCCATATTCAATACTTCCCGATGAATTATTTAGAAATGGAATCTAGAACAAAAAATTGAAATTGGTTTCATATCACCTGAAATATTAGTAGGGGAGGTAGCGCCAAATTTCACCGAACCATTTTACCGAAGCTGAATTTTCTAGTGAAGGCTTTCCATATGTTCGGCAATTAGTTCGTTAATGCTTCTATTTAATTTTTCAGCTGCTGGGATCCTTGATCTTTAATTACTCCTTGGGAACTTGTAGTGGACTCTTCAGATAATCAAATGGTCTCATTTTCTGTGAAGCTTTTTTTGTAGTTTTTTTTAAGAACTTTCTCATTCAATAGAAACGATTCAGGATCAATCATAGCATTGTTTCATTGTTTCTCCAGCAAGTTGGAACTGGCGACTCATTCGTTTCCTTGTTATGGTATGCATTAGATATCGTATAGCGTTCCATAATATTATCAAGGGCCATCTAAAGCTCCACATCGAGTTTCATCATACTAGTTTGCTAATGCGTTTTGTAATACCATTTCGAACGGTATTATTTGAGAGGTAATTGTTTTCTACTTTGCAAATACACACAATACATGAATTCTCATCAATTGAAATGAAAAATTTCCTTCTGGTGCTGAGCATAAAATTCAGGAATCGATTTTGAAAGGGAGTTCCACTAGTAACAAAAGTTGATGCGTTCTAAGTGGTGATTAAAATATTTCCCGCATCGATTAAACTCTACAACTTCAATTATACTTTTGAATACGTTGGGGAGTATCTATTACAACATTAGAAATTGATATGCTTTTGACCGCCCGCTTTATAATACATTTATGTTAACCTCTTGAGGACTACTTTCTGGTTCACCATTCTATATCGTAGACTAATTATGTATACTCAATACGTTTTACGTTTTGAAGTCTTCGAGTAACGAGGGTTTTATTTGAAATATATATATATATATATATATATATATATATATATATATATGGAACTAGTAAATAGTGGGGCTTTGCAGCAAAATCAAAGAGTACTACTTTAAAGTTTGTCCAAGCTTTCGGAAATTTAATAAATCATTTCCATCATCAGGGATAATCTTTGTTGAGATTGTGAGACGCGATATTATTCAACAATAAGTGACACATTGTGCAAGATGAAAGTTGATATAAAACATGTAAAATTGGTAGGATGTCTTAAAATTTTTTCATAAAATACGTTACATTTAAAATTGTTAAAATTTTTTTTTATTTTAAGACATCCTACCAATTTTACATGTTTTATATCAACTTTCATCTTGCACAATGTGTCACTTATTGTTGAATAACATCGCGTCTCACAATCTCAACAAAGATTATCCCTGATGATGGAAATGATTTATTAAATTTCCGAAAGCTTGGACAAACTTTAAAGTAGTACTCTTTGATTTTGCTGCAAAGCCCCACTATTTACTAGTTCCATACCTAACTAGTCAGCAACGACTACCCTTCCTCTATATATATATATATATATATATATATTATTCACCAATTGGTAAATAAATTATTTGAACAGTCATAATATATATATATATATATATATTTGGAAACTGGAAGTTCGGGTTGAACCGCGTCTAGAATTTGTTGAAATTCGACGTTTCGGCTTCGATTTTGGAGCCATTTTCAAGAAAAAAGGATAAAATGATTGAATTTCAACAAATTCTAGACGCGGTTCAACCCGAACTTCCATATATATATATATATATATATATATATATATATATATTTAATGTCACAGAGCTTTTAGGCCAGCAGATATCTCAGTTTTCTGCAGAAAAAAATATTTATCATAGGAAACCACAAGCACTTTCATGCAGCAAAATCCACCCCTTGGCGGTCAACCCCTGCGAAACCACCCCTAACTTTTGTTTTTCAAATTGCAACCCCATGTTGTTTGTCGTTCAACTTACAGCTCTTTTTATTTCCCAGTCAACGATATATCATAATATATATAGTTGTGATGATATTCACTCAAGAAAATTGAATTCGTTAGTGGGTACTATTAATTGGACTGATCGAATTGTTCCACAATGTAGAGACCAGAAAAAGTGGAAGCTACAGAAAAAGAGGTAATAAGATGTCAGAACTTTTTGTGCTTTATTTGATTCCTACGGTGTCTGGATGACAAATTATTATCAGTCGCGATATTGTTGTTGTTTATCGAAATGCCTTTCACCTTCACTCTTAACGAATACGTTGATAAGCTTTAAATTTTTGGTGAATGCCGAAAGAAAAATCGTGCTGCGGAGAGGCTGTATGAGCAGCGCTTTCCTGATCGTCGACAGGTCGCAATACTTTTTCGTATGTAGAAAATACCATGTGAACGGAATCATTTCCAGGAAAAACAGATTAAGTACATCCTACTCCTGTGCGAACTGAGGAATAATAGCAATAATATCTACAAAGCATTGCAAAAGTATTTCTTTCAGAAAACGTTTACAAGAATAAAAAGCATATAATTCAACGGCAGTAGAGAGCCGTAGTTGTTTTCTGTTGCAGACGAACATATTGTATATGACAAAGCGGAAGACTGGATTAAATGACCTGTTTTTCATTATAAATTTAATGGTCTTCCGAGTAGTATCAACAAGTCTTTCTCATGACAATCAACAAGATCACATGAAAATCAACCTTATATGGGGCGTAGAGACTTTCATGTTTAAACAAGGGCCTAACTTGTACCGTTGCCAACAATTTCCTTTGTCTCCAATGCGGTTGAAATTGTTGCCAATAATGTGAAGATATTAGGTTTTAATGGTGTGAAGAGGGAAAATGGGGAAAATAAAATCGTGGAAACCGAACAAAGGCGGTTTTAAAAAAACAAACAATCGTTTCAGCTGTATCCGAGTTGGAGCTTTATAAATTAGTTTTCGAATGAAAAAGATGAAATAACGCTTGTATTCGAAATCCTTGATATATTGGATCATTCAACATTGTCAGTAATCGAAAAAGCCATTCATACTTCAATACTGAACACATTTGAATTTATTTTAGCTCATACATGTTATTGGAACTGAGCATGCACCTGCGGTTTGATCAAACTGTCCTCAACTTTTTGTATTACTTTAAATTTGTACTCAGATTCATCTCGAACCTATTCGCATTTCAGTATTATTTCTTACCATTCGAATTTGGAGGGTTTACAAGAATTCAGGCTTCAGAACGATGAATATACGGAACATTTTTCTTTGTTTCATGGTACTTTTTGGATTGTCATCAGGAAAATATTGCCCAATTTGAGAAGGAAGCAGAAAAGAAATAGATGAGGAATATATTTAAATTTTTTGGTTTGATCATTAAAAACTTCTCATATTGTGGTATATTCTCAAAATACGCACTTCTAATGAATTAACTATCGAAGGAAATGTGTAATCTAACCTCTTGCATTCCTGCAAGAGGTTAGATTATACCCTGTATAAATATCTACTTCGGAATGATCTCTATGACAGTTTTAGCTCTCTTTAATTACTGTTCCTTTTTGGACTTCTATAGATTGTTTTTCGGGTGAGTCAGTTATAAAAGCAGAATTTCTTTTTTTACTATCATTATAATTGCTGGTTTTCCTTGAAGGGGATTTAGGAAGTGGCCTGATAGAAGAGGGCGAACGTTTTAAACAACTTGTACTAGGTTTATATTCAATATGATTAACTTCGGAAATAATGTTTGCCAATATACCTTGATTCTTTTTGTTTTCTGATATTTGTGATTCAATGCTCCTTCAATGCAAGTAACTCCTTTCTGAAGAATATGTCAGGTGGCCGAGTGGTTGGGATTACCGCTTTCAAATCATTCTGGCTGCCGGTCGGAGGTTCGAAAGCCTCGCGATTGCCTCTTTTTTCTGATGGCCCGAGAAAGTGCTAGGAATCGCACGTTAAAAGGTAAGACCTCGTTAATCCTCGAGGACGACAACTGGTTGACGGAAAAAACAATTATTTAGCGGCACTCATACCTAAATTCATATCCCTACAAGAAAATAAAAGTCTTCATTCGTTTTTCGAGTCTCAAACCATATATCAATCATGAAAACTCCGAGTATTAGTTCCGCTTCGAAAAATTTTGAATGGATATTTTGAAATGCCCTCACATACGAATTTCATTAAATGGGTTCAACTGCTTTCTGTCTTTGTCTTGAATTCACGGACTTCCCTAACAATGGATAGCGATAGCCTCGGTCGTCCGCAACGGAAATTAAGCAATTGGGGTGAAAAGTACTTTCGACTCTTTCCTTGAAAGGATCTATTTAAAAGACGTGTTCTTAACTGCTGCTTTCACCGATTCCTGGAATAGAAACTATCTTCGTTGTCATGGCATGATGAGAGAAAATCACTAAAGTTAAACACTTCAGCGATATGAGTAGGTAAACACTATTGTTGAAACATTTTCAAAATAGAAACGACAATTATCAATACTTTCAGTTGAGGATTAGGTATACTAGATGACCCAATTGCGGTATTGGAGACTTGTCAGATTATAAAGGGTTATTCAAATAAGTAGAATATGGGGAGATTCAATTGAAATATACAAAATTGTAAGGAGTGAGCGAAATGTGGACTTATTATCGTTGTACGAAATGCATGAAGATCCATCCTCGCCTGAAGGCGGGTTATAGGGGAGACCGGGTATGTTTGCTGCAGGAGTTGGTTGGTTCAAATATACCGCATATGAGGCGACGTTCGGGTTAAAAGTGTTTTTGCAAATATAATTTCTTTGATTTCTGTCAATGTATTTATTAATTGTAGCAATATATATTATTTTGCATGCCAATATTTATTAATTGTAGCAATATATATTATTTTGCGTGCCGATATATTTATTTTCGATCAAACACAATATATTTACATTTGATACTAATATACAAAAAAGTGAAGTCTCATGTATTTATAAATTTGATCTATTTTATGTCGTCAAAAGATGGCGCAATCGACGCGATTTGTGACACGTCTACAGATAGGGTCAATGAATTTAGAAGGCCGTGCCGTTCTAACTTTCTCATTGTTCTGTGTTCTGTTCTTACTTCTTACAGGCACGGCCTTCTAGATTTAGATTCAGTGAACCTACCCAAAATATTATTTAAAGGAAGAGAATATTTCTCGTTTGCAAACATTAAACAATACCCTACCTAAAAACCTAACGCCCTTCACCAACCTAATTGCAAACATGCAGTGGAGAATGAGGTGGATTATTCAAAGTCAAAATACTTAGAACTGCAAAAACGTGTTAAGTACAATTTTATGAAACAAAAATGCCACAGCAAAGTAACCTTACTTTTCAAAATATTTGTTTACTTTGGACATTTCTTCATACAATGCTTTGGAGAATAAAGTTTATAAATTTATATTGGTTGAAAGTTTTATTTTGTGGAGGAAATTCGATTCTTGACATGTTTTTTTGGGTTTATAACCAATAATCAAAAAAAAATAATTAGCCCGATAAGTTACTGCGTTAACAAGACTGCCGTCTTGAAATAAATTAATTTTTGTCAGTAACATACCCTATACTGAATTTGCCTATCTGAAAAAATGAGATCAAATCAACCAAGAATACTTCTCTTTTTTTGAAAATTGTTGACGTTTCGGAGGCTGTATTTGCCTCCGTTATCAAAACTTGCTGGAAAGACGCCGAAAAAACCGAATTTTAATTGCGGTTTTGGAAATAAGATCTTTCTTTGACAGAGTCAAATGAAATCTGAGATTTCTTTAATCCTCTTTTGGGGACTGGTTGCAATTTTACAGTGGAACGGATATGCTCCCAAATTATAACAGAGGTTGCATAACTTGGGAAGAACTGGTGTTAGTTCAGGGGCACATTTGTTGAGAATGATCGACGGAATTACTTTAGGTTATTGCATTTTCTTTTTCTCACACGGTATATCAGAATTAAAAAATAAAATGCTATTTATTTTGATCATTTCTACATAGCGTGACATATGCCTTGTATAGCACAATTAAATTTTCATTTGCATTTTCGATGATCAATTTGATTATTTATTCTAGTAATTGATGAAGTGCGGAAATAAATTTCGTTATCAGTTTTCACACACTGTATATTTATTCTCACCATCACCTGTTCGTTCGTTAACCAAAGTTTCCTATCAAATCTATGCTATGGTATTTGACTAGTATCATAGTCCCGAACTAAACAATTATATTACATTGAGGTTGATTTTATTTACTCATCGTACATTTATATTATTGTCTCCGAAATGAATATTATTGTACGTATGATTATATATTTGTTTTTCATTGATAATATGTTCAATTTCAGAGCCATTCGATAATAATTCAGGATGGTAATATTTTGTATTCATTTGCCAAAATATAGGTTAACATTCAGACAATTATCAGCTGTTCCAGCGAACACAATACCAATAAGTATTCTAGTCTTTTAGAACTCTACTTATTCGCTCACCGTGAATTCTGGTTCTATCTTCTTCTATCCTCGAGTTATGGGAGATATGTCATATTCATTTTTCGAATAGTGGTAACACTGATTGTCATATGATTTCCGGATACTGGGTGGGATCAACTCATATGTGGAAATTTTTGGTTAAGATCAAGGAGACGCCGAGGAGATCTGTCTTTCCTCATAGTCTCTCAATATCTTCAAGTGTGGGAATATGCCCCATTCAGTCATAAAGAGATTTGACATCAATGACAATGTTTGGCAAAGTAAAAACTCTTTGCTTGCCACAAGGTCCACTATCTTTGTTGGAGCTGAGCAAAATGCATCTGATGATTCGTTGGTGGAAGATAATCTCAGGCATATGACTCTTGATGGCAATTATTTATGTTCTGGGATTGTTTTCACAATGAATCCAGCGTAGAATTTGCAACAAACAAGTTAGCAAAGAAATTGTCTTTTTCCTTAGCGTTCGTTGCAAATATTCCATCTTTCTTGGTAAGGAAAAAAAGGAGCTCGAAGTGAAATTCCTTTCCACGGCTTTGTACCAAATGACTAAAAAGAGCGGAACCCGTTAGGACCCTCAAGGAGCTTTAATCGTATTTTGGCGTTGTGAGCCTCTTTCGGTTATTATTGTTAAAACTCGCCCACAAAATGCCATTTCTTCAACTTTTCAGCAATATCAGAGAAATTAAAAGGCTAACTCTTTTTTTCATTTTTGAAAGCGTTTTCAAGGAAAGGCCCATGACCTTGTCTTTACATGAAAGAATCCCTTTAATTTTCAACAAGGAATCACCCTCTGAAAATTTTTGTATTCATTTGGCAATATCCTGTTTAGAGCCATAGATTGATTCACTTAGGGTTTTGATGATTTCTACTATCACAGAAAAAAATTTTTTTTGATATCGCTATTCGTAAACATACTGATATTATCGATTACGTCTGTGTTAGTTCAAAGTTCCGATATTTCAGAGATAATTCAGCGCGAAGGAAGTAATTCGAATTGTTTCCGTCCTGCTGAAATATTCTGTAAAACTAACACCTGTTCAAAAACTCTTTCGAGTCGTATAAAGTTACTTTCAAGCGGGAAGAAACATTTATTCAGTCTTGCGGACATAATGGTTCCAGAGAAAATGAGATGCCCTAGATGAGATTTGATTTATTGAGTCACACTCAGAATCCAACATTTTCGTTATTTAACCCTGACGACCCAATTTACATCACGAAGGAACTTGCAATTTGTTTTTGTTTCGTTTTTATGTTCTGGTTTCCACGAAAAGAAAAATCATGAAATGTTCAAAGAACATCGTGAGAACCGAGAAAAGTTTGAAATTGGGGTTCTTTTTGAATTTCTGCAGACCGTATGCCTCAGGGAACACCTCATGAGGCAGTGAGTTCCAAAGCTTTGCGTGGACGAGTCCTGGAAAATCAATTTCAGCATGTCTCCATAGTGACGACAAATGGGTGTGAGAACTAAGCACGATGGGTCATCCTGGATGGGACCGCTAACGGTGAAATGATTTCAGGAGAGCATCATCGTCCATGAAACTATGTATGAAACATAGGCAGATCTCCAAACTTTTTGCGGTGTTTCAGAGAGGTGAGCGAGCTTGTAAGCGAAGCATTACATACGAGATTATTGACTATTCTTTAAACATTATTTAAAAGTTTCAGTAGGTATTTCAGAACATGTTTGATTTGTGCTTTATAAATCATAATCGGTCGACGGGAAGTGAAATAGCTCTTTCCATATCTGCCAGTGCAAGCACAAATAAACATGAAAGAATCGTAAACGGAATAAACACGGACTCGACAAACATTCTTTAATGGGAATCCAACAACTTGGTAGAATTCAATGCAAATAAAACCCAAGCACGTCTTTTCTCTAAGTCTATAGAAACGCTGATATCACAGTGACCTGCAGCGTTACTATGTCAGAAGTACGAAATATTCCATTTAAATGCTCGCCGGTATTACCATCAACAGTACCCTTCCATGTAAAGACCATGTTAGGACCATGAAACTTGATTTTTTGCTTCCTGCCAAGAAGTATTTCACTTCCTTTAAACTGATTAGGATTCATAAGACACAAATCCTAACCGTGGGAACTGAAACTCAAAAATAAAAATACTGCGGAAATCTAAACCACCTAACAGCAATTATCGAATTCTAATCCTACTAGCAAATGCCAAGCAAATGTTGAAAAACAGTGGAGACTATCTGAAAAAGACTAATGATATGTTGAAATATAATATACTTATAAAAATAGCTAAAACGGGACCCAACACAAGCAACCATCAAAACTATGAACTGGTTGTTACAATTGTTAAAAAAAATGTTTTTTCCGTTAACCAGCTGTCGTCCCCTTACGAACGGCAGCCCTTAAAACTCGAAACTTGTGCGAGCCAAGGATTAACGAGGTCTTACCTTTCAACGTGCGATTCCTAGCACTTTCTCGGGCCATCAGATGAGAATCTGTAGTTGCTAGGATTCGAACCTAGCCGACCAGCAGTCAATGATTTTGAACGTTACAGTCTCAACCACTGAGCTACTTGGCAATGGCAACATATATTGGCCCTATACTCGTATTTTGGCTTACCGGCTAGCCCTTAGATCAGTAGAAGTTTGATGTATTCCTTCTTTACACAACCATTTACACCATTATTCCCCACTAATTTCATCGCTGGATTGAACTTTCATCAGGTAATTGAGAAGTGAGTTATATTCCTTTGCTCTAGTGATCTGGTTATGGAGGCATGTCGGGTGTTACAAAAGCACTTCATATGTCGATGAAGGCACACGTCTTTCCATTGCCTGTAACCAGTCATTCTCAAGCATTATTCGTGAATTTAACCGCTCGATTTTCAAATTGTTCGCTTCTATTTCTCCTGTATATTGTCACTAGTAGGCCGTTAGTTCACGTTCCGATATATAGAAGCCGCAGATGGTGAAGCTTTGACGTCGAACCATTGTCTCATAGAGATTACCTCTCCATTTCCTTTTATCTCGAAAGTGATGTGGTTCCAAAAAAGCAAATGAAAGCAATGAAAGAAATCTCAATATCTTCCAGGTTGATTCTGGAAACTGTGGATTAGGGAGTATCTTCCCTTACTCACAAGGAAGACGAAGTGGCACGTGAAGATGAAAAATCTAGCAGTTGGTGACGTTGTCAAAATAGTAGATGGTGATTTGCCTAGGAGCAGCTGCCGGAAAGGAGTAGTCGAAGCTGTTTTTGTTGGGAAAGATGGTCAATTCAGGAGCGCCGATGTTAAAACGAAGCTGGAACATACCGAAGACCCGCCGTGAACTTATGTTTCCTATTTATTTCGGAAAAGAAATAAATTTTTTTAATTATTGAAATATTCTTAAATTTTTTGGGGTGAGAATGTTTATTATTTGTTGATATTGTTTGTGCTTCCCGATATGATTTGGAATTTATATGCGGTTGCTAACGACAGTCGAAGATTAAGAAAATAACAATTTATGAAGGTATGTCAATAAAAAGTAAAAACTGTAATAAAATATGCAAAATTCCGTTATTCCATAGCAGTGGATGGCACAAGGTATACAGTATAGCAACAGTTGTATTTGATAACTTGTTGACTAAAATACATATCGAGTCGTTGAAAATAGTGGTTTGATATTGGGATGGAACTCCAATATATTCATTAGTACACCAACGTTTCCAGACAATGCAGTGGAATTGCAATGAGAGTCAACAGTCTGCGGTAGATTCCTGAGATTCTATCACTTACGTTGTCCTCAAATATTGTGTGAGTGTACAAATGTTCCAATTCTTAAGGAAGACCGATAAATCACTTACAATTCACAACCTTTGTTTATACGTTTCGCTTCTTGTATTCTTATTTTCAGAAATTCAGAGATTTCAGTAAAGACAGGAATTCCGTAAAATGAATCAGATCCCCAGAAAATAATCCATATAGAAGTTGAAGATTATGTTTTTAGTAGAATCCCTAATTCATTATTCATATTCCGCCAAGTTGTTTCAAAATGAACTTATTGTTACATCCCTAAATTTTATGTTCTGGTTTTGGTTCACATCAAAAAATATCCGGTGATGTTGAGAGAACATCGTGAGAAGCGAGTGAAATCATGTAGGCATTGGCGTTTTTTTTTAAATTTATCTATGCTTCATACCTACCTCTGATACCAACACCTCCTGAGAAAGTATTCCAAAGCTCCAAAGCTTTGTCTCCAAAGTGATGACAAATGGACTGAGCCTTTCTAGAGAAAAGATATTTTTGGATAAACTGATCCAATGAAGATTGATTAATATGAGAGGAAAAGTTTCAGATGAAATTCAAATACAGCAAAAACGTAAACTATATCATGACAAAATCATAATTTTTTTTTTCAAACAACTCTGATATACATTTAACAAAATATAATCACTTAATGATATTCATTCAACACTGACCCTAATTTCATTAAGATCCAAAATATTCATTTTCGGAATTTGTAAAAAAAAAATTGTAATTACGAATCTCCCAGTTTTTCGTAGTAAACCCCTCAAAAGCAGAGCTTGTCCGAGCAAGGCAGACCCGGGACCTACAGCTTAAAAAGTGGATTCCGAACCACTTTAGCTCCGTGATGGCGGTGGTGATCGAACCCGGGCCGCCAGGGTGGGAGCAAACGCTCTAACACCTCGATCACTTCGCTACTGCCCGCTTCTGCTTTGGTGAAGGCTTTGTCATGATATTCTCCAGCTGTAGTTTGGACACACATCACTTCTCTGTTTCCAATGACTTCCCGAACATAGTGATATTTGACATCGACGTGCTTCGTCCTTCTTTGGAATTCGGAATTGTTTGCAAGTTTTATCGCACTCTGATAATCAACTTTTATGGCAGTCGCAACATTTTTCAAAACCTCAAGTTCTTCCAACTGACGTAGCCAGACAGCTTCTCTGCACCCCAAAGAAAGAGCAATGTACTCCCCCTCAGTTGTTGACAGTGCTACAACTTGCTGACGTTGTGAAGACCATGTAACTGAAGATTAATTGATCATAAAAACATATCCAGCTCTAGACTCACATTTCTAGCATACGAACAACAGACAGCAGTGCGATAGATCTGTTATTGCTAACTAGGAACGTTTTCCTTTATTTTTGTAAACTGACTGTACTCTTGAAATTTTTCTAACTAGAACGAATACCTTCTGACACTCACTGTATAGTATGGTAGTAGTAGTAGTAGTATTTGTCTTGCTACTGCAGCCAGGCAAGAGGGCCCCCATCGTCTCTTTTTGCCATCCCCTAGTTTCCTCATACACAGCTTCCTTTCAACACTACCTAGTTCCAGCCTCCTGCAGTCTGCATGTAGGTGGTTGTAAGGGAGTGAGTTCCGTCTATTAACCTCCCCGAGAAAGACCTGGTAGATTTTAAGCCGGGCGGTGCGGACACCGTAGGTGTTTCCATCACTGGCTATCAGTCCCATACTTTCTAATCCAGGGCACCTCCTTGGCTCCTACTAGACAAAGGTTTTCCAGTTCCCATAGCGATTTCCTTTCATCCGCCCCCTCTTGAAAGTCCTGGTAGGGCACTACAGCGGCCGTGGGCTATTCGTTTACTGGCTACCAGTCCCGCAGCACTACATTTATGGCCCCTCCTCGGCTCTCACCAAAGATAGGTTTTCCAGTCGTCGCATCCTTCTGTAATGCACAAGTGTATATATGTTGAGTGTCGGAGGAACACGTGTGGTTTTGGCGTCGATGCACGGTGACCTGGGGCCAACGGGTCACTACTTCCATTGGCTGCGGTGCCTTAGTCATCCTAGAGTCCAGCTTCACTCTCATTATCCGTCATGAAGGGTAATGCCGTGGCCCAGGAGGTTGGAGAAGCGTTGGGATATTCGGACTCCAGGCACCCTCTTGACCCCACTGTATAGTGTAAATTCCTCACTGTAGCAAGTTGTGTCTCCATGATATATATGCTCTGATGAACTATTCCTTATTTTCAGTATATCGAGGGCATACAAATCATTCTGTCGAACGAAGAATATCTGTGATATATCTCTTTCCATATTTGAAATTTCTTTGTTGAGTTTCGTTTAGTGCCTGCAGCAAATAATATCTGCGTCGAATTATGCACCCCTTTCTTTTCTCGTCTTTTATTTACAAAGGAAAATAGGGTCTGTCTAGTGATTGGAAAGAGCTCCCAGCACGACTTCATTTTGTTTGTACACATCTCAACATATCGACAATATAAAATCGAAAATTTATTCACGGACTAAATCAGACACCTATGACTTTTTGACATAGTTCCGATTTTATTTCATTTCAGATTTTGCGTAACATTTGAACTATATTGGAAATCTCAGATGTTTCAATTTGCACTATATAGAGCATTTCCCTCCTCTTTCAACTGTTGTCAGTCATTATCAATTATTCATAATACTCCCTGTTGAAACTTCTTCTACTTGAATACTACCAAACACTTATACATCTGAAGTATACATTTCATATCTCCTACTGAACCTAGCGGCAAATTTTTACCAGAATTGATCC
The DNA here is from genome assembly GCA_958298965.1 of Chrysolina haemoptera. Lineage (NCBI taxonomy): Eukaryota > Metazoa > Arthropoda > Insecta > Coleoptera > Chrysomelidae > Chrysolina > Chrysolina haemoptera. The sequence continues at coordinate 10,861,966 of OY282596.1, read as the reverse complement.
ATACTTTACTTACTCCACAGAAAATATTATGTGGGTGTAAGATCTCCTTTGCTCCTCATGGGACCAGGAAGCATATAAGCAAAACGTATCACGTTTCAGTAAGCGGCAAATATTCCAGCTCTCTGATTGGATGTGACCAAACACAGGTGCATTTTGGTCATAAGATTCTATGCGACAACCACCCAATGCAACCCTATCATCAGGAAAAGTCCACATATTGATTTTAAATAAACTTTCATCTTCACGCAGAGAGTACTCAAACACATTACACCCTCTCTGGAATCAAGGGCGCGTCACTGATGAATTCCGGAGAGATGCTCGCAAGAAGACAGCCAAGAGCATCACGTACTTGCAAACTGAGGAAAGTTCATTCGACACCAATATTATTTATTTAAATATTCATGGTGGTGATATCTGTTGTGTTTGTGCTCTACGTAAATGATTCTGCCTTTTAAACTGTGTTCATCCAGGGATGGCGGTTTTCTAATTTTTTTTTTCCAAATTTTCAAATTTGACTTCGTTTTTCAATTGTTTTGGTGGGGATGGCATACACAGAGAAAAAAGTTGACTAACGGTTATTAAACATTCAATAATCGCAATTAAAAACTTGAATACTATATGGGACAGATATACTGTTCGATAGTTGTAGATAAAATATTTTTTCTGAATTGGTATACCTGCAGCAGACACTCTGTTGAGTAGTTCATTGGACGTAAATGAATGATTATATCAACACTCAACTCACTATTATTAAAGTGTTGAATAACATTGACTGGTAGGTGGATTGTTGCATACAGAGTACTAAACACATTGATGAAAATGTATCAGGCAGGAAAAAGATGTTCTGTTGCGGAATCATGGTTCACCTGCCACTAAAACTCGATATCGACGATAGCAGACATTTTTTTTAACTTGTTGTAATGGTACGAAAGTTCGTTCATATATTTATGGTTATTAAAATTTACCCAAGTGAACTTGTGTACCTGTCACTTTTCTCTCTGTGTAGCTTTTAATTTTCTGTTAGTGGTCTTATCTCACCATGTATAGAGAATACAATTAGAACCATTGTATTTCGAAATTATTTCAGAATATTTTGAGTCATTGAATCTCCATTTCCAATTCCAAATTACTTATTTGGCAGAGTTGAATATATGAATGTTGAAACAATACATTATTTATTCCCATCAAGCAACATTAATTATTTTTGAAAGGTCTGTGACAAAACACTGAACTGACCATTCTCTACATTTTCATTCAGACAGAGGGTTCTTGAACATATTAATAATTTTCCCAATCAGATATGTAAGGTGTTTTTGACATTGGAGCAAAAAATGGAGTGAAAAGTAGAAGACAAAAGAAACCAAATAAAAATTGTGGGAGATATTGAATTTTAAAGTTTTAAAAACACTATTGGTAATCACTGATCAGAGATCTACAGCCTACGCAAACCGAGCTGAAACACTGCTAGCGGGTAGACACGTCAAGGCCTGGAAAATCAAACCACTGCCTCCCAAACAAAGTTAACTAGAAGCGCCAAAGTTTTGAAAATTTTTGATTGATTCAGAAACAAAAATTTCGATCTAAATTACGAACCATAACTTCGCATAGCGTTGCTTGGCTCAAGTTATCGATTACCCACGCGCTCTACCGTTCGAGCTATACTCTCGGATTTGTTGGCTAACTCTTAATTGAAGTTGAACTGCTTATTATTTTATTTCATTGTTGGTACAATAATCTACCTCTTGGTTAGAAAGTTATTTATCCACCATGATTATGTGAATAGAGAAGTGATGTACTTGAGATGTGGCCGTCGCTAACGCCAATTAGAACACTGTCAATATTGAGTTAAAATGTCAACACTCCAGAGAATTTCGAATATTACAATTGAGAAATGGACGAGTCATTAATCATCATCTTCCTGTGAATGCAAGGGTTGATTTCCATTTGCTTACAAACACAAATTAGTTGATTTCGTCGGGAACAAGCATTTCGATGTCCATGATAATAATAATGATAAACGCTCTCCACTATAGGAATTAGCAAAGACGATGATGATAATCCCAAGATATTTCGCATCATCGTTTGAGCTATTTATGGATTTGTTCAGAAGAGAGAAAATTTTTGAAAAAATAAGAGCAAGGGTAATTGCTGCGTTTGACATTTGATATTTCATTGCCAAGTCTTTGATCATAACTTTAAATTGAATGATAAATTATCTGATAGGACAAGTATTTAAGAGTCATAAATCTCGATAATTTGTATTTAGAGATAAAAATATCGTCTCGTAGAACAACAAAAATTATTTTTATTCAATTATAAAAAATGTCACATTAGCCCAGAACCCTACTGAGGTTTGAGAGTTTCATGCATTTCTGTGACTGAGTTAATTGATAGAAATAGTCCAAGAAATAAATTTGATTTATTTAGGTAAAATAAAATAAAATAAAATAATAATATATTACTTAATTGAAATAAAATAAATAGAAATGATTAAAATTAAAATACAATAAATCAAAATAAAATAAAACAAAAATAAATTATTTAGAATAAAGTAAATTAAAATGAATAAAATAAATTGAAAGAAATAAAATAAAATATAATAAAATTAAAAATAATAATAAAACGAAAATAAAATAAATGAAAATAAATCAAAATCACCTCAAAAATATTCAAATAAAATGAATTTAATCAAGTTAAAATGAGTTGAAATAAAATAATTGAAATAAATTAAAATAAATTTAAATGAATTACAATAAAATAAAAATCATATATTACAAATTTAATAAAACATTATAATAATATAATAATAAATACTTTTTTACTGTGTCTAGGTATAGTTTTTCATTATATATTTCATTGGTTACAGGGAGCACTTGCAATTGTTTCCTTTGCACAAGTATCTGTTGGATATAATTCAATACCCGTCGTGGTATTAGCCAGCGGAGTAGTTGTTTTCTGACAGATATTTGCCATAATCAGCTGACGTTGTAGGTGTATATGGGAGTAAAAAGGGTGAAAGCATCGGTCGGCGACGACTATCGTTTTCAAACGTTCTCCCAGAAAAACTCTGCTTTGTGTTCAGATATCTGATTGTGCTAAGTAATATGCATAGCTCACTTCGAAGATGTTAAAAGTATCACCAAATTTGCCATAACTCAGTGACAACAAATAACAATCATAAACATTTCAGTAACCCCAGAAAATTAAAACGAAAACCTCAATTTCTCATGTCTGAATTTCTTCAGTATAAACATCTTCCTCCGAATGATGCATGATAGTGTAACATGTCAGAAAAGTTCAGCCAAGCTTCACCAGCCATAGACGTTCATTTGCGTTTCACTCAACTTTTGAAACATCACCCATTCATCATTCCCAGCTACTCATGTGATGTACTGTACATTCATTGTAACCTAACTTGAGACGTAAGGGGTTTGAAGTTGGTGTAAACACATCGTGATTGTGATGTCAGCTCTGATACGCCTAATAATGAAGAGATTATGCGGTATCTATTCAGCCATGTTACGGATTATTAGAATAATTAGTATCGGTCAAGCCTCAAGCCATAATCGATTTACTGGGCTTCGCAGTATGGCAGATGTCTCTGGTTTTATCATATCCCAACTCAGTTCAGCACTGAGAAAAATCGTCCTATAAAAGCTTTTGCTAAGATATTTCTTGCTACCATAATAAGAAATACTATTACTATAACAAAGTTCCGAATAGAACCAGCACATTGAAATCCTACGGCAGCGAAAACGATTTTGCTGAAAGTGATGTTTCTGCCACAGAAAAGTATACTATTGTTGCTATTAGGCAGTCAGTCTGGGACAGTAAGTTTTTTCATTAGAAAATTATAATCTTATAACTGAATAGTCACTAGCGAGTTACACGCCTGTGGCTGTAAGGTTTCTGCTTACTATAAGTGGACAATCGCATAGAAGTTCAGCCACTTACTGTAATACAGTTGTCAACCTGCCACTATAATATTACTGAATGAATTCGCTTACCATTATTCTATGCCTTGCTATATACAAATATTTTTAGGTCGTGTAGTACGAAAGAAAACGAAACAAAAACAAGCTCTCGCTGTCGGCATTGTTGGACTGTTGGTCGCTTGGTCGAGTCAAAGAATAGGTTATTGTTCTTGTTCGTGAACGTGGATGCTTTTGTTTCTGGCTAATTTATAGTCTAGCCAGTCTAGGAGTACTCATTGGGAATAACGCCGCTGTTTGGTGATAATCTAGTTTAGTTTTGTGGTTAAGAGTAGGTACGTTCCTATCAAATGGCGGGTTAATCGAATTGCCCAGATCATTTTTCTCAGGCTGGCGAAGATTCTTGCAGAAAGATTCGAACTGCGCTAGAGCTGGAGTATCTACATTGCGGAAACTCATAGATGTTCTTCCAGGAGGTTTCCACCCGATCAGCGGCTGAAGGTTTATCCAAAACACGTGGGGACTCTTGGAATAAGCGAGAAAGTTCATCGTGGAACTTCATGTTTTCCACGGCACTTCTCGCAAGCCTCGCCAATGACTTTCTGAAGTCATAAGTAAGCGTATCCTATCATGAAAGTGATGTTTGATGGCAAACAGCACATCATGATTTAGTGTGTGCTAAGCTCGTCTTAATCTTGCGACAATTCGCCGCACTGCGGGCGTTAAGGGCATTAATTGGCCTCCACATAGTCCACCACTTGATATGAAGCGCTTGTTGTCTTGCCAACTGTACCTTAGCTTCCATCTTGTGTATGCGTCATCAATCAGAGGATGGTATCCCTTCTCGCCACTTGGGACAGAGTCTGCTCGTCCTCATACCTGTCAGATATCTGTCAGATATCAGCCTATTCTGCAAAATTATCTTGAATACCCACCCGTACCAGTTGTTGCGGCTGCAGACGCTTGGTGTTTGTTATGAGGTGAGTTTTCGTTTTGGTTGAAAAGGCGAATGCTCTGGGTGTTTCACGCACTACAGAGCATGCATTTTTGCCATATTTTCTCTCTGGGTAGGCTCACTGCGCTCGTAGTAGTCCTCCCTCAATTCATCCGTTATCTATTGGCGAATTCTTTTTACGTTTATTTTTATTATCATTTATATCATACCAGAACTGTTCAGTTGCCCTTTCCAGTTGTAGACTCTAAACGAATCAAATTTATGTGTTGTTCACGTTATCATTCGAAATGAACTGAAATCTCATGTCGTTAACGAAATAGATTATAACCCCATGTATAAACATGTTGGGCGAAATCAAAGTGCCAAGAGTACATTTTTTACCCGGGGTTTGCAATATATTTTCCGCTTTCGACAGGAAACCATTAAGAAGCATTTATCAATATTTAATGACATCTCATTTCGCGTACAGCAGTCACATAATGTTCACCACATCATTTTCTTAAAATGGAAGGTCCCTCTCGACTTTTATATCTGAGAATACTTTGATCATCATTAGATGCTGAACATCAAGATAAATTCAGTGAAAAAAATCATTTATAAATGACAATCTGTTCGAGATTTTTCATACATTATTGAAGGGAAAACGAGCTGAGATCTGCTGTAAATTTATCTCTGATGGAAGAGCCCTTATCGCAGGTTTTTGGAGGAGTGGAAAACGTTTGAATATGTTCATTCGATTTTCTGAGGGTCTGTGAATAAATGACTGTGGAATGCAGAAGACAAGCTGGATAGATTAGTGTGTAGTGTGGAAATTTGGTTTTGCAGGTACATTAATCAGAACGGAACGGATGGGTATTGTGTCCGATTGAAAAATTGTGGATTCTTGATTATGAATGAATATCCGCAAATTTAGTGGTAATGATAATTCAGTTTTGAATTCTTGAACCCCTAATTTTCAAAATATCTTCTGGATTTCATGAAAATGTTAATATCGAAACTAAACTAAAACTAATATAGTATCTTGCCATGTTTTTTTGTTTGATTTAAACTTCCACAATCTGAAAATGAAAAAATTCAAACGCAGTAACTAATCACTCATAGAAGATATAATCACCCAAAAAAAAACATGTCAAGGAACAAGTTTCCTCTATGAAATCGAACGTTCAATCAATTCATGTAGAATATTTTAAATATTTTGGTATTAGACTCCATTGTAACAAGCAAGCGGCGGCCAGTAAGAGTTTGGTTGGGCGATTCGGGGGGACGGAGAAGTTTACAGAAGTTGGATCACAGAAGATCAAGTTTACAGAAGTCAAAGTTGAATTAGAAGTTCATGAATTATAATTAGTGTCCGGTGAAGTAAGTAGATTGTATCAGTAAATTTGAGTTGTATTATTAGTTTATCAGAATTTAGTGATATTTTGGAGCTGTAAATGAACGAGTTCAGTATTTTCTGTAGCCACGAACCCCAGTATCGTAAAAGTTGGCATTAGAAGTAGAATTATTAGCTACATATGGTTTCCAACTGGGTAAATTCATTACTGGGTAAATCAGTAATGACGGGTTTAGTGATCATTGGCTACAAGCTTATTTCATGAAATTGTTGGTCAGATCCATGGAGATTTGCAGTAATTGGTGTCGGAAGTACCTATTCATAATTAGAAAGAGTAATATTCCAGAGAAGTTTCGGAAGAACCCAAGATATTTGTGATAATTTGTGTCAGAAGCAGTGGTCAGTTGATATCCAGAGTATTTGGGAGGACCCAAGAGTATTTGGGACAGTTGTCAAAGTTGGCCGTTAGTCGAGAACAGTTATGACGACGGATCAAAAAAGTTGGACTGGCTCATAAACTATTTCCAAAGGGTAAAGAATGGAAGAGCTATGGAAAAACGAAAGAAAAATGACGAAAGTTATATAGAAAGACAAAGGGAATAAGGAAAACTTGGATAAAACAAATTCTGGAAAGATGCTGGCAAGAGTTGAACAAAAAAACAAAAATATTTATTTGTCAAATTGCCCGGAAAACCGAAGTGGAAATCTTGGACATGAAGAAAAATATTGATGAAATTCGTGGCAAAATCAACAGAATCTGGAGGGCGATGAACGATGAAAGATCCAATGCCGAAGGTTTGCCACATCGAACAATTTTGTGAAACCATTGAAGGACAGACACCATGGTACCTTTATCGCAGACAGTTCGAAGTAAATAAGACATGGTCATTCAACCTTAGTAAGTTAGTAAACAGATTGTTGTTAAGTTGTTGTTAAAATTGGTTTTTCCGTTAACCAGCTATCGTCCCCTTACGAACGGCAGCCCTCAAAAGTCGAAACTTGTGCGGGCCAAGGATTAACGATGTCTTACCTTTTAACGTGCGATTCCTAGCACGATCGATAGTCGCTTGGATTCGAACCTAGCCGACCAGCAGTCAATGGTTTTGAAATCGACAGTCTCGACCACTGAGCTACCTGGCCCTTTAAATGTTGATGTTGAAAAAAATATATATACATTCTTCAATATTCTCAAGGACTGAAATAATTCGAGGTAGAACAGCAATTTATAAGAAAAAATACACAGGATATGTGCGAGTGAGGTTCCCTTTAGCATTATCAGAAAAAGCAAGGTCCCAGATTCAAAATGCATGTAGTCCAATTTCCCGGGGATGAGTTCATTATTGATTATGAGAAGGATAGGGTTTTTTGAGTCGGGGTGGTGTGTGGGTAAAGCGTTCGCTTCTCAATCCAATCATCGGTCGCACAAGTCTCCCGAAGACTTTAAGGGATGCCCGTAAGGATGCAGCCGGTTCACAGAAACAATTTGAATAGCAAAATATTACATATTTTTCATTGCGCTTAGTGAGCCTGATATCATTAGATATCCCATTGTGGTTATTAGTTTTTAGGTGAACCTGTTATTGGAGGATAGCAATAATCTTACCCGAAAGATATAAAATACATCTTTTCCCATACAAAATGATCAATAACAATTACAAAGAAAAGCGGCCCACTAGGTGAGTGAGATTCACAAGAATAGAAAAAAAAATTTCCTATCACTCGTTTCCGACTACAATGCATTCACATTAAGATATATTTCAACTTCACAGTTGGCAATCTCTCTCGAGGAAAAATATTGGCCAGTGGATGTTCTTTCTGCAGAGCAATAAAATAATAAATAGTAGTAAGTATTTGGCACACTCTCAAGATTCATATCGGGTGTATATTTTTAATAGTGCCAACTAAATTACTCGAAACGATCTTGTGAAGTGAAAATTTGGCGCCAGTCGTTGGTTTACTGAATATATTTTTGAGAATAATGGACGCATATTTGATACGGGTTCATTCTTCATGACTGAGGAGCAATCATATCTTTCAGATATCTCATGAGTATGAAATTGAAATTCAAAAGTGATTCTTGTTTGTTGAATGTATTGCATGATGTACGTGCCCACCCTATATTATGTTATATAATCATGTAGTATAAAATAATGAAGTATTCAAATTACAGTACTGATTATCCATCAACTTCTGTGATCTGTCACAATACTAACCCAAGTTCCACTTCTGATTACTCGCTGCACTTTCTGTTGCTTACCTTGTGCCGAAATTTCTTTCATCTTTGACCATCGTATTAGTGAAGCATAGGTGAACATGGGTTTGATGATCAGTTGGTATGATCAGTGGGTCACTTTTGGTTGAAGACCCCATGTCTCACCAAATACTCTCTGGCATGCCCAGCTTGTCGCTATTTATACCTCTGGGAAAAGTGTTGTTGATATGGGTGTGTCAGTTTTTGGTCAGATATTTCACCTGCTTGAAGAATGTCAACTAGAATCCATTCAGGATTGGGGCTTTGTGTTCCTACTTCAGCCTACTGTGAATGAAACCATCACTGCTTTGCTAGGATTAACATCAAGTCACTCTGTACTGCAAAAGCTTCTGACTGTGTTTAGGATTACCTGGATATGGTTGGAAATGTCTCTTGAGTCATGAAACCAGCGTCGTGTAGCTTCACTATTAGATTGACAGCAAACGTGATAGGACTCTTCTTTGTGACAATATTTTTTTGCTGTCATTCTGACTGTCTCTGCCTCAAGAGTCACCACAAGGATTTTTGCATTGATTGTACCAATCCATCTGATCAGTGGAGCGTTCACATCTCTTTTCTTTAGTGATCTGTAGAGGGACGCACGGAAGGTGGTTACAAAGGTAGCAGCATAATAAAAACTGAAAAGGTTTATATCCTGGGCTGTTGGGAAGAGAGGCTGAAAAGGGTATATTGAAAAATCTGAAAAAAAACAGGTGCCCCCTCTTCAAAAAAAAGGTCTTTCCAGCATACAGACGTAACAAGATTCAAAGGTTGAAAGAAATGGAAGAAATATGTTTAGGGGTATTGCGGGGATGAAAAGGGTTGAATACTAATTGAAAAACTTATTTCCTTCTTTCATCGAATTACACCCAAATTCCAACAATGAAAATTTGTGCTTCACAATATACATATACATATATATATTGGAAAAAAATAAGAATAGGGTGCTTGTGGATGGGATTCACTATATCAGTGGCATGTCATTGATATCAAAACTGCAAATATTTAGGAAACGCCTCCCTTACCATTCAGGCTATGGAAGCAAGTTTGCATATCTGTTTGTATAATAATAAAAATAATAATAATACTACTCCCCCATAAACACTCGTAGAGTGTACCAAAAGGCATAGCATGTGCGGGTAGAGTACGGCTATTATTATTGTTTGACGTGGCGCTCTGGAGCGACTTACTGATTTTTAGTGGTGTATCCACTTTTAATAATAATAATAATAATAATATGTCTTTATTCACACTGTCATTTTTTTTTAACACCAGGAAAATTTTACAGAATAGGCAATCGACAGCATGACAGGGCGGAATTCAGTCGCCTATGTCCGAAGACATTGGAAACTGCTCTTCCATTCAACCCCAGCTGCAGAAAAACCTGGAAAACCTACAGCCCCACCCTGGGTGGCCGGTGTGCACTCCAAGCTAGCACTAGACGAGATTGACATCTAGACAACACACAATACACTTGCTTTCAACAAGGACTGTGGTCGTCTATCGATTCCGATATTGAGTACTTGAGAAAAAATCCCACGTACAAACATCCGACTCGAACCGACTACCGCTATACTAAAGTCTGAACGGCCTGACGCCAGACCACCGACCACCATATTTCAAATAATAATGGATGAAATTGTCATAACATCAAATTCTGCAACGAATAAATGATATTTTGGAATTGGCCACATACGCGACATAAAACGTGCCCAAAAAAAAACAAAATTAGGTAAATCTGAATGAAAAGACTATTTCGTTCGACTTTACTGAGAGATCATAAAAACTTACCTGTACGAGCCCATAAAGTTCATCATCAATACTCAAATCCATATTGGCAACAAAAAATGTGGCCAGCATGAAATGTTGGTCGTAAAAAAAATTCAGTTACGTGACCAGAATCCGTGTGTTTTAGGTGTCTTTATGTTCCGTACATCTACAGAAAATTTAGAATATAGCAATGAATATAATAACGTGCTTTCCGCAAATATTGATTGTCGTCTCATTCCCATTCCATGTAACATGAAGATCCTTTCACATAAATGATTATGCATATTTGACTTTTATGATTCTTTGAAATAGGTTTCTATCTCCGTTCGCGTGAGAATGTTTCTCAGAGTATATTCCCTCCTTGGTGAGATTTCGTGATATTTTGCTCGACCCCCTCCCCCCATCCCTAATCTGTGCTTGATTGTATTAGATTTATTTAAGAAAAGTCCAATTTTTATTTAGACTAGTAAGACCAGTATTTAATATTTTTTATTTAATTAGTTTTCTGGCAAATAATACACTGTTTCTTGCGCAAAAAAAAATTACGTGATATTTTTTTATTATATAAAGTCTTGCACGGTATACATATGGCTGCAAATCCGAAATGGATAATTAAATTGGATACCATTCATTTGGGTATAGGGTATTAGGATTCAATAAAGAATTCTGATATATATTATAATTGTTATTTATGATACAAAAGTTAAAAGTGGCATTTTATTTTGTGATTAGGGAATATTGCGAAACGAGCGTCAGCGAGTGGAGAAACCGCACGAGCAAAATAAAATCACTTTTATCAAATGTATCATAAATTTTTTTTGTACAACAGTTACGGCTAGTAAGAAAAAACAAAAAAAATATAAGATCCATAGGGATTCGAACACACGATCTTTGGATCACACGGCAGACAGGTAGATGCTCCAACTATAATAAACCCCAACGCAATTTATTTATGAATGTCATTATTTGTCAGTGCTGAACGACCTTCTACAGTTGAACTGGATACTACTTCGTTTGTAACTTCAAAAGGAATTAGTATTACCAATTGCACAAACAGCCAAATACATCTGTGAACTTTTATAAATGATTCCTCTTAGTAAGTGTTCTGATTATAATATTATTATCTGATTGAAGTGTTTCTATAAGAGAGATCTATATTACCGATTATCCATCATCTCATCTGTCATTTTACTTTTAAAACTAGTGTTAAAAGTATTTTTAAATTTCTTGGCCCTGACATATAAGCGAATAAAATAAAAATCGATAAAATCATGTTGAAAAACACCACAGTGCTTCCGTACCATGCTATTCAAATCAACCGCGGAACTTGACTAACTCAAATTCAATTTCACCTGAATAAAAAGTCACAATTGTTACTACCATTGAGAATTCAATTGGAAAATGATTGGTCGTTTTGTTCTAGCAACCAGGTTCCACTCTGAATGCATGACAGGAACGCATAATAGACTCATTGAAGTATTGCCAATATATTTTTCCCTATCAAACCACAACGGTTATTTTATATGGAAATTGATATATCCCAACTTCCAACTTCGAAATAAGCAAGTATATTTCGCAAATATCATTACATTTTATCGGGCAAAAGTTTAGAGTTGGTAATATTTCCCTCTTCAAAAGTTTTCGCTGGGGATAATTTCATTGGAATATATTTTATACTTGAAATTGAAGACTTGATATCATTAACAAAAGGACTTCTAACTCAATTACCTCATTATTGAAAACAGAGTGAATTTAAATGACAAAGAGTGTGCTTCCGAGTTGTCCAAGTGTTTCATGAAGCCTTTTCATCCTGTGATCTAATTTGTTTTCGATTTTCAAGGACTAAAGAATAAAAATATTTGAAGATATATAATCCGCTTTAAAAGTATTCGTTCGTATCGATTAAAATTGAGCTCTAGGTGGGAACCGCAGGGAATGAAAGAACTGCGCACAACTTTTTTTTTCAATTGAAAAAAGTATTTCGTGTAATTTTTTTTTCCAAAACACGGGAAAAACATTTTAAAACATCCAATTTCACGATTATTTTGAGGACATGTAATTTTTTTAATGTTGCATGTATGCTACAAATCACATTCCACAATTTTATTCATAGTTGCGTACTTATCTGCTACTTTTTTTTCTTAAATGAAAAGTTATTGAAATTAAGTCATATTTCTGATTCGCAAAACTAATTCATTACATCTTTACTAAAAAAAAAAAAATAACACTGATGAAATTTAGTCAAAGTACACACTGAACTTGGTAAAGTTATTGAGAAAAACTCGTTATTTTCCCATTGTACAAGTAATAAGGTACTCTACAAACTTTTGGAAATAGAGTAATGTTTTTTGCTTTATTTGCTACGATTTGACTACCTCAAAACACCTACTGGAAAAGGGCAGCTCAGGTATCGATCTTTGAAGTTTGAGGTAGAATAAGGAAAGTTTCATACATTTTTCAGTGACTAAATAAAGAACTCTAAAGGACACTGGCGTGTCGGATAAAATATAAAAAAACTCTAGAATGTTCTCGAAGCTTCTGGAAATTCTTCAAAATTCTAGATTTTTCATAGAATGAACCGGAAGAGAGGCTCCGGAAGGTTCTAGAACGTATAGAAAAGACACTCAAGTGAATTTCTCAAAAATCCGACCACTTGGAAGGTGCCGTAGAAATTTCTAGGATATAAGATGGCGAACTCTAGAATATACTCGGATTCTCAGGAAAATTCGATAAAACTGTATAATGAACCAGGACAGAAGCCCCAGAAAATTATAGACCGTACAGAAAAGACACCCATGAAGGTCTTGAAAATGCGGCTATCAAAATCAAGATGTGGTAGTGGAACATTCTGGTAACTTCTGGAATATAAGAAGAAACTCAAGAAAGTTTTCCAACCTTCTGGAATGTTCTAGAAAATCTGAAGTTTAGCCAGTAGAGGGGTGGCGTGGAAATTTTTTCAAGGTTTGCCAAATTGGGCCGTTCTGCAAAATTCAACGCAACGGTGAAATAAACCAGAAGAGAACCTCCTCTCTAGGCCAGTGTCTATCATGTTTTGATCATCTATATTTATTCCTCATTATGGGGTAAACATTGATGGGTGTATTGTCAGAAAGAGTGGCCGGCGGTCTCCTTATTCGGCTCTTATTATGAACGCTTTTCTTCGGAGATATTTCAAATATATTGTTCATAAAAAGGAGACAGATTGTTATCGATATTCTCTAGGGGCAATTATAAAATATATATTTTTCACATGATATACAAAAAAACAAGCATAGACAACTATCTGTCAGTTTGAAGTGTGCCGCATTGCCAAATCACCCATCATTCGCTTCGAAACATTATGGCAAAATGATATAACACCGTTTCATTTCAGCATTGTTGAAATATGAAACTAAAATTCAGGTCAACCATATGTACGCCATTTCATTGTATTTCTTCACGAACTTTCCTTCTCACTAAAATTAGAGATACCAGCAAAACATTTCAAAATTAACGATTGACTGAGTTTTTCAATCGCTTTTTTTTTTTCACTCAGTGTACAATGTATTTGTGGGTCCTGTGACATGAAGATTACCACTCCAAAATTACTGAAATCCGATTTTCACATCTCACCTCACGCTCAAGTGAACACTTATCCTTCTCCAGATAGTTCAATGAGTTCTTTCCGCTGAATTCAATCTAGTCGTTTTTTCTGGAACTCCTTTTATATCCGGATTTCCAGCTTGGCAAGCATATAACACGATCAAGCTGAGAGGAGCTAATATTGGAAGACACAAAAAATCATGAAAAAGTCATTTCTCGCTCGAAATAATAATATTTTTGGACAGAAAACGGTCCCTATCCGGTCGCAGATGTTTGTTATCCGCTGTCTCTTGTTAAACCGCAGTTCAGTGCTACTTGTTCCAGTTTTTCTTGGGTGACAGTTGTTCTGCGATTATAACGCATGACACGAAGCCAACTAGACTGAAACTCATATAAAAATATATAGGGTGATTCAGAATACGACCGTCAAACTTCGTGAGCTGATATTCTCATTGAAATAATACGAAAAGTTATGTAAATAAATTCCTTAAGATTCTCCCTTGCACGACATCATTTTTGAAACGTGGATGTAGAACAAACAAGAGCAAGTTGGTGTATTTCCTGACGCCCTAAACCGTATTCTTGAACTGGAAGATGTGAGAACAGCGCTTTCTGTGGACCAACTACTTCATCTCTAATGATTTACAGAGAACCACAAATATAGGAAAAAGTTTTGATTGGCTCCATTCACTGCTGAAACTGATTGTGGAGAGGTTGATTCGGTTAGATATTCTCTTGTAGTTGCGCCTTGTTCTAGAATATACTTAGCGGACTATTACTGCCCAGTTGGATGATGTCAAGAGTGGTATATCTACCAAAAGTGGGTCACACAGACCCAAATTGTTCAGATCAAAAGCACCTGAAAGGGTGCTGGACTAACATATTAGGCGGGTAGTTCTTTACACTTATGCCCTGCATAACCACCAGTATACCTTTCAAACTGGCAAATCAATAAATTCAACATCACACAACCGCGTTTTCATTGGATCAACTTCGGCTGAAAAAGGCATAGAACCAACCATTATTGGCTGGATCTGCACCATGCTCATGAACAAAACTAAATCTCTACAAAACGAGGTCTCCAGGGGTTGAGAATAAAGGCAGGGTACTATCTCTCCTTCAGTAGTCACTCCAGATGAACAACTTACCTGATGTCTTTGGAAAAAGAAGGGTAGTGATCCAAATAGATGCTTATGACCTTGGCAAGAAAAACGGCTGGAAGAGTAGCTTCTAATATCCCTCAAAAGCGTTGGATACATTCCAAATCCGTATTACATTTTTATTCTAAAAATCTAATTTTGAAATAATAAGATTTTTCCAAATTGCACGAAGTTCCGAATCGTGTACAAGGTTGCAAATTTTTTAATGCATCAGAATAGATGTTTTCAAAATTTGCAACCAAATTTCAAAACTTTTGTAATTATATCCAGACCACCTTGATAAAAAAAAACACGAATTAAAACAATATATCTTCTGGTCAACAGGTTGCAAATCTGTAAAACTGTTTGGAATATTTTTCCGATGTATTTGTCAAGTTTGCAGAATTTTTGATTTTTTTCTTGTGGTATGTCGAGGAAAATCTTAGTTGTTGATAAAAAAAAATGTTCCGTGCACTGAAATTGTTTGAAAACTTGATTCGTGATATGAAATAATATATTTAATACTACTCCAAGTTCGCAGGATTTTTGGAATTTTTGGAATATGAGTATACAGCAAAATTCAAGTTAATTGCATTTTTATCAATGCTGCGGACTTCTCAAACTTAGATTAAGTGCTTTCTCGATGTACCATTCACTTTGCCAAAGTTTGAAAACTTTTAGAATTATTGTTAAATTTTCGATTTTTAATGTCTATCTCTACTGGCCTTAGCCCCGACGCGAACAAAATCAGGTTTTGTGAGGATGCTGGGTTTATTTGGTGAAATATGAATTGGTGTGAGACACAAAAGATTCTCATGGGTAGCAGTGGAAAGCCGCAATATTCTCACTCACTTGAAACCTAACAAGAAAATATATTAATATAAAATACACAAATAAAAAATTTAAACTAAAGTAATACAAAATATAAAACAACAACAAAAATCAATTGGCGCTCCGTGGCGACTTGATTGATTCAGTGGCGCATTTGCTTTTTCAGCTGCAGGAGAACCCGGAAAAACCTGCAGCACCACATCATCTGAAGATCCCGATTTGCCAATGTCCTCTCTCTCATAAAATAAAATGTAGGGCGTCTCCAAAGGCTACAATAAATTCAAGACATCGTCAGAACATTCAGTGACACAGCTATCATCAAACCTAAACTAGTCCGTTTTGTCTTTGACCAATTCGTAATAATGACCACATTCAACGCCAGAACCACAGTGGACAATGACTGCATAAAGATTAAAATAGTGGTCCGCTACATCTATTTCGAACTTTCGTAAGAGTTTGGTGCTTCCACTGGTCGAGTCGTGTTTGAAGAGCATCAGTGTTATTATCAGATTGACTGGTGCCTCAGCTATACTTATTATCTTGTAATTGTCAGTTTGGCGCATATTCGGCACAGTAAGCTTTGCACGGACTGGTTATCAGTCATATCAGGAAATGTCAGTTGAAGCTCCAGAAAGTCTCATACGTTTTTGCTAACTCTTGAACATATAACCGAACTGCTATGATAGTTCAGAACCAGCTAGTTGGAAATTATCTGGCGAACTCATAAACCTCTATCACTAAATATTGAAAAACTCAATTAGACTTGCATACCAACCGTTAGTTGCATAACTTGAAAGTATTTGTGATTATTATTTGGTTGACATGAACCCAAAAGTAATTAACTCACTGGAACGTTGAAGTATCATCTAAAAAGAATCCATTAGTAATCTAGTCGCGTTCTTACCTAGTTCCTACTTCACTGCAAAATTCTGATGTGCTTCAATTCAGTTCCGAGAAAATTACTGAAAACATTCAACTCCATGTCTTCTAAGGTGAATTTATGAATTTAATATCCTCACAGGCATTCACTTATGTAAGAAACGTGTTTTATTTAGGTTATTGTTTGTCGTGAATGTTAAGTGTTTGCAAAGCACGCTCTGATATCAGGAAGGTGGTAAATCTGGTGAAATGGATTTGTGTAGGATTGATGAAACATATTGAATACATCTACATTGATGAACTACCTGTCATTCGAAATCTGTTTTTGCTGGTGAATAAATGATAAATGCTCTAAGAAGTAGAACAGAATGAACCCAGAAAAAGTTGTTTGAATTGAATTTTGATTCCACTGACATGAAAAATTTCTTACACTAATGAATGTATCATTGGAGTAGTTCATATGACTCCAGTTTTCAACTTTTGCAATAATTTTTATCAATAATAAAAAAAATATTAGTTTGGATAAACTAAAGAACACGCTTAACTTCCAACATGGAGTAAAAAGTGAAAAATAATTGACAATTTAAATACTCAAATGTAAAAAAAGCGGTGGTGCTTCCGATCTATATTTTCTCATATTTTTTGGCTTGACAATACTGAGCGTTCAAAAGCAGAAGAGAATTTTGTCAAGCACCCTAGGATTTTTTTACATTTGAGTAATTAAATTTTAAACTATTTTTTACTTTTCAGTCCATGTTGGAAGTTAAGCGTGTTCTCTAGTTTTTTTGAACTAATATTTTTTTTATGACTGAAAAATTGAAATCTTCTACCTGAAATCCCCCACATACCAATTTTGAATCCAATCTGACCATAATCACAAAACTCGTCCACCACCTTGGGCCGCCTTCTTGAATTCATAAAATTTGACAAAAAATTCCTAATCTCTGACCCCGAAAACCCTCACACACTGATTTTGAATCGAATCAGAAAATAATGACAAATATCGGCCGCCATATTGAAGTCGTTATCTTTAATTTATAAAGTCTGACAAAAAATTCGAAATATACGACCTGAAAAACCCCCACATATCGATTTTGAATCGAATCTGACTATAATCACAAATTTCGTCCGCCATCTTGGAGCCGCCATTTTTTTACAACAAAAATGTTATACTTATTGCATTATCACCGGAATTATGACCACATGTCAAATTTAAAATCATTCGGACCTGGAAGTGGGTAAAAACCACGTTCAAAGTTTAAGCGGGAGGTTGTTGAAACATTCATCATTGGGACAGAGTGAGATTTTCTTTTCAAATAACCTCCATCATCTATCATATTTTCACTCGTTTTTGACAGGAATTGTTCATAAAACTATGATTATGAGGAAATGGGACATTGGACGCCTGTGGTATCATGCCACAGCATCATTCATATATGCTCTCCCTTATAATTTGAATTTACTTACACTGAGGAATCATAACATGCCTCAAGATATATTGAATTACCATCACTTTCTCACTCCCTCTTGTCCTTTCAAGTACTAGCGGTATATCCAAACAGAGGGATATCGGATCGCCTTTTGTCGAACATGTACTCCTACATAAAATCATCTGTGTGAATTTTAGATGGCAATTCATCCCCTGCTGTATCCTACAGGAAAAGAAGTGCCGCACCCTGTGTTACCAGCGTTGTATCGACTGAAACTTTGCACAGCTGTTCTCCAGGAAAACAGTTTTAGCACGAATTTTCTAATTCGGTTCATTCCTTACAATCCTTACCTATGGAACGGTTTTGTGGCTATTTTAAGAATTGATAAATTCTGTTTGGAGAAAGTTTCAGAAATTGTCTGTCCTGCAGGTCATTCAGCATCGTCGAATAGTTGTCGACTCAATGTAATTTACGTAACAAGTTCCGAAAATGATATTTTACGGGATGAGTAGGAACTTTCCTGCGTGTCCCGTAAAATCACTTTTGGATCGTGTTACGTACAATATTCTTTCTTTGTCCATTTCGCATGTTAAAAAAAAATTATTTCAAATTTTTGACGTACTTGCATTGTAGTTCTTGGATGTTAGGCTAATCTTCGTGAGATGGCGCCATATGACATCCGAATCAATGTTGAATATTTCCTGAAAGAACGCGATTTTACACAAAAAAACAAATCTTACCTGTTATCATACTAATAATAGTCCTATTTCGTGAAATTTTGTGATATACATACTTGCATTATTGTTAGCAACGTATTTCAAGTTGTCATTTCATAAGTCGTGACAATTTAGGTGCTGAATCTCATATACCAATTGAACAATTATTCTTATATCTTTAAACGAGCAACAATTGTATATATTTTTGATCTCGAAAACGGCTTTAACGATTTGGATCAAATTTTGTATGTAGGTCAGATTTTGTTTATTAAGAGTAAACTGTTTAAAATTTGTTTTTAAAATTGTTTTTTCAATCAAAACAAAATTCTGCTATTTGGGTTACAGGGATCACTTGCAATTGTTTCCTCTACAACGAGGTACCTTGCACAGGTATATGTTGGATATAATTCAACACCCGTCGTGGTATTAGCCAGGGAAGTAGTTGTTTTCTGACAGATATTTGCCACAATTAGCCTACATTGTAGGTGTATATACCAATAATTGATGGAAAATATACATATTAACCAAAAAATATCCCTAAACTTATGCCATTATGACAAAGGTCAACTAGTGCGGGGGCACATGTATATATAGAAATAAACTTGTCTGCAATAAAAAATTGTTTATGATTTGAAGTTTGACATCTGCCATGTGAGACGTCATGATTCAAAGTGGCAGAATAGCTGTCCCATGGAACAAAGTAATCAAGGATCCTACAACATCAACTAGCATCAGTAAATTGGAAAATTATAATTATGGCTGGAAAAGTAAAATATAAAATACCATCCAAGTGTTGACAACGATATTTCATGACAGAGATATTTCTGAGTTCAACATATAGATATGATATGTTTTTTGGCATAGAAATAGATCAAAATAGTGAGGAATTAAAAAGTGTCAAGCTGTCAGAGTGAATTTTAAGAAATAAAAGCTACCCAAAGCACCGAATCTACATCACTTTCACTCGATGCGCGTTAAAATTCTCAAGAGCTATAAGCTTTGGTGTTTTTGGCAGCTTCTATTTATTGATTTGTATTTACACAAAAGGTTCCAAATAATAATAATGGATAAAAGTGAATTTGTTCATTGATACATTGTGAATCCAAATTTTTGATTGGCCTGTTTAATTCAAAGGTCTTTAGTATATTGAGTATGTGATGAAGGTAAAAAACTAGAAACTATTTTTTCTACGACTACATGGAAATATGCCCATTTTTTGCGCTTTATCGATCAAGGAAGTAGGCCGATTGTAAAACACTTTTTCATTTCTACATTGCGAGCTCTACTGTAATGATCATTTCAGTACAGGATATTTCATTTCCCACG
Organism: Chrysolina haemoptera; assembly: GCA_958298965.1. Classification (NCBI taxonomy): domain Eukaryota; kingdom Metazoa; phylum Arthropoda; class Insecta; order Coleoptera; family Chrysomelidae; genus Chrysolina; species Chrysolina haemoptera. Next base: position 10,841,822 of record OY282596.1, on the reverse strand, counting down.
GCTTTCATGAACTACTAGTTTGTAATTTTTATGATCATAAATATTATAAGATCGAATCAAGTTTGTTAACGTTCTAATAATTTGACATTTCATACCAGTATTTACAAAATTCGTTAAAAAAAATCAGTAATCGAAAATGAGTAATAATAGTGAGGATGATTTGAATTGACAACGCTAATTCCAATATAAAGACTGATGACAATCCTGTGATTACACAAATTTCAGAAAATCATGACAATTTATTAGAAACTGAAATAACATTCCAGCAGGATGGTGCACCCCCACATTTTGATGTTCGGGTGAGACAGTTTTTAGACGAACGTTTTCCAATGCGTTGGATCGGCAGAAGAGGTCCAGTGGAGTGGCCAGCTAGATCACCTGATCTCACACCGTTGAATTTCCTTCTGTGGGGACACCTGAAGTTCACTCTACTAAGCCTGCAAATCTAGAAAAGCTGCGACAGAGAATTGTTTGGGAATGCCGGTTGCTGACCCCCGACATCTTGAATAATGTAAGGAACGCTTTCGAAAGTCGACTATATTATTGTATGGAACTAGGTGGAGATTATTTTAAGCAATTTATCCATTGATTTTGTTCCCATTGATATTGTTTGTTGTTGATTTCCTCAATAAAAGAAACGACGATTTTTGTTTTTTCTTAAATAAAACGTTCAACATTTAATTTCTCAGTAACGAATGAACCAATTCAGAAAAAATAACAGAGGTGATAGAGGTACAGAAGAGCTCTAAAATGATGTATCACTCGACCCCCCACGCTATTGAAAAAAATAGGAGGGGTAGCTGCTGACCCCAAGGGGGTGAAGTTTCGGGTATGATTTTTATATCAAAATTAGTCCTCGTAGGAATGAAAATGGACGTGTTTTTCGAAATTCTTGATCACACGTCCGTTTCTGACTTACAGGGGCGGTTAATTTTTCGTTGGAACGCACTATATATCCTTGATTACTGCTCTGGTTAGTGATTTGGCGGTCCGTATATACCAAATTCCTGAAAATTGTGTGACTATTTCCTGAAACTTCGGTGATTTATTTATTACCAGAGCAACCGTGCTTTTTCCTTGGTAACTCGGGAACCGCTTGTCATTTGTCAATTGGAATCATTTTAATGACTACCAGATTTGGAACTTTTGATTAAAAATCTAATGATTATCTCAAAAAAGGTCTGTGGGTCTGAAAGCATTACATTTAAATGGTTTCTGAAGGAAAAATTATACTTTTAACAAATTTATTTCAAATTGTTGACTGAAGACAAGTGGCAAGTGACAAGACACTCAGAAACCGCTACTAACCGTTCTGAAATGTTCGGCGATATATGGACCATACCCTATATGAGGGATATGAAATCATATCAATAAGCTCAGTATATACATTAGGTTCATTCGTTTGCATCAAGGTGTAGTGTAGTGTAGTGTAATTTACACCACATTTTGAATCGAGTGTCACTGAGTGCAGTTCAGAAAAGGAATGTGTCAAATTAATCTGCAAACTAAAATCGATTGTAAATTACACCAGGTGTAGGAAAGTGCTACACCTAGATGCAAACGAATAAACCGTCGTTTTTTGTAATCATCAAACGCTCTGTTGCTGGGAATAATCATTTGAATGATGTTGAATTTGAGCCATGGGGCCGGAGGCTCCATTACTATGTTGGTAAGAAGTGCATTATTCTGAAAAATATGATTCAGATACGAATAGTTTATAAATATTGTGAATATTATTCCATGGAATGCAAACTATATTTTTGAGAAATGAAAGTCGCTGAAGGAAATATAGTTTTCTTTTATTATTTGTAGTACAATTTCTAATTTCACATGAGACAGCTAAGTAGTCAGAAACTCCGGGAATATCAAGAACTTCAACAGCTGCAACTCGCTCTACATCAGATACCATCACCCAGGTAGCAGAGTGGCCTAAGAAGACGTCATATTGACGTCGTTTATTCGCCAGTTTTGGTCCACGACGTCTTGGGCCAATAAATGACGTATAAAATACGTCACAATAGGTGACTTATAAAAGACGTCATTATATTTGACCCACTACCAAGAACTGCCGCAAATTGCATGTTGTTCAACTCTACATGAAGAACACGTATACGAAGTATCAACAGTTGAGTAATCATTTTTTTTCCTGGTATCGGGCCCGAGGCCTATAATTATTCTTTGTGAAGTTTTTTTTTGTTTTGTCAATTTTAGTTTTTAAAATAAAAATCAATATTTTTCTAGTAGATTTTTTTTACAAAAACAATAAATTTTCAATGACAAAAAACCCACATAATCCATTTACAGCATTTCCTTGTTCCAAGTGTTTCAATAAAATATTATTCTACCTATGTATTTTTTTATTCAAGAACAACCTATACAACTAAAAATGTATAATATACAAAAAATTAACAGGTGATTTTACATTTTCCTGCTGAAAAATATGTTTTCAAGGTTAAAATGACAGTCTATATTTTTTTGATGAATTCAAATTTGAATTGTTTTGGATTAATATATCTGGATAAACTATTTATATTCACTCATTTAGAATCGCCTGGCAATTTTCTTCACGTGCATTGGAAACATCTGATATACTGGGACCTAAATGGTCTATTTAAATGACGTCATATCTAGAGCCGTCATTTTGACGTATAAATATGACGTCTTGTGGCTATGACATTTTGACGTCATTGTAAGGTCTCTCGGACGTCATTTAAGGACGTCCACTCAGTCATTTAGTGACCAAAAATTGACGCCATTTAGACGTCATTCTGCTGCCTGGGCAGTATATTTGAAAGAGTTTGAGAATTATCGTTGATACGCGTCGGATCATTAACGAAATGTATTATTTTCATTTGTTCATGTAGGTAAACCCATCGATTGCCAAAATGAATTATTTCGAGAAGATTCATATTGAACTCAAAAAAATTCAACCCGACTACACCGGCTGCTTCCCTAATTAAAGATGTTTGTACAGCTGTACCGCGTCTAGATGACTAGTTTCACTTGCCGTTCGTTATGCCGTCAGTTATTCGCTCTACTCCACGCACCCTGTAAGTGTCATTCGTCAAGTTCTCTCTCATTTATCATTCTCCAGGAATTTATAGTTACATTCTACAACGTAGTATAGCCTACAAGCAAGCTATAAGCCGTAATAAATCGATGCCGAAGCATTATGTCACATTTAATGCACAGAATTATACCTAATGGCCATGTTGGTCACACCATGTGCTACTGTTTGGATAAGGACGCAGGACGCGAATGAGATCAGCAGATATATTATTCATGAGCAACTTTCACAGGCATTCTGGAATTATTTTGAGTAAAAAAAAATCGCTAAGAACCAATCCGGTAGATTGCTTTGAATATTTCATAACTTCTACGAAAGTGCCCTGCGTATTATTTCGGAAAAGTTTTTCCTCCCTGCGATTAGAATCTTTCAAATATCACGTACCTTCAAAATAACATTTATTCAAACAGACATGTTCTAGTAGAATTGCTTTATCCAGGATAATCCTGGTCCAGCTCTTTCAATCTGTGAATGTTCTAAAATGTCCCAATTTTAAATCACTTCCATCGTCCTTTGGACGTATGATGTTTTTATGGTTTTTAGCTCTTGTACACCTGACGAGTAAGCACTAATGATGACTTTTTAGTCGAAAGCGCTTTGTTATGATGTATTGAATATATTTTTATACATTCATGCAAAAAGCAAAACTTTATTGAACTATATTTAGTGGAAGAAGAAGTTCTTTATTGCACTGGTGCAATACAATAAAGTTTTCATTGCATTTATCAAACCTACTACATATTGAGTAGATATTCGGTGAGGTTGGCAAATCGTTTTAAACAGTTACACATTTTATATTATTTTGTATTAATGTTAGCAGCCAGACTTAAAAAAATAATGTGTCTTCCGGAGAATAACTCCATAATCAAAACTGATCCGCTTTGTTCTAAACCGCCTACATGCATAGAGCAAACTGCCTCGTCGAACAATTTCACGTCGAGTGCAATAAACACTTACTTTTTCCACTTGTTGCATAAATAACTATTGTGCACGAAAAACAAAATTTGCTTCACTCAATTATAAAACAATAGGCCGACAGTAACATATTTGCTATTCTTCAAATCAAGGACTTGGGATGATTTTTTCTGCGCTTCGTTGGAATATTAGGCCGAATGTAGATAAAAATAAGAGAATTTTTTTTAAACAAAATAAAAGACGCAAATGGCCTATACTATTTTTTGTAAGATAGTTCCTGAATGAAAACCCCGGTTTCGCTCAGCAAATTTGCTTCGTGGAATTTCTTAAACAAGAATTGGTGAAAAAAATCACAACTTTTTTGATTTCTTGCAAATATCCCAAAAAGTATTGAAGGAGTTTTACAGTCAATGGAACTTTTGTAGAGAATTATAAAACCTACAAAACAGTTATTTTAAGTGACAGGATAGGTGCATTTTCCACTGAGAAAATCTTGTACAAATCTGAAGATTACCAACCAATATTGTGAAAACTGATAGATAATAATATGTGCTTCAACTGTGCTCAAGATGATTTCTGTCTTATGTGTAGTTATACTCTCCTCTACTCGATAGTTCACCTATTACGCTACTCGACTATGCCATGAACATATTTTCAAGCATTTTAAGCAACTCTCAGAAGCATTTTGAACACATTTCCCACCCCTCAGATGAAAATCTAAAATATAGAAATTGTAGTGTTTGATCTATACTTCCAGATGCCGTTCACAGAATTTGGATATGAAGATTTCCCTTAAATCTGCGCATTTTGCTTGAATTTTCAATAACGCTATTATGCAAAAACTACACATCGGACAGAAAACGTTGCGCAGAGTTGAACCACATGTATATTGTTTCAGACAACATACCAAAAACCAAGAAGAGGTAGAAATTCGTGTTTTTCTTCGATATCTGCATGCTGAGTACCACTGGGAATACCTCCATTGGCCCATAGTGTTGATGATCTGAAGGAGATCATACAATTTTCTATGTGAAACCTCACATTTTGTCAAATATTCAATCATGCCTTCATTGCAGAGTTCATTTTTTCTCCCTCAATCTCTCTCTTTTGCCCTTTCGAATCACATAAAAGATCCAAATTTACGATAAACTACAACTGATAACTGAACCGAACAGAAATACTGAGTTATTGTCCTGTAGATTCATCGAATCATTTCACGGCATTGCGTAATTTCTATTCATTTCAGTACAGTCCGATTGGCTTGTTACCGTACAGGTCTAATTGACCCTTCATTAGCAACGGAATATTTCTGTTCAGGCAAAATAACAAATAAAACTGATCCAAAAAATGATCGATGTAGTAATATTGAGAGACATTGCTTTTCAGCGAGTAGAAATATCACAATATCATTGATGAATATAATGCGCTGCCGGAAATTATTTCGTCACATGAATATTATTTTAATTGAATTTCAAAATATAAATACAGAACGCGTAATCACCATTATTTAAAATTTTAATTTTCACATTGAAAAAGTAAACATATTCTAGAGTGTATTTCATTTTCACTGATATCAATTTGAAACAAACATTTTGCTATAAATTGAATTGAAAAATCATCAGTTGCACGATATTTTTATATCATTATTATTTCTCGATGGTGGAGAATAATCTGGTTGAGTTATGCGAACCCCAGTATTCTTCTTGTAGTTATCTTTCCCATCGCTCTAATATCAGCTAAGAACAAGAGGAATGTGAATATGATAAATCCGATCTTACAGTATACAGCGTAATTTTGTGTGGAACAATATCAATGAAGGCATTTTTTTTATGCTCGGTATTACCATGAGCAATATAATTTCTAGGAACACCACGTTAGGTCCATTGTCAAAGGAGATTTTTCATAAACTTGATTTCCATATTTCTATGGATATTATCAGTCGCTCGACCATTAGCGGTTGATTGGCCCAATTTAAGTCTTCACACCCATTTGTCGTCACTTTGGGACCTGTCAAAAAAAAAATTCATTGGTTTTTCTTTAAAGAACGAACACCGAAGCTGTTTATAACGAAAAATATTATGTATTCTACAGCTTTTTTTCCTGCTTTTTCTCGTAGAGAATGATAACGTTCCAAAAACCGCAATCATCGGACAACCAAGTAACTGAAAAATAAAAATGGGACTATACAGAAATATGTATCCTTCGACCCTAGTTATTCTCCTTCTTCCTCCCACAAGGTTAGTTGGTTAGTTTGAAGCTGACGAGCCAGATATAGGGTTTACCCGTGAGGGTGTCTCTTAACACTGAGACGTTCTGGGGTCTATTTTATTATCCTGTCGTCGGTGGTTCCTAGTGACATACGCATGTGTCTTTTACCAGGTTTAGTAGTTTATCAACTAGGTGTTTCGGATCCATCCCTATTTATAGGTTAGTCTGTCCGAATATTCTGTAGCGCCTATTTGGCAGCGCGTCGCATTCGAACATGATGTGAGAGGCTATTTCTTCTTCGTCACCACAATGTTTGCACTCCACGGTTCCTCTGTTTTTTCCCATAGTGTGCAGGTGTTTTCTAAGGTCGCAATGTCCGGTTAGTAAGCCGGTATGTAATTGTGCATATCTTAGATCTGTTTAGGTTGAGAGTGTCAGCCGTCAATGTTTGACTAAAGTGCCTCACCATGGCTGCGATATATCAATGCCCTTCGATTTGGTCCCAAAATAATTGGTGTTTTGTTTTCTTCTACTCATTTATAAGGTTTCCGCATCGGATTTTGCTTATACCATAAATTGTTTCTGAAACTGTGAATGCTTACTCAGATGCTCGCCCTGCAAGTTGGTCCGCTTTTTCATTACCTTCTATTCCCCAATGTCCAGGCACCCACACAAATATTACCTTGTTGTGTTTTGCCAGTTCATTGAAGTTCGAATCCTAGAGACTACAGATTTTTATCTGATGGCCCAAGAAAGTGCTAGGAATCGCACGTTAAAAGGTAAGACCTCGTTAATTCTTGGCTCGTACAAGTTTCGACTTTTGAGGGCTGCCATACGTAAGGGGACGACAGCTGGTTAACGGAAAAACAATTTAAACAAAACAACAAAAAACAACATCATGAATAATGAGTTACTTTTGTTGATAACATGTTGCAGATGCATGTTCCAGGTTAGTTTTTTTTCCAGAATCAGCACTAAATTTTTGACATGATCAGCAACTTGTAGGGTTTCGCCAAAAAAAATTGGGTAGTTTCATGCCACCCAGAATTCTTTTGCGTGTGAAGGGAATGAGTGTGGTTTTGCTGGGGTTTGCACTCAGTCCTCTTTTGCACCATTCCTCTACGGTCCTGTGTATTCTGCATTAACTCAGAGGTTATAAGGGCGTGGTTCCCCTACAAGACGACTACTCTTCTACTTCTACTATAGCTTCAAAAACAAAAAAACTTGAAATTTTGATTCAACAGCTATCAGGGTCTTCAACTTAATGCTCACATTGTTAAAAATTGATACTTGATAAAGACATAACTAATAGAAAAATGGTAGATGTTATTCATGTACCATATTAAATATCATTAGTTGACATTATTGTTTTTGGTTCAGTATCCGATCCGTGTGGAGCGCGCGCAAAACGAGCCCCATTTTCACACGTATTTTCACAGCCCAATCAAAATTATAAATACAGTTGGTAAAGTTCCGGGAGCAGGACTTTTTTCAGGAAATCTCCTGCTCTCTTTTGACTTGTTCTTCTATTTTGGATACTGCAATAGTTTTTGAGATACTCGTTTTCCCAAATTTTTTATAACTTTTCTAGGTCTGTCCAGAAAAACAGTCATCCAAAGAGCACTTGTCAACCAGACTAATGCTGCACGTCTTTTGTACCATCACAACCATGGAAATGTTCAGAAATCAATCGCTCTTTTTTTAAGTAAACCTCAAACCAGCAGATATTCATCCATACTCGATATTATTCTATCTGAATGAGGCATGATGCCACATTATAACTCTTCAAAAATAAATTCGTAATATTATTCGTAAAAAAAATGTGGTCTAAAAATTTATTTAGCAATAACCGACGTTTCATTCAATTGAATACCCACAAAAATTGGTTCTACAACTCATGATCAATACGAATATTTATTTCACTAGACTTGTTGCAATTTCTATTCAAACGACTTTTATTTCGTCGCGATTTTATTAAGACTGCCTAATTTATTTGACAATGTTCACTTCAGAACCACGCTGTGCATAAAAGACAGCGAAGTCAATGTCAGCACTCTGCGACACTTTACTGCCATTTTCAGAATCGCCGTTAAACCCGAAAAGTGTGATTAAACACATTTTTTAACTCTCCTCTTGTAACAATCATCTTTATCACGCCATAATCTTGCGTGATCGTGCTTGGGACCGCAAATGTTTTCTCTCTATATATATTTTACAGTTTGTTTTCACCCTCATGTCATTTTTATATTTTATGTGCACGCACTGCATGCATGTGGGTGTTACCCCTGTGATAGGATAAGTTAATGCCTGAGCTGGAAACGGCAGGATAAGAAAAAACAATAGCTCATACCACCCACTATTCTTCTTCCTGGATGTTTAAAAGTTTTTCTCCATTCATTCTCATTATTCGTACGGCTTGTCACGGTATAGTATCTTTGCAAACACCCGTCGCCACAATTTTCCACCATAAAGATTAGTAAATCTGTATTACTTGGTATTTTTTGAGGCAGACGTTGTCCTGCCCCATCATCGTGTATATTGATTATATGTATATTCCTGTCAATGTTGGTTTCGAATATTAGCGTGGACGAATATCGTGACTTACTATTTTTAAATACAGGATGAACTACCAATTCTTAATGAAAATTAAATGAGTTACTGGTCTGTCATGTGGGAAACCACCTTTGATTATTCGGGAGCTATCCGTGAAAATAAAAAAAAAATTGTACAACTTCCGTCAAAGCGCCACTGAATAACAAGAGTTATGTTGAGCACAGTCATGTTTTCACCAGAGATAGTATATTGTTCTCGTTCTCTGCTTGTCACATGCCACGATCGTAGAGTGCAGAATATAATCAATGATGGTCTTGGTCTAAATGTTTTTTGTGTGTCTTGGTTGAAAACCAACTGCACAAAGAATACCCAATTGTGTGTAGATAGTCGTTCTAGATACAAACTATTCATGAATATTTGCAACGATGCACGTTCACGTCATATGGCACCTGTCAGAAATAGTCAGTTGAGTTCATTGATTGAAGATGTATTCTGTAAGTTGTAGTGTAAGTTGTAGTTGCAGACCCGGTCAGGACGGACAGCCTCTGCTCCATCATCCTGTTGGTTATTTGATGAAAGATGAAAAATATTGTACAACGTGAAGTTACGTCTCTGCATACACAGCCATGATGAGAAATACATCTTTATCTCACATTGAATAGACACATCGATCTGAATTTAAATGTTTCAGTCCAATAAACTGATCAAGCTTTCTATAACATTGCCTTCCTGACAGCTTTAGCTCATAAAGTGACCTTTTGAGGAGACGTACTTTGTCTTCTTCACCTTCAGATATAAATCCTTCTGGTTGGTCCATGAAAATTTCTTCATCGATATCTCCGTTGCTATAAGCCATCACAATATCCATCTGGTAGAGAGTTAGACCGAGCTCAACAAAAAATGCAAGAATGATAGCAGATAGTGAATCATCGTACATTTTCAGGTTTTTATGGGATTTGAAATTGCGGAAAGATGTATGAAAGTGGCAAAGTAAAACTTGAGTTGAAGCCAAAAACCCAGCTGATTTCTGTTCTATTTCTTGTTCTGCCTTATATGAATTATGAACCGTACAACCTATGAGAATGTTGGTGTACATGCCTTGGATATTAGTGGTATTAGTTGGGTATTGTCGGGAATTAGAGGGATTACTTGAAAATCGCTAGGTATGACAGGTATTACTGGTGTATCACTGGGTATTACAGGTAATACTGGTGTATTACTGGTGTATCACTGTTGTATTTGAGGAATTAGTTAAAAATAATGTGGTATTACTCGCGAAAGGCCGGTATTTCATGGGTATTACAGAAATTATCCGGAAATTAAAGAGCACTGAAAATCAAAATTTTTGGGAATTAGTGTACACAATTTCCTCAGCGGTTTTCCCCTCGACAAAATTCAAGGTCACGAAATTAATGAATTTTCTTGACCGTGCAAATTTGCACTGAACAAAAATGATGCATTCGACAGTTCGCGCGTGCTGAAAGTCACTTTCCTCACGTTTGCGGAGAGCATATACGGCACCTCTGTGTAATTTACTTATAGTTTCCGTAGAAAGAAGCTTCGCTTTTTTTTATTGGAAACTTTTCGACGAATATACTCCTGTTATATTTTTTGTTTTATGCTGAAGTACGGATGCTTTATAATAACTTCATCCGTCATCTGAAATAAAATTTTAAAAAATATTACAGTCATATGGAGTGAAATAAAAATTGAAATATCATGATTTTTGTGACCACAGCTCCATGAGAATCATCAACAAATCCAATTTTTCGAATATCCGACTCTTCATTCGCAGGATAACTGCATTAAAACAATTCAGACAACAATAACATTCCATATTTCAACTGATGATTAATCTTCAGATCAGAAATACCAGTAGGTACATATTTATTACTCCTGAACGGTACACTAGTTATTTGTCGTAAATTGTCCATACAGAGCACATCCTCTGTAATTGGAATCTGAAGTTATTTCATCCGATTTTCCGATTCACATTCTACTAAACCAATCACCGACAAACTGGCCAATGGAATGGGTAATCTGAAAATCATATAGGTGTATGGTTGTCCGTAAACGCGCACCATATGAAATTTTCAATTGACCTCCATTCTGAACTTTATTGACGCTCAGTAAACGTATTAACTGCCAATCACTGCAATAAACGGTATCGCTCGACAATATTGGCATACTCAGCTATCCACTCTAAACATGATCACTGTCCAACATAGATAATCTTGTAGGAGGGCGCCTACTATTCCTAATAAAGTTTAATGATCAATCATTGATGAAACTTATCAAAGAGCTGCTTGGAAGTGGATGGGTATCTGATAGTATGAGAATTTCACAAAATCCATATAAATCTATCAATTAACAACTTGTTTATGTTTTGATTCCCACGAGAAGGAAAATCCAAAGCTTTGCTGTTCGTTGGAAATGGATGAGGACAGAGCTCGACGGGTCAGTATCGATGGGATCACTGGAATAACACACATTCACGAATTTTTTTCAAATTTCGTCCCCACGAAAAAAAAATTCTGAGTTGTTCAGAGAACATCGTGTGAGCTGAAGGATATTGGGTAGGAATTGGTATTCTTTTTGAATTTCTGAAGGCTGTATGCCTCAGGGAAAACCTTCCGAGGCAGCGAGTTCCAAAACCTTGCCGTTCGTTGGAAGAAATGGCACTGGGAAAAAGATGTTTGGCATGTCTCCAAAGTGACGGCATATAGATAACAAATCTAAGTTCGACGGGTCAGCCTCAATGGGATAAAACCGTGTATGAAAATTTCTTCAAAACGTCGGTATTCAAGAGAAGTGAGCAAGCTTGTGAGCGCAGTATCACCGACGAGACAAATTACTTTTTTTTTTACAGAATTTTGAAGTTTCAATGTGTGTTCGGGTGCTGCACTCCATATATGGAAACACTATTCCAGAAAACAGGGGTGAAATCATTAACACTCGATACGAGGGCTGTCACGATACAATGTGAAAATCGCTGTGGTTTCTTATGACTCGTCGTTCATTTCGGTACGAGTTACGTCAAACTCGATCGGATTGAGTGTTCATAAGTTTTTGAGAGGCACTGTTAGCAATAATCCTCACATGGTTTTTCCATGAAAGAATACTGCTGATATTGAGCATTGAAATGGAATATTTCATTGGTATGGATACTCCTGACATAGTAACTCTACACTGTGAGATCGGCTTTTCTAGAGAAGATATATGATTGGGTTTTATGTGTGTTTGTGATTGATTTTTTTTTATAATACCAGTAAGCCAACTGATTGGGTTTTATGGCATTGAATTCTACCAAGTTGTTGGTCTCCATGCTGGATTTTTTACTGAGTCCGTATCAATTTCGTCCACGATTCTTTTCTGTTCATTCCTGCTTGCATACTGGATGATATCGGAGCTTTTGAAGAGAAAGCGGCATGAAGGGTACTATGATCCTCAAAGCTGTGCACCGGATATGGGGTAGCTCCCAACAAATCATTGATTCGAAAAAGAAACAGTGTTGTTACTAAAATGGATCGCTACGGAAAACCAGTATCTATTTACCTATCGCCCTAGCATCGTCGACATATAGCAATATTCAGCAGGGGTAAATAGGTTGTTAATGGTCACTGAAAGCTGATGAGTTCCCACCCATCCTTTAGCATTCCAACACCTCACAAACGTCGTAGTTTGTGGATGACACTACTTACACCTAACATCAAAAATCTAGGAGAAAGAGGTTTCCCGATATGCAGTGGAACGCATGTCTTCTCGTTAGCTCAGTTGGTAGAGCACTACCGGCAATCCAGAGGTACCTAGTGGGTTCGAATCATGCACGGGGAGAAAGTTTTTCTAGAATTTTAATATCTGTCTGTATGCCACTAATTTTTCCCAATAAATGTCATTATAGTTGAGACGCCGGCAAAAAATTTCCCTAAACGTTTTCGATACCGAAAAGTTCGTTTCTTAGCAACGGACTAAAATACTAGATTAACGTATTTTGGGGTCTGAAGTTTCTCCGAGAAAGTCGGTCACTGTATATATTGAAATGGATAATGTTCATATGAAAATTCCGAAAAGAAAACTTTGATACATTTTCACTCTCCTAGTCTTGCTAAGGTGTTAAAAAAAAACATGACATTAGTTTAACCACAGTTTGATGGTTCCATTCCTATTATAAATCCTCGAACAGATGAGGAAAGTAGACCCCTGTCGTTATGATCCCTCCTCTCATTCAATCCACTTCCGATTGTTTCATCTAAATATTCTACTGTAAATTCTTCTACTGCTTCAAAAAGTACATTGCTCGACAGTTCAACTCTAGATAACAATAAAGAAGAAAGTGAATTTTCGTTTCAAGAATTGATCAGAACATGATCAAAACCTGGCAGAAAATTGGATTTATTGAAGAGAGAAATTAACTCAGTGAAGAGAGGAATATAGTGGAGAGAATGCTAAAAAAACGCCGAGGAAAATATTTTTTAGTGTAGCAACGAATGTAACCGAATTGTTTTGCGTTCACGCTGAGTCTTGAATAATATCTTCACTTCCAATTTATTGCCAACCCTGCAAATGCATTTGCAAGTTTATTGGATTTTCAAGAATATATATGGAATTGAATTCATATCCGTCTCATATTTTGATTCTCATACCTACAATGTCAAGAGTTATACGGATTTTAACGTTTGTGCTTTCCAGATAAGATTACTTCGGAGATTTCTGAATTACTTCAGGAATCCTAATAGGCCAGTAGATATAGACAATCAATTCAGAAAAATTCCAAAAGTTTTCAAATTTTAATATAAGGTCGGGAAAAGTTTAAATACAAACTAAAGCATTTTGAAACTTCAGTGCAATGAGTCTGGAAAGGTGGTACCTGCCAAATTTTGAAAACGGGACGGTGTGTCCCCCATTTGCTGTAGCAGAAACAACGGCTTGGTCTTTTGTTTCTGCAGTATGCTAAGTCGCTTAATGAGCTCGCTTTTGTGCCGTGAGTACGATTGGTCATTATCTGTCTGCGGGAAAGCTTTGAGTACACTAGGCTACAGTTTTGCATGGTTGTCTATAGCCTCTATACTAGACTATAATTCAACAATAGGAAACCATATCTCTGGGTCAGACAGATTAAATTCAGGAAGTGAACTCGTGAAAAATGTACCTTCGGTTGAAAACTCATGTTGGTTTGTAGAAAAACGTCACCAATTTCGTATATAAGAGGTAATTACCAGGTACCCCTTTATCTTTCGCATACATAGACTATTCTTCAGAGATACACTCGTGTTGATGGTTGATGGAATGTTTATTGATCCATGTAATTGATACAACTGTTACTACCTGAACTCAATAGACTTGGTGAAATGAAATAGTACAACTGTTCTGGATAACTAGTAGTTACAGCAAAACAAACTAGCTGAACATGTCAAATTGCGGGTACGTTCATGTTGAGTAAAAAAAATTGTAAAATTTTTTATTACGAAACTCTCAGGTTTTCGGAGAAAACCCCTCAAAAGCAGAGATTGTCCGAGTAAGGGAGATCCAGGACCTACAGCCCAAAAAGTGGATTCCGAACCATTTAAGCTCCGTGATGGCAGTGGGGATCGAACCCAAGCCGCCTGGAAGCAAACGCTCTTAACACCTCGACCACTTCGTCTTATCACTGGATAAATTATTTGTTGATTCTTCAACTGTTCATTCAGTTACGAATCGCCGACCATGTTTATTAATTTCTGCGGATATTTCTCTTGGCCCTTTTCTCTTGAAGTCTTGGTTAAACGGCGCTCATTTACTCTCCCGTACATTTTCTGATCAACTATATATGGCGAATCTATGTTGTTAATTAAAGCGCTTGACGTGTTTGAAGTATTCGCGGTCCAATAATTGTGCCTTTGAAATTATTAAATGCTTGAATATTTTTGGGATATTGATTATTCGTACAAGGTGTATCGGTTAGCAGATCAGGTTTGCTCTGATGGCTGAACTCTGTTTTTCATGTGCTGATCAAAAGGTCACCGACGTACGTACAAGATTTATATGCCGACAATTTTCCAACAGAAAATACAATACTGAATTCAAGTCAAATGGACGTTGCCTACTTATGAAACAATCTACTAATGGGAACAATATGGAACACGACAATATATATATATATATATATATATATATATATATATATATATAAAATCAATCAACCAAACTCTAAGATAGGGAGTCAACAGCTTTCAAATCCGGTAACTGGAAGATGGCAACTACCTATGTAACAGATAAACTTTTATCATTTCAAAGCGGCCACGGCTGCTTGAGCCCACCGAACTATGGCCAAGAAGATAGTCCCAGTCCAAGGAATATGTAAGAGGACTACGAAGACTGGAAGGTAAGTCGATTTACCATGGAAAACCTGATAGTGTACGCTCATTCATGTATGTGAGAGACACTTTCTAGAACTTGTGGAGAGACTTGGTGCAAAATTCTAGAATTCTAGAAACCCAAGCATGTCTTTTCTCTAGAAAGGCCGATCTCACAGTGGCCAGCGTTACTATGTCAGGAGTATCTATACCAATGAAATCTTTCACTTCGATGCTTGGTATTTCCATTGGCAGTACCCTTTCATGAAAGAACCATGTGAGGTCCATTGCCAAGAGTGCCTTTGAAAAACTTAGTTTTCTGTTTCGTGCCAAGAAGTATTTCACCTCCCGTCAACTGATTATGATTCATAAGGTACAAATTTTACCTGTTCTGGAATACTGTTTCCATATATGGAGTGCAGCACCCAAATACACATTGAAACTTTTAGATTCTGTCCAAAATAGAGTCATTCGTCTAGTTGATGATACTTTGCTCACAAGCTCGCTTACTTCTCTGGAAAATCCAGAAAGGTTGGTGATCTGTCTCTCTTTTACAGATATTTTCATGGACGATGTTCTTCCGAATTATCATCAATCGTTCCACCGTTAGCGGTTCCATCGAGACTGACTCGTCAAGATCAGTCCTCACATCCATATACCGTTTCTATGGTTGAACAGGCTGAACATCTGTTTCCCAGGGCTCGTTTTTTCACCGATCGGCAAAGCTACGACCTCGCTGCCTCAGGAAGTGTTCCCTGAGGCATACTGCATAATACAGAATTTTCCTTCTCGTTTAAACCAAAATTAAAAATAAAAACAGAGGGGAGACATACAGAAGCTTTTAAAACAAATCAGTGGGGTGGAATAATTTCTGCGAGGAAGTAGACCTGACCCCGAGAGGAATGTATGCCCAGGGCTCTGCTGACAATATTCTCATTATGGTTGATGGGGAGTATATGGGGGTAGGTATGATTCTGATGCAATCAGCCCTCTCAAACGTACAGACTTGGTGCATGAGGAAGGACCTCAAGGTCAACCCACAAAAAACCAGATTGTTCCTTTCACCAGGAAAAGGTACCTACAGAGCAATAGAGCTCTTGGTGAAAACCTACAGATATCAGGAGACAAAATACCTGCTGTGGAACTTAGACTCAAAGCTCACCTGGAGCAAACATCTGAGGAAAATATTGACAAGGTCTTGGACATGACTGATAGAGGCCAGGTGCTCCTTTGGCAAAACATTTGGACTCATTGGACCCAAACAGTTCTTTCAGCACAGTGACAGCGCGACCTTCATCGATATTTGAAGAGAAGAGGTGTAGGCTGGGTAGTTTACAAAGAATGCCAGACTATGTCCACCACCTCGCCTATTAACCTGGAGGTAATTTGCATGGACGTGTAAATTAATGATGGACCCAGTTATTTACAATGCTACGTGAAGCAGCTGAACGGTCAAATTCTAAGGTATTGCTGTTGAATTGGGCGTTGCCAACTTTATCAATCCATTAAAACCATATACATGGAGCAGAGCCGCAATAATACTGGAACTGCCAGATGGAAAGAACTGTATGATTTTGAACAGCGGTTTCCAATATTTTCCGATTTATCCAAGGAAATCTAAAATTTTCACAATTCTTTTTCGAATTTTTCACACTTGTCATTCGTGATAAAATGGCATTATACACCCGTCCTTCACGGAAGTGTAATAGAGTACACCCTGTATGTTACAAGTATTGCCGAGTCCATATTCATTCATGCGTCCAGACTGGACCAATGGAGGAGCAACAACCTAGGTCACTCAAACATAATTGGG
Organism: Chrysolina haemoptera; assembly: GCA_958298965.1. Classification (NCBI taxonomy): domain Eukaryota; kingdom Metazoa; phylum Arthropoda; class Insecta; order Coleoptera; family Chrysomelidae; genus Chrysolina; species Chrysolina haemoptera. The sequence goes on along the minus strand of OY282596.1, from coordinate 10,824,934 downwards.
GTCATAAGAACCGACATATCTGAGATGCCGCCAAACCGAATTTTTACAGCCTACTTCTTTGATGAAACATATTCCATCATCATACAATATGGGGAAGTTTCATCAAAAGCTGTCAAGGGGACCAATCTGCTACACGGCCAAAGTAGAAACCAACGCATAGTCATTCTCTCCGACAGTGACGCGGCAATATGAAAACCTTGCGATCGTGTAGGTTTTTTTTCAAAATAGTTTGATACACTCGTCTAGGAGCACAGAACATGGTGGAACTGGTTTGGGTACCAGGTCACAGGGGCATCTTGGGAGCGTTAATGCTCCAGCAAGTGCGGGCAGCAACAAATCTCGTCGGACCAGAACCAGCCTATGTAATCTCATTTTGAGACGTTGAGTAAGACACGAAGGAATGAGTTACAGAAAGCATCAGCAATCTTTCATGGAGAATATCTCAGGCGATACTCACAAAAGGATGATGATGACAATAATCCAACCGACCGGTTATCAAGATTACTTTCTTCTTAGGAAGGTCATTGGACGCCTATAACACCTGCATGTGCTGGGGATACACCACGACTCCACACTATGCAGGTTCTATCATGAGGAAGAAAGAGCCTCCCACGTAGTATTTGAATGCGAAGCCCTGGCTCTCATAGGGATTCATATGGAGCAGAAAGGTTCTATACAGAACCTTTCTGCTGAAGCCAGCTCCGCCGAGCGATAATAATAATATAATAACAGAATATATGTACTGGTGATTTCAGCCCTAAAATATTCTATCATAGGAGATTGTCCCGTTCATTATGGAACTCCCTATATCTATAGATATTATTTTTTAAGGTCATTTATGTCCCACAGAATGCACTTGTTCGATAAATGAATTCATCGAGACATTTCAGTAATTTCAATGAAATTTAAAGGATAATCACGATAGCATGTTTCGAAATCATCATTCGTTATTTTCAACGTCAAATGAACAGTTCCCTGTAATCCTTCACAAGATAAATAATATCTACCAGTGGTACGATCTAAAAAGTAAATGACACTCATGATGAATGCATCGTAGAACCCACTGCTTAAGCTCAAATGCGAACATAATCTGTGAAAAGCAGGCAAAATCTCTACTTAATTGCAACTCTGAGAGCGAGCATATATACGTATATTAAAAACTCACAAAATCACGAAAACTACCCACAACTTTTCTTATTCCTGACATTCATCCTAGTTTAGACTTCCGAGTCCACATGAAATTTTTCGAGTTTCGCCAGCCAGCGGGTTCATCTTATCGACCTTTTAGCCATCAAATTCTCGAATTCTTATTTCCATATCATGATAGATTCCACCGAAGCCACTATCCTTACACCCTAACCGCTTTCATCCTTTCCGGTGTGGAAGTGCAACCGGACCACAACATCCAATGAAGGTTTTTCAACATATTGAATCGAATATATAGTGCAGAATTTTATATTGCCGATATTCGCTTGAGTGAGAAATGAAAGGAAATTTGAAATCTTTCAAACCGGCCGCCGTTCGGTGGATGCCTCAATGAAAAAAACAAAGTATTGAACTGACTTCAGTTGTTACAATTTGTAAGAAATTGAGAGTTATTTTGGAATCGTTGTCAGTGAAACATATCCATATGGAAACTATTTGAATTCTAATGGAAAATCGATTAAGTAATCTTGTTTTTTGCTTGAGACCGTAAAATTATGTGTGCTATTGCAATTTTAAGCAATATCATGCTTCAATTCGATTGGTCCCTGCTAATTAATATTTGTTGTAGGGGGCAGTAGTTGTTTTATACAGTGTGACCCATATCATAATATCAACTTGAAAAATACCCACGTGATTGTCAGTATAACAGGAGATTTAATTAATTTCACTTTTATATTCTGTAATTACGAGTCACTCTTTTCATCTAAAAAGCGTCACACACTCAAGCTGTTTGCTCAAAACTGATAACTCTAGCGGCTGATGTATTTGGCCAACATACTATTTATACGTATTGCGCCATCTACTTCAAATACAAGGTAGTTACCGAGTTGTAAGGAAGTGGCCATATTGCCTGCTTGGGCCTTATTGGCTTCATATACCTTACTTCTTGCGACAAGCTTTTATACAGGGTGAAATATGACCAAATAACGAGAATGAAATGCTGTACTAGTCTATCATGTGAAAACACACCTGTGAAATCTCAGAGTATTCCATGAAGATTTATGAGTACAATTGAAGACCTATGAATGAAGGTCATATGTGCATTTTGGGAAAAATTGTTAACAGGCTATTTAGGCTTCGATTATACTAATCTAACTGTGAGTAATGAGAATATGCTTGCTTCGCTCGCTATCTAATGGCTTAGAAGAGAAGGAAGAAAATGAAAATACGTAAACTAACCTGAACTTACCTCGTTATCCAAGTTAAATACACTAAAATCGCTCATCTAACCTAACTGATAAAATGTATTGAAAGGAAACTCCATAAATGTCTCCAGCTTTTTGGAAACTGCCAAAGGTGTACCACAAGGTTCCATATTGGGACCGTTACTTTTTTCAATTTAAATATCTAACTTTCCCAAAGCCTTTTTATCTTGTAAGCAGCATTATTATGCGGATGACACTCAGGTTTACATATCGTTTGATCCAGATGAGTCTGCGCAGGCAGTCCATGCAATTAACTATGATTTAAATCACCTAAAGTCTTTTTCAGACTCACATTGTCTCAAATTGAATGCTTCTAAAACGACAGGCATCGTATTTGGTATGAAAGGAAAAAGAGATATATTTATTGATAACTTTTCCAGGGGAATTATGATGGATAACAGCACGGTCTCTTTCGCTCCCAGTGTAAAAAACTTAGGGTTATGGATTGACAAAGATCTTCGATTTTCTAAACATATAAGCAATTGCTTACAAAAAGGCTACAGAGCACTAAAAACAATCTACCAAAATAAAAACTTACTCCATAGCTCCATAAAAGCTCTTCTCTGTGAAACTTTAGTACTATCCCAATTGAATTACTGTGATGTGATCTACAGTCCCTGCCTAAACTTTCTTGACAAAAAAAGAATACAAAAACTACAAAACAGCTGTTTAAGACTAATCTTCGGAATAAGAAAATTTGAACATATCAGTCATACTTTGAAGAAAATAAAATGGATGAATATGGAAAATCGTAGGTATTACCATAGTCTGTGTTTTTTCAGAATTATTCTGTCGTTCAAGACTCCACCATACTTATATAATAAAATCTCATTTCGTACTGATATACACAATATTAATATCAGACATAAACATACTTTATCCCTACCGAAACACTCTACCCACTTTTTCAAACGCTCTTTTTCTTACAATGTAACGAAATGCATGAATGACTTGACTCCAGATATCAGGAATAAACCTCTGGCTCTATACAAGAAATCACTGAAGATAATGATCCTCAATGAACAATGAACAATGAACAAGCGAAAAGCAATATTCTATAATATTTAATATTTATATAGTTACATGTATTTATTTTCATAACCATGTCTACCTCTGTGTATTTATACATTTTGATATTGAAATTGCCAACGAATTGCAAACAATCCGCCACATCTGCGAAACTTTTATGGGTTAGGTGGAAGAACAGGCAGGTGTGTGATATCATTCGATACCACGCGCCTGTGCTGAATCTCGCCCAACATACTATTCCATTGTATATATAGTGTAAAAATTTTCCTTTCAATAAAGACCTTTATTATTATTATTATTATTATTATAATGTTTTAAATCTATTTACAATTTCCTTATCAATTTCAAACCTTCAACATATTTTCAGAAGTGTTGCAGCAAACAAATTATTAACTATTGTATCAAGAAATATAGGGGAAAAAATGCAATTTTTTTGAATATATTTCTTCAATTTGTTTCAAAATTAGCAATTAAAAGTTGAACTTCTTATTTTTTAATGATACAGCCAAGTAACAATTAACGGGTAGAAGTTAGTCAATTTAAAGTTTTTGCTTTATTTCCACAAGATTTCGCTCTTGTGTACAACTAGTACGAACTACAACAGATTAGATCAATCTAATGACGGAAGATAAACCTGATAACATTTTTCTAGACAAATTTTATGCTTGCTCGTAGGTAGTTTGTTTCATTTTGTGTGGAACATAGATATTTATGTTGAAAAGGGGAACATTCTCCATGAAAATTGAAAAATGAAAAATGTGATTTATTTGTAATATCTAACAGAAAATAACTACTTCCCCGGCTGATGCCACGCTGAACATTGAACTACATCTGATAGATATTGTGAAATGACTAACTGAATTTGCATTTTCATTCAGATAGTTGATTTTGTTAATTTTCTCTAGCTTTCACTGAAAATTCATTAAATAAATTACATAGGGAAAATGTTATTAATAAATATCACAAAAATCGTTCTTTTCATTGAAGAAAGGTTCGCTTCCCTCGCATTTAATCCCCAATACATCATGGTAGATGAAAATGTATTTCTGTTCATATTCTGTTCATATTTTCGAACAAAAATCAAAATGGATATTTACTCATGAAAAATCAGTATAAATAATGTTTTTCAGCATAATATAAAATGACTTCTACTTCTGACTATGGCGCATGCTTACTTAATATTTCTAATTTTAATAGTTAATTTAGTATGCATGAATGATTATTTTTCCGCAATTGTAATTTGAAACTTTTCACTCATGATTATTAATAAAAACTGAATTGATACAGGATAGTTAAAAGAAAGCATTGATAACGTTGGCAAAAATTCTACTACTCTGAATTTTTTTGCAAAAATAATATATTTCTGAATTTGCGTATAAAAAAACATTCAAAATTCCCCTCTGCTATTTTTGTTCGAAGCGGAAGAACACTTGGGACTACGAATATAAACGCCTAAATCAACCACTCACTATCTGATTTCATTTTATGGAAATGATGCTGAATCCTTTGTTCTTGTTCCCAGTACAAAGATTCGAAGTTACACAATGAGTCGGTTTGGGTTAGGGTACAATCAATCAATTATATTCATCCCTTGTTGGCATCCCAATTAAACTTAGTAATCAATTGTAATTGTTGAGGAATCACCTTGCAAAGGATACACTCGGATATTATGATTTTTGTATTTTCTCAGGAGAGCAGCTCACTTAAAATTTGAAGAATTGCATATATGATATTATAGCGCACTTTATTCTTCGGTTGAGGAGGGTTTCAAAATACGTACAGAGTGACCGACTTTCACGAATTTTTGAATTCGGTTGAAATATGGTTGGGTGATTTCGATTCTTTAGATTGGGTCAAGAAGATGTTCTAGTATACAACTGAGTCTTATTTTTGATGAAATGATTGACTGAAAATACTGAGAAAACTTATTATCTCATGTGATTAGACGTCATTACTGAGTTTCCTCCGTGAAGTTTGGGAATAAGAAAGAATGTAGCTCATTATCACAAAATCTATGTGGCGATCACTACATGGCTTACTGTTGATACTCTTCTGCAGCTTTATACATGGCATGGAGTTTAGGTAATAACCAATATGATTTATGCATACATATTTCTTAATGCACTCCCGGAGCAAATAGATTCATGAATCGGTTTTGAAACACTCCTGAAGGTTATAAGATGAAAACATTCAGCGTTCAAGAATATTTGATTTTATGAAGGTTTTACACTGGCTAAATCCTTTTGATCTTTAAATAATCTATATAGAAACTGAGTTTTATAATGGTTTTATAGTACTCCTCAAGTCCATGCAATGGTTCTAGAATAAAATTAACGATGAGGTTTCATTGAGGTTTTGGGATGTACTCACGAGAACCATGTTTTCCATGTCTAGCTGGTTTTTTTGGACGATACTCTCTTGTTTCTCAGGATACTCATGAGTCTGTCTGATTTTGTTAGGGTTTGATTCCTCCACAGTAAGACCTTCAGCAAATTCATTAATTTTTTCTCAGCCTTTCTGAACTCTTTTCTTGTCGTTTTGTAGTTTTCCCAATCTTCCTCCTTTCCCACATTGATGGCTTCCTAGTCGCTTTCCTCAGTCCCTTCAATGGCTGGTTTCTATCCCAGCACGATCACCGGTCCTGTGCATGGTATCACTCTTCAAAAGGCGAGGGCCTCGTCTCTTGCAGCCCGTTGACGGAAAGAAGACATTTTCAACAGATATTTGTTCACGTGAGGGTTAGTGAAAATTAAATCGTGAGGATATATACTATGTCCTCTCATTCCAGTATTCATACCAAGGAAAAACAGCACTCTAATCACTAACACGTGCTATGCTATGACGCATTCATGACATTGTTCACCAGATAATAATAATAATAATATCTTTATAATTGCTTTGGCAACAAATTGATAAATAATAATAATGATAGTGTACATTTCGCTTGAAACATCAATATTATCATCACTAATTGAACATTTTGTTGCAGCAACGTGAAATGCTTCGGAAATATCGTTAGGAGCACATGCATGCAAGAAACTGAACCACCAATGAATACTTAAGAGGTAAGTCACCTCCTACTGAAACTGTCTTGTGAGATTTCCTTTAACATAATCTAAACTCAATAGGAGTAAGTGTATTATTTCCTGATGAAATTGTATTCACTAGAAAGTCTTCAATCAAAATATTCCTCTACAAATTTTGTATGCTTTTCGAATCAATATTTATTTTCAAAATCGTTGCAAGACCTTTGAGTACTTAGGGGCATGTTGTCACAGTACCTGGGGCAAATTGTCACAGCATTGCAAAAATAAAGTAAATAAGAAATAAAACGTTTTTGTTCAAAGAAGAACTTACAAACTTGGAAACTTAAAAAGAACTCGTACTCCTATTTACAATTAAGGCAAAAATGATATAGATTTCCATCGGTGCAGTTTGTGTGTGCCCCATTGTTTTCTTGCTGTAAACCAGATCCAACTCTCAATGGAAGCACTATAAGGTTTACTGCAAACAAGGCATATGCAGTCTTCCTCTTCCGATTTAATTTCTTTCTTTTTTTTTGGCCTTACTTTTTTGAAGTAGAAGACAGCTCACAGCACGAGATGATTGAAGATTAGAATGGGAAGTCACAACATATTTACACAAAAAAGAGAAATAATTACTGGCCGAAATATTTTGTGTGGTATTACTGATGAGTAAGACCTCTCGAATGTAGATGGCGCACCGTGTTAACTTCACAAATAGGGCAGAAAAGGGCATTGTGACAACTAGTTCTGGTCTCCCCTATGTCAAAAAGATATTTCGATCGATATATTCAGTGGTGTTTTAAATGTACTACTTTCAGAACTAAGGGTGTTATCTATCCCACATTTTTTCATTCCCAATATTTTTAGATAGTACCTAGATACTGATAACTCTTTCATAAATTTTGTTTTTTCTCTACCACTTCCATCACATATGAGTCAGTCAGCCTCTCGATACCTCTGTACTGGAACATTTTGACGGTCATTAAATTGTGGTCCATTCATTAATCTTTTACTCGCTGTGAAGTTACCAACTACGTTATTGACCTTGGAGATGGGTATACCCTGCGGATATCACACTAGTCAGTTGAAGAAACCTGTTGTCAAACTCAGCCGACTATGATGGTTTAAATTCATACTGAGGTGGGGCATATGCAGCTTTGTGTAGTGATCGTAGCCTCAATTAAGTTCAACCACATACAGAGGCTGCCCTACTTGGGGCATTTGATGAACGGAAACTAGAGCGGAACATACTGAAATGTCATAATCATAATTTATTTCCACATGATTTTCCGCTTCCTGAAATATATCTTGATATATTTTACCTAGCTCAAATTTTGTACAAAATAGAGGAGGCAGGTAGTCAAGCTGGGGCCTTAGATATCACGTTTAGTCAAGAACAGCCGGTCAAACTGTCCACACGCATTTCTGATGCCAACAACCAGTATGTCAATACACTTGATCTTTTTTCCTTCACCAATCCTGATCCATACAGTATGGAAGTTTGTGCTCCACTTGGAAATTCCGACTTCAACCTCATATCCATAATATATGGCTCCACAATTCAGCCGACTGGGATGGTCATGTTTTTCTCAGAATTTCCATCCGAAAGGAGTAGTTATCATTTGGAGATCCAACACAATCCAAGACTATTTCTGGGATGAAAATGTTGGGGATGCAAACATATATACGCAACACGTCAAAATAACATAATTTGATAAACCCTGGTTTAGCAGGAACTGCTTCAGAGCTGTCGCTTTTAAGCAGGCAATATACCGTCGATGGTTGATGAATTAAGGCCCTGACACCAGATGGGGATATGTTGAAGCGAGAAACATTTGCAAAAAGACAATCGTATTCTTGAATGAGGCTTACATTATGAAGATACGATGAAATCCCGTTTAGTGTCCTTACTGGTCTCACTTGGTCATCGACCAAAGCCGTGGAAAAAATGTCCCTTTGAAAAAGGCAATATCTTTGCCATCATGTTTGCTGCAAATTCTACGATGGATTTATTGGGAAAACAAGCCCTAACATAATTTCCATTGACAGTCATATGCCAACTAACCATCAGACACCTTTTGCTGGGTCTTAACAGCAACCAAGCTAGTGGATCTTACATAGTAGGTACTGCCGATCGTTCTCAAGGTAAGTGTTTCCAAACTAACGCTAGTTCTCCGCTAGTTATCGAACTTCTCTCATAATTTGGAGGTATATCCGTCCAACTGGAAATACAAGAGTATAACCAGTCTCTAAAAAGGGGAAATATACCCCACCCTGTAACGACAGACTTATCGCACTGCTATCTGTTATTTTGAAGGTCATGGAAAAAGTCATCATCATCGAGCTCGTGAAATATCTAGAACGATCAGGAATTATCAACTATCGGCAATATCGTTTCTGACCTTAGAGATCAACTGTTTGCTTATATCTTACTTATTTGGCAGCAATATTTCTAAATATATGGTGAAACTCTGGCCAGTGCATTAGATATCTCCACCAGGGTCTTCTTGCCAAACATCAATCTTAGGGCTTACCTCCCCAGTTGTGTCTGAAATCTAGCTTTCTTTCAGACCAATCTCTCCACGTGGTGGTCGATAGAGGTATCATCCGATAATGCACCAATAAATGCTCATCTTGCACAGGGATCCATTCTAGCACCAACATTGTTTCTTCTTCTCCTCAATGATTTGTTAGCAGCTACTCAACTCATATCCGGGGAAGAATCGTGAATGAAACAAATACGGACTTATAATTTCTTATTATAGAGCAGGGATCCAACAACTTCGGTTATATTATGCGAAAACCATGTAAATTCCATTGCCAAAAGTGTCCAGTGCCAAAAGTGTTTTGACAAGAAGTACTTCACTTCCAGTCAACTGATTATGATTCATTCTGGAATAATGTTTCCATATATGGAGTGCAGAACCCAAACACACATTTAAACTTTTAGATCATGTCCGAAAAAAGAGTTATTCGTCTCGTCGATGATATTTCGCTCACAAGCTCGTTCAGTTTTCTAGAACACCGCTGAAAGTTTGGCGATCTGTCTAGCTCAGTCCTCACATGCATATGCCATCACTTGGGAGATATGCCAATTATCTCTTTTTCAGGGCTCTTTCTTCCAATGAACGGCAGAGCTTTGGAACTTTTGCAGATCAAGGAGTGAATTAAGAGTATGTCAGGAACAAATGATATATTATTTTTTCCCTCTGTATATCACCAGGGGCAAACTCTTTCAATCTAATGAATTCAAAAATGACAATGCTCTGTCTTGATAATTTGAAGCATCATTGAAGAACTTTACAGCAATGATTAGTGGTATAGTCCAAGTCGGTCTTATCGTGCGGGTTGGCGCCGCTGAAAATTATTATTATCATCACATCTGCTTTTCGCATGTGAAAATCGTATATGTCTGTCTCATGTATCATTGGGATTTTATTTGAACGGGTATGATTCAACACAAAGACATGAGAGGAGAGGAAACTAAATAAATTGTCGGTGACTAAGTCTCACACCTCCACGTTTAGACCGATTTTGACTATACAGTATTTATATTTCAAAATCAAGTTGAGAACTTTTTTTTTATTTGAACTATGTTGAACATCGTTTATTATCTTACTGTGGCTTCCACTCCAGTATGAACTGACAATGGAAACGAATGAAGTATTTTCCAACTGTCATCATTAATATCAATAATCAGTTAGTGCTATAACAGCATGAAAGGTTGACTCTGATTTTGGACCTAATTAATCCACAAGAGGTAATTCAACGGCAATATAGAACATTTTTAACGCACCAAAGGACCCTTTACCAAGCACTAATGGTGAGTAAAATTTCATTAGGAAAATTACAACCTGTAAGTGCTGAATTCACTCGCCAAATTACCATAAATATTTTTTAATGATAAACCCACACTAATCATTCCCAATTTTCCCGTACACGTTATTACATTTCATGTTAGTATGTGCTAATTTTCTGGTAAAAGGATATATTTTCATGGGCCCTTTACATATCTGATTATATTCAACGAAGAAAAATACACAGGATTGATTAATTATGAATATGAATGACGGCGAAAAAATTTTCAGCACGGCAAAAGTTAATCACGAAATACAAATTATTGATGGGTTTCCGAACTCGAGTTGTTAACTCAGACTCAAATCTGGGAAGTTTGTTTGGTCAATCTCAATTGCAGGTGGATTACTAATTATTATTTACATTGAGACATTTTTGAAGTTCACTCAATGAACGCTGACTAAATAAAACTCTTTTCCGGGGTCAAACAGAAGATCCCTACTGATGGATTTTTTTCACTTTCATTCTTGCACAAGCTAGGCATTTCAAACAACACGAAACATTGATTTTAAGTAAAACCTAGAGAACCTTTTATAGAGCTTTCAAACATCAAATTCGCTTGACAGTTATCAAAAGTGTCACATTATGGATACTTCACTGAAATATGAAAATCAATAAAGGAGATAGCGTCTGTGATATCAATATAAATGAAGAAGAATTAGCGGCACACAGACAAATTTCAAAATTCTAGAAAAAAGATTCTCCTCGAGTAAGATCTGAACCCACGACCTCTGAATTTCCTGTACAGTGCCCTACCAACTGAGCTACCGAGATGACATGCGTTCCACTACATATCGGGAGAGCTTTTTCCTAGAATTTTGATGTTAATAGTAAATCTTGATTTACAATTCGAAAAGTGAAAGCAATTAAAAACTCATATTATACTTCTACTTATTCCCTCACTCATATATTTTTGTTTCGCCAATTATTATTACTAAGGCTTGTTAAGTATTCCTGCAATAATTTCACCTCTCTTCTTACTTTTTAATTGATTTTGATTTTATTTTCTGCAAGAACTTTTGATTCTTAGGAACTTTTCAACAAGTCTATTGAATCATTTTTGGAAAATACGGAGCTGCAAAAGTTTTCACCGAAAATTATTTCAGCTTCATGTTAGATAAATCGTTTTTTATACACCCGGAGCTCCAGAACGTTTTTCCTGTGGTATAAGCTCCTTAGACTCAGTGAATCAATTATAGTCCCAAAGACAATAATTTGAAACATCAACTGCTGGGAATACAAATAGTCTGATGCGCAAATGATTTGGGCCCATAAATAATTCCAACATGGAATTAGGTCTTTCCTTGCGGAAATCCTCGAAGTCGTGTAAGCTTATGCAAATTCATTTGTACAGATGATTCACTCACGTGAAGGTTTGATCAATGTAGATTATTGACACGCTAGATAGGATAGATAGTTCTGTGTTATCAAAAAACACTATGAATATCTGTTTTATGGTATTGCAACGATATACCAAATTGAATTGCCTTGGATCTTATAGGTTACGACAAATTCTGAATAAAAAAGCACTAGAATCACCGCTTCAAGGCAGGTTTTATACGTTCAGTTTAAACTCCAGATTGAATTACTAAACATGGTTGGAGTGGAAACCTTAACATGATTTGGTTAATTTAATTCACATTCTGAACCTCCAGTTAGTCTATCTATAGTTAACTGGAACCTATAATAAAAGTGGCCCTCATTGAGTTAATTCATTGACTCAATTGGCGAATGGAAGCAAATTCTTCAGAAATCCGATTGTTAACCCTCCAGTGTCATTCATAGTTCGTTCACATCATGTATTGACAATATAATAACAAATTTGTCCACTGACTATGAAACAGGAGTGCTTGATTCCTCTCTGCTCACTCCATAACTCTTCATGGTTTCCATATACTGAAGGTAGCAATTATACCTACCGAAGGAGAATAACTCCTTAATGGCATACAAAACCTTCACTTATCCTCAAACTGGAGTTACAACACCTTCAATTATCCATACACTGCACAGTGTTATAGATATGGTGATATTTTTGATCAATACCTAGTACAAAAACACTTCTCTTGCAGAAGAGTTTTTGTCAATAATATGTACATCCCAATGAAATGTTTAAGGAAGACTTGAAACAAAACAGAGATACATTACAGTCAGTTGAAACCATTGTCGATTCACCTAATGACCACTCACATAAGGAAACTGACATAATAATAAATAAAGAATAAAAAAACCTAAATGAAGGTAAACGTGATTTTCTGTTGAATACAAATAATAAAGACAAGTGAAGCTGATAATTGATGACTTTTAAGAGAAACAATAAATAATGGAAATATCACATCTCAAGAGTTCGATACATATTTTGTCACAGTTGCGAGAATAATAATCCATCATTTATCGGCCTCCAGATATAACTCTGATTTAAATTCCATAAATGATCAGTTGAAATCTAAACTCTGTTGGTCCTTTTTTTTGCAACCCATGACTGATTCAGAAGTTTTCAACACCATTACTCAGCTGAGTCACTGACCATACTATATATTGCATTTTCAGCCCAAAGTGTTTTTCCTGACGAATTGAAGATTACCAAAATCATTTGGTTTCCGTAAAACCTGTTCCACCAGTCAAGCGGTAGCCAGAGTTGTTGAAGAGGTTGTTCAGTGCTTTGGTGAAAGGCGACTTACAACAATCACTTCTGAAACTTGAGCAAGGCCTTTGACTGCGACTTCTCACAATATTTTGCTCAATGAACTCTCTGATTATGGTGTGAGAGGAGTTGCATTGAGATCTTACCTCAACAACGGAAAACATTATGTGGATCTTAACCAAGATGTATCTGACTTTGAGTTGGTGAAATCTGAAGTGCCTCAGTGTTTTGTGTTGGGCCCTCTTCTTTTCATACTTTACATTGATGAGTTTTTCTCATCATATTCTGCCTAGTGATCTTTGCCTATGACAGCACACTGATATGCTCAAACAAAAACTGTCAATATCTCATTACAAGTATGATTTTTTATGAAGAGTCAATGGTTTACTGGCATCATTCCAAAGTTAAATGAAGAAAAAACACAAAACTTGATTTCTACTGAGGATATTGAAGTGGAAAAAGGCGATGAAGTGAAACTTCTTGGAATCACACTAGACGATACATACTCTCAACTGGTCCCACCATTTCATGAACCTTGGTCCAAACTTTCATCATATATATTTCTCCCTAGGCAATTGAAGATCATAATCAGTGAACATATTCTTTGAAAAGCGTATTATGCTCTATTAAACTCCCAGGCATGCTACGGATTTTTTTTTGGGGGAAAGTCTACCTCCTCAGAGAAAGTTTTCAAACTTTGGAACAAAGCTGTTGGAATTATGGCGAATACAGGTTTCAGAGACACTTGTCGCCCAATATTGAGAAATCCATGTGAGTAAGAACGATTTTACCACCAACTCGCAATTTCAATCAGGTTGTCTTCACAAACAAATTTGACGTGTATCAGGTTCTTTTCGACATGATCTGTTCCTGGAAGTGATTAGGTTGCTTATGCCTTGCATTTTTACTCGTATAGCTGCCTCGGTAGAATTACAAAATAAATCTTCGTAATTCGAGTTCAGAATGCAAGTCCTATGGAACTTTTTTGCTTCTTGGGTGAGGGAATCGTACGTTGTTACAGCAGACCTTCTAACTAACACCCGTATATAATAACTCTTCGAGCAGAATAATCGAAACATCATAACGTTGAATAGTAGGTACATGAATATTGATGAACTCTCAAGACAAATTATTATTACTTGCTAAAACAAATTATATTGCAGTGAATTTGACTGTCGCAAGTTACTTAACCTATTCCATTTCAATGATCATCATCCTCTTGGTAATATTAGTTTTGAACGAACAATTCTCGAGGCCAATATCACTACTGCTATCTTAACCGAACATACGATAACGCTAGATAATGTTATGAATGGCGACAAATTAATGACTCCGATTCAGGTCGGCTTAAATTACAGAAGGTCTATTTGAAATAAACGATTTATTACGATTATCTGTCAGTATTACTGAATGTTCCGTTTGTCTGTTGGGTAACATCAATTAAATAATTAACAGGGCTTTAGCTGACATTCATAATTAAATGTCCTCCCAATGGTAAATTTCACAATTTCAATTGGTAGGTTTGAGTTTTTTCGGAAAGTTGCGAACTTCCAGACTGAATTAGTTGAAATTTTCTCTAACAACGTTTCTATTACTTGTAACTAGTATCGTCTTCAGGAGAATACTGACTGCCTTAGGTGGTATTCAGCAATTTCAGTGTTATCTGATATATTTCTCATTTGCAGCACGCCAAAACGAACACTTAGTGTATTTAACTCTTTCAACAAGTTTTTATTCAACTTGCTCTATTTTATGTCTAACTCTATGTTTGTATGTCTGTCTATTCGTCTTACCGTGTCTCTCTGTATGTCTGTTTGTCTATGTCTGTATGTTTGTATGTCCAGGTGTATCGGTATGTCTGTCATTCCAGTTCAGAATTTGAAATTGCACTAGCATCCGATTGGGCTGAAACGGAGGTTAGATAGATGAATAAAACTCGTAGAAATTCGAAAAAAAAAATCAGACGCTCGGACGTATAAAATTACGACAAAAAAACCTTCCAGTGGTGGTGCCAAAGCTTGTTGCTCGAGTGGTTGCGCCGGTCTCACAGACCTTAGTGGGAGGGGGAAATATTTTATTCAAGAATCCTAAACAAATTTCAACAAAAAGTTTTTTTCAGGAGAGTGTACGACAATTAAAAATACATTTTTCCAAATATACACCTCAAAACGATTTTTTTCGTTCATAATTTTTCATAACTCAACAATAACTTGAAAAGTCAAACAATGATTTGAATTATCAAGAAAAAGGCCTATGAAATCCAAAACACAAAAAAAAATTATTCAATTTATTGTATCTTCTGCACAAGTTTTTTAGTCATAATAGTCCAGGCATTATTATTATTATTATTATTATTATTATTATCATTATTATTATTATTATTATTATTTTTATTATATGGCAATGGGGTGTTCCAGGCACATGCAATTTTCACATTTACTGCAGGAAAATTTTATTTTTTCATTCTTCTTTGGTAGACAAATATTGAGCCTTTTTTTTTTCTTTGCTTATATGTTTGGAAAAATTCCTTCTCAATATATGTTCATTGGAATTATTTGCATGACAGAACACCTGGGAATAGATACCTGGAATATTCATGGCTAGTGAAAATAATACAGCAGGCCATCTACGCAATCATAACTTGCACCTAATTTATCCGCGACATGTACTCCTCCATTCGTCCTATTATAATCCGTTATGATGATTGGTTTATTGGAGTTCCCTACTTCGTTATCAATGGATGAAAGAGAAAATCAGAAGAACGAATGTTAAAAACGAGGGTACGACCTTTTCCAAATCCGATCATATCAGTACCCACTGGTCGATGAGTTTTGGAAATTCCAAAAGTAGTATTTCCCCATTTTTGTTTTGGTACCTATGGTTGTAGTACCATGATTTACTGTCAATGTCTCAACGGGCGATAGTGATGTTAACCAATTATCTTTTGTAAGATTGAGCCCACTTCCCAAAATGTGATGTAAAAGTCTAAGAAAAATAGTCCTACTAGAATTGAAATCGTCGGTAAATTTTTTAATGGAATATTCTATCATCAAATAATGCCAATACTCTCAAGCCATACCTAATGAGTTTGGAAGATGGATATGTACTGCCAAAAGCTGCAGTTACAAAATCGTTATCGTTATAATATTTGCGTAAAACCATCCTAACTTTGATACACTCTTTTCAATGGGTAACCTGTATATTACGATAGAATGTCATATATAGGAGTATAGGGCATATTCTATTATAATCCATAATCCTTTCGTCGTATATAGCCTGCAGTATTTGCTTTGCTTGAGGATATGGCTTGGTAGACACAGAAATTGTTGATTTTCTTGAATGAGAAATTAATGTTTACTAATCTAAGTCCTTGTGTTGGTTTTGTCTCAGTTTATGAGATAAGTTTTATTTCGTTAAAAGCAGTTCATTTGAAAGGTTTTCATATTCTCTTAAGTTTAGGAAATGTGTGGTTACAAAAAGTAAGGTTCTTTCTCTCTTCAATAGCTCATTAACTGACTCCGAATATCAGTTTTTTTGGGTATGGATAAAATAAATAACAGATTGTGAAAACGTGGTAGTACCTACCTACCTACTGAAAAAGCTATTGTTTAAGGGTTTCAGTTGAAGATGGGATAAAATAATCTATTTTTCATTATTATTTGATGATCTTTCGTCATGTAGTGTCTTTCATTCTTGGTTTGACTTCATATTTAAGTCGACGCAATATTTGCAATGCTTTTCTTACAGAACCAACAGAAGGCGCTGGAAATACACTTCAGTAATTATCCTAGGAATTCCCGTCAAAAACTGAAATTGTTTTTCAGTTCAATTGGGTTAAACTAGACTTCGCTGAGGAGTAGCAATAACCATGAAATCGTTACCAAGGTGTTCCCTCATTCATCAAGTGCTAGGAATCGCTCGTTAAAAGGTAGGACCTCGTTAATCCTTGGCTCGCACACGTTTCGACTTTTGAGGGCTGCCGTTCGTAGGGAGACGACAGCTGGTTAACGGAAAAAACAATTTCAACAATTTTAACAATCAGATTTGTATTGAAAGAATATTGCAAAGTAGTTTTTATATAATACTTATCCGATTTCCACGAATTTTCTAGAATTTTTCGGAAATCTCGAGAATATTCTAAAATTGAGTATCCAGAAAGTTTCATTACCATGCCCTTCATCTTGTTCGCCGAACTTTCGAGAACATTACTTCATTGTCTTTTCATTACATCTAGAACATTACGGACGCTCTGTTCTAGCTTATTCCATGGAGATCTCGAAATTTTTAGAACTTTCTAGAAGGTTCTAGAACATTCTAGAACTTTGTTTCGTATACAGTGTCCTTCATAAAGTTCGCATCATATGGGAAAAACTTTTATTAATAATTTATTTTGAAATTCGACTTGGGCGTTAAGTTGTGCTTGAAAAAATATGAAAAATGACCTACTTGGATGTGGACACGTGACTTTCGCTACCTGTCAAAAGTCATTTTTTTTCAAAATTATCGCTGAAAATAGGCTTATTTATTCGAATTTCAAAAAATTTTGAAGGAAAAAGTTGTTTCTTTTTCGATTTTACACCTCCATCTCGAATTTGAACGTTCTATTGCAACTTTCACCTTTTGGCATTTTTTTGATAATTACGAAATTTCTGTAACATTAAAAAAATCGTAACTTCCACCAAACTGTTTTATACCACTAGCTCTAATGTGCAACTAACTTTCAATCACGAATCATCAACAAAAATATGTTTTTCTCAAGAAAATGAGAATTACTGCTTAACATTTCTGTTATGTTTGATGCAAAGTTGACATATTTTCAAGCATGTAGGATAAAAATTTATTTAAGTGGATTTTTTCAGTATTAAAATGATACCAAAGTCATAATTCAAAACATCACAAAACTTCTTTACGTGTCTAACCAAAGTTTACGACTTTTCACGGTACAAATCTCAAATTAAATTCTTACCCCTCCGGCTATGAAACTTTCATCAATTTTGTGAAGTAGGCTATGGAGATAAATGAAATTGGTAATCTATGATAAAAATTAAATATATTTAAACAAACTTACAAAAAAAATATTGTCAACCTCACTCAATTAAGAATTCTAGAATGCAAATAAAGTCAAACATGAAAAATTCAAACTTATTTAATAAAAAACACAAATTATGAGTTAGAATTTTCTGAGCCTCACTCAACTTTACATTTCTGTATGCCGCCCTTCTCTTTCAATACATAACATGGTTCTTCTGTGTACATCTTTTACTGCATTTCTGATGAACTGTGGGTGTATATTCGCTACACACTCTCGAATGGTCTGCTCCAAATGGTCAATATCGTTGAATGGCCGGTGCTTGTATACCTGCTGCTTCAGATAACCCCACATGAAAAAATCCAGTGGGGTTAAGTCAGGAGAACGAGGTGGCCAATGATGTTCCCAATTGTTGCCAATTATT
The DNA here is from genome assembly GCA_958298965.1 of Chrysolina haemoptera. Lineage (NCBI taxonomy): Eukaryota > Metazoa > Arthropoda > Insecta > Coleoptera > Chrysomelidae > Chrysolina > Chrysolina haemoptera. The sequence goes on along the minus strand of OY282596.1, from coordinate 10,806,519 downwards.
TTACCTCTAAACATTTCACCAAGAAAATTTCTTACTTCTGTGGAATTGTGAGCAGGTGCACCATCCAACTGAAACCACAAATCTTGAATAATTTGAAGGGGCATATTGTCTACAACTTCACTTAGTTCATTTCTTAAAAAATTCAAGAATCGCGCAGCGTTTAAGTTCTCTCTGAAAAAATATGGCCCGATAACTTGATTATTCAATATACCACAAAAAACGTTCGTTTTAAACGAGTACTGGTCGCGACATTCAATAATAAAATTAGGGTTTTCCTGAGACCACCACCTGCAATTTTGTGAGCTAACAGTTCCATTTGAAGTGAACGTTGCTTCATCGGTCCACAATATTTTATATGGAAATCTGTAATGTTCGTCACATTCTCCCTGATACCAAGCTGAAAACCCATAACGGACATCAAAGTCCCTTTCCTTCAGGGTATTAATAAATTTCGGCTTGAAGGGCTTGAATCTATTTTTTCTTAAAATTCTCAATACACTGCTCTCGCTTACATTCGTTCTTCTGCTAATTTGAGAAATACTGGACTTTCCGTGTTGTACAACATCCAAACAAACATTTAATTGCACTTCCTCAATGTTTTTCGAAGGCTGATGTGGTTTTTTGAAATCAGTTAAAACTGAACCAGTACTTTTGAATTTTGTCAAAATTCTACTAACAGTAGACTGCTGTATATTTTTTCCTGGGTGTCGTATATTAAAATCTTCAGCGACTTGTCGATGCGGTGTACTTTCTCCACACATTAAAACAATCTCAATTTTTTCTTGTACAGATAACATTATTACGTTTTTCTGAATCAAACGTATTGAACTGCGTATTTAACTGTCAAACAATGCTTAATATGAAATTGTCTCCATTGACTACCTTTTTCATTTGTTTCCAAAGCCTACTTCACAAAATTGATGAAAGTTTCGTAGCCGGAGTAGTAAGAATTTAATTTAAGATTTGTATCGTGAAAAGTCATAAACTTTGGTTGGATACGTGAAGAAGTTTTATGATGTTTTGAATTATGACTTTTGTATCATTTTAATACCGAAAAAATCCACTTATATGAATTCTTATCCTACATGCTTGAAAATACGTCAACTTTGCATCAAACATAACAGAAATGTTAAGCAGTAATTCTCATTTTCTTGAGAAAAACATATTTTTGTTGATGATTCGTGATTGAAAGTTAGTTGCACATTAGAGCTAGTGGTATAAAACAGTTTGGTGGAAGTTACGATTTTTTTAATGTTACAGAAATTTCGTAATTATCAAAAAAATGCCAAAAGATGAAAGTTGCAATAGAACGTTCAAATTCGAGATGGAGGTGTAAAATCGAAAAAGAAACAACTTTTTCCTTCAAAATTTTTTGAAATTCGAATAAATAAGCCTATTTTCAGCGATAATTTTGAAAAAAAATGACTTTTGACAGGTAGCGAAAGTCACGTGTCCACATCCAAGTAGGTCATTTTTCATATTTTTTCAAGCACAACTTAACGCCCAAGTCGAATTTCAAAATAAATTATTAATAAAAGTTTTTCCCATATGATGCGAACTTTATGAAGGACACTGTATTCTAGAAATTAATTTTTTATATTCTGAGGAAGTTTCCACACCACGTCCTCTCCCTGATGGCCGAACTTTCGAAAACTGTACTAGAGGGTATTTTAAGTATGTTATAAAACATTTCGAAGACTCGGTTACAGTTTATTCCAGGGAGGTATCGAATTTTCTAAAACTATCCAAGAAGCTTCAAGAACATTCTAAAAATTATTACTTTCTCATATTATACAAATGTCCTTTTCATATTCTAGAATATTCCAGAAAGTTACATTACCCGCCCTCTTCCTGGTTTAAACATTCGAAAACATAATTGATTGTTTTTTCAGTATGTTCTTGAACCTTCCGAAGACACTGTTCTGGTTCATTTCAGGATTTCCACGAATTTTCCAGAATTTACAGAAATATGGAGAATATTCTAGAATTTCCTTTGTCATTATCCAGAAATTAGGTACCTAGAAAGTTTCACTACCACACCCTTCATTCTGTTCGTCGAACTTTCGAGAACATGCCTTGAGTGTTTTTTCAGTACATCAAGAACATTACGGAGGCTCTGTTCGAGTTTATTCCGCGGAGATCTAGAATTTTTTAGAACTTTCCAGAAGCTTCAAGAACATTCTAGAAATTTCTCTTTCATTTTATAGCAATGTCTTTTTCACATTCTAGAATATTCCAGAAAGTTACATCACCACGCCCTCTCTCTGGTGACCAAACTTTTTAAAACATGATTGGTTGTATTTTCAGTATGTTCTAGAACCTTCCGAAGACTCTGTTCTGGTTCATTTCACGATTTCCACGAATTTTCTAGAATTTTACAGGAATCTCGGAAATATTCTAGAATTTTGTTTTTCATATTCCAGTAATAAAGTACCTAGAAAGTTTCATTACCACGCCTTTCACTCTGTTCACCGAACTTTCGAGAACTTCACTTGAGTGTCTTTTCAGTTTATTCTAGAACATTACAGACATCGAACAGATACAATTCAATAGTCGTAGAGGACAGTAGTTATTTTCTGTTCTATACTTTCCGACAATTTATTTATTATATAAGGTTTTCGCGGTAGCCTGGATCATATAATCATATATTGAAAAAAAAATCGTCGATATGGATAATCATTCCTACAAAAATGGAATCGAAAGCTTTTTCAGTGAATTATCGATTATTTTTTTGTCACCGTCCACAAACATTAATAATGTCGTTGTCAAGTGTTTTCTGACAGTCTGTTCTGGAATTTATTATCATAATGTATTTATAACAGGTTAGACTAATTTTAGCTGGCACTAAATATGATTTGTGTCCGACTTGACATGCTCCATCAGTTGCGACATTAAGAACCTATCGTGGGGTATCTTTTATTCATTTTCTAGCGTATGCGGTTTCACTGATATTTTATTTATTGAAATGAAACAGAAGGTTCTGAAAAGACGAGAATGATGATGAATCCAATATTTGATCATCAGTAATTCTCCATGTTATTGAGAAAAAAATATAAGTAATAAAAAGATGCAGTTACCTTCGCGAGTTTTTATTGTTGTTATTGAAATTGTTATTTCCATTAAACGGCTGCCCCCTTGCGAGCAACCCTCAGAAGTCCTCGAGAAATAGGCCTATTGTTGATAATTTCTTCTCTGTCGCCATTTTTATGTATGAGAAATACAATTGTTTCCTTGAAAGCTGCAGGAAAAACTCCTTGTTGAATATATTTATTGATTACAGCAGCTAGTAGTGCTGCAATTATGTCAGAAATTTTTTTGACAGTTTCAGACGTCAAGCGGTAAATTCCTGGTGCCTTCATATGTTTCAGTTCAGAAATAATTGATTTTATTTCATTTTGGTCAGCTGCTCGTGAAAAAAGAGAATTTTGAAGCAGGTTGGGGCAATATATACAGGATCGGTATTAATTTCTTCTGCGAGATTTTTCCCCAATGTGACGTTATGTTTATTCATGAGATTTGCAATTTCTTCTAGATTATCGATATATTCTCCTTCCACTTTTATTCTATTTATTTCAGTTTTAGATCTCATCGATTTCGGACATATTTAATTTATAGAAACCCACAACATTTTTTAATCTTTACCCGCCTGATTTACTTTATTTTTATAAAACTCGATTTTTGTTTTTTGTACCGTGGAAGATACTCTATTTCTGGTGAATTTGTATAATAATTTTATTGCTCTTCTTGGTGGTGAATTGAATCAATAAATTCATTAGCTGCAGATTCAGCTTCTTCTATATTACAAACAAGCACCTGTGAGACTTCTCGTTCTTGCCGCTCGTCAGTGAGGCGTCATCTTTCGCCTTCACGAATCTGCTGTTGAAGAACTTAATGGAAGATGTTTCGGAGCAAACAAGGAAGCCTTGCGAAACACTGATTCCCGCACATAAATGTTATGAAAATAACACCGAAGTTTGCTGTGAGTATATTTTCCTTTTTTTCATTGCGGAAAGACACGAAAAAGTAACAGTGTATCGCTACAGGTAATTCTCTGTGAAGTCGCCAGTTGGTTGAATAAGCATTTTCATTTCTTTGTTCTCAATAGAATTGCCTTCACGTCTCATACCGATTTTTTTTTCATTTCAAATTAAAAAGTTAAACCTATTTCCAGTTCAACAATAATTGCTCCTTTACCACCCAACAATGCATTTGAAACTGAGCAAAAAATTTAGGCAAGAGAGAAATGGCTCCAAACGTTGGTTCTGGAGTGTACGTTTTCCTCGCGCGATTGGATTTTCGACTCATGTTATTTCCCATTATGGCTTTATATGCGGACCTTCGAAACTTGATTTTCTAGACATCATATGTTCGGTCAATCGTGGCACCCCAAATGTCAGAACTATTGATTCAGGATATTTTTTTGTGTATCTTTGAATAAAATCGTTGTGGGGATACTGAGCAACAGAATAACATAGCTTTCTAGTTCGAAAATATGAATAGGAAATTCATAAAATCTATTGTGGAATCATCTGCGACTGAAAGACAAACTTTAGTCGCTATTTTCCATCGTTCAAGATAACCTCTTGGGAGGTATTCATGTTGTAAAGGGAAACATTCTCCATGAAAATTGAAAAATGAAAAATGTGATTTATTTGTAATATATAACAGAAAACAACTACTTCCCCGGTACAAACCACGCTGGACATTGAACTACATCTGATAGATATTCTGAAAAGACTCTAACTGAAAAGGAAAGAAAATTTTCATTCAGATATCTGACTTTTTTAATTCTTTCTAGTTTTCCTTGAAAATATCATTAAATAAATTAGATTTCAAGGAAAACTAGAAAGAATTAAAAAAATCAGATATCTGAATGAAAATGCAAATTTTCACTTTCAGATTTTTTCTTTCCTTTTCAGTTGGAGTTTTTTCAGAATATCTATCAGATGTAGTTCAATGTCCAGCGTGGCTTGTGCCGGGGAAGTAGTTGTTTTCTGTTAGATATTACAAATAAATCACATTTTTCATTTTTCAATTTTCATGGAGAATGTTCCCCTTTTCAACATAGCTTTCTTTACAACCATATGATCTCCGAGGATTTTCCTAAATAATTTCAGTTTGATTATTTATAATAGTATGACCGGGCCTGATGCAATTCTCCTTCACCAAAAATTAAACAATGTTGGTCATTAAGTGTTAGGCTGCATGGTGAACGAGAAGGGCCCATTGATGAAAATATAATCTGAAAAGAAATGATGGAGCCGGATATAGCGAAAACTTATTAAATACAAGTGAATAAAGATAGTGATGATTTGGAAGTTGACATCCCTTTTAGTGAAATAGCTGAACGGGAAATAGCGGAACGGTTTGAGGCGGATGTTGCATGAACTTTTGGACTACAAGTGAATGAAGGTGGGCATGATTTAGAAAACGATCTTCCTCTGAGTATGCAGAACATGATAAATAAAAAATCAACCACAAAATCCAAACAATATATTATTCCAGGATGGAAAAGGATAGCTATACCTACTTCTTCAGGTTCTCCTGAATACCATTACATTGAATATTTGAATAACATGACGGCAAGGCGCATAATGTATTTTTTCCACTATTTTTTGATGACGAAGTTACGAAGAAAATTGGATTTCTTCAAAACTTTTGCCTTCCCGAAAAAAAATGGCACGATTTTCTTATCAACAAATCAGACTTGAAGAAACGTGTTGGTATACTGATATCATCCGGATATCATACTCTCCTATATACATATGTATTAGTCCGAGGATTGTGAGAGCATGAGTTGAAATAAATTCAGATCAATGAAGCGAAACATCCATTCGTCAGATAACACAATGTTGAACAAAGATGATAAATTTTCATAATTGACACTAATTTTTCATATTATCTACAGGAAGAATATACAGTTCGGGATATCTGTAGACAATCTGCAAAATATTCATTCGTGAAGAATCAATGAGATTTGGTTGTAAACCTTTTTTTGTTATAGGTTACTCATTCATTTTTATTATATAATAATATGGCGGAAAATCAGAAAAAGCAAACCTTACTGTAGCATTAGAAAGAAGAGTTGTTTTGGTGCTCCTGTCAGTGGTTAAAAATCCTCATTAACACAGGATATTTTTGGATAATTTCTTTTCTAACGCACACAATTGAAGAGTGTCAGTTCTGAAGGGTCAAAGTGCCAATATCAGTCATTTTGAGTTGTACGTTTGGAAAGGGTCTATCTGCCAAGCCTAATAATCTGGGAATGGTACTAAGTTTTGGATTGACGTGGCCGTTACTTGATGGAAATCCATAGTTATGACACTAAGGTAAAAAACGATTAAAATTTTTATCGTTTTTTACCTTAGTGTCAATGGTACTAAGTGCCAGCGTGTATTTAGCAGTGCAGCTAGTGTGCAAAAGATGGCGCCTGCTGTATATGCCCATGTTGATTTAATTACAAAGGGTCTATGTACCACCAAAGTAGCACTGTTGTAGTAGTGAACCATAGTAAAATTTTGAGGGTTTTTGGGTAGACATAAATCGAAAAAGACGGCCAAAGGGCCCAGAAAGTATATAAAAAAGGAAACGTTCAAGGACAAGTGGCTCACAGTACACAACGTATCGAGGAGAGGTGAAATTTGCAAAGAAACCTCTTGAAACGGTGAGTTTTGTTTCAGAAAATTATGTGGTACAGATTCTGATAAAAGTCATAATAAAACTTGGAATTTTTGAAATAATGTTGCTTTTCTTTTGTATAATATCACATAGGTGATTAGACCGACAGTAATATGTGCTGTCACATAGACCCTTTTCAAGAATAGGTATCAAGGCCTTTTACCAATTTCTATTTTCAATTTCGTGTTTTGTAGTTAAAGTTGTAGTTTTTTATCAGTTTTTCTCATGGTTCATACTGATAAGAAGTTGCTTTGCTGCAAAATAATAATTTGCAGTTGGTATGATAAGAACAAATTGCTCAAGAAAGTTTTTCCTGATTATCTGAGATAAACGTTTTTGGCACTAGACCCGTCAGAACTTACACTCTTCAATTGTTTTTTCAACATTTTGAGTTCATTTATTTTTTGCTCAACTGTTGTGTGTTTATGTATTCTGGAAGTGTCACAATGACTGTTCTTCCTAAATTACAAATTTCTAATGCCTTGCCGTTAATGGGTTTGAGAAATAAGTTTTATACTGGTGAATTGAATGCACGACATTTCACTTCCTTCTACTCTGTTATCTGCCTAATATTCATTTCATTCGTTTGTGGTTATTACATTCCACAGAAATATTCGCCATCTAATTTTCATATGAACGCAATGATATTTCTGTCCGTCGTATAGTCGGGTTTGCATTTTCAAAGCAATATCAACATCCAGGCCCTGAATAATGGCATTCAAGGATACCATCAATTAGTGTTCAGTGGGAATCGCGTATATTTTTGCATTCTGAGCAGAGCAAAAGGGTCAGCAAACTGTGTAAGATTGAGAGTGATGCGCGACTAGGGAGCACAAGCTCATTCCGACTAATGCAATAATGAGGAGTGAGGAAATGCAGGGATCGGTAGAACAATCTTTTTAATTGAATAATTAATTAGTTGCTCATTTGAAAAATCTGAAACTGGAACCTATTTGTAGAACCGTATTTACGGATGATTGAATTTCCTAATTGAGTTCTAGTGTTCAAGGTTCAAACTGAAATCGATCGATATGAAAGTTATTTGCGCTTCATATGAACATGAATGTTCAGTGAAACCAATTTCATTATGTAATTTAATAATTACTTTAATTTGCGCGCTACGCTCATGTTGAGTGCCTTATCACTGGATATATCACGGACTATATTCCGTTGTCGTACAAGTGCGCAGCAAGTAATTCCGTCTAAAGCTAGGTTGGTTTTTTTTGTATGTAGATATAGGGCTCTAATAATAAATAAACATCTAAAATGTGTCTTACTGATATTGCTCATCAAAAACATCACAGAATAATTAATTTTTTGTTATAGAAAAAACCAAATGTCGGCTCCAAGATGACGGACAAGATTTGTGATAATGGTACGAATCAAAATTGGTATGTAAGGGTTTTAGGGGTCAGAGATCAAAATTCATAAATTCAAGATGGCGGATCCAAGATGGCGGATCCAATATGGCGGACAAGATTTGTGATTGAGGTCAGATTCGATTCCAAATTGGTATGATGGGTTTTTTAGGTCGTAGATTTCGAATTTCTTGTCAAATTTCATGAATTTAAGATGGCGACTCCGATATGGCGGACGAGATTTGTCCTTATGGCCCGATTCGACACAAAATTAGTGTGTGAGGGTTTTCGTGGTCAGAGATTATGAATCCTTTATCAAAATTCATGAATTCAAAATGGCGGTTCAGGATGGTGGTCGAGTTTTGTGATTATGATCAGTTTCGATTCAAAATTCCCAAGTAGCACAGTCATATTGGGACAATATTGGTACAATATTATGAATATATTGGCAAAGTATTCAAATAACAATATTGACGAAGCAATATTGGCCTAAAAATGTTAAGCGATATTGGTAAAATATCGCTGTAGCACACTTACATTGGAATAATATTGGTAAAATATTATAAAAATATTGACAAAATATTCAAAAGTAATATTGGCGATATAAAATTATAATTATTTCGGGATATTGGTACAATATAACTTGGACATTATACAAATAATATTAGTGAAATATTGTGGAAGCAATAATGGCCTAAAAATATTTAGCGATATTGGTACAATGTTATTTTTATATATTGGTAAAATATTTCCAGAAAATGTTGAATAATCTGAAAATTCTACAATTTCATTTCTACTTCAATTAACCACGGAGTAGATTGACTTGTAAACACATTGTGAGAAGCCGTATCTGATATATGTTACTATGATTCAGCTGTCGTTCCATATGTGGGGCCACCTAGCGGTTTCTTACCCAAGTTCATAATTCATTTCAATATTGTTTATTGAATATTCGGCCAATATTCAAATTTCAATGATAGTGGTAAATATATTTTCCAATATTGTATCAATATTGTCTTGGTGGATGGTGAATGGATTACGATAAAAGTCTATATGTCCAAAGGTGTCCGGTGGTTAGTTTCTCCATTATCCGTTACCTATGACATTGCATTTAAATTATTGGTAATCCCATAATCCCCCCCATTAGGCACAGCAGTGACCGGTCTATCCTGGAATTACAGGAATGGTGTAATTGAGGTTTGCCTCTTGCACGGTCGCTTGCTAGAACTATGTAATTAATGAGTGGAGCGATGCGTGAGGGCTGAGGGCGCACGTGCTCCTCCAAACCCATGACGTCTGCCCTACTGCAAAGTTTACCCTCAGGGGTAACTATGATGGGTGCAACCTCATTCCTTTGCCGAGCTGATGCTTTCATGGCCGATATTCTATCAACGCCAGATAATGATGTGGATGCGGTTCTCAACATAGGGTGACTCAAGAGTTGTTCTTTGTTTTGTAGAAGGCGAAAATGCACTTAATCATTTGATGTTTTTTTTCACGAATCTTTTTTTTTGAAAAAGTTGTGTATATGCGCTGCAACATGATTTTGTTTCTTTTCAAATCTTCAAGTTGGTGTACTCTTTTTGAATGTTCAATTCTTAATTAGTTCCATTCTACATGTTTTTGCTTATAACTTAAAAACTTTAAATTTTTCGTAGATAAACTTTTCATTAAGACTAAAAGTACATAATATTTCCTACAAATTTTATCCGACGAACTGTTCGGGCTCAAGCGCAAGTTGAAAATTTGTGTATTTCGGCTGACATTGTTATTCTTCAGGACTATGAGAAATTTCACTTTTCCCTGATTAAACAAAGTGGAAGTGGTTCACAACCACTTATCGCGTGTAGAAAAAATATATTTTCTGACTGGATTCTGATAGCAGCAAGATTGTAGAGGGTTTAAAACACCTTTCTCTTCTGGTTTTTAAAATAAGACATTCTCGATGTCAGGACTCTACAAGACAATTGAAATCACTATGAGGTCAATATCTTTTTTCACCACCGTCACATATTCATTTGAGGGAACCACCATAAGAGCTGTTGTGATAATTTGGATATTAGCGTCCTCAACAGCTTGCTATGAATCAATTTCTGCATCATAAAATTTTCCATTAGCATGAATATCAAACAGCTTTTGTTTTCGGAGTTGACAAGGACACTCTTCTGCGAGACACTGGGCATAATCGATTCTGTGAATGACAGTGCCATTTGACATGGTGTATCATTCAAGCCCGCCTGTTCGGTCGGAGTAAAGGCCGTGTACAAACTTGAATTTGTTCCCTTCCTCATCCCTAGCTCATCAAAAAGAGGGAGAGAAGGTAGGGACTAAGTTGGTAACGCAAAAATGCTCGCAGAGATGATCATGACCGCAAGAGGCTGCACTCTTCCATGTTTGAATTGTTCTATTTCCGTAAAATGCTCAAGCTCTTGGCCAACATAATGCAGTGATGTCATCTTGTTATTACGCCTGCGGTTGCTGCACGGCCATGAATGAGACCACTATGTGTATTCATTGACTTCATTAGAGTTTATTCAATCACCATATCGCTTCAACTGCCACATCAGAGTTTTTCACTCCCAGCCAAGAATATCACCATTCTTGGTGAAACGCTCATAGAGATAGAGATGGCTGCATCTGGCATAGACTTAATGGCCACTGGTTTGAAAGAAAGGAAGCATTTCATATATGATTTGGAGGTGTAGATTCCATCTTCTTCCATCTTCAATGAAGTGCTTGATCAAAGTTACCATTCCAAAATATAGAACCCAGAGCTTAGCAGTGGGGCCACGTTTTGCCAACAGTTTAAGCTTAGCTTTGAATTTTTCTTGCACATTTTCTTGCACATTTTCCACAATTTCCTTCACCTTCTACCTTCACTTTCTTATTCAATTAAATGTTTCATATTTTTCTCTATCTTTTTCTGTTTCTGTTTTATTAGTCCTCATCCATTCAGCTCTCGTCCGTATCTTTCTGATTTTTTTTTCACATATATAATTGCACAATTCATGTCTAGGTTTGTTTTGCATCAGTTCTACCAGTTTCTTTGTTGTTTCTTTTAAACTCCCTTTAATGTTGTTGTCTGTTTACTGATTTTTTTTTTGGTGCATTACTTTTTCAGTTGTGGGGAACCACAGAAAAACTTTGAGCACCACCCGTTGATATTCCTGAATACACTAATATTGATATCAAGCATTCAGATTTTCCGCAAAATTTTATATTTTTCTGTGAATTTCTTCTGCATGTAAGATGATGAATGAATATTCTTCAGAAGAGCGCAGGTCCATTGAAAATTAAACTTTCTCATTATGCCTACAAATCAACTCAATATTACTTACTTACTGACTCGAATGTTCCATCAACATTTTTCAACTCCTGCATTGTACATTCATTGCACCTGGTTTCAATAATTAAACAGAAAAGTTAGCAGGCTAGCACGCTATGTTAACCTGAAAACCGTCGATAAATATATTTTTGGAACAAATCCCTCAGGAACCCTACGAATTGTTGTGACCGTGTTTTTATACATTATTCATGTTTACTCCCTGGGTTTGGTCGTGTTGAACAATATCTTCCTTTGTCAAAATACTAGCATGGCAATAAATAATTGAAAGGATGCTCAACTGAACAATTTCGTGATTTTTTTCAGATAGTGAACTCGATGAACTTGACTTCGGCATTAGGTATTACGTAAAATAATGAGCATGAAATGATATACATTTCTCACGAGTGTATATGAAATTTTTGTAGTACGAGCGCAGTGAGTAGGTACTACAATAGTTCAACACTTTTTATCTTAAAATTTCCTGTCGACATGATTCCCATAATTCATACAACCTAAAAAAGGTATTGAAGATACAAATATTGAAAATTATAATAAAAATAGAACACTAATGGATTTCATAAAAGAAAAAAAAAGGTGGTTTATTTGGGATTCAAACCCACACCCCCACGATCGAAACCCGACCGTTCCCTCTCTCAACGCTCGCTGCTACGAGCTCACATAATAATATGATGAAATTAACTGCTATAGAAAGTCCTGGCATCTATTCGAAAATATAGAATTTGATTGTCATCAATCTTTATATTGGAATTAGTGGTGTCAATGTCAAATCATCCTCACTATCTAGGTACTCATTTTCGATAACTCATTTTTTTTAACGAATTCTGTAAACACTCATGTGAAAAGTGAAATTATTATACACACGTTTACAGACTTGATTCGATCTTATTTTATTTTATTCGTTAATACCTATAATGACAGTCTAGTAGTTCATGAAAGTCGTGGGAAATGAAATATCATGTACTGGAATAATCATTACAGCACAGCTTGCGATGTAGAAATGAAACAGTGTATACAATCGGCCTACTTCCATGATCGATAAAGCGCACAAAATGGGCATATTTCTTTTTGGTCGTAGAACATTAGTATATTGTAAAACTAGCACGAAATAACCATTCCGTGCAAATGATAGATAGATAAAATATAGTGTACTTCATCTACGGCTATATATATCACATAATAGCGAAATGAATTTAAATCAGATTTTTGAATTTTAAATTTAGTTATATTGTAGATCTCAAACTACACTTTGATTATTGACAATATTCACAGTTATATTGTTACAGTGATTAAATGTTACCTTCGAAGCATCTTAGCACGGCAATGATATGTTTGCATTTTCCTTGAGCTCCAAAATATAGAATCTTAAAGTGGATGCCAGATTTTCAGAATAATCAATAGAATCCATTATTTCATTGGCGATATCAAATTTATTTTTAATAGTCTCGCCAATAACATAACCCCTCCCCTCCATTGTTAGCTTTCGAACGAATTGGAATTTTCCTTTGAAATTCGTTCTAGTCGAATGGTTGTTGGCAAGCTATTTTTGACCCTAAAATAATTATCTCGTCGCCGCCGCCAGACGCCATTTTGAAATAATTTTTTGAATGGCATGGTCAAATAATTAGTAAAGATCGAGAACTGGTATTTTCTTTTAACTTGTATCAAGAAAAATTCTTGATCACCATCTCCTGAACCACGTCCATTCAACTGTTCATTTGATAGATGTCTTCTCTGAGTGGAGACCCTTGAACATTAAATATTCAGTGAATTCAATGATAATTATAATACTTTTTCATAAACACTCGTAAAGTGTACCTGTGCGGGTAGAGGATAGCTATTATGATCATCTGCCAATAGAAGTGGCAGAACAGTACCCACCATTATATCATCGTAACGTAACAGATTTCTGGGGTCTAAAAATACGAACTCAAATTCAAAATGTCATATATTTTGTATTGAATTCATAAAAAATGTAAGTATATTTGTTTCTTGCAACAAGCTTTTATATTGTCGCATTAAACATTTTCATAATTTATTAAAATTATGGAATCGATTCACTTCAAGTTCATTTCCTTCTCTGTTAGCGCATTTGAATAAGGGCTTTCCTTTCAAAAGTTTATGAAAGAACATTTTTTCTAAATATCCTCTGTCGTTTAATCATAATCGCGGTAACACTGAGAAGGACCTTCCATTCTTCCAACTCGTTTATTGTCTTTTTGGTAACCCCACAGAACACATCTTTTTCAGACGACCCTTTCTTCACAACCAACAAAAGTGCTTCAAAACTTAGAAAAGTGCTTCCAAAACTATTACCCCGCATCCTCCTTTTCATCTGGAGGTGTTTTCCTGTATTATTTGAAAATTGCATGGTTTTACTCACACACGAACCCGAAGATTGAGAGAAAACGACTACGGAACTGATTTTCTTCGTGTTCTCACATGCTTTCACAGTGCCACATTGAATGGTGAATACGATCAATTCTGGCATAAATTTTCAGCTGTGAAATCAGGCAGTTTACTGAATCAACCGTAACGTCTTCCGCATCCAATTGCAATGTGACAAGTTTAATTCATTGGGACTCCAATGATTGTCGTTTTGTTAATTGACCTCGATCATGGTCTGACGGATCTGATTGATTTTGACCCAAATACCTACTCAGTTCTGAAAAATGGATCACGCCAGCTATAGTCCCTACACCACCATGTATTTTTGTGACAAAATATTGAGACGTATATATTTAGTATTATTTGGTTACCAGGTCCAAAATTGCCAATTTGGTTTTTATACAGGGTGGTCATACATTAAAACAAAAAATATGATATTTGTCTACAGAATGTTCTTTATTTAATCAATACGTGAGTTTGTAAGTGTTTTAACTTTGGAATGGAATTAACAATATATCTTTAATATATTTGAGTTACTGTTATAACACAGGGTTGTCCAAAATATTATTGTCAGTAAAAAAAGGAAAATTTAGGTGGGTAGAAATAAAAAGAAGTATGTAATATGGAACCATGTATCATAAAGATTAGTACACTGGTGTGTTATTTTGCAACCACAAAATGAACAACAATTTATTCCAGCTGCCCGACAACACCAACTCTTTTAACGCAGTTGCAATTCGGAACTAAATCTTCGGCAGATGGAAAAATATTGTCCACGGATTTAGGATAAGATCAACAATCTCCATCTTGTATCCGAACAAAAGAGGATCTATGAAAGTGTAGTTTTTTCTTCCACAGTTGATTTGGTTATAAACTATAAATATTTCAGATTTAGCAAGGCGCAATTTGACTTTATCCTCACACTGAAAAAGGAAACATGTATATTCAAAAACACGGGTAGCAGTAGGTTGCATGGAAAGAACCGTACCTTTAGAGGAATTATGGTTTCATCTGGTAATTACTTTGGTGTACAGAAGAACCAAAGAGTTTTATTGTAAGCTATTTAGGGTACTTTAACTTTCTTGCAAGTTTCTCATCAAGACTCCTCACACATGAATAACAAGAACATAATTTTCTATATTCAGAGATGCCCTCTATATCCCAACCGAGTTTTTATAGCCTGGAATGTGTTAATACTGCAACTTTTTATTAACCTGTCTCTCTTACATTACCTTTATAGGACGTTCAGAAACATTGTTGCGTGTGCCTGGAATCCATTTCCCTTTTCACCACATTCATTTTACGAGAATGACGTCTCTTTCTCAGCCATATACAGGAAAGTTCATTGCGAACTTCATTGATCGATGCATCCTAAAACCCAAAAATGCAAATGTGAATATTTTTGAAAGGCTCTGTCAACGATATTAAACATGGATTTTCCTATCGAAAATATAACGTTTTCGAGAATATCGATATATAAAATATTTGTTGAAGTTATCTTAACTGGCTATTCTGTTATCAGAAACTTTCATATTAACAGTGGAAAAAATTGTTGAAACCGGTTATGAAATATTCTTTGCAAAAGTAATTCGTGAGATTCGAATAGAAGCCTGGCACCTTTTTTATTTTGTTGGGAAAGATTACTTGATGGATAAACACTCACCAAGGACCTCATAGGATTATTGTTTCAAAAAATAACAAGCGAATTGAATTTTGGTTCTTTGGAATACAACTTTCTGCAGAGCAAAAGAGACTTTAAACAGGAGGATATTGACTTTATATATTCACTAGCGGACATTTCAGACGTTGTCCTGCCTTATCGTAGTGTATATATTGATGTTTATATTTTTGATTTGGCAACTAACCCTTTCAAAGTGTTTTATGTTAATGAAATCGTCGGACTCATTTTATGGCGAAGTCGCTGACAGAAGCTAACTGTTATATGAAAAATCCTTACATCCTTGCAATAAAAAATATTTAGGGTCACTTTTTTGTAAAAGAACTATCCCATATTTGCAGTTGGACCAAGCTATACAAATTCACAAAATATCATTGAAATCGGTCCAGTCCAATCAATACACGATATTTTTTCATATAAAGAATATGTCATCTTAGATTTATAGTGGGTAATGACAGAGGATAATATTATGAAATTATCAATAAAAATGTTCCAATTTACACAAAAGTTCTTGGCGATTGAGTAGATAATCGTTCCTTACCCTCCAGCCCCTAAGCAACTGAAGAAACTGAAATATTACAACTCCTTTCATATTGTGATTGGACTTTCGTGAGCTTACTCGATTGTCTAATTTTTTAGAACATCTGTTCTGATTCATTTCGCTATTTTCTCGAATTTTCTGGATTTCTTCAGAAGTTCCCAGAACATCCTACTTTTTTTTTCGTATATTCTAGAAGTTTTCAGAATAGAAGAATCAAGAAAATTCTAAATTTTTCATCATCATCATCATCATCTCATATCCTGAAAATTTCTAGAAAATTCCACCCATCACGCCCCTCACTGGTGTCCGAACCTTCGAGAAATTCACTCTAGTGTCGTTTGCAGTAGATGGTAAAACTCAAAGTGTTTAGAGGTCTTTTTCATTCTCAAACTCTCTAGAATCTTTCATCCCCTTCTAGAAGCTTTGAAAACATTCTAGAATGTTCTCTCTTATACTCTAGAAATTTCCAGAAAGCTCCTACGCCCCCCTCCCTTGAAGACCTAACTTTGGAGAATTTCATTGAAGTGTATTTCCAGTTCGTCCTAGAACTTCTCTCTGTAATGTAATGATTCATTTCATAGTTTCCTCAAACTATATAGAAGCCTCCTAAAGGTCCTAGAACATTCTAGAGTTTTATCTCGTATATTCCAAACATATAGAGTTTCAAACCTCCTCGGTCACTTGCTCGTGGAATAATATTCGAGAACTTAATTCGATTGTCTGTTTCCCTAGCCCCTTTTCTGGTTCATTCCACCAGTTTTTTATCTTTCAGCACCTTCTAGAAGCTTCGCGAACATTCTAGAGATTGTTCTCTTATACTCTAGATGTTTACAGAATATTCCAACGCAACCTTGCGCCTGGTTACATAACTTTCGAAAATTCGAGTTTTATTTCCTATTTACTATTCAGGGCTGGCTCAGGGTCACTACAATATTCAATCAGCAAAATAATATAAGCCACAGTAAATGGTTCATCCATAGTTGTTTTCCATTACATTATATTTTTCATATTCCAATCGAATATTGAGGAAAAATCCACAAAGTGATTATCTTGCTGGCCCGTGCGAACAATTTCATATAATATTCTCCCTTTCATACAGCCATCCTGTTATGGTTTTGTTTGTGACCAGAATACATATTAGTCTAAAGTGGTTGTGAGGTTTTTTCCAGTTCTATTTTTATCGATCAACAAAAATTAAAGTCAAAACCAGATATTAGATTAACATAGTTAAAGTTTTTATTGAAATACATAATTCAGGGTCGGACATGTGTTTCACGTGTTCTTCGATCTTAAAATTAAGATGTTGTCTGGGATATAAAAATATTTTCGTATGATTCTAAAAGAATAGCTGAACCGGCAGACTTTGTCCTGCTTCAAAATCGTGTCTATTGATATGTGTTTCTCTGATTTGCGAACTAACCCTTTCAATATAATTTTTGTTAGCGCTATGGCCGGACTCTTTTTATGGCAAAATCGCGGACGAAGCTATTTGTCCCATACAAAAATCATTGAATTGGCAGTAAACATTTTTAAGTGTCACATATAGAGGGATCAGCGTGAACGAACATCGTGGCACGGGACATTTATACAGGGTGTTATGTATGGCATAATATAACAATACATGACGAGAGTTTTTGTTATTGAAGCAATATAAAATTTTCAAAATATTAGCGCTTTTAGTAACCTTTGTTTGGGAGGCACTGGTTTGATTCTCCTGTCCATAGCATGACTGCCCGCTGGCAGTGGTTTCAGCTCGTTTTGCGTAGGCTATAGACCTCGGATCAGTGATTAATAAAAGTGCCTTGCAAACTTTAAAATTCAATATCTCCCGAAATACTTTTATTTCCGTCAAAAATGTATTCTTTCATTTCGTTGCAAGTCATCTTCTACTTCCCACTTCATTTATCACTCCAATTTCGGAAACAACCTGTGTATAAAGATAGCCTTATCACACGGCATAGACCGGGCAAAATATATGACTTTCAAGAAGATTTTTCAAGAGTTTTTTTTCATATATTCTAGAAATTTCTACCGCACCTCCGTGCTGACCGAATTTTTGAAAACTCCACTTGGGTATCTTTTCAGTACGTTCTGAATATTTCAAGAGCCTCTGTCCTGGTTGATCCCATATGGATCTCGAATTTTATACAACTTTCCAGAAGCTTCAAGAACATTCTAGTGGTTTCTCCTTTATATTCTGGAAGTATTCAGAGAGCTCGGCTTACACATGTCTATTCGGGAACTTCACATGAGTGTCTTTTCAGTACGGCCTAGAGTTATCTGAACCTTCTGTTTTGGTTTACTCTAAAGATTCATCGAATCCTCCTGAAGCTCCGAGAATATTCTACAGTTCCCCATATCACATCCTTGAAAGTTTCACGGCGCTTCGCGGGTGGCCGAATTTTCGAGAACTGTATTTGGATGTCTCTTCAGTGCATCCTAGAACCTTCCGTTCCGGTTCATTACATACAAAGCTAGAATTTTCTAGAACTGACCAGAAGCTTCGAAAATATCCCAGAGTTTTTTTCTTACATTCTAGAAATGTTCAGAAATTTGACTACTACGCCTCCTCCCTGGCGGCCAAACTTCGCCTGGGTTTTAGTGCGTTCTATAATTTGCTGAAGATCCTGCTCTGGTTCATTCTATGGTCTTCCGGAATTTTTCAGAAGCTTTCTTATCTCAAACTCTTGAAATATCCACACCCATTTCCTGGTGGTCGTTTCTTAAAATTCATTTGACAAATACAGATTATAATGCAAAAACAATAACATCGAAGCAAGTATATAGACCTAGTACCGTTTGAAAAATGTAAAAAATGTGTTACAATCATCCGTTTTTTGAATTTCAAATTAAAAAAATACGGGACCATCCCACTATTCCTTAGTTGTAACCTGATGAACGACTTGGTATATTTCAAAATTCTGCATATGTGACAAAACGGTTTTGGTGTTTTTCGGGGTGATTTTTCTCGATAACGAACCAACAAGCGTTCTATGTTTAATCGTAGCGATAATTTTTTGAGCAGCTCAATTGAATTAAATTTTATAGATAGTTTTCAACCTGGTATCTTGGATACTACGCTTTGAAAATCAGCAAGTTAGGGCATATATGTTTATATTTTCTTTTAGTTCTAAAATTGGCCGATGAATTTCATGCTTCCATATTGACTCCACACCTAGAACCCCCTGTATATAGTTCAGTAAATAAGAAGTCCATCAATAATATCTTGCATGAGCGGTGAAACCAAAATCTTCTATCTCAATGTTAGAACGTGAATTATGCTGTGAGAAATACTCGCTAGAAAGTCACGAAATTCAAATCCTCATCCCATAACTTCCAACGAACTACATGTTGTTGACGTCTTATATGATAAATGATGGTTATAAAAAAACTCATTTGGCTCATTCTGCAACAAATATCTTCAATGGTCTATTGACTTTCGCAGTCATTCCGCTTTTCATTCAGTGCTAATATATTCATGATAGAGTAATAAAAAAAGCTATGTCTGGGTGTGTTGAGATAGATGATGTCAACGGAGGGTGTAAAAGTGGATGCAGGGAATCTGTAAAATATACTTACGATCTAAATGACTGGTGCCGGCATAATGAAGTGCTTTTCAGCCGCTTCTCCACCGCGATGGCGATGTTTTCATTTCCACAATTAATCATCTCTCTTCCATCTCTATCGAATATCTGGCGGAAGGGCGTTTGAACCAGGAATTCCAAGTTCAGACCGTTCACATTATCCATTTCTCTAAGAATTTTTCGAATGACAGAGTGAAACACATTTTTATCGTGACAATGGACGACCATTGAATTGTATAATTGAATAATGTTATTCACTCTTAGAATGATAAAACAGTTCAAAAGAATGAAGGCATTCTGGTTGGCTTCCGGCTTGCCGTGGACCTCTTTGGTTAGAATCTCCAAATGTTTCAGCTGCAACTATGGCATTATCTTCAGTGGCATAAACGATGTACTATTCTTGGTGTATTACCTAAAACTGAAGCTCTCGTTCCTGGCACGTAATTTTTAATGCCAGTCTCATGGAGAATTTTCCCCTACATTGAATAGGTTCGTTAAGGTAATGAATTCCATTCATCAAACGAATGAATAGTGTTTACCCAAGTAAAGAATTGTATTCGTTCAACTGTATCCATCAGATTAATTAATCATTATGAAAAGGTTCAGTGACTCAATGAACATTTTCATCAATATCGGTCCAATGAACACAATCGCTATGTCAATGTACCACAGGTTATCCATACTATGAATACGGGATAATAATAGCAATTAATGCTTTCGTTGATATCATGATCAAGTACATTGAATAAGTTCATTAGGGAAATGAATTCCATTCATCAAACGAATGAAGAGTGTCTACCCAAGCAATAAACTGTATTCGTTCAACTGATGACTGTATTCATCAGATTAATTATCTTTGTTCGTTCTTCGAAAAAATGCTGTATGATTGATATAAAGATTCAGATTATGTCGATGATGGATATTTTTCATCAATCCAACACATGGTGATTATTGAATTCATGAGTATCAGTTATTACTATACCTTCCTTGATTCAATAATTGATATACATCAAATTCATGTTTCAGCTCATTCTCGTAATGCTTTCATACATCGACGTAATGATTTTGTCTATCATTTGAGGTATTCATTCAATCAGTGCATATTATTCGTAAATGCAATAAAGGCCTTCCATTGATATTGACCATACAGTAAGTTTCAAAAAGATTGAAAAATGACATGCATTCACCAGAAAATCGTAATTCTGGTGGAAGACGGATCTCCAAATTATTCTTTATTTCGGATATCTCTGTAGTCTGTGCTACCTGAGAACATGCTCTAACGGTTGCTTCTATCTACTTGAGGTAATCTAGTGAAGGCACTGTGTACCAGCTAGCGCTAACTTGTCAGCAACAGAGATTTCTATGCGATGATTCGGCTGAACGGATGCCGGCAAAATCCATTCGCTATGATACTTATACGCGAGATGGCTTGGTTCGACATAAGACTTATTATTATATTCATTTCCATAGTTATAAAATGCGAGGAAAATGTTGCTTCTGCCTGCCTAACAAAACTGGCACTCACCGTCTATGATCTTCCCATAGCCGCAACGAAACCAGTGTGTAGAACTGAAAATACATCATCATTGAACTCGATAAACTTGAATTCATTGTAACAATAAAAACATACATATTTCAGTGAATGATTATTCATTGACTCGACAAAAAATGTATTGTACGAATAAACGAAAAGGTATTTATTAATATTTATAGTATACCATATTTTGACGTTAGTGCTCTGGAGCCATGAATTATATTCATTGATATAACAACCAATTTCCTCACCTTAATGAACTTTTCCATAGCATCAAAGAAACCTGCTCATAAATGTGACAAACGATAATATTTGATCTCAATGAACATGAATTCATTGTATCAATAAATACCTTCGTACGTCAGTGAATGTTTAATCATAGTCATGATGAAAAATGTATCGTGTGAATGTACAGAAAGGTAATGAATGGCATTCGTTGATATAATGTACCAAATATTTTTCATTTAATTTTTCTTTAATTTCAATAACCTCTTTCACAGCCGCAACAAAACCTGTTCATGAGTCTGAAAATAGATAATTATCGATCTCGATCGACTTGAATTCATAGTAATAATAAAATCATACATATTTCAGTAAATGGTGGATGAATGCTGATTATAATTCATTCAACATGAATGAATGATTGTATACGAAAGAGATCGTAATATTCTCTTTCGATGGGTTACATGAAATTTGATTCCTAGATTAAGGGTCAGATAATCTCTCTTTCTCTGTCAGATGAATTATATATTCTACCTAGCGTAAAAGAAATATGCAGTCTAATTTGTAAACCACCTGCAGAAATATTCAATGAATGCTTGCATCAAGATCACTTTCGAACGTATTATGAAAAATCTATAATACCCATTCAGAAACAGCCACAAACAACCTATACTCAGCTATAAGCCTATTTCTCAAAGCATCTCCTACTGGTTGCATAGACTGATTGGAAGCTTTCAATACACATAGCCATATAATGTTATTCAAAAACATATGGGTTAAAGGATATAGCTCAGACTTATTTACATGCAAGCTTTTTTTTGTTCCATATCTACAATTCCAGGTTGGGTCTC
Organism: Chrysolina haemoptera; assembly: GCA_958298965.1. NCBI lineage: Eukaryota > Metazoa > Arthropoda > Insecta > Coleoptera > Chrysomelidae > Chrysolina > Chrysolina haemoptera. The sequence continues at coordinate 10,784,342 of OY282596.1, read as the reverse complement.
AAACAACAGTGTACAGTGGAAGATAATTATTCATGATAACTATATTTTTATGAATTTCAAAAAAGCAAACGTTGGGATTGCATAATTTTCCTCTCTTCGTTTCTTGTCCCCACAAAGAAGGCACGTACCTGACAGCAAACGCCTACATCCCTGACAATGTCACGACGTACATTGAAGTACATCTGATGATATTTGTTTAACGTTCCTCAAGAAGGGCACTATTACAAGTTCTCCTTGATTTAAAGAGGCAGAGTTTTTGCTCTAATGGGGCGGAGTGACCCCACCTCCTTCATCTATGAAAATATTATAACTGGTAATAAACAAGGCTTCAGATATAAAAGATTACAATCAACAGCTGCTTGATTTTCAAATGTCTTTGAATGTCTTTCAGATGTCTGTTTATGAATCTCCCAGGTTTTGTGCGTTTTCTTGAGTTCTTTTGAATGAATCCACAGTTGGATGTTTGATCACAGGTATTTTTAATTCTGAAAAATATCTCAGCTTCGTTCATGAATACTTTTTCATTGTTGTTCTGTTGTTATTTCTGACACAATTAGCCTCTTTTCTAAAATTATACAGAAATTTCGAACCCTTCTGGAGAAATTATTTTGTTGTTTCACATCGAGAAGTTCGTGCAACGTCCTCTTCGTTTCATGAATATTACTAAGCAACTGCAAAAGTTACTTTGTTCTTCACCTGATTCATTTCGAGTGTCACTCACCATTACCTTCCATAATCCACTCTGTAACATCCTTGCATCTTCCCTTCCGGAGACAATCTTGAACCGGCTTCCCCAGTCCTCATTCTCTCTTTTTGTTCATCCTTTGCTCCTACCGTAATAATTTCAGTTTCATATTTCCACTTTTTGCTTCCTAAATTTCTCAAACTCTATAAAGTTATTCAAGTGTGGTATGTTGTATAATTTTACAACTTTAATATTATTCTTTGTATATCTGTCCTTTGTTTCCAAGTTGGGAGCTATCTGAAAGTTTAAGCAAATACGAATAATAGTAGAATTTTGTCTGTTCTGTTTGTGAAATTTCCAAAGATGTATAATCGATGAACTAATTGGACCGGGAAACAGAGAAGGATCCAGACTAAGAGGTTCATAATAATCCATCTATCTGTGGTATAGTAACGTAATACTGAACAACATTTGGTACAGTGGTACAGTAGTACATTCAAATGGCTCAGCTGGTTGTTGTGATAACGCAGATGATTTGAAGGCGCTAGGCGACCAAAGTAGAATCACTAGAGATCACTAAGAAAGTTATCATACCACAGTTGAACGGGCAATCAAATCTTTTCAACACTTCAAATTTCCTGAAGAGAACGGCCTCTTTCCAGCTTTGCTCCAAAACGGGCTGAAGTTACTCTTACCCATCCCAGTTTAATTGTATGTAGATAGTCTGGCGTGGAATTATATACTTCACAGTCGGCTGGCGGCAAGAGTGGTATACATACCAAAAGTATACCAAAAGTGGGTCACTCAGGCACTCATCCCAAGCCGGTCAGACCAATTAGCCTAACATCTTTTCTTCTGGATGGACTCAGGAAGGTGCTGGGCGGACTAAGCTCTCTGTACACGTCCCACCTGAACGATCACCAGTACTCATATCAAACCGGTAAATCAACAGATGTAGCATCACAAAACCTCGTTGGGAAAATCACCCAATTCCTTAATAGCAAGAAGATTGCGGTGGTCATATTTCTCTTTATCGAAGAAGCATTTGATAATGCACTATCAATTTCTGTTGAATCAGCTTTGGCTGAAAAGGGCATAGAGCCAACCATTTCCGGCTGGATCTACACCATGCTCATAAAGTCTCTAAGGGATGCTCACAGGCCTGAAAACTATCCCCTCTTTTTCGGTCACTCCAGATGAACAATCTACAATGTTTTTGAAAGAAGAGGAGCAGAGCCTCAATCTTATGCTGATGACTTTGTCATTTCAGCAAGATTAAAGAGAAGTTGAATGACGTTTACAGTTGATGTTAAGGGAAACGGATGACTTTCAACCCCAGCAAGACTGTTATAGTATCCTTTGCCAGGAAGAAAAAACTTTTAACTCCACTTTATTTCAATTATTCCCACCGACACGAGATGAATAGCTCTTTTTTTTATTTAGGATACTAGTTGTACCCTTGCAAACTTTCAGTCAGACGGAAATATCCCCAACTGTTACAGAAGAAGGTGAGTGATCTACAAATAACTGTAGTTAGTTCGTGATTCATCAAATGGTGTTCTTGTGGTTGGTATATATGTTTGCACTCCCAGCTTCATCATTTCAGAAATTGTCTCTGCGTGAAACATACGGATACAATCCCAGTCAGTTGAATAGTGCCATATGAGACGGGGCAGTGTTGTACTGCTCGATGTTGTAGAAAAAGAGTGGTGATGAGGTTGAGGTCGAAGTTCCCAAGTATAGCACAAACTTCTATACTATATGGATCAGGATTGGTTGTGAGAAAAAATAAAGAGTATAGGCATACTTTTAGTTGACATCACTCTATTTGTGTTGGGGGCTTGCCAGTTGATCTAGACCATACGTGTTAGTGGAAGCCTCAGCTTCATGACCTGCCTCGTTTGTTTTGTTAAAAAAATTGATCCGGGTAGAGTCGTGTACATTGAAATCCACCATTATGACGACTTGAGCTGTTGGATAGTTCTGGAGAATAAGGTCCTATTTGAGTGATGGTAACTCTATAAGAGGTTGCCGTAGGATGCTTCATTGGGAGATAATTGAATTAAATATAAAAATAACATCAGTTGTATGGCTTAGTTTTGGTCAAAATGTCCTGAATACACATTTTCATTGGCAGAAACAGATTTCTAGGTAATGTTGTGTGTCATGTTCGATTTTTAGGGATTTTTCGACAGTTGATAATTAGTCTTTTATTCAGAACTGACTTTATTTTAAAAAAAATCCATGCTTGTGCTTTCATGGTATGATTGTTTGTATTCCCAATTATAAAATAATTTAGAAATATTCTCTTTGCTCATACACCAAAACCTCAATATTCCTAAAAACCAACACTCAGCTGATGCCATATTATTATTTGTTTGAGAAAAACACTCCTATAGAGTATTATTTTCTGCTCAGGTGTTTTTTATCAGATACTTGAAGTAGTTTTTCAGTGAAACTAAAGCTGCCAAGCAACTTTCATCATTTTATAAGAACTTTCATAGATAAATCACAAACAAATTCACTGAGGTGTTAACAGTAACAATGTAATGAAGTGAATCATCAGGATGTTTCAAGTTTAGTCGCATCCAGAGCAAACCGTAAGGATCCGGATATTTCATATTCCAGAAAATCGAATTAATTCAACATCAAACTGAATGGAAATATATTCAGAAGTTTGCTCATTTGACTGAAAATTTTATTATCGATTACCATAATGCAATATCTAGCTAGAAAACTTCGAATCCAGGATCGGAGGATAAGAACATTGAATGTTTCTGAAAGTGTTGTAGAGCAATTTCAGGATTATCACTTCTGACATTCGAAGCGATTACCCAGTCATGGCTGTCTTGTTGATGGCAACTTTGTAATTCTGAAGTTCAGTAAGTTGAAAGAATATAGAAGTTATACTCATTTCATAGGCTAATGAGTCGTAAGTATTCTGTAATGGAAACTGATTGAGAGGAACATCAGGGATAGGGTACTCACTCCAAGGCGATACTTAATCGCTCAATAAATGCAATGAAAATTGCTCTGTAAGATAACTCCGTGGATCTGAGTTTTGTCATTCTGACGGTAGAAATTTGTTAACGACAAACTTTCCAGAAATCATCACAATAATGTATACTTAGTTGAAGAAGGAACACAATCAAACCAACTCATCATTTGGGGTTTTGAAGACCCAGTCATATCTACTACGCCGTGTAGTGGTGCTGTTAAATCCAATGATACCGCCTAATTTACGATTTAACAATTTCAACCAGAGATGGAGGATGACATGATAATGTGTTTGAGATTGACCCCAAAAGCAACAAGGGAAGTATTCAACTTCTGTATTAGTATTCACTCTATAAGCAAAACAATGAAAACAAATTAGTTTTTTATATTTAAATTTTTATAACAAATAAATTAATATATGACAGTTGTGAGTCGAAACCATAACAAAATATAACTACGGAATGTCTTCCATGTGATGGCATAGGGCGAGTTGTACCAGACAAGTTTAACAGCGGTTCAAGCGAACCGAGTTCAGTTGCTAGGGATTAGCCAATGAAATTTCTACTTCCTTAGCAACTGAACTTGGTTCACTTGAACAGATGTTGAGCTTGTTTTGTACAACTCGCCCATAGTCAGTTTCCCAATCGTATTTTTGTTGAAAAATCACACATTTCATGCTCGATTGATTGGTGTATAATTGCTGCTTCTTCCATTGCACAAAGGTGCAATGGCGGAAAGTTTAGCATTGCCTCTCCTGCTATATGGCACGTGAATATTGTTCCTTTGTTTCCAAGACAAACTAGCCGCTGTAGTTTCTGCAGTTTGACTATTGCAGAAGTTTTTTTTTTGACCACCATATCAGTGAGGCATAGGAGACCATGGGTTTGATGATTGTATGTATCATTTATGTTCCTGTTCTGCTAAGATTGACATTGAGTCCCTTCTTTGCTTCATAAAACTAGAGTCGTGTATAGCTTCACTATCAGTGACCACAGCAAAAACCACAGAACTCACTCTTGGGAAAAGCCTTTTTTCTGCTGTCATTCTGACTGTTTCCCTCCATACAAATTCAGTAAAAACTATAGATTCATCAAATGTTTTAAAACTAATATACACAGTATACAAGATTTAACGTTGCCAACTAGAATTATATAGAAATAAACTCTTGCAAAGTGAATATAAGTATGTAAGAATGTGAAATCTTGTTAATAATAATTTTGGTCCATAAGTTTAATTTTACCCAAAAATGTTGTTAATTTAATCTAATAAAGACTATAGTTATCACTTCGAACAATAAATGACACATAACGATAAATAATCTAACAAAAAATTCTTAGAAGTTGCATCACATAGGTATTCATTGAAAATATATATCTGAAACATGCTAAATTCGAAAATACAACGGCTAGCAGTTCATTCATTAAACACTGATTAACCTCTGTTTCACATTGAACTCTGATTTTTCAAAAAATTGGATTTTCCATTGAAATCATATACATAGACAGAGTCCTCTGAAAACTTTCTCTGGTATTCGGTTAGTTTATAATATCCTATCAAAGACTTAAAAGAAAACTGTGCTGATTATTAAACATAGCACGAAAATATATTCACAACAGTCATTAAAATTCATCACGTTTCAATGCCAACAATCTGGTTATTTTACCTGTGAGATTTCTATAATTTCAGTTTCAATAGTTTTCACAGAATTTCAACATTATTTGATGATATATAAGAAAATGAATTCGCTAGAATAAGTTATTTTTCTCAGCTTATGTATCATTAAGACATTTAAAAAAACAATTGATTTGAATTTCAAAATTTCAATCACATTTTCATTAATTCTCGTACAAAATTTATGAAATGAACGACACATTTTATACCACATTGATATAACAAACATATTATTACTTGAAGTTTTATATATTTGACAACCCCTTCCCAAGAACTTTCCTTGTGGCAAGAGAATACTATACAGGGTTTCCAAGAGTTTCCGAATTTTCCAACACAATTTAAAATTTCCATAATTTTTTTTTAATTTTTCACACATGCCATTCGTAATAAAATGGCATTATGCACCCGTCTTTCACGGGAGTGCAAGAGGTTAGATTACACCCTGAGTGTGTTTTGATTGAGCTGCTGAAAACAAGAGGTTTGAAAAGGTAAGAAACTGCAAAGAGGTGTGAATATTCGGCCTGGTCAATCTTCTCATATTAAATTATCAAAATACAGAGTTATTCTGTTCATTATATACAACTTTTCTACAACTATATTTTACATAATTTCTGTAACCTGTGACCTATTTTCTACAATGAACTATAATTTCAATTGCTTTCCAAAACGTGAGTAATTTCATAAAGAATATATGAAAATACATTCCAGTATATAAAAAAATGGCTTCTCAACTCCATCCATTCGTTAAGTGATATTTATAACCTGACTATATACGAAAAATCCATTATCAAATTCGTTGTTGAAATGCTGATGTGCTTCAGTGTATGGCATTCTTTCATTATCCGCAGAAGCTTATGTGGACGACATCCTATTACGATAATTTGTCACACTTCCTGGTCACGAGATGCTGACAGAAGTTTTTATGCTCTTGTTTCAGGACGCCCTCTCTCATGTGGCATCAGAAAATATCAAAAACATGTCGGCCCTTCGTGTAATTTGTCATGATGTAATGATTTGGACGTGACCTTTCAGCGTAGAAAGAGATTTGCTTGTGGTAGACACAACCGGAGTAGACACAACCGAAAATAGACTAACAGAGCTAATTGAAATGGGGCCAGAGTACCACAATCAATTTCGGAGGGGGGAAAAGTTTGAAAATACGAATAGTTCCACCGCTCTGTTTTAGCTATTCAATTATATTCACGTTTGCTTATTACGAAGGCGTTGAAGGACCACATAATATTTTTTTTTATATTTTTCACTAATTTCCGACTTCGAAGTCGGAAAATATTGAAATTCCGACTTCACAGTCGAAAAATAATCAATTATAGAATTATAGAATTATAGAAGAATACTCAATTTTCTATTAATTTCTGTTTGAAAACATGAATAGGATGCTCATAAAATCAGTTTTGGTATATTGGACTTGCACATGTTAATTATTGAATTTAATTCAAAAATACAAAAAATACTATTTTATTATTATTCTTGGGGGTTAATTACCCCAATTACCCCCTACCCCCCCTTATCGACACGCCTGCTATCTGATATGCCGAAGATTACCGCTAACACAAACATGCACCAAACTACCTACTGTTTTGTCACACCCTGCCAAATACAGGGGGTGCAGGGATTATCAATAAAAATGAAAGCAAAAATTGAAACAAAGGCCAAACCGCTGGACTAGTAAGTGGTCAAGCACAGGCCAAGCAGAAACGCCAGAAACTGGCTGGAGAAATAGGACAGGAAGGAGCCAGTCTCCTATTGAAGGGAGGAGGTAACGGAGTTGACAGACAGATCAACAAACAAACAACCAAAACAGCCCTCATCCACCGAGAAGAGATGGAGGCGTCCAGGTAGGAGAGGATCAAAATCCCCCAGGAGAGGAGTTCCACTCCCTTACAGGCCGATCTCATAGCGAATGTATTTTTTGCACAATAATTGATTATGATATGCTTCGGGGGATACTGAATTCGTTGTGGAGAATGAGAATGATCTATTGGAACTATCCATTGCCTACCCTCAAAATTCCATAAGATTAATGTAGTCTTTCTCGACCTTGAAAATTTGATGATATCGTCATAGTTTTCGGCTCCGGTGAAACGAATATTATCCGATAGGAAGAGAAAAAACGGACGAAATATCAAGGTTTATTTTTTCTACCAAAGACTATTCTGTGAAAATGTTGTTCTTACAATAGAGCCCCTTGGCAGTGTGTAATGCATGGCAGAAATCATAGCCACCCGAATGCAGAAGACTGTCATCCCTGGTTTGTTATGTCTACTCAGAGCACACGATTCCCGGACCCTAGAGCTTGGGAAGTGGTTATTGGGGTATCGGTACAGATACAGGGCACTACTGGAAAATTTCAACTCATATTTATAATACTCCCTTATGAATACTCGTAAAGTATACCCAAAGGCAATTGCTTTCGCGGGTGAAGGATGGGCCGAGGTGGTGCGTGGGTAATGTGTTCGCTTCCTAACCTGAGCTACGCGGGTTCGATTCACCGTGCAGTCACCGATGTCGTGCATAGCATCACACATTAACAGGCAAGGGATGTGTCTTTCCTAGCTCGCACAAGTCTCTCGAGTACTTCTGACGATTGTTCGTAAGGGTGCAGCCGGTTGAAGGAAATAGGTATTTGTCGTGGCGCTTGACCTACTGAACCTGGAAAACCTACAGCACCACCTTGGGTGATCGCAAATAATATCTATGCAACTCACAGAACACGTACTTTTTAAGCCTATCGATACCTTTACTTTTCAGACACATTTTTCTACCGCAATTGCACTCGACCGGGGTCCAGTCTAGCTAAAACTTCAGCGGCTGTCGTCTAGACCGCTCAGCCAACTGGCTAACGTGAAATTTTTAAAATTTACATTATAATTTTGTGAAATGAATAACAAATAGTGGTAATCATTGTTAACCTTGAGAAATTATTATTTTTCTCATAATCCATCAAGAATTTCTTGAATATTCATAAATTAGATCACCTTATAATAAAAAAACGTAATTACCGTATACCCCAATTCAAGGGCAAACTGAAAAAATGCTGATATAATTGATCTGTAATTTTTTTCTCGCTTTCTCGTGTCTGGAGACTCACCATATGGCATTCATATGCTAAAGGCTGAACTATAAGAATTCAAGTATTATGGATCTAAATTTAGCTGAAAACGCGTTATTGAAATAAAAACTTCAAACGTCGCTTCCATAGGGGTTTTCTTTGTTCCTGGGAACTGAGGACATCAAAAATTCTGGAAATTATGAGAATTTCGATAGTGCATATACACGCTGTTTCTTTCATCTTGTATCATTGCTATAGGTATTCTAAACCGTAAGAGATACAAATACTATTAAATGGACAAAAGGGGTAACTATTTTGGAGAGAATAAGTCGGAAAAAATATTTTTTACTGTTTTACAACGTTCGGCTCAGTTTGCAATACTGCGTTATAATAGTTACTTAAGATCAAGTGCGGCAATTCCGATGTCTAAAGAAAATAGCTATACCTATTTCTGTATCTTTGAAGATCGGCAATTACACTTTGTGCACGAAACACACACAATATTTTTTCGACAAACGCAGATATCAAATACAGAAAAAGCACTCAATACTTTATTGATCATATATTATTACCAAAAAATAATATTCATTTCATTTATTATTCACAAAATTAATATGGAAGATACAATTTTGACAAATTGCTGGCAATACATCTCTCCAACACATAAAAAAAAGTGCTAGTTATAGGTCTTGAACCCGGGTCGCCAGTGTGACGCACAGTGTCAGCGTTTTCTCAATTTTGTCGCATTTTGACAAAGCTGACATTTAATGACATTTCTCAGAAAACATTTTATGTTGAGATTTGAACGCCAAAGGCTAATTTGTTATGCGCTTGTCGTAAAAACACTTTACTCAAGAGTTTCATACAGAACGTTTTTCTACAACGGTCAAAAAAGACAATTAATTCAGATTTTTATTGCGAATACGAAATGAAATAAGTTTAACGGACTGGCAATTCATTTCCTTTGAAATACTGCTTCTAGTGCTATCCACATCTCATACGCTGTCTTTTTATCTTTTACGTATTCAAGGTGTGTGTTTGATATGCACTGTACAATAATGCTCTTGCATTTTCTATCATACTTCTTGAATGTAACACCTGGAGATCCGTTTTATTTTGTTCTATGCAATATTTGACATTGTGCTGGTTTAAAATGTTTTCTAGTCTGAATTTCCAGTTACCAAAATTCTTTCCGTTGAACTGCACTATTCCATATTTTTCCCATAACCAAATAAAGCTTGGACTTCTTTTCTTGTATGATGAGCATATTAACATACACTTTTTTATGATTATTTTAATCAAACAAAAACTTCTTCCTCCATTACAATTTCCGGGTTTTCCTACAGCTGAAAATTATCAGTAAAAAACAGTAGGTCGCCCCGGAGCGCCACGGCAAATAATAATAGCAGTGCTCTACTCGCACAGGCTATGCACTTGGGTATACTCTACGAGTGTTCATGAGGGAGTATCACTATTATTATCATCAAAAGAATCAAATTTGATATTGCACTCATTAAAATATTTTCCTTGAATTATCTTCGCAGTTGAATTCTATGAAGTTTTCACAACAAATTCTTTGTAATCATCTCCATTTCGCTTTTTCATATTGTATGCCGAATCCTTTAATATGTTTGTTATATGTTTTTTGATAATTTCATAATTCGGGATATGACAAAACTCCATAAATTGTCTCCATTTTGACGATTTCGTGTTTCTTGTCGATTGTGGATTCGTTTTTTTATGTTTTGTCTGATTTGCTCAAACAAAATTTGATCAAAATATCCAAAACGATTGAAATTGTAGGTTTTCGTGTCAATATAACAACATAACAATATAACAATCAAAGCTTACCAGACAGGAATGAGAGTGATAGCCGCTAACTAGATGAAGTCTGATTTTGAGGAACAGGCATTTTTATCGCTATCAAAGTGGCTTAGACGTGATTTTCAAATGAGTTTATTTCTATAGGAGTTGATATTTATCTTTGAAAAATATTTTTGTTACGTAGATATATCACGTTTTTAGACAGAAATTGTGGAGTAGGCCGAGCCAAATGCATGATTTCTGTACCTAATTGAAATTTTATGTTATTTACCCACCATCGTATCATAATAAATTTAGCAAGCTCCGAAACTCCCTATTCCTACCAGCATATTTTCCGCTGATTGAATCTGACCGTTTGTGCTTCGAGTCACTCCCATTCCGACATTCATGGCGGCAGTAACAGTGCATGTGACATTAAGGCACACCTCTCACAACATTCCGGTAGCACTGTCGGCTGCAGCGAATTTTCGGATCACGTATCTTTCGGAACTCCAGTAACCCCTGCGGCTTACTCTCAATTACGGGCATATCAAGTTCTGAGGTCCCGCGCGATTCCGGGACTTCTTCAGTCGGGTGCCAGTCACCAGAGGCGTCTGGATAATTTTTCTGTGTCATCGATGATTTTCAATAACGCACCGATGATTTGTTTGTCGATATGGACGAATGAGGAGAGATCCCAGGCAAGATTTGTTGTTTTTGTGACTATGTGTTATTTATTTCGAATAAAAAATTGTTGCTGGGTGAGTTGATATCACAAGGATACATTTTTAGAACCGTTTTTTTCGATTGTGCTCAAGTACCACTGCTTCAAAGTTGGCAAATGAGAAAATCTTCACAACATTTGGGATATTCTGAGAAAGAAGTTGGTAAACGAATAGCAAATGTGGAATTTTTTGGACCAATTACGACAGGTTTTCAGGAGAGTATATATCAAACAATTTAAAACGAACAATCTCAACTAAGTAGGATATATATGTACAATGATCCACTCAGAGGACACCACAATTGCAAGTACTTCCTGTGTTTATTTTGGCAACAGTTTATTTGCTATATCATCACCAATAGCATTTCCATCTCCAAAATTTTGGTAGCACTTCTTCAATTCTTTGTATTATTCTAGTAACTATAGGGATAGGAAAAGGAAAAGGTACGTCCCTTTCATGTACTAAAATGTACCGACGGTACATGGACGTGTTTGAGACTTCCTAGGGATTTCCCGCAAAGTGAATCTGGTGGATAACCCATATAGTACATCCCTGGGACAACCCAGGAATATCACAGTTATCAAATTTTTCATTTTGGTGGCCAGCGGATGTCCATGGAATGTCCTGGTTAAAATTAGCCAGTGAAAATTAGGAACGTTTCTAGGATGTCACCAGCCGACTTTTCCACTATAGCTGTTTGATTTAATTCAATACCCGTTGTGTCATTAGCCAGAGGAGTATTCATTTTCTGACAGATATTTACCAAGACATATGCAAGCTAGGAGCGATGACGGTCTCACCTTTCAACGTGCGATACCAAGCAGGGTCAAGAATTCATACTGAGATTGTGCCCGTTCAAGCGCCAGTCATCTATCCAAACAGCAACCGCTCTCACGTTTGATTGGCATTCTGATCGACACCACTCGACTCATCCACTATTATAGCTGTTTGATTTAATCGAATACACGTTGTGGCATTAGCCAGAGGAGTGGAAATTTTATACTGTGTCATTTTTCTTGACAGAAAATTGATTATTTTCAATACTTGATTGTACATTTGGAATATACCAGTTTCTCTCAGTTCTTCGATGATAAATCAGAATAGATAATTGATATCACGAAATTTCTAAGTATCATTCGAATTCAAAAATACGTTCATCGACCGAAGATCCAATCTTAGGTACAAAATAAATATTGAATGTCTTTGTAGACAATGCAATGAAAATGCAATTTCATATTAATTCTTCTCTGGCGTTACCCAGATGTCATATACATGAACTGTAAAACTGGACCTCATCAATTATTCATATAACTTACCACAAAATGTGTATCAGGCCACATTCTCCAACAATGAAAATAAAAATTTCATGTGATGTTCCTTGTAACAAGCTTTCAGAAATATGTAGTGGTTAGCATTTCATACTGTCATTCAAGCTTAAAATTAATGAATGTGTGTAATGAGTTTTTCATTTGCAATTCCAGAGTATGCTGAAGCATTTTTCAGACAAGGTGGTAGATGTTATTTCCTAATTGGGGTATGGATATTTCACGCACAATGACAAGCGGAAATTAGTTGTTTGGCGAATTCTGAAATAATTCTGACGATTTAAATACATGTTACCTACTATCTTCATATAAGAAAAAACAGTCTTTGTGAAAATATTTCATGGAAAAAAAGTAATCCTCAAAATAAACATATACTAACTGTCAAATTTTACAGTTGTCAATAGAAATATATCTGTGGGACAGATTACACAACAGATACAGCAAGATTATTAATCTGATCTCAAATACATACACGATAGACGGCAAAAGTTCTTATGAGTGATAGATCCTCATACTTGCTGTAAATGAAATCAGGAGTACCATAAGGTAGCATTCTTGGTCCTTTGTTTTGTATGCTGATGATTCTCAGATATATTTCTCTATTGATCCTTCAAATCTCGCAGAAGCCGTAAACAGTATCAATAGTGACCTAAATGCAATTATAGAGGTGTCCACAGAAAATCAATCCCAACAAAACAATTGCTATGATATTCAGAACATAAATTATCAATGAGTAGGCAAAAATTTTTGTAATTTAAAAATTGGAGATTCCACAAAAGACTTCAAGACTCACTCTTGATATTTAGGGCTCATTATTATATGGACTCCAAGGTTAGGTTCACAGAACACATTACCTACAAACTCAAAATTTTCCCTGCATCCCTTAAATTATAAAAAAAATTAAAATAGATGATATATTTTATTGATTTGTTTTTGATTAATCTAATGTCACTAATTTTAGTAGTCCCTAAAAGGCCAATGTCACCTTATTGTTGTTGAATAATTACTCATAAAAAAGGCCAATGTCATCAAAAATAATTAGATTATAGTATATTTTTTACTTTTGGCTACAATTAAAGTTAAAATAAGTTCTTTACTGTTTAATAGAATCAATTCAGATTTATTAAGTAGGTGCAGTATAACATGATAATTAATTAGAAAAGATTTTGCAACTGTTCATCAGCATAATTTAAAAGTAACAAAATTGACATATGCCCTTCTTGAACTCACCCACATATATATATATATATATATATATATATATATATATGGAACTAGTAAATAGTGGGGCTTTGCAGCAAAATCAAAGAGTACTACTTTAAAGTTTGTCCAAGCTTTCGGAAATTTAATAAATCATTTCCATCATCAGGGATAATCTTTGTTGAGATTGTGAGACGCGATGTTATTTTACCATAAGTGACACATTGTGCAAGATGAAAGTTGATATAAAACATGTAAAATTGGAAGGATGTCTTAAATTTTTTTTATAAAATACGTTACATTTAAAATTGTTAAAATTACTTTTATTTTGACCACACCAGGCCAAATCAATGCTCTTGGTTAGGAGAAGACAGACTGATGATGGAAATGATTTATTAAATTTCCGAAAGCTTGGACAAACTTTAAAGTAGTACTCTTTGATTTTGCTGCAAAGCCCCACTATTTACTAGTTCCATACCTAACTAGTCAGCAACGACTACCCCTCCTCTACTATATATATATATATATATATCCTGAATATATAGCTTTCATAATACCGCATGATAAAAAATCATAGAATTTTAAAAATTTCTATCGTTTCAAAAGATATTCAACTGTCCCACTGGTATGGGGACACACTCTAGCTCGTGGAAAAACGAAAATCGATCAATTGTGCCAAAGCATTTCAATAAAAATATCGCGCAATTCTTCACCCTTTGTGACTTCCAGTGACCTCGATCACGTACGTCAGTAAACGAGCAATCATCACTGACGATCGAAATGTCCAAAATTGTCGAATATGTCGTGTATCATGCCTCTTGTCTTGTTCCACAGTTGCCTGGAACGTGAAAACGCACCAAATGGGCTACTCTTCGCCCTTTTCCGACATTACTACGATTTCTTTGCGCTGACCAGTCTGAAAAATAACCCTGCCAAGCATTTTTTAACGTCCAATAAGGTATCCATGTGTTTATTGCTTTCTTCAGTAGGGTGAATGGGTTCTGCTTTTTTCTTTTGTCTCAATTGAAAGCAATGGAGCAACAACATAAATATGTGCGGATGGAGTATAGAAAAAAAGCAGCTGAATACAGGATGTTCCAAAATGCATTACAAATATTTCAAGTAAAGTAATCTGCAATTGTTCACAATGAGCTTATCATAAAATAAACAATCCTTACCAGGTCTGCTAATTGCCATACCCTGCCAAAAATACCACATAAAATCTCATGAAAAAATATACTACTTCTTATTCTATATAAGTTAATAAAATACTGTATAATTTTGTATGTGAAATATCTAATTTCAAGTATAAAATACTGATATTACAACTACAATTGTGAACATACTGAATTGATAACTGTTATACCTACTACAAGAAATATTTTATATGCATAAATGATAGTCCAAACTTCGTTAAAAACTTTCCTGATAAAATAATTTGTACTCACCTTCGAAACTAACAAAAAATATTGATAATACCCAAGCTTTCAGTAATTTCGAGAATTTCATCATATAGTTCACGATACTCATAATTTACCAGTGATATATTCGAGTAAAAACGCGTCCTTCTGTGTATCTGTCTATATGACGCAATCATACATTTTCACACTCTGGTCCGAACGAAAATTGATGTGCAATGCAAAATGCAATCGCAGTTACTCGTAAGACAAGCGCGGGAAGCAATACTATTGGCCGTTGGTGATAAGTTTGCGCATGCCCGTGATCTTACCAATTAAACTGTATGCTTATAATAAAACTACGACTGATAGTAACTAACACTCTGTATATTTGACTATCAATGACACTCCAATAATATATATTTCAATTATGACAAGGAGAAAGTTATTTGTACTTAGTGTGGCCGATAATGGTAAATACTTCATTGTAAGGGTTCTTTTTTTATTTGCAGCAAATACTGCAAACATGTATATGTTCCGGTCAACGTAAAAGGTTGCAAATCTGCCAAGTTTGCAGAACTTTTAGAATTTTCTCTTATGGTATATCAAAGAAAAACATTAGTTTTCGATTTAAAAAAATTTCCGTACACTGGAATTGATTGCAGATCTGATTCGTGATATGAAATAATATATTCAATACTACTCCAAGTGTACAGAACTTTTGGAATTTTCCATTGTTCACAATGTGTTTTGCCTTTTGTGTAACAGAAATCAGCTACTTTCCCGGAGACAAATGCGTCATTTATGAATTCCTTTTTTTATTTCCGAATTCGAAAGCTTTCTGTTGTTGTTTTGTTCATTCTTTCCGATCTATATTGCAATTGCAATTTGCTACACCACTACTTCATCGATTATAGTGGTGTTAAATCACTCATACTCAAATTTTCTGTATCGCGTCATTTATGAATTTCTTTTTTTTATTTCCGAATTCGAAAGCTTTCTGTTGTTGTTTTGTTCATTCTTTCCGATCTATATTGCAATTTGCTACACCACTACTTCATCGATAATAGTGGTGTTAAATCACTCATATTCAAATTTTCTGTATCGCGTCATTTATGAATTTCTTTTTTTATTTCCGAATTCAAAAGCTTTCTGTTGTTGTTTTGTTCATTCTTTCCGATCTATATTGCAATTGCAATTTGCTACACCACTACTTCATCGATTATAGTGGTGTTAAATCACTCATATTCAAATTTTCTGTATCGCAATGGAAAAGTTAGTGATGAATAGTGTGATGATACGTGCTACAGTTGGTTGAGTTTCATACCGTTTGCTGCATCCTTCATTTGAAAAGAGTTCGTCGATATTCACCTCATATTCCCATGTGAATGTTGGTCTCAATCAACTATTTATGAGGATCCAAGTCGGTATGGATTGAAAGAGAGAATTTAAAAAGTTTTTATATTTCTATCATATTGTAGAGTTCTTTATTGAACCTGAAATGAAGCCGATGAGAGATATTCAATTCAATCACACCCAAGCATAACAATAATAGGTAATTTTTGCATTATCTATATCAACTCGAACAGTTTAGAATATAATGGCCATCATTATATCATTATACCATCAGGTAATTACAGATAGAACTCCCTTGTTATAGTAACCTTAATTATTCATAGTAATTAATTGTAGGGTATAAATAAGACAGGTTTGATTGCTTACTTCAGTTAAGTGATGCCTAGTGATGAGGATAACTTTGTTATCGAAATGCATCTATAGGAATTCAATCAGTTGTGTGGTAAAATAGGGGAAAATACTTCTTATTCGATCTGAAAGGCTGGAAATCGTAAGAAGAGTGTTTTACTGTCGCATAACTGAACACAAAAACCTACGTGTTTTGCTGCAAAATACATATCTGTGTTTGGATCCAACAGTCAATTTCAATAAAAATCCAGAATTTCTCAAAAATAGTGAATTATCCAACATATACCCTATACTTCTGTAATTTTCGAGAAACACCATTATTAGTAGTAATTCTAGTTTCGGTGAACGCCGAAAATGTTCGGCAAGTTTAAAGAGTATCGATAGTGAGTACATTATTTTTCTATTGAGTCTGAAGGCATTATTTTGGTAGGAGTTGGCGTACATACACATAAGTATTACACTACACCAAAGTGAAATTAAACTATTGAATTGATATTTATCAGAAACGTAGATAACTACCCAACACTTACTTTTTTGAAAACAAATCATGCTTTATAATCTCCCTCGTATAAGGTCGTATAAAATTCAAATCCAGTGTCTGCAATCCAGGTTTGAGATGGAACAGAGGTTTTTATCAAGAATGATGATCAATATTAAAAAGGTTTTCTATATGCTGCTAATTTTATACCGGACATTGTATAAGGGTGCCTCCATTGTAAATGGGTCACACAGTACAAGTATATTTTTTCATGTTCGTTTGACCAGCTGACGTAGCGAGACAGAGGAATTATTACTATTATGGATTTTCCTTAGAGATATCCTTCGAGAATGATGAAGAGATAAACCCTGTATATAAACGTATCGTTAGGGAATGAAGTGGAATAATCAAGAGCTATAAGCAGATTTGAAGGATTAGACTGCTTTCGTGCCACTGTCCCAACATAATCTGAAATAAGCGATGCAATCTGACGCGGAAGATAAATATCGGCCGCCCTCAAAGTTGGCTACACTCGCGCATCAATTTTTATTTGGTTCGTTGGTCTTGAGTAGCAGTCTAGGAAAGGCGGTATATCATCAAAGCGGCGTAGCAAGTAGGCAGGAGGCGGAAGTGAGCTGATAGATCTGCGCCACTCTGCAAACTGCTAAGTCGGAAAGGCCGGCAGCTTTTGCAGTTTCAGACAAATCGTTGTTTTATAGCCGAGCTCGCGTTAATTCCATTTGAAGGATGTACGCCATAAATCCAGATAATTGTTATCAGAAAGAAAAAACGCTGTTAATTTCGGAACAGGGCTAACTCAAAAGAAAACCCTCACTTATCTGACAATGAATGCCTTCTCCGTATCTCTGGCTCAGATGTCTGTATCGAATAATTGATTCCAATGAATGAGGGCTTTTCCGACAATTCAAGCAGGATGCGAGTGTCTACAAATAGTGGTCTGATCTTTTTGAATTTAGCTTTTATCGGCTCGATAAATTGACTGTATTCTCTCTGAAGATCGTCGCTCTTGGTTTCTCTCAGTTAATTTCCGAGTGCAATTAGGGTGCAACTGCGTAACATGGTATCCTGATTAATTAAAAATATATGAAAATAAAAGTAAAAACGATTATATTTCCACAGGTTTTATTATCTTCGTGATATGTTTCGCTACACGGTAGCTTTCTCAAACGAATATTAGTAACTACATTCAATTATTTGTCGTTGAAAACTACTAAAATTGGGACCTACCTATGATTATCGCTTATGCCCAAACTCATATAAATCTTATATCAATTGACAATAACAATGGACTGGAAATCTCATTACATACTTCTCAATTAATTGGATAAATTAAACAAAGGGGACAAATATCCAACTGGTCATTTAGTAAACAATTTAAATTTTTCTAGAATTCAAAAATGATTCTAAATTGGGTCCTGCAAGACATGACTTTCACAGATTATGCAAAATTAATATCTTTTTACGTTATGGATCTTTTTCCTAGTATACCTCTTCAAGATACCACACTCTTAGTCAAATGTTAACTAAATAAAAATCACGTCACCCTTGTTATTAAACAAGAGATATTTGACCTTTCTGTTACTTTCAATTTGATAACAAATTTAATTTTTCATCAGAAGGTTTGATCATGGAAAATCTATTGAGTCCTTTACTGCACGAACTTTTCAAACTTGAAACAACAATTCACAAGCATCCACTCTCGCAATAGTTTTTGTATTGGTACCAATATGTAGATGACGTTATAGTTTGTTTCAAAGGTACCAGACAATTGGACACCTTTCATAAAAATATCAACACAACACAACAAATATATAAAAATATCAAACGTGTGAAGATATCAGAAAATGTTTATGTTGCTACTGCCTTTTCCCCATAAAAATAAATCCCTAAAAATAATTCACAGAAACATTATTGTGCAATAATCTGCAGACATAGCGTTTTCCTTCAATAACCCTCCATTTTCGCATTGCTATCTCTCATATATTCACCGGAAAACAAAATTAATTGAATTCTCACTCGATGGAAAAGAATTTGCGTGATATATGAATAGAATAAAACGCGTATATCATGTGGAACCTCTGCAATTCTTAGAATCATTTTAATTCATTCGCAAATCCTTTGCGTACAAAAACATAATACGAATGCAAATTTATTTGATTTCGAAATATTATCGCGGCTAAAGTTGAAAATTAAGGCAGGCCGACGAGGGTGAAAATTTATAACGCATTTCTGGAATTGATTCATACTGCTGTCAACCGTGCTAAAAGCCTAGGATTATTATCCGTCCAATAGTTTTCTTCTCCATTCGCTATCAATCCACTCTATTCATTACCGGTCGTTATTCGGGATTACTACGTGGCCACGATTAATTATACGCGCCCTTTATATCTTTAGATAGCCCCGAACACGCCGTTAGGTAGATCTGAATTCCAGAAATTTTGCCTTATTTGAATATTCCACTCAATCAACGTACATTTCGACAATTGACCCCCCCCTCCCCCTCCCATGAGTTGGACTCATGGAAATTATCGGCGACTTCACTAGCAACACAGGAACATTGAGAGTCACCATCAGCACGTCAACAGAAAACTCAAATATTATCATTGCGCGTAAAAAACTACTCAGCTGAAAGTTTTATTTTGTTTATTTACTGCCGATAAGTAAATATTTCGTAATCGTAGAATCGGTTCTGTGCAATAACTAATGTTTCTCCTACTGGATTCATAATTCCCTCAAGAATTTGGAGACCAATATTTCTGATTTGTCAAACCATAGAAAATTTTATTTTTTCAAAATCATCAAAGCCAAAAATCAGTTAAGTTCCAGAATTACCACAAACGAATGTTCGTACCAAAAAAAATTCTCGAAAAAATCAAATTGAACGCTTGAAACCGATTCCCGTAGGGGTTTTGTTGGCTCAGGGCACATTTCACACTGAAAAAGATATTCGAAAATAGTTTTCTCCACGCATGGTGGGCATTGTAAGTGGGCATGTACCGGAAACTTTTGTATTTATGAAAAGATTACCACTATATCAATTGAAAATTACCTTTATTGCAAGTAATAATCATTTAAGTAATAATCCATATCATTTGGTACCTATTTTTAACTAAAGGTTGTTATGTTTCATTGACTAAAGAATTAATTATAAGAAGAGAGAAAACTAGTTCTCTACGCCTACCAAATCTGCAGTCGTTTGTATTATTTACTTGCATCGTTTTTAAAAAGTTGCCCAAAACCAAAAATTATTTAATTTCCAGAATTCTCCCGAACGAATTGAAAAATCCCAAAAAAATAAAACTGTACGTTCAAAACGGGTTCCCGTTATATCAAGAGAATTGTTTGCTTTCAATATAATGGCTGAGACCAAGTGAAATTGTTCCAGGAAAACGATTCAATTATGGTAGATATCAGTACTGTACTATAATCAGTTTGGTTAGTTTTTATAATTATGGAACTTGGAAAATATTTTAACTCGCTAGGTATTCTGATAGTTACATTAGGAAAACATTTTCAGAAACATTTTTTCGTCCACTATATGTACCTCATACTCCTACAGTAAATGAGAAATTTGGCCCGCCACTGATTTTTTTTCAAGTAAACAATTTTCATGTAATAGTTTTCTCTGTGTAGCTGTCAGCATGCAAAAATATATATTGAGAAAACTAACTACTCGTGTTGGCGAAACTATCTCGTCAACGAAGTCAGCATTAAAACCCGAAAAATCATCATGTTATTGTGTTTTTTTTTCTATCATCAGCAGGTATGTTGCTTTTCTCCTCTGATTACAGATTAAGTTGTTCCTGTTGGTGTAAGGAAAACACAATTGTATAAATAAATACAATCTTTTGAACGGAGTGGAATTTTTCTGGCTATTAAAGAGCTTTAGTGCAATGATAACATTTTTTTTCGTTTCTGCAAGAGCTTCTTGTCACTGAAAATGGCTGATGGGTGCCATATTGGAAAAAAATTCAAATAAGTAGTTTGTAATACCTCATTTTATTGAATTTCAGCAAATCTCAGAAATCATTTCCCATATGCGATTCTGAGGGACAGAGAACATTTGCAGAAAAAAATACATGGGTGCCCACCCAGGGTTTATGAAGCACGTGCAATTTACAAGCATAACCAGTTTTGACCCGTGTGTCTGATAACTGCAGGACCATTCACATACGTGCCTTTCACTTGCGTTTCTATCACATGGTCATATTTTCTCTGGTTCTGTATCGATTTTCTCAATTATAGAGATACGTTATTAGAGTTTTTCAAATTATCCCGTCGTATATTTCACTGAATCTTTCATTATGTGAACTAGAACATGTTCCGTGCTCACCCCGCGTTTCTCACGCACGCCGACAGGCACAAGTGTGGACGTCGATGGGTTTGCATTTCTCATGTAGGGTCGAAAAATCAGGGTGGGCACCCATGTATCTGAATCGGCCTGTATAGAAAATCAAAAGACAATTCGATTGAGGTATCACTCAACCCCCCATGCCATTTTAAAAAATCAGACGCCATTTTGAAAGGGTGGACATTTTTTATTACCGTCAAAAAGTAGCTTATAATAATATAATAAAATTCCACAAAAATTTACAGGGGGAAGGGGGGTACTTTATGGATATACCTACTGTATAATTCTGGTCGACACTTTTTCAACGAATAAGGAATACCGTTCTCTTGGGCACTATTCCATTCATGAAATGCGTACTCCTCTGTTCAACTCTGTAGCCAACAAATGTATGAATAAATGGCTGGCTGACTTCGGTATATTGCGGCATGCCACTGTAATCTCAATATTCTGGGAGAGCTTATGCATATGCATCAAATCATTTCAACCAGAACTTCTATCTAACATTATAATTACTTGCTAAATCACCTGCCCATTCTGAAACATACCCTATAGGGTATTCCATCTATCTCGCTGTGTCCAGTCGCACGTACGCAAACAATAGTCATATGTTGACAGCACTGATCCAGGAAAATGGTGTCAACTTTCGTTAACAGGATGTTAAGTGGTTTGGTATCAGCTGAATAACGTAACAGTTCACTCACAGTTCTCAAATACTTGAACTAGTTTTTTGCAGTCTCAACACATACTTATGGGAATACAGGAATGTCTCAATCATATACGGTGTAACCAAACATATTGACATCATGCACTGATGAATTATGAATAAGTAATTAGTCGTGGAGAAGTGAAAAGAAAGAACGTGTTTTAGAATTCTGATGATAACTGCAAGACGTTCTTAATCACGCTACTAACTTTTTTCTGAAATACAATATCACGCATTTCAAAACTGAAGGCTTCAAGTGAACAACTATACATTCGTTTTAAAATCCTCTCTGTTCTCTTTCACAACTGCAGTATTACTTGCGGCTATTTGAGAATATATAATCGTGTATGATTCAGACAGAACAATTAAGTTAGTTTTCCTTTCGCGTTGAATGGTAATTTTTAGTAATGATCACTGTTGTAATAATTGATGAACACTTTGTCATTGAATGTATTTTGCAGAATATCCAAATTAAGCTTTTTATCATGCATTTGCTATTTGCTCAGATGCCTTGCAGTTCTCAATCAAATAGTGGGATGCATTGAACAACTTATGCCGCTCAGAAGGACTCGCATTACTATAAAATCAAGTCAGGCTGGAGTCCAAATAAATTATTTTCATTAACCTTCATTACCTTCATTGCCCTTGGAGGGTCCCCTGTTGAGTGGTTTTGGGGTTACCTTCGGTTCCTATGGTTCCCTTTTCCGAGGAGCCCAACACCTAGATTTGCCATCTGATTGGTGCCCTCGGAACGGTTGGCTTGGCTCTCCTCCCTTTGAAAGTTCCCCTGTAAACGTGTGTTTGGACGTACCTTCGATTCCTTTGGTTCACATTTTCAGGGTGCTCACCTCCACACATATGTTTGCCGTCTCAGAAGCACCCTTGGGGGTTTCTCTGATCGGCGCCCTCGAAACGGTTGTCTTGACACCCCTTGAATGGGTTTCGTAGGTTCCTCAGAACTCCATTTTTGTGGTGCTCACCTCTGCACATAGGTTTGCCGTCTCAGAGGCACCCTCTGGGGTACCTCTCAGCGCCCACGGAACGGTTGGCTTGACTCCCCTCGAATGGGTTGCGTAGGTCCCTGCTGCGATTCCCGTTGGGAGTTGGTTACTGGGGTCCTTTTGAAGGTTTCCCTGTAAACTTGTGTTTGGGCGTGCCTTCAGTTCCTCTGAATTTTATTTTTGGGGTGCTCACCTCCGCACCCAGGTTTGCCATCTTGGAGACACCCTTGGGGGTTTCTTTGATCGGTGCCCTCGGAACGGTTGGCTTGGCTCTGCTTGAATGGGTTTCATAGGTCCCTGTTTCGGTTCTCTTTGGGAGGTGGTTACAGGGGTATATTTGAAGGTTCCCTTATAACCTTGTGTTTGGGGTACCTTCGGATCCTCTGATTCCCTTCTACGGGTTGTCCTCCTCTGCACCTAGGTTTGCCATCTGGAAGGCACCCTTATGGTTCCTCTGGACGGCGCCCTCGGGACGGTTGGCTTGGCTTCCCTCGAAGGGGTACCAGAGGTCCCTGTTTTGGTTCCCCATGTGCATGTGGTCTAATTTTTCGTTTGCTTCGTTTTTTTTTTGAAAATTTCAATCAAACGGTCGTCTTTTTTGCAACAACTGCAATGTATTTGCTTTTCTCCACTGGTGTTCCTGATGGAAAAGACGGTTTCTCTCCTCCTCCTACCAAACGTTTCAAATTTGCCTTCTTTGAGTGGTACAGCTTTCCTCACTTTTTCTATCAATGAATTTTTAGTGGACTCTGGTGTTCCATAAGTAAACTTGAGTATTTCTATTATGTTCTGTGCATTCGATGACGCTATTACAATGTACCTTTTGTGATCGCGATTAACACCTTTTTTCCATAAAACAAATATTTCCGTTTTGTTTGCATGGTTGCAAATTCATCAAATGATCTGATTTGTTATTTTTCAACTCTTCGACTATTTGCAGAACTTTTGCTTTTTTACAAAAACTATTTTATCTTTGATTTTAACCGCATTTTCGTATTTCAGGCGAGGTTGCAAATTGATGCAAACACTGTACGAGAGGACATCTTCATTTGCAACCATTATTTAAAATCTTTGTAAAAATTTCGATACTTATTTTGATAAAGAAAACAATTTATTGAAAAAATATATTTTCCGTTTGACGTCAAAGGTTGCAAATCTCAGCACTGCTCGAGGCTAATATTTCAGTTACTTTTTCGAGTTCGCAGAACTTTTGGAATTTTCTTCGCAAATTTAGGATCATTAACAATTGTTTTTCGATAAAATACTCATTTCCGTTTTGTTTTAATGGTTGCAAATTCATCAGATGATCTCAATTGCTATTTTGCAACATTTCGACAGTTTGCAATTTTCTCCGCGCTAATAATGTGAAAATTCATTAAATCCTGATTTTCCACATCTGCCGTTCCGAAACAAAGGTTGCAAAATCAGACTGAATGTCATGTGATCGTACTGTCCTTCTGCTGCAGTTTCAAAACTTTTGTAATTATTATTAAATTTTGATAAAATCATGTCTATACCTAGCAAAATGAATCAGAAGACCACATATCTGTTCCTTCTAACTTTATATTTTCGAATAAGAAATCATACATAACTAAGGAATTTTAAGCAGCATTAACAAATTTAAAGTCAACCTCAACTACCATCAGCAGCAATTCATTCATTTAAGAAAACAGGAAGATATCACATCATTCACGAATCCTCTACTAAGAATAAAAAATTTCTACCTACGAGGAAAAATCAATTATTCCGAAATCAATCACCTCGGTATAAGTCAAACTGGAATATTTTGTGAAACCAATCAAATTAGTAGAAGAATCTGTGGGGTTTCGGAAAGAGCTTAGGTCGTATTTACAGCACCTTTTTCAGATGGAAGGAAATAAAGTCAAAACCTCTTGAATAGTTACGTCCTTTCAGAATATTTCTGCTACCATTTATTTATTAACGGTTCAACTTAAGCTTCGGCAAAATACATCTGAAACGAAAATATACAACGAGATTCTGCTTTATAGTAATGGAAGGGGTTTAGTTGGAATCGAATCTATTGAAAACACCGTTTTGAATCTTCTTGAACCGCCCGTTCTAATAGAATGACCTGAAGGCTTCCTTTTACTTATTTTCCACATGCAGGAAAAAGCGTAGGTATTATTCGTCTCGCATATACATAGGGTGATTTTCCACCCAAGCGGATTTATTGGTTCTGCCACATATATTTGAAATGGTTTTTACTTTCATTAGTAGTGTACTATGATTTTCTTGTACTCTTTATGAAAATCGGTTTTTCAGGTTTATTGTGGTTTAGTTCTAACCGTAGAACAGAAATTATTCAACCACTGATGAAATGAATGAGTTCAGATATATGCTTTTCTCTGAATTATTAAAGGAATGCATATGTACTGTAAATGCAGTTTTGTTAACAGTGAATTCAGTTTTTTGGTGTCAGCATTTATATCACTCTAGTTGAAAACTGAAGGGTGTTTCCGAAATTGGAGCGATAAATAAAGTGGAAACTAGAAGATGACCAAACAAAACGAAATGTTAGGCCACCGCCATCATTCTCAATTCTTGCCCCGCCTCTTCCTACTATCAACTGATCAGAGATAGCTAAGCTGTCACGTAACACCCCCACCACTCCTACCTGTCGTGTTACTTCACACACGTCATTCATCACCTGTCATCCATCACTTGTCACCCATTATCAGCCCCCTATCATCCGTCACCAATCAACTATCATCTGTCACCCGTCCACGATCATCTAGTTCCCGTCACTGATCATCTGGCACTTGTCAAACATTATTTGCTTCCTGTCACCTATCATTTGTCTCTTGTCACCTGTCATGTATCAACTATTTTTGCCACCTGTCATTTGTCATCTATGACTTGTCATTCAACACATTTTTTTTCCTCATGCCTTACGCCAAGAAATGCAGTGCATGAAGTTTCCATACTGATACAAGTTCATTATTAGAAGAGCAGTCTTTTGACCATATCAATAGGTTAGTGAATTCCATAATAAATATATATTGTTTTCTCAGACCATTTAGTTTTTGCTGTTGTAGGCACTCAAATCTGTATAACAAAATTCCCTGAGTGGTTGGAAGGACAGGAGTTTTGCCATTATCAGTAATCATATTGATAGGAACCGAAGTGGAACGAGTTTAAACTTACGCAATAATAATTGCGAAGTTACTGTTTGCCAAGTTATCAAGTGAAGCGAATTAGAAATTACGTGACTAGTTTCCAATGTTGAGAGGATGGGCGTGGACGGTTTACGAGACAATCAACACACAGTAGCCTGATAATGCTAGATTGCGTTTGAGACAATTTCACTGTCTAAGTGGGGACTTTTTCACGACTGAACGCGAGACAGAGCGCCAGATGAAATCCACGAATTCCCCTGCAAATAGACATTTCCAAGGGCACTTATCGGCACCATGTCGTTTGGACAAGAGTTAGCTGCCAAATGCGCGCCCTTTCTTTCAAAAAGAACCGTGATTGATTGTCCTTCAAGCTTGATTGTCATGGGCTTTATCTACTACGTATGCACAATTCCGACATTCCCAATGGTTAGATCTTTATACAGCGTATTTCAAAAAACTATTGTTTCATTCATGGTGTGGATCATAATATACCCATTTATCGTCCAAATGAAACAGATAGTTGATGTAACTACCAATATGTACCATCAAAAATCTTCCTTTGCAGGATATTGCCAAATGAATGCGAAAGTGTTCAGTGGGTGTGTAGTGTACACAAATTATAGTCAAGTCCTGATTTCATAAAAAAGGAGAGATGTAGTGTTCATGTAATTGTAATGATTATTCATAGGTGATTAAGGAAATGAGAAATCCAGGCACTTGACTCTGTTGTATCAAAATTGTTGATTAATGACCCCATTAATGAATGATTTTCTATTATTCAATTAATTTATCAATTCCTTCCTTCAGTTTCAGTTATTGTACAATTTTGAATATTAATATTTACAATAATAAAACTACCACTTAGAAAAATTAAACTTACTTTGAATAGAGTTAATATAAAGAGGAAATAGTGATTGTTGTTCATCGTTAAATGAATAAAAATTTAAAGTAAGATATCTCTATTTGCAATTGTCAGGAGCTGAACTCGGGACATTCGGATTACAAGCCCAAGACGCTAGCCATTGTACCACCGCAGATTCTCAGATGGACATGACTGTATTGTCTATACTTTCCCTCATGCAAGTATAGGTCCGTTTTAGACAAAAGCAGTTGAGCTGCGTTCTAAATTTACAAAAAAAGGTTCATTAGGTGGGTAGGAGGAAAAATCATATGTATTACATGGGAGTAAAGTGCCTTTTTATTGAGTAAAGATTGTAATTTCAAGGCAGTCACAGCTGATCAAAATAGAAACGATTTTATTCGCGATACTTTCATTAGTGGACTGAAGTCTTCACAAATCTGACAAAGATTGTTAGAAAATGCAAAGCTTAAACTGAGAGAGGAAATCGATCAATCTGAAAAGTATAAAAATTCTTCTTCATTCATGAATGCCTCAATGAACGTGTCAGAAAGTAATCCAGAGTAATCAACAAATTTGTCATTTATCCAGATCAACTGCTATTTTTGCGGAAACTTGAAACATCCTCGTCATCGATGTCCAGCTAAGAATACAACAGATCTTGTGAAAAATTGGACAGTCTTCAAAAGTTTGTCGTTCTTAAAATTGGAATACAAAAACTGTTACTCCATCTGTTACTCTAGTCACCATTTCACCTGCATCTCCAAAATCGTTATTAAAAGCTGTTATTGAGTGATCATCTTCAAGAGGAAGATTATTGATTGCAAAAGTCGATACCCCTTCATTGTATGCCAATCTGACATCAGACTGTAGACCAATAGCAATCAAATCACGAAGATATTCTTTCAATGATTACAATTTCATAAAGGAAGAAACTGGGAAACTGCTATCCAATGGGATTATTGAACCAAGTAGATCACCATGGCGAGCTCAATCAATGAAAATCATAAGGAAAGAATGGTTATTGACTATTCACAAACGATCAATAAATTCACCCTTATTGATGCTTACCCTCTACCAAAAATCGAAGATATAGTGCAAAAAGTTTCAAAATATGACGTATTTGACGTATACAGATTGAGATATGGTACATCTCGATGTTTTATTTTTCCACAGAAATGAATGACTTCAGTTTTAGAGTAGAGAATTTGAAACATTTTTCTGTACTTTCTCTGTAAAGGCTTTATCAATGGATCTTTGCAGAATTTGTTCAGTTTCGCTGATGGATTTGGAGGAATGAGATATTACCAAATCCTCAACGTATATGATATTATGAATCCCTCTTGAAATGCTTTCGATTAAAGAGTTTATTGCTATTGCAAATAACGCTCAATGTAGACCCTCGGGGTATTCATTCTCCATATCACGAGAATTCGATATGATATCTATCCCGCCCTACGATTTTGTTTTCAACTTGATCAATGCACTAGGTTGATGAGGAGAGTGGTGTGATGCCTGGTACCTGGTACCTAACTAATTATTTTTTAGCTTTTAGTACATAATCTATATAATTAGTATGTTTCTCTTCAATACAACCGTTACACTTAATTTTTCTTTACTCATGTTCAGCAACTAGTTCCTTCTTACATATTTTCTCAAGACAGACATATTCTTCTTTGTTATGTTACTTTCATGAAAATCTCTATATTCTGACATAATGTATTTTCATCTGTCCGCTGGAATTATGAGAGAAAGATGATGAATTGCTTAATCAGTCCTTATCAAAACTTTGCTTTCACAATCAGAAGTTACTTTGTATGTTTGATAACACAATTAAAACTTTGGTGAAATACAAATAATGGAACGAGCTGTTTTTAAACACGACCGGTTATTTACAGTTCTCATTCACCATTAACATGTACTGTCATTCGCAACGTCGACTCGATTCAGTTTTATTAACAGTCGGTTTCAGGAACGTTGTTTTTACACCACATCGGTATTTCGTTTTTGTTCGCGTGAATATGAAATCAGCTATCGATTTCTTTCTGAGACTCGGTTTATGTTATTTGAAAACGAATATAAACGTTTTATGACCGAAAGTTACCAAAAAGTAACGGTTAGATTAGATTGAATTAATAAAGGGCTTATGAGCTTCCAGAAAACTCTCCACTGCAGATCTATTGTGTGTACGCTCATGTTATGTTAGAGTTCCTTGTCTAGACTCGTCCTAATTACTAGACTCTATAGGCCAGACCTCAGGTCCTCTATGTATTGGGAGGATTGGGGTTTTTCTCCCCTATAGTCGGAAACTTTAGCATAGACAGACCATCCCAATAGCACAATATGTGTGCTGGGGTTTCCTTAACTTCTTTGCTAAATCTGCATATTATTATATCTGCCAATCCGATATTGTTCATGTACTTGTTTAGTCTACAATGACCTGTTGAGAGCCCCTCCAGGATCCTGGTTGTCCGCCCAACTCTGGTAGGGTTCCCAAGAAGAATTGATCTTAATGAAACTGATTCTCGCGGTATTGGCGTTCAAAAGAGTCCGCAAATTCTTCTGCCTTCTTTACCGTGAAGGGATAGGCATGTCTTCCTTCTTTCTAGCCTTGGAAATGTTGCATTTTCCAGACAGAGTTATCTTCGTTGTTTAGCTCGTCTAGCTAATATTTCCATTGTTGGACCCTCCGTAGCTTCAGTTCCTCCCTCAACTGTATAACCGCTAGGTTGAACTACCTCTTGTCTCCAGGGGTCAACGTTTTCTGATAGCGTTTTGTCATTTTTCTTCTTTGCTTCATCAGTTCCTTGATTTCAGGAGAAGTCCCTCCTTGAAAGTCAAACTTGGTGGTTCGTATCTCTTTCGAACAACGTTCCGTGGCATTGATTATAGCTTGATTCAACCCATCAACCACTGTTTCGAGTTATTTGATCGTATCTATCCTGGGGATGATATTGTGGTTTTGGACCGTCTGTTGGTACCGGGACTTCGAATTGTGAAGTCCCCAATGAATAACGTAGGACGGTGGTCAGGAAAGAGTTTTCTCCAAGTACGACCTTATCAGGTTCACACCTTAGGAAATATACACGGATGACACTCTAACGAGTTCTATGCCTGCCATTTTCACTCTGATCGCTACTGACTCACCTAATGAGAGTTCTGGCTATGCATCTTCGTGGTACTCTAAGACGTATTCCGTTTTTCGCGACGGAAATGAACCGTCGCTAGGAAAACGTTCTTTAAGAGGCCATGAGCGTGATCACATTTTGGCCGTTTTTGGGGTAAAAGAGTCGATAACTCAAAAACGGTTCGTCGTATCGATTTCAAGCAAGGATAGGCATTTAGAGAAAGTTTGATTCTATGTCTGCGGCAGAACCTCAAGATTATTTTCAAGGATAGTCGTAGTAGCTGCAGTGGTATTTCTCTTGTATTTAAATTTGAAGCAATCTTCATCCGATCGAAATGAATTTGGCATAAAAAGACATACCGTTTTTGAGTTATCAATTGACTCTTTTACCCTTGAAAGCGTCCCAAACGTGATCGCGCTCATGGCCTCTTAAGGCCAAAAAGAGACGGGAAGACTGAATTCATTGAGTTCATAAATTAGGGAAACATGGTTTTTCCAAATTTCCATTTTTTGAATGATCATCGAACGTTCTTGCAAAACTTATTTCTTGTGATTGGTGTATACTTTGCAAATTCAATAAACAATTTCAGATTCAATCAACTTTTAGCGGGACTGCAATTCGAATCAATTATGAAACTTTTCCTGTTACATAAGCTATTCCCCGAAGAATGCTGTGAAAATAACCATAATATATATGAGTAATAATTCATATAAATTATACGACTAGAAATTCTGTTTCAGTAGATTTGTCCTAGCAGGAAAATCAATCATTTTGGTGCATTATTATATGAATATCAACTACTGATGCAACGAATGAAGTGGGTTTTGTAATTCGTTATAGTTTGTTCATCGCTAGTTATTACCAACCAAACGTTCATGACTAATTATATATACCGCAGTATGAATAATATTTCTCCACATCTATGGTTGTGTACTTATGATGAAAAATGCAGGTTTTGTGCTTTATTGACTATATCGAGTCTGAATATTTTCGAAAAATGAAGAATAGAATAGAGTTGGAACATTCATTCAAACTTTGGGATTTGTTAATAAATAAAACACTGGGACAGATCGATTTTTATTTATGACGGCGATTTTCATTATGGTTAATACTTATACCTATACCGGGTGACACAAAAATAAGTCATGGCTATCAACTTCATTTTTTCAACTGGAAATACATATTATTGACATTTTCACCAAAATTGTATTGAAAACTACTTCCAGAAAAGTGCAAAGTCAGAACCATGAAACCTGAAATTCATTTTCGATTATGTTGAGGTGTATACTTTTTTGCTGGCCTCGCATCCTCCAATTGCTGACAAATACTCAGTTGGTCAGTTGTCTCAGATTGAGTATTAATCTATATTTAGAATTGGGTTTGGACCTCTAGAATAATGGAGACCAAAACTCAAAACTGCCAATATTTATGAGACCCTTTATACTCTCAAAATGAACTCTTCGTTTATCGAGTTCAATATTTATTGATTTAGGAATTCGTTTTTCAATAAAATTTCATAAATCTGTATCCTACTCGAAATAATCTGGATTTTGCTATTTTCTTCTATTCATCATGAATTATTGTTTTCTGCCTGCCATCAAAACGAAAATACTTAGAAAAGTGTATCAGAGGGTAATAATTAAATTTGACAATGTATTTCGACAAAGAAGAAATACACTTCTCTTAAATATAGGGCAAATATCCGACTGAAAACAATTACTTACCATTACTGATGTTGAATTATATTCGACATCAATTTGTGCAACGATCCTCGCGGACACAATTGCAAATGTTAATTGTAATGAAACCATGAATATTATTCATTTGGTTAAAAATGACCACCTGCATCATCCTCAAGTCTAATTGATGAATTAACAGTTCCAAAAATTGGAAAATGATTTCATCAGTTTTAGTCGAGTATCTGAGAGATACTCCCGCGATCATTTTTGTCGCGCCAAGACCCGCGACTAACGAAAGGTTTTAATTGTTATGTATCAGGAATATCCTGTAATTTATTTATGTACAATGTGTCGTTCTCAAGTACAAATAATGTCCTGTCGCATCTGGCAAATTGTATTACCAGTCCGATAGAATGGCGGACTCGCCGATTAAAATCCAAGTTTCTCCTCTGCTCTGGAAGAAAAATGTCTGGAGAGAAGTAGTCAGTTTATTTTTTCGTTGAATCATTCTATATGGCCCAGTTTCCGGAGTTTATGTTTTCTGCGAACTCAATAAAACTTCACAGTTATCGATATAGATTATGCAAAAATGCGAATCGTCGCGTCGGATGAATGGAAAAAGAAAATAATATTGAAATTGTGTGCTGTGCCGCATGATACTTCAAGTTAGTTATAATTCGCAGACATGTATTGCTGAAAGTGAAAATATTATTTTAGGCGTTTCAGTCGTACAGATTCATCGGCGATAGAATGAACGTCAGCTGGTAAATTCTACTTCTCACCCTTCACACATCCCATTCACGTATGATATGATGCGGGGACGTATGAATTAAACCAATACAATCAAATATGTGGTGATCAGGGACATTGTTGAGACAGTCAAGAAAGTTTGAAATTTTTGGTTACTCGATTGAAATGAAATGTTTAAAATCGAGGAACGTTACAGTGTAACAGTATGTTAATAATTTTTAAATTAACCACATCTTCAAATAATCCAAACAGCTAATTAATTAGAGTGCAGTTTTGTGCACCTGACCTCTAACCATTCAACGAATTACAGTTTTTATGTTTTGGTTATATAATAATATATCATATTATATAATAAATAATTACATCTATCTAGTATTCTAGAACATATCCAAAACATGTGAGTTTTTGACTTCACTTTGGTCGTTAAATGGGTTATGAGAATTTATATCTTCATTAATTCCCAAACTTTCTAAAAGATTCAATTTCTTACCTTTGTTTTCAACATGAAGTATTTCAATATCACGTTCAAAAGTATGATTTTCTGCAGGATGATGGGCGGCAAGTGTTGAATTTGTTTTAGCGTTCATATAGCAATTCATATGTTCGAAATGAAACATTGGACAAACACTAAAAGTTTATTCATAAACTCCACTATTTTCTTGTTCTTCATTTTTACCTTCATTGTTCTGGATATGCCTACTCAAACTCAAAAGTAATATTAAGACTTTGCTTCTTCAAAACGTTTCCCATTTTGTAATTAGGTTCTGCAATATACAGTCTGTCCATAAAGTAGCCTACCGGCCCCTGTTAACTTTTGAACTGATTGAAATAAATACTGAAAAAAATAATAGTTTAAAAAAACTAAAGAACACGCTTCACTTCCTATGGAATAAAAAGTAAAAAATAATTGACAATTTAATTTTTCAAATGTTAAAAAAGCGTGGGTGCTTTCAATCTATATTCTCATATTGTCTAGTTTAATTTAACAATACAGAGCGTTCAGAGCACAAGAGAACTTTATCAAGCACCCCACGCTTTTTTTACATTTGAGAAATTAAATTGTCAATTATTTTTTACTTTTTAGTCCATGGGAAGTAAAGGTTCTTTAGTTTTTTAAACTATGATTTTTTTTACTGAAAATTCGAAATCTCCGACCCCGAAAACCATACCAATTTTGAATCGAATCTGACCATAATCACAATACTCGTCCATCATCTTGGGCCGCCATCTTGAATCCATACATTTTTACGAAAAATTCATAATCTCTAACCCCGAAAATCCTCACATACTAATTTTGAATCGTATCAGACCATAATGACATCTTGTAGCCGCCATCTTCAATTTGAGAATTTTGACAAAAAATTCGAAATATACGACAAAAAAATCCTCACATACCAATTTTGAATCGAATCTGACCATAATCACAAATCTCGTCCGTCATCTTGGAGCCGCCATTTTGAATTCATGAATTTTGATAAAAAAAATCATAATCTCTGACTCCGAATAAGCTTATATACCAATTTTGAAAGAAATCGGACCATTATAACAAATCTCGTCTGCCATCTTGGAGTCTCCATTTTGTTTTTTGTAACAAAAAAAATGACATATTGGATTGTCACCGGAACTATGAACACCTGCCAAATTTCAAATCATTCGGACGTCTGCAAATGGGTAAAAACCACGCCCTAAGGAGTCAGTTAGGAACATACAAACAAACAAACAAACAAACAAACATACAAACAAACAAACATACAAGTGAAGCTAATATACAATGTGTAAAACATGTTTGGTTGGATGAATGGTAGATCATAATCTGCTTTCAGACAACAATGAAAAATGTCTTTCTGACAAAATGGCAGCCCGACGCCATTTTGAAAGTTTTTTTTTATAGCAGGGGGGTCGAGTGATACTTCATTCAAATTCTCTTTCAATTCTTAATACGATTACCGAATTTCAGTCAAAAATATCCATCCTAAACAATATGGCGATACATGATTTTAGAACTCTCATAAGAGGATCATTCCGAACCAATGTCTATTAAAGAGCTTTACTGCAATGATAAAATAATGTTTTGGTTTCTACAAAAGTTGTCTGTCATTCAAAATGGCAGATGGATGCCATATCAGAGAAAAATTCAAATAATTCGCGCAGGTAGTATTCTCTTTTGCTATGCGAAGGTATGCGGGTTCGAATCACCGCGCCGTCACCGGCCTCGTGCATGGCATCACACGTTAAAAGGTAAGGGTGCATCTTCCCTAGCGCGCACAAGTATCTCGAGTACTTCTGAGGGTTGCCAGTAAGGGGGCAGCCGGTTGACGGAAATAACAACAACAAAACAAAAAGTGTGTGATACCTCATTTTATTGAACCTCAGCAAAATTAAGGAAATCATCTCCCATTTGCAATTTGAGGGACAGAGAACATTTGTAGGTGTTAAAAATGATTTTTTCATTTCAATAGATCTGGTTTAAAGCTAGTCATTCAAAAGAATTCTCTTATGGAAGTTTTAACATAATGTGCCGTCATTTCGTTTTGGGTGAATATTTTTGTCTGAAATTTTACAGTCGTTTAGGAAATTGAAAGACAATTCGATTGAGAGATAACTCGAACTGAAGTGCCATTTGAAAAAATTTAGAGACGATAGAAAATGTTTGTTATTGTCAATAAGCAGCTCATGAACTACCATTTTACCAAAATAAATCATAGAAAAATATAAGTACAATAATATGAAATAAGTAAGACATTTTCAATGAATGAAATCAAAACTACTTTCTTTCTATGATTTGATAACTCTTTTTCATGCAGGCATTTTCGATGGTTGAGTAGCAAAATGCTAAAGGTGCTAATAAAGTTGTGTACAAACTTCGAAATTTGATTTTTGTCTCTCATTCATGTTAAACAAAATCATTGTTGTACTGAAAATAATACATTGTTACAAATATCAGCATTTTCAATTCTATATTGGCATTTAGTGAAACATACCTCTTTTGATCGTGACAAACTGGGCTATTCGATAAAACAGCGAATGTGACTTGGGAAAGAAAATAAAATGTGCTGGTCGAACTGTAACGAATGATTCTCTAGTGACTAATGTTGCTTGCGATCAAAAACTCGTCCCAAGCTCAATTTTCTCGTCACTTTGAAACAACTTCCTTTCAGTCTTCAAGTTTGAAAAGATTCTCTACCCTCAACAGTTTTCAACATACGGCGTTCTGATGATTTTTTCCATATTATATCCAGTCACCTGGGGAGAACGATGATTAAAATTTATTTTATTGGTGGTTGTCGTCCCATAAACACAAATGGTAATGTATCCTTCAGCTTTGAATATTCCATCTTGCTTCATTTTGTGGTTGAATTTATCTACAAGTCTGAAATAATGATTTTAAGATACAACTTCTTTGGAAAATTCTTTCAGCTGCATACTAGTTTGTGGTGGGGCAGTCAGTAATATATCATACACACTCCAAACTACTCAAAATACCAATGAAAATTTCACACCTCACTTTTTCAGCCAGTAAAAAAAATTGTTTTTGTACAGTTGCCATGAAAACCCAAAAAATTTCTGAAAATTTCAGAGTACCCTGGATAGAATTAATAAGTAGAAATGTGATAGTTGACATTTTGCTTTTATGTTCTAATGAAATTTTGAAGTTGTAAAGTTTTGTCCCCAAAATAAAGCCAAGATCGAAGTTGCATTTTCCCGCCAGTGTTACAGTCGTACTCACAATATATATGATTATGATGACGGTTTGTGTGGCCACAGTATATTAGGGCTGATAATCCATGAAACTCTGTAGCCAAAAAGAAGAAACGATTACAATCATTTTCTCCCGCCTATGCTATAATTGTCCCCACAATATCACTGGTAATGATGATGGTTTATACTCTATCAGGTTCCCAACAATATATTGGGACTGATTATCCATGGAATTTGAGTTTGAGGACCTGAAACTTCAACTGGTTTTTCTTGGACAATATCAACTATAGGCTCAGTTACAGTTTCCTAACAATTAGCAGCGATATGGCCATTTTTCTTACATTTGAAGCATGTAATACGGTAGGGAGTATTATCATAGGAAACGATGAATGATTCAGGAAAATTAAAACTAAATTGTTAAGAGCAGGTTGTATGAAGACTTGTCTGCGGAAGCTCAATATATAGGTGAATTCAGGTTGTGGAATTCCAATCCAAAGAAATGTTATCGGTGACATGAATACTCCTTCAATAACAGCGAATATAATTGCTTGTTCCTTTGATTGATATTCGAATGTTTGTACTACTGTAGAATAAGACTGTACCCTTGTCAGAAGTACTCGCCATGTCGATAGTATTCATGTTTTCAATAGATTTGAACAGAATAACTATCATCACTTCCTCCTGATTGCGACCCTGTTTCAAAAGTCTTTCCACTATTCAGCGGAAACTGATGAGAAACTGAAATATTCAACCAACAAAAACTGAGCGAAATAATAGTGCACACTTTTCATTCCACAGATGGAATGATTCTTAATTATTTGTAATCACAACACTACTAATATACGTCTGTTCACTATAACAGACAACTTGAGAATATGCGCGTGTGTTTTTTTTTGTTGTAAATTTTTTGTTTTGTCTGTATCTTGAAGGCGATGATTTTCAGGGGGTCTCAAATTTTACAAAGGCTTATGGAAAAAAGTCTTATTTTGTACCCAGGAATACGTACTTGAAATATTTGTATTGAGTTTTGAAACAGTATGTGAGAGATAAGCAAGCCGGTCACCAATCGATTTCTGGCCTTCCAAATATTTCCTGAACATATCAGATTGATGGTTTTTTGTATGACCTTCGATTCAATAGATAGCAGTACAATAGGTCAGTTATTAAATATGGAATTTTTCTCTTTTTTCAGGATTGGTGGTTCTCTGGCAATTTTCTTGTTGAACCCCGAAATTATAAGATATGATGAATAACGTGTGTCCACATTTTACTATAGGTTCTGACGTATTTAATTTGCGGGAACAGAGAAAAATAGTTACTATCACCTACGATGTACCATCATGACCTGTTTCACATAATATCGATTGCTATATACAATAACATTTAAGACTCACCTTGGAGATCCTTAATTATCTTGCCATCATGACCAAGAAGCCAAAACTCTCAAAATAAACAATTCGTAATATACCGTCTGATTTGCCAGTACATTAAGGTTAAAGTTTCATTAAGAACTAATTTCTACAATTTATATCGTTCACAACTGTTCCCGAAGTCTGTTCCCCTCTGATTCCAGAACAGAATTTCAATTCAAGCCGTTTCAAGTCATTTCAAATGCCTTTAATTATATTTGCAATTAAATATAATGACGATGAGGAAATCAAAGCTGCAAAACCACTCAAGCTTTACAAGGATCCCGCAATATATATCGTTGGCATGCTAAATAAGCACAAGATTTAGGATTTAGGATTTCCAAAAATCATAAATATTGTTTTCAACCTAACGCAATTTGTAATTGATTCAGTCCATGATGACGCCCAAACATGTCACATTATTTGATTCCACGACATTAGGAACTGTCCCTGACGCAAAGAATGAGGAAGAAACATTTGCAATATCTGTGAATCCGATTTCCAGCAAAAACCCCACAAACCTCGTTGGATGTGACGACTTGCCGTAAAATATACAGAGTATAACTTTCATATTCTAAAGATTGATTACATAAATCTGTGACAAATCTGACGAAGTCGACTCAATAATGTAACAATACGGGATGCTGTAGGTTTTCCGAGTTTTCCTGCAGCAGAAAAGTGAATACGCCTTCAAAAATCAGTAGGTTGAACTGGACCAATAATAATAGCTGGCCTATACCCGCCTTTGTGTACACACAATGAGTGTTTATTATTATCATTATTATCATCATTATTATCATCATTATTATCATTATTATTAATGGATATCTGATAAAAATGAACCACTTCCCTAGTTTGTATTGCGACTGGCATTAGCTCGAGACAAAGAATCCATAGAAAGAAACACAAGAGAAAAGAGGAAAGAGGAGAGAAAGATTATAACCATAATATTTCTTTTCTTCAAATCAGAAATCGATGGAATGATATAAAGTAGTGACCTCCTCAGTTTGTCAATCTTTTCATTCTCCTTCTCCACTGTATAGTCTCGAGGGTGATATCTAGTTTCGCGACATGGGAAATAAGAGAACAATTGGGAGAAAGTCTAGATAATCCCCTGTCACAATCGGCATGATAATTTTGAGACAAGGTGTAATAAAAAATATAGAATTGCTTATTCTACAATGGAGAATGCAGTAATAATCCTTGGCGTTGTGGAAAGGGAAATGTGGATGAATTATTTATTTTTTGTTTTTTATATCGCGTTTCGCGAACTTGACGCCATTCGGTTTGTGTTATCTCTGAATGTGGAAAACATGGGCGGGCCATTATAGTATTTTCTTAAAGCGGAGCGCAAACCAAAGCGGGAACTATCGCGGTGGTGGACACGGTGGCGGTGCGGTAGAACGCAGTTAATGTAAATAAACGGAAGAGCGCATATAGGAGCGGGCAGGAAAACACGCCCGTTGTTCCTTACAGCAAACTACCCATAGAAATTATAATATATATACTTACTCTAGAATGCCAATTCAATGGGACGAAAGTGTTGTAAAAAGTTCGATACATTATTTAGTGCGCATGATCAGGACCAGTTTCATTCATACCAGGGTGGGTTTCAGTGAGATTTTTAAATGATTCATGATATTGAGTAAAATCGATTTGATAATACGTTGGTAGTCTATATGAGACACGAAAAGTTTTGGTGGGCATACGTATGTTATGAAACTGATTATATCCGAAAAATTCGTCGAATGAAATAACAATGAAAAAATATATCTTGAGTAGGTAACTATTGGTGATGTTTCTGAAATATACCTATTTTATGATTTTTTAACAGGAACCACTTGGATAATTATGAAAACATACTTGTTCAGCAAACAATAATATTATCCATTATTTTCTCTACCCCCACAGGCTATGCCACCAAAAGCAAATTTTATGCATATTATAAATATCTTACCTGACTGCTATTTCAATAGTAGGTGTACAAGAAACATGAAGACTAACACCAGGAACATTTTCTTTTTCAACAAAAGGTACTTCCAAGTTATCATTCATTTCAATACGTTGGGGATCTATATTTTGCATCGTATGGTCATGCAATTCTTGAAGAGTTCTTAAAAAAAAATTGTTAAGTAGTATTGGTTTGCATAATTTCAGATGTGGTTTTATAATATCAATCAGAATTCCTTAAAAAATGCAATCCTTTATAAAACTTACATCATGAATGAATTGAACAGATTTTCAAGATTTGGAAATTCCTACAGTTGTTATATATATATATTTACCTTTCTTGGGTGGAAACTTCATAATTTTTTCGTAAAAAAAGACTTGGAACTGCATTTCGTTTCAATAACATTCGACTACTCTACATATATACATCGTTTGAAGAAAAAGGTTTGCTGCAAATGACATTTTTTTCAGTCAGATGCTCATCCACTGTAGGAACTCTTCCCAAAATGGTCTCATCCAAATGTCATGGCTTGCTCTCGTCAAGCTTAAAATGATTTATATAAGCCAAACGTAAAGAAAGGATTTATTAAAGACGGGAGTTATTTCTGCTCTATTTATATTATTTATTAAATTTGCCATCTTCAATTCATATTCAAGTAGGTACTTACTAAAAATAATGGATTCCAGGATTTCCACACCATAGAACCAAGCACGTCAACATTGTCAAAATTGAAGTTTCACTACAGAAAAACCCGAAAACCAATAACATACACACTACCAATGAATAATTGAAGTAAACAACAGTAACAAGAAAAGCACATCGAAATAAACACAATAACGTTAATGGTTAATTTCACAATGAACACAAATCGCCTAGACCACCAAACTAACCCAAACCGGCTCTGGCAAACTACCTTCCTTCCTCTGCGGCAATTGAAAACTGTTAACACTGTTGCACGATCCCAACAATTCAACGGGAATTTGGGTAGGCTTCACAGTAATATTAGATTATTTTCGACAGAATCTCGACTAAAAAGATAAAATTTTCTGAAATTTGTCAACGCTGCAGAGCTAGGGGACTGGTTATGGGCATGCGCGTTGATGAAAACATTTGGAATTTTACAACACTTTTCAGTGTCCCACGAAGAGGGGATTGGCATTCTAGAGTAAGTATATATATTATAATTTCTATGGAACTACCGCGCCCGCCTTGCGGTCTGCGATAAAACGCTGCAAGCACCATTTGCCGGTAAGTTCAAGCGATCTGCTTCATAAAGAAACATGTGTAGTACCTAAAGAAATCCTTATTGAACACCACCAAATTTTGTATAATGTGTAAATTTCTTCATTACATCTGCTTCTACACGATTCCATATTCCTTCAAAGCATTCAATTGTCATTCTAGAATAAACGAAAAATCGTTCTTTGTCCCCTCTTAAGTTTTGAGAAATTGTAAGGAATTCTCCTTTACTTCCTCTATCTATTGATGTCATCGTTCATCAACTCTCCTGCTAAAAGAGCAAGGAGCACAGATACTCCATCTTTATCACAACGTCTGCGTCGCTTCGTGACCGCACCGCCACCGCGTCCAACACCGCGACCACTACCGCTCTGGTCTGCGCTCCTCTTAAAGTGTTTCTCTGAATGCGTTTCCGCTCACTGGGCGGTCATTGTGAATTAGTATATTGTGCAACAAGTGGGGAAAGTTCAACATTTCCCCACATGTTGGACACTATACTTTTTCTACAACTGCACAAATTTAAAGAATTCAAGTATTGTAACTCAATATTTATTTTTATTGTTGGCAAAACTAAAGTGGCAATAAAGTATCCTACCTCTTAACTGTTGAATAATTCATTTAAAATTGACTTAATACAAAATCAAGAACCCTGAACCCCTGCGTGACAGGATGATTCACAATCCTTTACGCCATAAAGCCTTTGAAAATTTTAGTTTGTTCAATAGTACATATTGGTATCTAACTGAATTTGAATTGAATGTTTAATCTGACTACAAAAAGCTATGGTAATTCGAGGAAAAAATCGAAAGAAATTCTGAAAATAGTTTACTTCTTTATCAAAACACGAATAAAAACTACCATAATAATTTAAAAAACTTCTAATAGGTAATCTGACAGTTCTTGACAACTGTGACAACTATTTGAAGCTGAACAGCCGCTAACTAGTTTTTGTTGATATTTGTTGATTCTCCATATAAATGTATGTGGTGTGGGAAAAGTG
Organism: Chrysolina haemoptera; assembly: GCA_958298965.1. NCBI lineage: Eukaryota > Metazoa > Arthropoda > Insecta > Coleoptera > Chrysomelidae > Chrysolina > Chrysolina haemoptera. The sequence goes on along the minus strand of OY282596.1, from coordinate 10,742,360 downwards.
CCGTGAGAAATAATATTTCTCACAGTATGAGCAAAACATGGTTTTGAAAGTAAGTAAGCCATGAGAAATACGCTACTTTTCATAGCAGTTGTAGAAAAAAGTAATTCAAGTGTAACGTAACTTGTATTACCTATGTATCTCGACGAACTGATGTCTGTTAGTTTAAAAGTAGTTGCTTGTGTAAGGACGAATAATGTTTCAATCAAACTTGTTAAAATGCCAGATATGGTATGACCACGTGATTAGTGAGGAGTAGTTCACGTATCTTTGCGGAAACTAATTGAGAGATGGAAAAATGTCCTATTCTCGACCATTTCTACGAAAATGTATTTTGTGTGCTGATGGATATAAATAGACTACATATAATAAAAATTAAAGCTTCCAAGTGAGATTGGATAAGATCAGTATGATAATATTGATAATTATAATAGGTCTTTATTTCCATTTGAGATAGAATTCATATTTAATTCACTCACACCCTGTGAATGTATAGGTATTTTATTGGACCTCTCTTGTACAATATTTATTTTTTTTTTTCAGTTCAGTCCATATTGTGTTCGTGCCTGCGTATTTTGGTTTATGTTCTAGAAAAGTTTTTTTTTTCCTTTTGGCATGCCAAAGTTGTATAGTTTCGAAGCACTTTATAATAGTACAATTTAGAGGGATTTCTTTCCCCTTTCCATTCTTTATAAGCTGTATCCCTCAAAGTAATCATCAATTTCGAATTATCTGTTATACATGAGCGAGGGGGAAACCGTTGAGGAAATTGTGTACACTAATTCCCAAAAATCCTAACTAATTCCTCTCATACGCAAGGAATTTCCGAGTAATACCCCGAACTAATACCACTACTGCCCAAGTAATTTCTCTAATACCCGAGTTATAAAAGTAATAGAAATATTGAACCCTTTCCCGAATCTTAGGTTTTTTATCAAATAGGTACTACTTTGAGGACTTTTTTTATTCAACAATAGTTATGATTTCCACTGGTGTTCTAATTTCTGAATAATTCCTGAATTTCCCAATTCCCATGGGTTGAAGACCTTTTTTTTTGTCCCTTTAAGGAAATAATGCCTGTAATACTCATGTAATACTCGAGAAATACCTTGAATTTCCGACTAATGCTGCCAATTAATTTTCGACTAATACCCCTACTTCCCAACTGATACCCAATAATTTTCAACTAATTACTCTAATTCCCCACTAATACCCAACTAATACCACTAATACCCAAGGCATGTACACCAAAATTCCCCCTTGTCCATGGGTTATATACTTCCTAGTTATTTTAATTTTTTCCAAAGGGACATGGTGATCGAGTAAGTTCAGTAGAAGCTCATTAAAATGTGCTATTTTCTCAAAAGAATATTTAATATCGATTCAAGTGGAAGGTTTTCCAAGTTCCTTGAGAATAAATCGTAATCAAAGTTTTTAAAATTCCTAATTGTATTGAAAATAGGAGTATGTATTGGATTTCATTTCGAGATTTAATTCACATCTAATCAGTTCATGAACTTATATATGATTCATAGGGATAACTTGAATGCAAGCCTATAAATCTACTTCTACTCAGATCAAGAGTTTCCCACCCAAGCTTACGATAATTTTCAATACTTTCCGAAAAGAAAGAACATAAAGTGGAAATTCCAATTTCATCTGCTCGCGGGATTCAAATACAACAAAAGATGATCACTCTCTTCTACAATTCTTTCCATTGTGATTGATGATTTCCTTTCTGGCCCTGTTATCTCGGCGCCTATGGGGGATAGAGTAATACCAGACTCATAACTCATTTTTTCGGCGAGTGCTAGTTTATCTCGGGCAGATGAAACTGACGAATGGATGAGAGGGATGGAGGCGATGAACCCGCTCCCGATTAAGCTATATATTTTACTTAGCACGTATGAACTTGAAATCGACATTTCGATCATATGAAATTTTTATACGGCATTACACTTTACGAGAGATTGCTCCATCTTTTTATTGGGTTATTATTCTTCGAATGGAACCGATGAATAATTGATCCAACTTTCATGGATATTTTTTCATGGAGTTTACTAATAAAGAGTTGGTACCTATACAAGTTTTTGAAGATGAACTTGAGGAAAGCGCACGAATCATTCATTCCTTTTTCAACAAATCGAAATGAAAATCTTCATTATTTATTCATCTATTCATTTATTCACTTGACGAAGGTAGCTTAACGAACAGGCAAATCAATACCCGCTAACATAGTTACAGGATCATCCAATTATTGTTCTCGAAGCTATATAGCTCAAAAATAACAGGAAATGAATAATAATCAGAATTGAAATAATATATCTTGCTGCGAGAGCAAACATATTATTTCTTCTTCCCTGCCTTCAATTTTTAATATTGTCCATATTGTATTTACAGAGAATGTGTCTACCAAGGAGGGAAAATGGTGGTTGTAAAACTTTCTGGAACTTGTAGAATATAAGAAAGAAAATTCTGGAATATTCTCAAAGTTTCTGGAAAGTTTGAGAAAATTCACAATATCCCTGAAACAAACCATAACAGAGGTTCCGGTTGGTTTGAAAATGTATTGAAATACACAAAGTTCTCGGAAGTTCGGCAACCAGGAAGTTAGCGTGAAACTCTCAAGAGTATAATATAGGAAACTCTAGATTGTTCATGAAGCTTCTGGAAAATTCGAGAAAACCATAGAATCAACCATAACGGAAGGTCCAGCAAATTATAGAACGCACTGAAAACACACGAGCGCAGTTCTTGAAAATTCGACCACAAGGGAGGAAGCGTGGTATTAAAATTTATGGGATGTAACAAAAAAAATCTAGAATACTCTCAAAGTTCTGGAAGTCCTCGAAAATTACAGATTTTCATGGAATAAACCTAGCAAGGGCTCCGGAAGGTTCTACAACATACTGAAAAGACACCTAAGTGAAGTTCTCGGAAATTCAGCCACCAGGTAGGTGCTATGGAACTTTCTAGCTTATATTGCTAAAACGTTCAGAACAGAAGCCCCAGAAAATTCTAGAACGTACTAATGAGACACTCATATGAAGTTCCCGAAAGTTCGGCAACCAAAATAGAGATGAGGTAGTGGAACTTTCTGAAGACGAAAGTTCTGCCAGCAGGTTGGTGGCGTGGAAATTTCTAGTGACTACTGGTCAATTGAGAAAGCCACTGTTTTATCGAAACATGTCGTGGTGTTAAATAAATAACAGACGAAACGTTTTCTGTTTATGCAATTACTATGGATCACAGTCAAGTAATGGCCGAATCAATCAAAAATGTTAGAAGATTGTTTCATTCATTTTTGAAAAATAAAACCATATCTCAATATGAAATTATCAACAAAAGATTTCGCTACAGATAATGCCTGTTTATTAAGAATTGGGTAAGCTTCGACAAATTTTGTCAGTTCACACTGTAAAGTAAGGATGTAGCGGTTATTGTCAGAATCTTCTGACCAATTCAATTCGATCAAAGTTCCATTTGCATTTGGTTCTAAGGCAGGATCGCCATATTATTTGAATAAGTTTATCTGAATAAAACAGATGTGTTCGCTTTTGATGTATAATAAAGAATGAATCGATATTGATCACAGGTTACAAATAATAAATAATCAGGTCAATTTTTAGAGTTATTCAACATGATGACAATATTAAAAATGCTTATTCTACAACAATATATACGATCACAAGCCGCATTCAGAATCAGTAATATTTTAATGATCTGATCTGATACGATTTTAGCATGAAATCTTATCATTTATATTTTTATGATTAAGTATCTTATTCCTACTCCCACTTCAAAGGTTCGCCTTATCGGGAACGATTTATTCATTTGCCATAATATATGCATGTTTTGTGTTACTTATCAATGATTGTTTTTATATTATAGCCCCTACATTTCCCGTAAAGAATTCGTTTTGAATCTTCTGGGAACCTATTCGTTTATTGTCTATATCAGCTGTACTGTATTTGAATTTTAAATAATCAACATTGTTATTATTATTATTTTATTATTATTATTATAATCGTGTCTCAAAATCTGTCACTATCACCCTGCCTAACCAACACACCACATGCGGTATAAAAAAATTGAGAAATTGGAAAACTCAAACATAAACGTCGATACTAAAAGAAGCGGCGGTGCCTTCATGCCATCAAATCCCTATCAAGTATGCACCATCTCTTCTTTTTTGTAGAGTCATTTGTCTTAATTCTTGTGACCGGGATGGATAAGGGCGGAGAGACATTAGACGTTTCTAGGCAACGGCATTAAAGTGAACCGAACAACGTTGAAAATGACAATGTGCTTCTTAGTACAAGTTTAATGGACTGCGGGTACCTCAATTGACTTTTCGTCGGGAAATAATAATTTGTCTCATTTTAAGCGGTTTACAATAAGAGTTTGTCCAGTATTGAGAACTTGAAAGAAATTTAAACATGTCTATTGTGTGTCAACTTCAACTTATCACAATGTTTGGATTCATTCAAAAAGTAAGAAACTTTAGACGATGACGAGAAGCCGATATGTGCAAAGTGCAAGAAGAGAAGGAAGTGCATGAAATCTTTATCCATTAAAAAATTCTCGAAAATTTTAGTGTTCCATTTGAAAAGTTTTTCTCAAACAGATAGATTCCGAGAAAAATTGAATGTCGTCATTAAGAGTGGATAACTCAAAAACGATTCGTCGTGTCGATTTCAATAGATATTCGAGATAGCTGCAGTGGTATTTCTCTTTCATTAGAATGTGAAGCAATCTTTATCCAATCGAAATAAATTGGGTATTTGAGTTATCAATTGTGACAGTGACAGCTGACTCATACTCCATCATCTCATAGCCAGCTGACTTCTTTGTTCTTCAAAGTATTTTGTCGAATAGCATTCTACACATTTTCAATTGGGAGAAAATGATTGAAAATATTATTTTTTACTACGTAAGTGGGAGGCCGATGCTACTCAACCCACATAAGAAGCCAAAATAAGGTAAAGAAAATTTATCCAATGCTATTCGACACAATACTTTGAAGAACAAAAATGCCAGCTGGCTACGCTGGCTATGAGTCATCTAGTCGTACGAATATAAATCTATGATTTTTGTGGGTAGCTTTGTTCATTTCACACCAACGTTGTACATATATATTTTTGAAATATCTAATATGTATATTTTTTCGTGTGAATAAACGTTATTATTCTTATTATCATAAGACCGTCAAACTCCGCATACAGATTCCTAAAATGCATCCCCTCTAAAATACAGAGTATCGAAAGTACAAAAAAAAATTGAGACTCAAATGTTTTTTCCAAAACTTCTGATGAAAATAAATTGAAATTCGGAATAAGCTGAGTTTGTCAATGTGATGAACCAGTAGCGTACTTATGGCTGCATGAGACCATATTTTCATTCATATTTTCTTCAGACAAGTGAATCGAAACTGAACCTAAAAGTCACGACACTGCATGTTCCTAAATGTGGAGGTTTCTGAGATATTTGCGAAATGAGTCGAGCTGCGTTCCAAGTTTCATATCTTTTTGGGCAACAGTAATTTTTATCTTGCTAACCAAGTCACTTTAGCGTAGAATTTACTTGGATTATTTACGCATATTGGAATAAAATCTCCTCTTTTTTGGTTACCATTCTCCTTCAACGTTGTTCATCTTATAATTCCTTTATTTATCAACAGATTTCAAGGAATTCTGACCAGACATATTCCGAAACATCCGGAATCCAGTGATGTAGTCAGAATTTCAAATAAATTTCTAACATCATTCTAATCGGTTGAAAAATTAATGTTCCATAAGGATGCTTCCTCCATTTTCAATGGGTCACACTGCATATAGTTGTTATATGTTCGTGGTATCAGCTGACGTAAACTTCATCACCTTATAGCCAACCAACTTTTTTTTCTTTGAAGTATTGTGTCGACCATTATTCAACAAATTTTCAAACGGGAGGTAATTGAAGATTATTTTTTTCTACATATTCCGGAGGCTGCCACTGCTCAACACACTCTTAGAGTGAGCTAACCTTCACCATACATCATGACACACTCTCTGAAGCATTTCAGGAGTATTTTGCCGAGAGGAATTTGGTCACGAAAGCCTGTCGCTGGCTCACAGCCTATACACTAACGATCATCAGTATTCAGATCTCCAGTGCTTGTAAATCTTTGCCCCAATATCACTGATTATAATTAATTTGTCACACCGCATATAAAGAGGTAATCAGTTTCAGTCCAACCACGTTTCCTTATCAACTGCGTATAATATTACCTGATTATATATGCATGTATACATATACATTCTATGATAGTTTGCCTTGATGATATTGTGTTCTCCACATATTCCTATTCCTAATACGTAAAACTTCCACTGTGTGCATTAAGTTTCATGATGAGCCTGAAAAGGTTCACTGGAAGCCAAATTGTATCAACAAGATAACTGAAACTGTTTTGAAAGTGATACATTGAATGTGATAATGACGTCAGATAGGTGCCTAGTAGTATTCAGACTTCATCACATCTTAACTCTATGATTATAGCAGCTCATATATCAAATTGTGCTGAAGTGTCCCACCAGAGGTTTTGAAATTGAATTTATCTCCACCTGACACTTTCATTGAATCGACTATGAAGTGCATTCATCCGACTACCAGACTCAGTAATCAGCTATGTATATTTGCCCAACACAGCAACCTCTAGCTTAATAACATTTTTGCAAACACAAAAAATGTGGATGAAGTGTTGTACATTAATAACATCTGTTTGAAAGTCCCAGGCAATGATGTGATTTCATTACTTTTAGTGCGGACTTCCATTGTCTGGATTCTTACTCAAGTGAGTACTGACTGCCTGTTCAAATGAGAAAAACTTTATAGGTCTTGAGGCGATTAAGAGGACTACCTATTTTTTCAATTCCTGATAATGTTTCCTGTAAATTCTTTATTTCCACACTCGGTTGACTGAAAGCGTTGTTCGCCTGAATGTATAGGATCAACAACCAGGCCACCAGGTTGTCCTTCTACCTTACACTGAAAGCGTATCGGAAATTTAAGAAAGGTCTGTAAAGCTGTTTCAAATCAGGCAACGCATTGGGAAGCCTTCTGACCAAAACTAAGCTTGAGAATTCAAACGGTAATTTAAAAAAAATGTGTTAATGGGGACGCCGATTAATCGATGAGATTGGGGTAGATGAACATAAACGACGGACTCAACGGGGAGAGACACCAAATTAGAATAACTTGGGAAATGGCGAAGATATAGTTGATCATTAACTGGAAAAAAGTTGGCCATGAAAATCAGAGGAAGCTTCAAGTAGAGATCCAATAGAAAATTGGGGATCTGGTAAAATTGCACCATCCATATTTCTCAACAATAACAGAGAGTTGACTTCAAACGGAGTAGTACCCTTAAATAAACGCTCCAAACTATAATTTCTCGAATAGCAACAAGCTCTTTTCACTCTATCATGTTAAAAAATTATGAATTTTTGTATAACTTATTCGATAAATATTGGTTTCTGTTTCACTTCCTTATGTTCAAGACCTTCGTTGAAAAACATCCAATTTTTAGAAGACTCATAATGAAACATCTTGCATCTTTGGTTCCTTTCGGAATACTCCAAAACTTTCCACGCCAGAAATCTGATGATTCATGATTTTTCATCATGACGAAGTGAAAACAACATAGTGCCATTTGAGAATAAGCAGTTGTGAGCACTATTCTGTTTTCAGGATTTTTTTATGATTGTTGGAAAATATGGGAGCTGCAATTACTTGACAACCTCAATTTTTCAGTTGACTACCAGAGCACTTTTGAAAATGTTTTCTATGAGTACTTAACTTTTTGCTGGTCGCTGCGTAATGATTGGAAATATTCAGTTCACATTTTCTAGTTCTTGCAAGACCCAACCTCAAATTAGAAATTTGAAATGTTTGCAACCCCTTGAAATTTTGACTTTCCGCATACTTTCCGATGGTATAATTGATTTTTTTTGTTTCAGGTGTCATAACGATGAGGCGTTCTTGCCATGGACGATGATAAAATTCAATTCATGTGTTGGCGAGCAATACTGATGATGTTGGTGTTGGCAATGGCTGGATCCATTAGCGACGGAGCCATCTGTCCAGCTGCTTGTAAATGTGAAAATGACGTCCTGAAAACTTCGTGTTCTTCTGCATCGCTGGAATTCGTCCCGATTCAACTCAACCCCGAGTTACACGAACTGGACCTTTCCAATAACAAAATCGTCCAAATTCATTTTTCGTTTCCATTTTACGAAAAACTCGTCGTACTCAACTTGTCGAGTAATAGAATTAAAACGCTAGGAAACTCCAATTTCAACTTGCAGAAAAATCTAACACATTTGGATTTGAGTAGTAATCAAATTGAAAACCTAACCAAGGATTCCCTAAAAGGTCTCAAAGCACTCACACACTTGGATCTCAGAAATAACAGTTTGGAAGAATTACAGTCAGTTGCATTCCGAGAGTTGCATTCCTTATCCGTGCTCAGGCTTTGTGGAAACCGGTTGCTTCATCTCGAAGGAGGTTTATTTCGGGCTGCTAAAAATTTAAAGGAACTTCATCTTGAAGACAACCAGTTTTTAGAAGTGCCAACTGCTGCTCTAGCGGATACTATGCATCTTCGATATCTATCCTTTTCACGAAACTACATATTATATGTAGAGGAAGGAGATATGCCAAATTTACCAGAACTTCATACACTGCTTCTCGATAGCAATGTCATAACGGAAATTCATCCAGCTGGATTATCAAGCCTTGCTACTCTCGATCATCTGGACTTAAGTGACAACAACTTGACATCAATGCCTACCACATCCCTCTCAAAACTTTCCAGTCTCAGTGTGTTGAAATTGAGCGGAAATTTCATCAGTTTTATACCACCTGTAGCGTTCAGGGGATTATTCCATCTGAAGATTCTCAGAATAGATCGGTTAGATACTCTCGAACAAATTGACGTTAGAGCATTCGTAGACAATATCAATCTTGAGAAAGTGAATATGGACTACAATATAGGTGTTCCGAAGCTACCAACTAGATTATTTCATGGTAATTCGAAGCTACGATATATTTCAGTACGATACAACAGCCTCCAAACTTTGGAAGCAATCCACTTCCCTTTAGATCAGTTACATGAGTTGAGAGTTGGTGGTAATCCTCTGAACTGTAATTGCTCGCTTGGTTGGCTTTGGCAGTTACTCCAAGAGTACAAATCAAATTCCTTGAGTATGAATGACTCCACAGCGGCTCTTAAAAAGAAAAAAACTATCTCTTTTGATCTAGTCCTCGACGAAAGTGACGTTGTCTGTGATGGACCAGAGAATTTGAGTGGAGAACTTTTATCGAGTGCTTCTAGACATCAAATGGATTGTTCTGTCGGTTGGATAGCGGCTGTTTCAGTATCTACAACTGTGATTTTTATTCTCCTAGTGATAGGAGGAGTTGTCTATTGGGCTCCCAAACGTAGATTGAGGAATGATAAGAAAGATCTGTCACTGGAAGAGAATATGAGAAGGGGCTTGCCCCCTCCAAATATACATAGAAAACCGGACGCCTACGACTCAACTCCAGTGGAAAAATATATATTGCCACCACCTATGATGATTCATAATGAGTACCGTTCCCTGCCCTCCTGGGACCCCTATGGTGCTCCTCCAGTGAATATTTATGAGCAATTAAATGACAACAGAGATAGACCCCATATCGTCTACGTCTGAGACATTACTCTTTGTGTAAAATAGAGTATTTTCTAGGGTTCTTCCTAATATTTCGGGTACCAGAATAAAATAAGGAGTACAACCCGTTATGAATATGTTTATATTTTGTAAAATATATTTATAAGAACATAACATTTTAACAATTACGTTAAGTAAAATACAGAATTATACGTTCTCTTCTAGCTCAAGTTCTGTAATAAGACACAATACAGATAAGAAGACTGATTCGTTTTAATGCATCTGTTTTGCTACTTAAAATGTGTCAAATAGCTTAATATTTATCAAAATTACCAAATTTATCAGGCGGGCTTGTTCACAAACCTAATTACTAATATTTTCGCTCAGTTTTATAAATGATGATTGTAGGAATTGATAATATCCATTAAATATGATCGAGAATTTGTTTCAAAATCAGCTCTTGATAATACTTGCTTGTTATCAGAACACGCTTCTGCATTGGATCATGTTTGTGGTGAATTTGTATTCAATTCAATTGAATAGTTGATAGAGGTTATATCAATTTCCTTTAACTCTTTTTCACAAACTCAAACAAGCAAAAATTTTGCCCTCTTTCTAAAAAGAATATGCACCCAAGATGCGTACAACCAATATACAGCGTTATAGCGATTAGCTATATACTTAAAATACCGCGATAGAGATATCAATAGAAAATTGAAAAATAGCTCCTGAAGTGTTACGGTATTATATCTTCTTGCAGTGCCGAGTCCTCTGGTGATTTTTCTGCGATCCACAACTTAACTGAAAAATTGCTGGAAACTGTTTTATATCCATCTGGTATGTAATAAGTTTTTCCCCTCCTGTGAGATGAGCGCTGGGCGCCATCTAAAAAAGAACCACAAAAACATGGCTAATTTTTACATTCTGGTTAAATAACAAGAAAAATGGTACATTCCAGCGATTTTGAATACCTAAGTTGAAGAGGATTACATTTTGTGTCGAAAGATTATAAAAATATTGCATTTTGATCAATATTTAAAAATTTATTCATGATAAAAATGATTTTTTGACCAATTTTCCATATACTTGCTATGACATTGTGTTTTCCGTTTGGCCCTAAATATACACACATCCACAAAGTTTTATTCAACCTTGATATATCTTAAAAAACCCACTATATGGTCGAATACGACAGACCCAAGTATCATAAACAATATATGTTATTATGATACCACTATCATCAGCATATTATATTTTGAATGACACTGGTTATGTTTCTTGAGTAAATTTCACAAGTCATTTATGAAACATGGGCCTGTTCGATATCACTCAAAAGTAAAGGACTTTTTGTCCGAAAAGTCACGGTTTGTCAAATTCACCAATCATTGTTTCTTGAGAAACAATTTTCCTTGCGCTATTCGATGAGAGATGATGAGGAAAAATAATCCAGCTGTAATATAAAAACAATTCGCTGAAAAAATATTTGAATTCCGTCCAACCTACAGATAAATGCGGAGTTTTGTCCAATCGAAGGGAAACACAATGTATTTCAACACTTTTGAAATGAATTCAACCGTCAACGAACACAAACATGATACCAATGCCAGTTAATTGGTGGGTTTTGTCACACACTTTCAAGTTGTTAAAATGTTCGAGAGAGAATGAGCAAACAGCTGATTCAAGATTAAATTAATGGATATGTTAAAGGTCTGCATCATTCCTGATATCAGAAAAACAGGCCTGCAACATGTTTTAGTCTCCTTGTATATTCTAGTGTGTCGCTTAAATTTATGGCCAGAATAACTCCATAATGGCTCAACATTGTTTCATGGAATTCAGCGTGTCATTCAGTATAAAATGTCAATTCAATCAGGGACGGGCCTATGACGGGGGATAGGGGGGACCCTCCCCCCCCCCAATAAACTGTGAGTTGGGAGATTGGTGAATACAAAAAGAATCAAATAATTTTTGAAACTGGTTTATTTCTATTTCCATATCATAATTGAAGTAACAAGTTGTTTGATTTGTACCACTGTTCAGAATATTTTGTCTGAAAAATCAGAAAAAGTAGGAGAAAACTAAGTTTTGACTTCATATGCAGTTAGATTTTTCTTAAAACAGTTTTAAACAAACCGAAAGTTATAACTGAGCTTATGGAATTGCTGAAAAAGTTTTCAAAGCAAACGGAATTTTGTCAGATTATGACTTTCGAAGGCATCACAGAAGACTGCCAGAAAACTTGATAGATCGAGAAAAGTTTATTATTATTATTATTATTATTATTATTTTCCTTAAAGGATATTCCAGTCAGGCCCTGTCTCCGGAGCTCCGACATTATTATTATTATTATTATTATTATTATTATGTTCCATATAAAAACCCATCATAGGGTTAGGTAGCTCAGTGGTTAAGACCGTCGCGTTCAAAGCCATTGATCTGCTGGTCGTGTAGGTTCAAATCCTACAGACTTCAGATATTTATCTGATGGCCCGAGAAAATGCTGAGAATCGCACGTTAAAAGGTGAGACCCCGTTAATCCTTGGCTCGCACAAGTTTCGACTTTTGAGGGCTGCCGTTCGTAAGCTGGTTAACGGAAAAAACAATTTCAACAATAACATTTTTTTTTCTTAATCGCTCCAATTTCGGAAACACCCTGTATGTATTGAGAGTAACAATGAATGATACCGTGAATACAGCAGAAGAACGTGAGGCAGTTTTGAAGCTTTCCTTTCGACTGTGTCAGCATATTTTCACCGCAGGATATTCGATAGCAAAAAACGAAATATCGCATAGTACGCTACAGTTTGTTAAAAATTAACTACGGTCACTGATGGTCAACAAAAGATTGGATTCGCTCATATTAACTGAATCTGAAAAAGATCTTTGACTCTATGGATATTCAAAATATGATAAGTGCGTGGACAAAGTTAAAATCACGAAGAATAAAATGTTTACAGTACAATGATGTGTTTTTTGTATATTTTATAATAATTTTATATTCAATTTCTTCAGTTTTTGATGATAGAGTTTATTTTTAGTTGGAGCGCCACGACAAATTATGATAATAGCCGTCCTCTACCCGCACAGGCTATGCTTTTGGGTACACTCTACGAGTGTTTATGAGGGAGTATTATTATTATTATTATTTCAGAGTCAAAATATATGTTGCTTTTTATGTTAATAAAAAAGTTTATTTTCGTTGATAGCAATGAGTACCTGTTGATAGTTGGGAAAATCGTCTAGAATTCCCCCCCAATAATATGCCTTCGATCCGACCCTGAATTCAATCCACGTGTTCATAACTTCAAACAAGGGTGTACAACATCTGGGAACTGAGATCTAATCGTCTCTCCTCAACTTTCAGTTTGTATTCTCAATTCTCACATTTAGAGATATGGTATCTCAAAAAACGGATAGAGATTGTTACTGAAAATGTCAATGGTTTCAAGATATTTGAGGTTGACTTAATGCGTGCGTAAAGCTCGTGGCTCACGGTCAAATAGTTTGATCAAGTTACGTCATTTCAAGGTTTTTTCCAATTGTGTGAAATAAACCAATAGAAAAAAGCTTGTAATGACGTCACTTCAAGGCAATTTGATCAAACTATTCGACCGTCCGTCAGCCACCGGCTCAAGCACAGAACTCTTAAAGAACTGGAAATAAAGGGTATGAATTACTGAAATCCGAAACCTCATGAGACCCTCCTGATCATGCGCAAATCATAAGCAATATTGCCAGTCCATGTACTGTCTAAAAAGCACATCTAATAGTTTTGCCTCAATCGCTTCAATAACGGCAAATGACTCGGAGTTTCTTTTTCCAGTAGCCATTTGTTTACCCATTTGCTTCGGCGTTTTGTGGTTATCGAGTAAAAAGTATTTGTCAGCAGATGTATATTCATCATACCCAAACAAAATGCAATTTTTTTCATATTCACATTTCTGCTGGGCATTTTATCACCAACAACTGTGCATATGTTACCAAAAACCGTAAGAACATCACTAAAAACTTTCGTCAAGACTGAATTCCCAGTTCTGGCAAAGTCGGTAGACAAGTTGAAAGATTTCGCGACTAACAAACAGATTTATCTGCAGCAGATCAAATACGTCAGAGTTGTCTGCGGACAACTCTTTTTGATTAGTGGTGTCACAACGATTTAGTCTGTCACATGCCGAATCCGCGAAAGGCCGCAAAACCGTGCTGGATAAAGTCCTCAGACAAACCTCTGTGTGTATGGCGGTATATTGAGTTGAATTACGAGTGAGCTATTCAAAACACAATAAAAGACTCGAGTATTGGCGTAGTCTACCGGGCCTAGCCTATTCCAGAGCAATTATCGCTTGTAGGAACAGGAATCCTGACAAACTTCTAGATCTCAGTAGAGCACATGTCAGTGTTATAGTAGGTTTGCTTGCTGGCCACTGCAAACTCCATGCATACAATCGGACTTGCACAAAATGCAGAGTGCCGTTTATGCATGGAGAATAATAAAACGGCTGAACACATTTTATATACATGCACTGCAGTGGCCAGAACTAGATTTCCAATATTTGGCAATAAAACAGTAAGGCCGGGAAATCTGTTAAATTGTTCTTCCAATGTATTCCTCAATTTCGTTAAGAAATTGGATATACTGGGGGAAAAATAACCATAGGGTGAGCTAAAATAGGCCATGGGCCAACTCACGTTCAAACCTAACCTAAGCTAACCTCAGGGCCGCGCCAACTATGTGGCGAATGTAGGCAAAAGCTACAGGCGGCAAAGTCTAAGGGCGACAATTTCGCTAAAAGAACAAACTGTACCAACGACCTTCTTTGTAATGCCGCGCGTCTACTACAATTCATGTTTAATGCGTGATTCTCTTTCGGTACTCTTTTGCTATTAGGGATAGCGGCTAGCTTAAAAAGTCCCCAATATCACAGGTGGCTTAGCGGTAACGGTAAGTATCAAAAACAAAGACGGTTATTATAGACATATTTGTATTGGTTTTATTGCTTCTGTTATTCGAAAAAGGCTTGAAAGTCGTCTGTCGGAAGCCGCAAAAAGTGAAAATTGTTATAAATATGTCTGGATTTTATTGATTTATCAGATTAGTTGATGAGAAAGTTAGTGAGGTGAATATTTTAACGTAAAAAATGGTAAGCAGTGTAACTAAAACTAAATACGGTATATTTTTACCATTCTACGCCTAATTCTAATTACAATTTCTGAAACATGTTCTATATCAAATCGAATCGACAATATGGCTAATAATTTTACCTTGCATCTTGCATTGCAACTACCAATTGTAAAGTATTTACAAGTAATTCTTTTACTCTTTTACATTTTTTTTACTTACCCTGTATGCTGTTTGACTTGCAATTATTATAAGTAAACCTAATCTGATTATCGAACATGAACAAACTCCAGGCAATATTTGTATTTTGGTTGTTCTATTTATTTAAAAAAATCCCCAAATATAGCCACACTGTATAGTCTTTTGAAACCTTTTGCCAACGTCAGGAAGGCGAAGTGTCAGGTTTTCAACCACACAATCCAATGTCATGTCCCCGTATGTAAAATGTCTTTAATTCAAATGAATAGAACAAAATTACTTGATTGAGATTGAGCAAATATTCATTATTTTTCCTTTGAGTGTTGAATTTATTTTGAAGATGAATGGAGAGTGTAAAAGGAGATTAAGATTTGTTCAGTTGCTGCTGAGCCCATTTTAAGAGACAAAATGCTATCAAAATGAACAGAAAAGTGATGGACAAAAATATATTTAGCAGATACATTCCTTCGCTCTCATCTTTATGAGTGTCGGAATGCCATGAATCTATTTTGGTAAGATTTTGCGTGATTATATTTACTCGAATTGTTCTTTGGTCTATTTGTTCTGTTGAAGGCGTGAATTACGTTGAATGTATGTTTATTTTTTGGGTTATGTGTATATTTCAGTCTTTTGTAGGAAATTGAAAATAGTAGAATATTTAATAAATTCCATTTGACAAAAACTTAAGCAATAAAATCTGTCCATCTGACGGCAATGCAAAATCCTTAAAAGTGAGAGAATATATTTTTTTTTTTGTTTTTTCATGTATCATACCTATTTACAAGAAATTGTGGATGTGCTGAAAGATACAGGACCATATTTATTGAAATGTAATTATTGCAATAACGAGAAGAGACATTTTACATCCACAAGCATTGTATTTTGTTATAGATTTCAATCAAAATACCTACCATTATTGAGTTTTAAGATATATTATAACTACAACTTGTCCTTAATTACACCTGTATTTATTCTAAAGATAATGCTGAGTATTATTTCTTCATGTTACATACTGTTTATTGAATTATAACAAATAAAGATATATAAATGTAAGCATTCTTTTATTAACCCATTTTTCTTTCAGGAAAATTATCTTTTCTCAGTAACTAAACTTTGACATCATTCAGGGGTAGATATGCATAGTGATATTTTCTCATTCGTTGCTCTTCAACATTTTTCAGTTGATGTATACCGGGTGTCCACTTTTTTGTTTTTGTAGATATTGTAATGAAATTTGAATCTATATAATAAATAAAACTGCATTTTTTGACGAATGACTAAGTTTCATGAAACTTCCGGTCTCACCGGAAGTGATATAATCTTTTCGATTTTTAAATGAGACACCCGGTATATTTCAATTTTCTTCCTCCATATAACATTCTGACACAACCATGTATCATTTGTTACGAGTTATTTGTAACCAAAATTTTTTTAAATTTTCAAATTCTTTTCTGAATCTAGAGGGCTATTGATACGTTCAAATTATTAATTTTAGTCCTAAAGTATTAGAAAAAATACAACTTCATGGTTTTTGGTTGAAATGCGTCAGGGTAAAATTCAATTTTTAAATTATTATTACTATTCATAACTATTTTTTTTAGTGGCTCGTCGGGTCAGGAAAAACAAACAAACATATGTTCCGGTTACCGTAAAAGGTTGCAAATCTGCACAACTCTCCGGAATATTTTTCCGATGTGCCAAGTTTACAGAACTTGGAATTTTCTCTTACGGTTAATCATAGAAAAACATAATATGTCGATAAAAAGATGTTTTGTACACTTGAATTGGTAGCAAACTTGATTCGCGATATAAAATAATATATTCAATACAACTTCAAGTTTGCAGAATTTTCTCAACGATTGTACAGCAAAGTTAATTGCAATTTTGACAATGTTGAGTACTTCGGAAGAGGTTGCAAACTGAGATTTATTGCTTTCTCGATGAACAATTCACTTGACCAAAGTTTGAAAACTTTTGGAATAATTATAAACTGATTGTCTATTTCTACTGGCCTATGTAGATTTCTCGAAGAAAGTTATGAGAAATAATATTTGTTCTTGCAGTGAGTAAGTCACTTTATACATCATGATCGAAAATACATTATTTTCCCAAATCACCATGAAAGACAGAGTAAACATAAAAAACAACCTCATCTAACCTCGCTGTTCATGTTAAATGCGTATTATACCGTACAAATGCTAATTTAACTTGAATAAAATTATTGAAATTATGCTCGCTTCGCTCGCTCTCCAAGTTGAACACGCTACAATCGC
Organism: Chrysolina haemoptera; assembly: GCA_958298965.1. NCBI lineage: Eukaryota > Metazoa > Arthropoda > Insecta > Coleoptera > Chrysomelidae > Chrysolina > Chrysolina haemoptera. The sequence goes on along the minus strand of OY282596.1, from coordinate 10,725,084 downwards.
TCATGAGATGTATTAAGATATGCTCACTCCGCTCACGAAGCAAGCATATTCGAATAAATAAATATGCTAAGCTCGCTAAGCTCGCTTAGAGAGCGAAGCGAGCATATTGCAATACATCTCATCAGGTAAGTTAGATGAACGATTATAGTGTAAGAGTTCTGCATTCAAATTGGATGGTTACTTTAGGTTAGGTTAAGTCATTCTTTCCTTCATTCTTCTCCCCTAGCCATGAAATAGCGAGCGAAATTGGCATGTTTACAATAATCTTGTACATGTTTCCACTTACTTATATGGCGATTTGGAACATTGGATATTTCCAATCATCATAAAGTTCAGGCAACCAACCTACGACAGATAACCCATAAGTACTTGAGGAGCGTGTGAGAAAAATGTTTGACCGAAAACTTCGTGTCTGAAAATGGTCGATTCGGAAGGCCATAACTCGAAATGTACTTAAGACCACCTCAAAAAAATTTCAGATTCATGTGCTGGAGATAAAAACTGCGTATAAGATCACTTTTTAAAATTTTTGGAAGATGTCCACTAAACTCACCTTTACCAAAGTTTTTTATTAGAAAATTATAAGAATGCTATGCCATATTCAATCTACTAGGATGATATGCTATCCTATGATATGCTATCTATATGTGCTGGTTCATATTCAAATACGTTGAAAAATAATTGCAAAAATTCCTTCTGCAATCTGATTTGATTTGAATTCGAAAAGCCGGCGAGAGCCGACGATAATTGATTCATACTCATGTTACCAACCTTAAATAAATAAAAAATACGAAACTTTTAGTGTTGAACATATCTAAATTTGTTTACGTTCTGAAAATGGGTTATTTTCAAATAAAAGTTTTCTACGAAAATAGTCGTAAATTTTATTTTTGGATTTTTTGTAGAGGAGACCGAAATCCGTAAAGATCCGTATTCTTTTAATTATAATGTAATATTTTTCAATTCATTGGTTTACTTCAACCAAAAATTTATTGCCTTACTTCCTTCCGTATGTACATGACATTCAGGAACACCCTGTATAATTAATACATTTTCTGGATCAGACATTTTTATTAATGTCATCACGCAGGGAACTCTTTTTTATTCTCTGTATTTCTTCAATCTGAAGTCCCGTATTTCAGTTACTTCGATGATATTGGTTTTTGCATTCATTTGAAAAATCATGTTTGGTAATTTCAATCAGGGACCACTGTTATCCATGTTATTTGAATAGTTACATCGCCCTGTACCTCCACAGAACAAGCAGCCTCGCTGCACTCCGAATAACTCCGAATATTGTCGAGCATCATTCGATCGATAATCTTGAATAGGTCAGTACGTACAGTTCACATAGGACAGACGACGTAATATTTGGTTAGTGATGTGTAATATTTACAAAATATGCAATTGAATTTGGATGTGTTTCGTTGATTGTAGGAAAAGGTAAGGACTTTGTATTCAACTGAACCCAATGTAGCAGAGTGTCGTTCTATGTATTCTCGTATTTTACTGACAGCGTTTTGTTACTTCTTTGGAACCAAACAGCAAACAGTAGAAGCACCGACAAAACAATATGCGCACGCATTCGTATTTAAAGGCGGCCTTTTCAAATCGACACAGTAACCTATATTTCTAGATAATGTACTATACTCACGACTACTGCCTTTTGATGATGTGTAGGAAATAACTCTTGTGGATTTAATGAATTGCACTAAAAATTTTGTTACGGCCAAAACGAGACTTTCGTCAACAAGATATACCTAGATAATCAAATTTTCACTATTCTTCCCTATTAGCTACTTCGTTCAGATGTGTTTATTGCATTTCTTATATTATTTTTTTCAAGTTTAATTTTTTGGAGATACATATATGAGACAAAACTGGGTGTTGTTCTAAAGTATTCATTTAAATTATATAATGTAAAAGACAATTCTAATCTACATTGAATCGTACTATCGTAGTCAAATTCAACAACTCCTAGTCAAATCCTTTTGTGAATTACTAGAGGTGCCACACGGGTCTATATCGGGCCCACTGTTGTTCTCAATGTCTGTATATAATAAGTATGTCTGATTAAATCGAGCATGCTAAGTTCATGATAATAATATTACTCCCTCATAAACACTCGTAGAGTGTACCCAAAGGCATAGCCTGTGCGAGTAGCGGACGGCTATTATTATTATTTGCAGTGGCGCTTCGGGGTGACTGAGATTTGGTGGCGTATTCACTTTTCAGCTGCAGGAAAACCTATAGCACCACCTCGGGTGGTTGGCGTGCACTCTCAAGCTAGCACTAGACGAGATTGGCATCTAGACAACTCACAATACACTTGCTTTTTAACAAGGCATGCGGTCGTCTATTGATCCGATATAAATTATTTGAGAGAAAATCTCGTGTACCTACATCGGGCTCGAACCAACTACCGCTATGCTGGAGTTTCGAACGGCATGTGCATCATCCCGCTGAGCTAATGAAATATGCAAATGATGTACATAAAGATCAGCACTGAAGAAGACATGAATAAGCTCAAAAATGAAATTGCTTCTGTCATTCTGTTCTGTCAAAATGTACAGCAATGTCCTTCACAAGGAGAGGGATAACCTACTCCCAGATTACCCCATGGAGTTGCAGCAGGGGTAGATAAGAAAATGGAAGATCTTAGGGTGAATTTTCTTGAAAAATTTTGAATTTACCTACGGCGTCGTGCGTCAACATTTCCTACTCGTTATAAAAAGTATCACTTTACTCATTTGATACATAAATTACTATTTTCATATGCCTAACACACGTCCGATCGCAAAATTTTAATCTTTTGAGCTCAGCACTGACATAATTTTCAGAAAAGAGAAAATCTGTCAGCAAAATCTGTCATTCGGGTCAATTCTGTTTCGCACTAGCAAGATTGTTATCATAGTGAGACAATTTTCACAGCAAAATATATCTCAATTTTATAAAAGCCTTGATATATACATTGCTTTATTGGATCCTACAAAATTGAGATATATTTTGCAGTGAAATTTGTCTTGCTATGATAACAATCTTGCTACTGAGAAACAGAATTGACCCGATTATCTGACGATCTATTATTGAAATAGTGTCAAGTGCACTAGTGCATTTGGACCTTTTTTCTCGGTGCTGATGCTGGTGTGATAAATTGGGATAATTGTTAAATTTTCTATTTTTCATGTCTATCTCTACTGGCTTAATATAATGGGTCTTGGTGACGCGCAGTTAGTGTTCTCGCTTGCTATGCCAAGGTACACGGGTTCGAATCGCCGCGCAGACACTGACCGTTTGCATGGCATCACACGTTAAAAGGTAAGGGCTGCATCTTCCCTAGCTCGCACAAGTCTCTCGAAGACTTCTGAGGGTTGCTCGTAAGGGGACAGCCGGTTGATGGAAATTGTCGACAATTAACAACAACTGTTTATGGAAGCTGTCATATAGTTTGATGTATTGTCATCATGCCGATAATTGTGGCCACTATAATGTGTTTGTCATTATATGATAGAATGAAAAACATTTTTTTTTTGCAGTGTCAACAACTATGGCGTTGTTTGTGGTATAAGCGAACCTATAATCCTGAAGGATGAAATATTCACCTCACCTAATTCCACAGACGCGCACAACAATTTTGTAATAAGTAATTGAATTTTTCAACCATGTCGCAATGCAGGGCCGTACAGAAAATCTGCATAGTTTAACGTTAAGACAACGAGTGACTTGGCTAGGGTGGTTGTCTTTTTGGTACAAATTCGTTTAGAATAAATTCAAAATACGAAACAAAGGAGCTAAAAGAGCACGAGTTTTTCATACAACGCTGCTTCAAATAATAAGAATAATAAATGCTTAAATTGGTAGTAATATCCAAAAGCTTTCTCATACTAGATGAGAAAGTACTTCTTACACTCAACCTGATAATCATTTTGAAATGAACCTATACCTCGTTTATGATTAACTACTCGATGAGGCTTGTGTATTGGGAATATCCATTCCGCCCAAAGTAATAACTGGGTGGGTACATTAACAAGAAAAGGTCTCATCCATTTGGTCTATTTTCTGTTCACAATCAGATTCCCACAGTTTCCTCCAATTCTTTTACCTACTCTTTCATTTTTAAGAGGAGAAAAGAAAAATTATATTATTTTTTCCTTTACCACACACTTTTCCTATACATATTCCTAGACGCGCGTTTTATTGAGCAAGAAATCATATTGATGGGAATGACTTGGTGTTCTTGAATTTCTGCAGACTGTATGCACCTCCCGAGGTATCGAGTTCCAAAGCTTTGCTGCTCATTGAAAAAACATAAGAAATATGTTTGGCATGTCTTCAAAGTGACGGCATATGGATGTGAGGACTGAGCATAACGGGTCAGTCTCGATGAGACCCTAGCGGTGGAACGATTGATGATATTTCAGAAGAGTATCGTCCATGAAAATATACATGAAACAGAAGCAGATCGCCAACATTTCTGCGATTTTCCAGAGAAGTGAGCGAGCTTGTGACCGAAGTATCAGCGACGAGATGAATGGCTCTTTTTTGAACATAATCTAAATCTTTTAATGTTTGTTTGGGTGCTGCACTGCATATATGGAAACAGTATTCTAGAGCCGGTCGGATTTGTGCCTTATAAATCATAATCAGTGTGAGGAATGTAAAATACTTCTTGGCACGAAACATAAAAAAAAAGTTTTTTAGAGGAACTTTTAACAAAAGGCCTCACATGGCTTTCCTTTGAAAGGGTACTGCAGATAGTGATACCGAGCATTGAAATGGAAGTTTTCATTGGTATGGATACTCCTGACATAGTTACGTTGGCCTCTGTGAGATCGGCTTTCTAGAGAAAAGATATGCTTGGGTTCCATTCGCACTGAATTCTACCAAGTTGTTGGTTCCCCATTCTAAAATCTTTGCTTAGTTCATATTTATTTCGTTCACGATTCTTCCCCGTTCTTTTCTGCTTTCAGTGGTTAATATCAGAGCTTTCGAAGAGAAAGCGATATCAAGGGTACTCTCATCCGCAGAGCTGTGCACTGGATATGAGGTAGCTTTCAACAAATCATTGATGTGAAGAAGAAACATTGTGTAGAGATCGGTCTGAGAGAAAGTTAGATAGCAAGGAACACACACAACTGTGGGGGCAAGTCATACGATGGAAGTTTTGCAAGAACTCTCTGGGCCAAACGCGATCAAACGCATTGGAGATATTTTCTGCAACGGCCACAGTTTCACCGTATTTATCGATAGATTGCTGCCCATATCTGAGACATAAGCAAGCAGGTCACCAATTGATATCTGATGACAGTAACCATATTGCCGATTATTGATAATTCCTGAGCGTTCTAGATATTTCATGAGCTCGATGTTGATGGCTTTTTCTATAACGTTCGAGATAACAGATAGCAGTGCGACAGATCTGTAGTTGCTAGGTAGGGTCTTTTTCCGTATTTGTGGATTGGTTGTACTCTCCCCAAATCATAAGACAGGTTGAATAACTTGCAAAGAACTGGTCTTAATTCTGGAGCACATTCCATGAAAACGATCCACGGCATTCCGTCACATCCACTAACTTTTTTTTGTTAAGACCCAACCAAATTCGTCTAATGGTCATCCATGTGACTTTCAAGGGAATGGTATTCTGAGATTCATTGATATTATTTTTCCATTGAATCAAGCGTAGAATTTTCACAATCATATGGGCTTTTTCCTGAGCGTTCGTTGTTAGTGTTCCATCTTCCTTGGTTAGAGGAGGAATAAGCTAGAATTACATTTCTTCTCAATGCTTTGGCAAATGACCAAAACGAGAAAGAAGCGTCAGTACACTAAACCAGCTTTGATAGTATCGTGGCGCTGTTAGTCTCTTTTGACGATTAGATTTTCTCCTTGCAGATGTTTCTTGCTTGAACATATTCCGATCTGCTCCCAGAGCTCTGATTTTTTATCCATCGGCGGTATACTGCCTGCTTGGCGACAGATATGGAGCAGTTTTTGCTACACCATGCTTTATCAGATGATGTTCTTTTTGACGTGTCAGCTGTATTTGTTTGTATCCCCAGCATTATGATCTCAGAAGTTGTCTCGATGCTTCGTGTTGGATCTCCAAAAGAGAAACACACTCTTTCCCATGGTAATGCTGGGAAAAACATGCGAGGACCATCCCAGTCGGCTGAATTATAGTGCCATATGAATTCAAGATAAAGTATTTATAAATAATAAATCTTTAATAAGTACTTAGGAAATTGACTATTTTCGCATGTTTTTTGTAATCTCTATTTTTCATGAATTGGCAATTCTTTAGTTCATCAATATAACATGGAAACTTACATTTTTCGAGTAATTAAAGTGTTAATTTTAATAAACAGCTCAAAATTTTACAGAAAGAAAAATATGGAATTCGAGATTTTTCGTTTTTTTTTTGCTTTCTTTATACCAGATTCGTCTAATGTTCACATCAAAAACGAAAAACGTCTCTAAAAATGGAATAAACATGCAAATCTTCCAGGCAGGTACTGGTCTTCTTTCCAACGTCTGGTGAGGTGAAATACCGTTTAATTCAAACACTGAATGTAAAAACTTGTAAAAAACCTGTAAAATTTCTGATAGATGTGTAAAAATTATTTGAGTTCCCAATGCATCGTTTTTGCTTTTTGCGTCGCGCGTCATGCCTTCTTCACGCATTCTGATTGGAGAATTGGTGAATAGTTTCGGGAATTCTCCAATCAGCATGCATGATGCGAAAAGCAAAAACGATGCATTGGGAACTGACCGTAATAAGATTTCAACGAAAACATTTTTTTTTTCAAATGCAGATATTTTGACGGTTAAATTTTCGATTTGAAATTAGGTTGCTTTTTCGATATTAAATCAAAAAAATGGGAAACAATAAATATTTTGAATCCAAAAAATTATTTTGTATTTGGAACATAAAAGGATAAGTTTTCACCAAATTTAGTGAAAAATATTTTTTTTGTTGGAGATTAAAATAAAAATCCAAAAAATCGGTTTTTCTAGGTTGTTCGAATAAATTTTGAGGTTATATGAAAAAAGTGTGGATACCAAAGTTGTGAATCTTTTTATTACCTACATCTTTGCTATTTACCTTTTTTTGATAGGACTCGTAGTTCTGCCTGAAATCGTGACAAACCATTTTACACCCTCAAAATCTCCCCCATGTCCCCTTCCCGACCTCAAATCGCCCTTAAATTATTTCTCCTTTTATTATTGTTATATTTCCTCACTTTTCCAATGGATGTCGTCTTGTTCTGATATTCTTTTACTCTCTACCATTTTCAAAGGCTTCGGCATTGGCCTATTTAGTGCCCACCCGATGGTAATTTCTGCATCTCCCTAACGAGATTCTAATGTTCTCCCTGATATTTTCTATTGCGGAATATTTGACGACCAATACATGTTCTTTAATTTTTTTGGAGTTTGTAAACACCAAATTCGGAAATGTCTGTGAATTGTGAATAATTCAAACAGATCTTCCATAATTACCGCAATTTGTTTATTATAATCATCATAATATTTAAATTTGTTAAAAACTTATTATGTCAACCATGTATAAAGTTTCCCCAAACAACATTCTGTAATTTTTGAAGAATATAGAAATAGACAGGTGGTATAATCAACATAGCGCACAGTGCTTTTTTCCCGTAGAACCTCTGGAATGACGTTGATGGGCAGAAATTAACAAACCCGATAAATTCACACCTTTCGTTCTTTGACTTTCCAAAGCTTTAAGTTTTAAAAAACTACACGCTTAGTTATTCAGATCAACCATTCCTGATTATGAAAATATTTTCGTCAATTTCACGAAAAAAATAATCTCATTTCACTCCATAATCTCAAAATCCCCGCACGATGCACAGATTTCCAGCGTCATTTTTTAGTTCATTTTCAGTAAAAAACGCAATGTAAAACAGCGAAGTGGAAAATGGATGTAGAAGAAGAAATGAAAATCTTAAATTTCAATTTTCATTATGCTGAGCACTTCATATTGAAGTTTGGATTGGCTGTTAAGTAAAAATTGAAATCGATATCCGTATTGCCACTTAAATTCATAATTAAGAATTCGAATATTAATCCTGGCACTATTTATACATAATTGAGTTAAAAACGTTATTACCTCCTAAACCAGATTGCCTCCATAAATCTAAGTACAAAATTACCTTGTTTGCACACCAAGCTTTATTGCTTTTGGTAGGTATTTCAGTTAGTAAAGGGAATCAGTAAATTTTAAGCTCAAATGTACTGGATAAGCTCACACTCGAAAAACTCTTCAAAATGAAATTGTTCACATATTTACAAAAGTCATGTAGGTAAACCGTTTGAGGAAAATGTATTTAAGATGCACTTGAAAATTTAATTCGGTGCATGCTTCCTATTTATTGCACTGTATATCACTATTTCCAATAGTTCATGTTACATTTATCCGGCAGTATTGAGGATATGATCGAATTAGCGTTTGGTTCAATACTATTTTATTTGATATTACATTTAGTATATACAATGTGTTCACAATCCTGTATAATAACTAGAATAGGTATATTTAAGAGTGAATTTTAACATAAAGACTACCTATATTCAAAGGACCCCATCACCTTTTCTATGTAAAATGGCTTTCTACTGGTTTTCTTGAAATTCTGTTATAATATATCATATATTCCAATTCACAAATAAATCCTGTGACCGATTTTCGGGGTACAGGGTGTCAAAAATTGTTGTTTAGTTTTAACAGACTAAGTGGCAATCAAAACGATTATATTATTGATATTTTTCTGTTTCTAAGAATATTGCCTTGCCATACTGAGATATTTTTTTTTTTTCAAATGAATGGATTCATGAGCTACAACTCTACACCCTAAACTTTCGAAATTACATAATAAAATTGTCCTATGAGACCGGTAGTATCTGTTGTAACTGATCCATAACCTAAAATTTCTGAAAATTTTATATCTTAATACAGGAATATTGTAAAATGCATAAGGGTCTCAGGCGCCCCACGACACGCGCTGCATCTAGTGTCGAGGATCTCTATACCCATCACGCAGCCATTATGAATCCCTCAGGTCAAGGTCTTCAATGTTCTTGAAGAAGACCCCATGCATTGGCTTATCCTTGTGCAGCTGCAGGAGGACCTCAGTCTCCGCAGCTTTGATGTGAGCTTTTCGCTGAACGGGTTTCAACTCGGTGACAGAGTTTGGGTTCGCCCGTTCAGTGTCGAATACGAGACCAAGTTCATCAGCTGCCCGGATTGCTGCCTTGAAAAGAAATGCTCCAATCCCTGCTTTTTCATGGTCGCGGACCATGCAGAGAAGGGGATTTGAACTCCTGATGACTTTGCAGGGTCCATCCAGCACCATTCTGTTATGTAGACACTCCAAACTCAAAAGTCCCCGGCCTCCCTGTTGTCTGGGGAAATATAACCGTGGAACGGACGATTTGGGATGCAAGCTCCTATGAAGATGCATCATTTTTCGAGTTTTAACGTCGAGTTGTCGCAGCTCTTCCTGATTCCATTTTACTACTCCAAAGGAGTAGAGTAGAACCGGCAAGCACATTGGTCGCAGCAACTTTGTTCTTCCCCGACAGTTCTGTTGACCAGATCTGTCGGAGTTTGTGCTGATACTTGCCGCGGAGAGCGTTTTCAACTGTGTTTACCTCTTGGGAGCGGCGTTGCTCCACTCCCAAGTAGGTATACGTCTCTCCGGCCTCAAGATGATGTAGGATGCTTCCGTCTACGAGCTGGACATCCTCTCCGTGCCCCTCGCATCGTCCTCTTTTGAGACGAACCGTGGCACATTTGTCAATCCCAAACTCCATTCCGATAGCACGAGTGTACTCTTGCACCACCCTCAAGGACTGGAGTAAATAAATAAATTGGTGACCTTGTACCTCCGGTTGCTGGGGTTGCCGCAGTTGTATCCACGGGTTATCCTGAGTGCAACGGACAATGGGAATAGTGAGATGCAGAAGAGAAGGGGGCTGAGAAAATCTCCCAGGAATACGCCTCTTCTGAAGATTGCCTACTCTGTTTGGACTCTGACTTGACCAGATCTTATGGTGAAGCGAGTCCTCCAGAGCGGCATCAGTTGTTCAATGCATCTCATTAGTCGATCTGGCACCGCAAGACATCTGCAAGTGCATGATTACCTCATGCGATGTTGTATCAAATGCCTTGCGGTAATCGATCCAGGCCATCGAAAGGTTTCGCTTATACTGCACGGAGTCCTGCGTTATACATATGTCGATGAGCAAGTTCTCCTTGCAGCCAGCGACCCTCCCCTTTGACCCTCTTTGCTCATATATCCGTTCTTACACCGGATCAACTGCGGAGAGTATTCGCGCGTATAAAATGCGCGTAAACATCTTATAGCACGAATTCAAGCAGGTTATTGGCCTGTAATTCTTTGGACCAGACAAATATCCGTTTTTGGGGATAAGCACGATTCGCCCCTCGACAAACCATTATTTTTATTATTATTATTATTATTATTATTATTATTATTATACATTTCTTTCGGGACATACAAAAAAGTGGAAATTTGTAAACTATGGATATTATTGTTCTTTTCGATGTGTACCTACATATGTGTTATGTAGTTTTAAGAATTTAGTTTTCATTATAGGCTTCAACAGCCCCTGATTCCGTATCAGAAAGATATTGGTTACAAAATCACCCTTAGGTTTCTGTTATTTGATTATTTATATTTTTTGTTGCTAACTTGGATTTGAGGTGATAAACAAAAACTCAATTTTATTTCCGTTCTTTCAGTGATGATATCTATTAGGAGCTAATTATTTTTTTTTGTGACAATCTTATAATTTACTACGATGATTGTCCCCTGTATTTTTGCACATGAATGTAGCAACACCCTGTCCAGTCAAAGTTAAAATTACGTTTTTGTCAGAAATTATAAAAACTCCTAGACAAAACTTCATCATCTTGATGATAATGTTAAAATTAATTGAACAATGTTCGTTCCTCAACTACTTACCTTCCATTCAATGCAAAACTTCGGAGTTGGGCATTATCGCAGCTGTAAGGTTGTAGGATAATCCAACATACAAAGCTGACTGGGATCTGAGGAGGTTGTTTTATTGAATCAAGATCGTTATAATCGACAGGCGATGACGTTTCATTATGATTAGACGAGCTTCCAGCCTCCGAACTTCTCGCAGACATCTAATCAAACATACTTCAAACAGATAGATCACAATAAATTTATCACATGTGAAAACGAATGAAAAAGGTCACAGAAAGGATCATTTCTTCAATAATGAGCAAACCTTAAGATGTAAAAACCCATGTGCATTTGCAGTAGTTTTTACGAGAAAGGTGGTAGGTGGTAGGCGGTAATGAAACACCGTACTGGTGGATTTTTGCGTACTCGTGGGTTCATATGAAACACCAAATCTTCTAACCATAGTCATTACCCACCGAGATTTCACCCTTTTACTCCTATCCACCTACAGTGTACGGCAAATACTTGCTAGGCATAATTAATATCCTGGCTAATACATAATGGGTATTGAATTACATTAAACCGATACTTGTTCAATGTTCCTCATTACAGAAGAGACTTTTGTCCCTTGTTTAGTATAGTCGCCAAAGATTGTAAAACGGGGGTTCTCTTAGGCGAGGCGAATTAAACTTAGGGTAGTGGTTAGGTATGGTACAGTAGTGCTCCACCCCATTTATCCAACAAAAAACTTTCAGGGGGGGGCGAAAAACCGTTATTCTTTCTATATTTTTTAGGTTTTCATCTTACTTTTTTTTCCTTATGTCCTACCATTTAGATCTTTTCATTGTCTTTTGTGACTTTCTTATCATTTGCATTGGTGAAACTTACCCAATACTTACCGAAAAAAGTGGTTTTTGCTTTATAAGTTTTATACTTCCACCCATTGAAAGGTATAATGGTACCTGCATCTGATTTCTGACAGGAAGGAATTTTATGTTGGTTATGTTCTTCAGATTTGAAAATACAATAAAGTTAAAAAAAAGTGAAGACAACTTTTTATTCAGATCCGTTAAAACATTGTTAATTTAATTCAACTTTTTAGTGGGAAATTTTCAGACGACCCAGTCTCAGGATTTTAGGAGGCTATGAAATGTTATCGAGTTTGTCCTCAGTCTTCCTCAGTTGATCAATAATGGAACCAATCTTTTGCACTTTATTTAGCTGGGCGATTAATCGAAGGATATTGAATTCAGATTGTACAAATAGGTTTAAAAATAAAGAGAGAAATAATGTTCTCTTTGTTAAACATTTCATTATAGAGAGCAATAACTAGAGAACATGCAGGCAAAATTGAAAAGATCAATTACGTAATCACAAGAATTATTTTTCTTCTACACTGACCGGCAGAAAAAGTGGGACAGCAACCTAATTGGTTATAATTTGAAAAAAAAAGATGTGTAGTAGATTGAAAATATATGAAATCGTGTATGGTGTTGTTACCAATCGATTTTGCGTTGAACCATTGTCATTGGACAAGGACAAATTTTATTTTTTGGCTAGCAAGTGGCAGAACATAATTCGGGTACAAAACATCAGCAAATAATAGGCTATAATAACATGGAAATTCTTTATTCAATATCGAGGATTTCCTCCCCTAGCTTTTATTACACATTCAAGTCGACGATGGATGCCTTTGATCAAATGTTGGATTGCCTCTTGTGGAATGAGATTCCACTCTCCCTGTAATGCATCTCGAAGTTGCTGCAGTGTCACCAACTGCCCACGACGATGTCTAATTCGTCTTCCCAGCATATCCCATACGTGTTCAATGGGATTGGGATCAGGACTGCGTGTTAGCCAATCAAGAACGTGGATTCCAACGTCCTGGAGGTAGTCTCGAACAATTCTGTCAACGTGCGGACGAGCATTATCGTGCATCAGAATGAAGTCTTCGCCTATAAACCCCGCATATACCACCACATGCTCCTCCAGGATATCATGTATGTACCTTCTAGCCGTCAATGTACCTCCATCTATGAACACAAGTTCTGTGCGAGACTCGTAAGAAATGCCAGCCCACACCATTAAAGACCCACCACCAAAGCTCACCCTCACGCTAAAGTTGCATTGCGCGTATCTTTCTCCTGGCCGTCTCCACACTCTCTCTCCATCTGGGGATCTCAGCGCAAAACGGGACTCATCTGAGAAGAACACATTGCTCCACTGGCCCATGTTCCAATTGAGGTGTTCGCGGCAAAAGGCCAGTCTGGCGACACGATGACTCCGTAGAAGTTCAGGGCCTTTTGCAGGTCTTCGAGCAGACAAATTAGCTCTAACAAATATTCTCCTAACAGTTTTCTCACTGACGTTGACCTGCCTCACGTCTTGCAGGTCATTTCTCACTTGCACTGCAGTCATATGTCGATCTCGCAGGACGGCAAGCACGACATAGTGCTCATCGCGAGGAGTTGTACTTCGAAGTCTTCCAGATCCCGCCTTCTACGGTATTCACCACGTTCGCGAAATCGCACAACTGCTCTGGGGACACTGGATCGAGAGAAACCTAATTGTCGGGAGACTTTCCCAATGCTGAAGCCAGCATCAACCAAAGCAACAGCTCTAGCACAATCTTCCGAAGATAAGGACATATTCATAAATTAGCACAACTTTTTATAATCCTCGGACTGAGAAATAATACTACAGGATGATTTCTTCTTGTTACTGACCATCATGGCCTACTGAAGTTTTTCTAATGGTACAACCAAACAACAAAAAATCAACAAAAACGCCTACAGAATGCCAAAATAATCCTGCTACATATTTATTATACACTGAGAAAACTGTAAATCGTAAATAAGCCAATTTTTCTTGCTGTTCCACTTTTTATGCCGGTCAGTGTAGTTATCGTCTATATTTTATTAAAAGAACCGAAATGGATTGAGTACAACCTTATAAAACTGGATAGCTCATTTAATTGGAAGTTACAACTTCGATGCCTGAACGGAAACTGGTATCGAAAGAATATTTTATCTTCCACTCACTCTTTAAAGGCCTATTTTTCAGATTTAATTGTTTCATTTATTTTCGTTCTTAAGGCTTAACCCGGAAGCCGATAGCGAGGAGCTCATATATTATGTGTTCATTACTAACTCCAGCGCCGTTTTTATTTGGAGAAGCAGAATAAATCATTCGAACATGCAACATTTAAAAGGTAATTTGAAATGTACCAAGTGGGAAATGTCGATACTGGAAAGAGGATACAGACTCTGGTGATTTCAAGGTATCACACACGTATTGAAAGTGGGTTACAAAGGATCACGGATTGATAGTCATTTCCCACGACTATGAAGTTTGCAGCATGAGACGTAGGCGAATGTTATTCATATACAGGGTATTCCACATTCGATGGCTTATTAGCCGTTTCTGGAGAACGGAACGACAGATCATTTCGAAAATGTATGGGCATAGATAATGAAACATGCCCTACCCGTCATCAATACAGTGTTGCCACTTGTATCAGAAAGTAGTAGCTACTTTGTTATTTCAATTGAAACATTCCGTATATTATATAATTTTTAGATTTCCTATAGGGTTTCTCACAACTTTCCCAGATAATTCCCTATACCTATCTGTGACGGTTTTCGAGAAAGAAATATTTTGTCAAATTTTTGTGTAAAACCAGAAATTTGGGTCATAGCTGCATGAGGCCATTACGTATTCTGTCGAAGAACAGGATTTCAGTTTCAACATACAGGGAGGCTCAGAAGTAAGTTCTTGCGGACATTGGCGCAGCCAGGAGGGGGGGCTTTGGTGCTGCAGTCCTCCCAAGCCACTAAATTACTACTGTTATAACGCTTGGATGACTAAAAAAAAAAAGCTCTGTTAACTGATGAATTATTGTTGATGTTCAGCCCCCCCCCCCAAACTGGAATCCTGGCTGCGCCACTGCTTTCGAAAACTCATAAAAATGACTAAAACTTTCTTCAAATGGAACACCCTGTATATTATCTCATTCTCGAATTCAACTAACCAGTTTGAATAAGTTTCATCGACTATGTCCTATGCCTGTCTCTCACCGTTTATGAGATATTAATATTTTTTTTTATTTTTGAGGTCTGTGCGCAAGTACAAAATTGCAAGTATAAATTTTGTGAAAATTCCATCAAATAAGAAATGACGGCTTCATCTTAAAAAGTTGTATGTAATGAAATACATGAACCTTCCTTCATACTCGATGTATGACAAATATGATATATTGACAGTTTGAAGAATGAAAAATTAAATTGATTGAATTCATTCGACACAAGACATAATATTACAAAATCTACTTAGCAATTGTAACACATTTTATACTGAAGAACAAAAATTCCATAGCTCAGGTGCTTGAAATGCTGACCATTCACTTGTAAACATTGATGGATCGACGTTATTACATGATCAGTCGTGGCGTTGCAGATTTTCGACTGGTTGATTTCTCCGAGAGCACATCTTTTTTGTTTTGTGGAATACCCCGTGTATATGGAAATGACTGAAATAAAGTTACAAACGAATAATATGAACAAAATAACTGATATTGATAACCGTGGCAAAATTTACTCATACATTCTTTTATCATTTATTCATTCATCAGATATTAATACCTGAAATTTAGACTCTGTATAGTAATAAACTATTCAGAAATTTTTGAAGGAGAAGAAAAAATATCTAACCGGAAAGACAAGAGTGGCACCAATCCCAATAAAGCCAAAATACAATTCCAAAAAATGTCTATTACAATAATTCATATACCCTGTATTATGAATTGACCGAAAGGCAATCTGCTTCGTAGCTTTTATCCTGGCATTTTTGGCTGAGCATTGTTAATTTTAATTTGTCACAACATCCCCTATCTGTAGTGCCATTTGTCAGATTAGAGAGATAATGCACTCCATTAGTCCATTTGTAAACCGACCGATAGCGATTCTACTCTTTTCTGCTATAAGTTATTCACTTCCGACAGAAAGTGCACATATTTTCCCCACACAATCATAATGGTGATTTATTTTGTAAGCACATTATTTCTGATTGCGTTTTGTTTTTTAAGTGGCTTCATCATTTTTATCACGGCAATTAAAGAGAGTATACGAACAGTCAGAAGCAAATTTAGCTTTTGTGTTCATGGATCTGTATATAATCTATATAATAAAGAATAAAATTACCATAAATGTTGATCCGTATTTCAATAAATATTTGATAATATCAATTCTGAGTGTATAGGATATACATATTATCACATCAACCAGGGGCAATAATTCTGGTTGCTGGAAGAGTAAGAGTAAAGTTTTTTCTGAGCCCCGGTCTTGGTACCCTCGGACAGATATAATCTATCATATCAAGATAGTAATATTGATACCAAATACCCAGGAAACTGTTTCGAGGCGACCACGCAGTTCCAAGAACTCAGCTCTGCGCGAGTCCTGAGACTAAAAATAGACACATGGTGCAATCTGTCTGTCGTTGGAGGCGACTAAATGTTAACAGCACAGCCACTGGGTTCCGAAGGAGGAAAGCGAGGTCTTGCTTGCAGGACACTCATCCAACCCCGGTTCCACAAGGGTTTTTTTATCATTATTGTTCGGTGGAGCTTGCTTGCAGCCGGAATGCTGGTGGTTCTGCGTGAAACCTTTTCTGTTCATAAATAAATAAAAATATATGTTGATGAAATTTCAGGAAAATGTAATCTCTCATAATTTTTTTTATTTATCAACAGATTTCGATAAAATTGCATGCCATATTTCGAGACTGCCTGAATCCAGTGGTGTAGTCAAAATTATTTTTGACTTTTTTCCCAAAAATTCGCTAGTAATTTTTTAAGATTTTTTACCTTGAAAAATCAGATTAGTTGGTCGTGGAAATGGAGATTTATTCATGGTGTCCTAGTAGACGTTTCGGATGTCTACCTAATGAAAAAATAATTATTCCAATCGGTTGGAAAATCTAGATTTTATAAGGATGCTCCGGTCTTAAGTGGGTCACACTGTAGATATTATTGGAAAGATGATAAATGGTATCTTATATTATCTTTGCTTTTCTGAATCCGAACTGAGAAAAAGAAACGCTGTATGTTTTTTCAAGTACCTAGCTCAGAAGTCTCACTCTCAGTATTTTTTCAATTATTTTCGCCAAATTCGAGATAAGCCGAATCTGTCTATAGTTGATCATGTTCAACTTATCTCCAGTCTTGTAAAGTGGTTTGATAATTACAATTTTGAGAACTTTTGGATTTTTTATTTAATTTTTACTTCATAATGATAATAATAATAAATAAATTTTATTGTTCACATTGAATAACACAATAGGAATCCGATTTGGCACAAGGAATTTTTCAGTCGGACCGTTATAAAAAATAAAAAAACATACGTACAAGATAAAGATAATAAATATACATAAAAAACACTACAACATTAAATAATATACATGGCATACAAATTAGTTTCAAATACAGTGTGTGATTGAGAGAAAATAAATAAAAAATATCAATAATATATAATAAAATCGGCGTTATAGGCAATGTTTCCCATGCATGAAGCTGAGTCACTAATCAGAAAATGCAGTTTTATGTCTCGTACAGATCCTTTAAATTTCATTTCAATATCTGCAAAACCAAAAAAGAAACGGGCGAGCCACTTTCTGTGGACACCCGGTATATTTCGCCCTTTTAGGCCCTGATGAAGTTTCAACTCAATAAAACGAAACGTTGGCTGATAAATAGGAAGTTCATTATTTGTCCTCTAACGACAATTTTTTTTATCACCTACAATAGTGAAGGGCACAATTCCAAGTTCAAATATTTATACTTCCACGAAGCTTTGAACTTCATGTAGCAGGCACATCGTTTCTTAGTCCCGTGATATTCCAAAGTGAGGTGTTCGTCCATTATGGTACCTAAGTTTTTCACTTTCTCACAGTATTGTTCAAAATTATTACGCGAGTTTGAACTTCATTTTCATCCGTGTAGCGAAGATACATGGTATCTTGCAAAATAATTCCATATTCTTTGAAATCATGAGGCTTTGGAATTTTGTCAACTGATTTATTTCCTACCGTTGAGTTGTACTTACATAGCTGAAACCGTGAAACATGCATGCCTATAATGCGCATTCGTCACAACGGATATTGTCAGTAAGGCACTCAACATGGGAGTTCGCGCATTAAATGAGAATTTCATATGTTCAGTTATGTTGGTAGAACTGTACTGTCATAGTGTTTGAAACTGTCAGCGATTTGCTTATTGTTCTGTAGCAAAATACAATATTTTTATAAAAAACATATCTCGAAAACGGTAAGACTTTTACAATAGGGATTTTTTCATAGCAGGTACCTTTTGATCTTCTAGTATCAGGGACCTCTCTACCATCACGCGGATACAGTAGAACGAGTTGTTAAAGACAGAACCTTCCACTTGACGTTAAAATATATTATTATCATTATCATTATTATTATTTTTATTACATTTTGACTCCTGGTCCACTTATGGGGTAGGCGGTTTCCGTTACTGGTGAGTGGACTAGGAATTTCAATATCTGTTTGAATTAAAGACATGCTCTGTGTATTGGAAAATGTATCATATTCAGATACACAAAATTGTTTTTTTTGAAACCATCCAAATGTTTGAAATTCATCCTCTACGAAATTCTGTCTATATCGAGGGATTTCCATTATTGTTTTCTATACTGTGAACAAAGGTTATAAGAATGAAAGCAATCATACCAGCACATTCTTCAATATTTCGGAATCGGTGGCATATAATAATAACGAAACTAAATAAAACTCATCGCTACATTCTCACGAATAGGGGCCTTAGCTCAGCAATTCCAATAACAGGGGTAGTAACTGTGTCACCACCATCTTTTGCTGATCGTTAAATCCGTCATTTCGTTTCGTTGAATTGTACAGAGATAGCGGATAACACTTCTTTACCGGTGAACCAAATTCGCCTTGTGAGTTCTCTGGAGTTTCTATTTAGAAAGTTTTATATTCTGAATACGAGTTCTCTCTCAAAATCTGGGAAAGTTATAGTATTGAGTAGGTGTTTCATGGTCATGAATGAGAGTGGATTGGTTTGTTTTGTTTTGGAATAGTGCTGGAGCATGCTAGGGATAAAGAATACTACAATATATATAGTTACGATATTGGGGTTCGTGGCTACAGAAAAATACTGGATGGTTATAGTTATGTCTCGTGAATTCACAGCTCCAGAAACAACAATTGATTCTAATAAACCAATTATACAACTCAAATGTACTGATACAATAATATGCCTATGTCACTGGATACTAATTACACTTCAACTTCTTTAAACTTCAGCTTAAAGTTAAACTTTGCTCGAAACTCTCTGCTTATATAGTCCGATGAAAGCATGGATAACTCCTGCCGCGACGAAAACGTCTAGAATTGCGATTTCAGAATTATTCGACGAATTCTTTGAAAAATGGACAGTGGTGACGAAATCCAACCCGTTCTAGTCGGCGTTGCTTCTCAGACGTATATTGGTCGCTGGGAAACTATTTGCCGTGCAGCGTCGTAGGTTATTCCAATATTTCCCCCTTCTCAATTTTGATCGTCCCAATCAACAAGTATTGCTTCACAATAACAGGGATTCAGTCTTTCCCAATAAGCGACTTCCATATTATCTTCTTTTGGCTGTTTTGTGGGTATTTAGCAAGCTTTCCCTCAGTTTATCGGCATAGTCCTGCACATCCGTTTCTTTGGCTCTTACTAGTTTAAAGCGAATACCGGTGGTCGAAAAAAGGTGTTAATTTTCGAAATATAGTGGGTGAGGAGTTGCGGTCTCTCCGTAGTAATCGAGACCTCAGCAATAAAACATAGTTGAGCTGGTGATGTTCCGTATAGCAACCACTTATAGCCTCATTTGCACCCACCTTGCGGTTCTTCCTTTCAAGCTCTTTTTCTCCTCCTTTTGTAATTTTTCAAATGGATATTGGGTGCCGTTCGATGTGATTTCGATACCAGTTCACAGAGCGCAACTATCATCCAGGGTCCACTTTAGCATTACAATCATGTACAGCGACTGCAATGATTTTGAAATTAGGTCTGTACATTTTGTGGGACGTCTAATATGAGCCGATCCACAATCAGTTCGGATATACCCCATTTTGGCTTCATCGACTTCCATACCCGGGTCTATTATTTTTGCTGTTCTCTGTGTATTTATTTTCAAATCATTATACTAACCTAAATATAATTATTTGAGGATTTGCTCTAATCATCGTCCACGACCGAACCTGAAGACGGTGGAGTGCTACTTCCATCAAACAGCACGGTGCAGATATGGAGAATCTTGCAAATATCGACACACTCTTAGGATGACATTTCAAGACGAAATAGGAAAGGTGCAATGTGACAATTTCAAGGCCGGCCCTGAATTGGCTCACATTACTGCGAGTGCACATACCGATTGCGTGATTAATGGCCTATCACCTTTGATACCAACAAAGCAAATCGATAAGATTTTTCCAAATTGCATGTAGTTCCGGATAGTGTACAAGGTTTTCAAAATGTGCAAAAAATTTTCAAAACTTTTGTAACTATCTCGAGACCACCGTGATCCAAGAATTGGTGACGAATTAAAAAAATATATGTTGCGGTCAACGTACTGGTTGCAAACTTGATTCGTGATATGAAATAATATATTTAATACTACTCCAAGTTTGCAAAACTTTTGGAATTTTCTCAACAAAATTCAGGTTAATTGCCATTTTGACAATGTTGCGGACTTCGGAATGGGTTGCAACTGAGACTTATTGCTTTTTCGATGTACCATTCACTTGATCAAAGTTTGAAAACTTTTGTAATTATTATGAATTTCTACTGTCTTATATTTGAAATAAAACGAGAATAAATCTACAAAACTGCTAAGCAATAATATTTCATAGGATAGTAAAAGGTTATTTTGATTCCATTCCTTCTATTCATTGTTGTATACTTGGATAAATATTCATTAAAATAACTGGTAAATTTTTTCTGAAATAGGTACCTCAATTTGCATTCAATCCGACACTACCCTGTTCAAACTACTGTCTATTTATATCGTGGTTTCTCAGTATTTAATCTCCCACTAAATAATTGATGGGCCTTAAATGAATTTCTATTTTGTTCCAGTAATATGAGGCTGTTTTCAATCATTGTAATTACTCTGGTTTCCTGCGTTGGCCTATCTATCTGTTTCAACGGGGAACTCGCAGAACTGGAATGTCCTGATGATTGCCATTGCCACTACTTTCGAGTAAACTGGGTGACTGATTGTTCTGACAGTAACCTAACCCATATCCCTTATAATGAACTTAGCCCGAATGTGTACATTTTGGACCTTAACGACAATTTGATTAGTGAAGTTGGACCCTTTCCGGTGGATTTCAAAGTGCGTAGATTACAACTATCACACAATTCAATGACCGAGTTGAAAAAGGAATCGTATGCTGGCCTGCATTACTTGATTGATGCCGATTTTTCGTACAACAGGATTGGGAAAGTGGAGGCCGATGCTTTCGAGTAAGTGCTTTTTTTATTCCGATCATCAATCTGAGTTTACAGGTATTCAGAGAATCGTATGTTTCTATCATTTTCGTCCAAAACATTTTTGTTATCATGATGGACATTAAAGAAAAACTAGTGGTATTGGAATACGGCAAAGATCACAATCGAAAAGGAGGGGGGTCCTTTTCGAAAAAACTCGCGAAAAAAATAGGAAAAATCCTTAAAAATAGTGAAATATAAAATTTAGAATGGAAGAAGAACAATTTTCAATCTGATAGGAATGAGTCTTCATTTTCAGGGCCAACTCAAGGTGAAAAGTATAAAAAGATTAGTAGCCTAGTAGCGATTTTTTCTTTTAATCTGACTGCACAACTGGATTCACGATATTTTTAATTTGTTTTTGTAAGAATGCGTCCATCAGTAAAAAAGCTAAATGGTACTAAAATTTGAAAATTAGATCGTTGAATCAACCCACGACTTCAATTTCAGAACTTTTAACAAAATTCTGATTAAGAATGTTTCGAAATGTATCTGATTGGAATTTTCTCGAAATCTGTTGCTAAATGATAATTATTATCTTAAATCTTTTACATTTGCAAGAAACAAATCACACAATAAATAAAGATAACATGAAAATCCTTTATACATGCAGTAAGCGAGATGAACTTGTTGAAAGTAGTAGAAATGAATAAATTGAATAAAAACTTTCAATGACTAGTAAAAACTATGTAGCTCTCCTCTTTTGAATTCGAGATTTTGATAACTAGGTTAATATTCATTGGTATTTGGAGCCATCTACAGGTACTTTGGTGATCATTTTGGATTGTTATTGAGTAATATTTTGATATGTTATGGATGTTGGATAATGTTTTAATATTTCAGATAATGTTTTGATATCTTAGGAAAAATGTTCTCATATTTAAGGTAATGTTTTGTTGTTTCATGTAATGTATTGATATTTTAGGTGATGTTTTAATAAACCTACCTAGTGGACATAATTACTGTATTTTATATATATTGAAGAGATTAGGTGATACTACGTTGTAGTTTACTTGATAATGATTTAATAAGCCGAAACCGGTCGTAATAAATAAAGTCGTAGTGGAAATTAAACAAAAATTATTTTCATATATTCAACATGAATGTCCACAAAGTAAATAGATCATCAATCGAACAGGTTCAGTAAGAGTAATAAATATCAATGATTTGTTCTTTCTATCTGAATAAATTATGAAAGTCTCACGATTCAAGGAATAGTATTTCATTAAACATCACAATTGGTTCATTAAAGTTGGATCTACGCTTTTCCAACACTTGAATGAGACATATCAAAGTTGTCCTAAACTAATTAAATTTTAATAATACAGTATTCCGGGTTCAAGATTTTTGCCGCATTCCAAATCCAAATCAGTAAAGTTTCGAGCAGTAATTGAAAGCATGAAAAACTTTACGACCAGAAGATCTATTGATGGAATAGTACTCGGAGTAGTCTCTCTGAAAATGTGAGAAACCATCATTAGCAAATTACATAACAAAAAATATTTAAAAAAACAATTACTTATTGCTCAATCTTAACTTTCAGCGATTCAGCTGGGCTTATACATCTGGAACTCCAAGGAAATCCTTTGCATGAAGTTGAGGGGCCATTTATATCAATCAAGTCTTTGTTGTATTTGGATATAAGTAACTGTAGCCTAAGAAAATTAAACGGCGATTTCTTCGCAAATTTACCGCATCTGAGTACTCTGGATTTGTCAGATAATCCTTTCTTCGAAATACAAAACAACGTATTCAAACCACTAAATGGCCTGGAAACTCTGAAGATGAATAGATGTAATTTAACATATATATCAAACACTGCATTCAGCTCACTGGGTCTACTGAAAAGTTTAGAATTAGCAGAGAATAATTTTGGTAGTATCAGTTGGGATATTGTTTTGAGTGGATTGAATTTGTTGGAGAGCATCGACTTCAAAAAATCCGGGCTGACTCGGTTACCTGTAACAATGTTTGACTGTAATCAATATTTGCGGACATTAATCTTGGCCGAGAACAATCTGCCAGGGCTGAATGTTCAGGAAACTATAAGGAAACTTCAAAATCTTGATACCTTGGATTTATCAGATTGCAATTTAACTTTGCCCTTATCAGAGGATGCATTTGCCAACGTTACAAAAATAAGAAACCTTTATTTATCTGGAAATACCTTGTTCGCATCTGATTTACTGTTGGCCCTATCACCTTTAACAAACTTACACAAACTCTCTTTAAGCAATTGTGGTTTGAGCCGCTTACCAGATACGTTCGATAAATTCAAAAGTTTGCAAGAGTTGGACATATCTCACAATCCTCTGAACGACGCGTTCGTTAAGCTATTAGCACCGCTTGAAACTTTGGAATATCTAAACATGGGCTACAGCAACTTATCCCACATTCACCCCACATCATTTTCGAAGATGACATCTATGCGCCGACTGATTTTGTCAGGTAATGATCTAAGTAATCTCGGGGCGGGATTGTTCGAAAACTTGACCCGATTGGAAAGTTTAGAGTTGAACTTCTGCGGTCTGCGACGCCCTCTCAATGCCACATTGTTCTTCAATAATTTTACCTACACAGACTTGACAGAACTCCAGCTTGCTGGCAACCCGCTTCGTGTGTCAAAAACAGGCGCGTTGCTTCCCAAACAACTCTCACGACTACAAAGTTTGGATTTGAGCAATTGTAATTTGAGTTTTCTCTCGCCTGAAGCTTTCCAGTGGACTAGAAACATCACAAATCTGATCTTGGCTGGGAACCATTTTTCGTCCCCCAATGATTTACGTTTTCTCGAACTACTTCCCAAACTTGAAGTTCTTGATTTGCGATTCAACAATCTAACAACATTTTCACCTAAAGATCTCACTCTCAATCCCAACGTCGAAAATCTGAAACTAATTGGAAACCCGTGGCGCTGCGATTGTTCAGTGGCAGATCTTTGGGATTGGGCCAGTATAGAGAAAGGAAACCTGGAACTTCTAGAGGGGTCGACTTTGACTCAAGAAGACGTGTCTGTGGGGAAAGTCAAGCGTAAGAAACTCCTCGTCTGCCACTACAATACAGATGGAAGACAACCTGTTAGAATTGTTATGAATAAAACAGTACCTGGACGAAGACCTTTTCTCAACCCCACTCGTACTATCACTGCTAACCGTACATGGGCCAAATACGTTCGAGAGTCTGGTTGCGAACAATCTCCAACCCTCCAGAGATCCCCAAGAGCTGCAGAAGAGTTTGAAAGCTTTGTGGATGCCGACGGAGTCGAACTGAGATATGCCAAACACGTTCCTAATACCTGGGCTTCTGCAGCAATCAGCACTGTTTCTGTGTATATGGCTTTAATGATGATCCTAGGCATGATCTATTTGTTTACTAGGTCTAGTCGAATGGCCAGGAGAGCAATCATTCGAGCGAATAAAGATAATTAGTAAGGAACTTTGGTGTTATTTTTTGCAGTATTATTCTGAAACAGATGAAATTCGAACACCTCTGATCAAGATGTTGATAGTTGAAGACATCTTATATATATGCAGATATATATATTCTGCAATTCAGCGTACTATCAGGCGCATGAAAGGAGTATTTCATAGTCTTGAGGATGTAGATAATATATTTAGACATGTGTATCAACTACACAAACCCGTATAGTCCAGTCATATGGGGTTTTCTCCAGGAAAAAACCCAGAAGTTTTTTCTCAACGGTTTCATATGTATTTTTCAGTCGCCGAATCCGATTGTCAACTTGGACAACTCGGCGGTTTTTCGGTTATAGCTTCCGAACGATACTTTTTTGATAATGACTAATCTATACAAAATTACAACACACATATATCGAAATAATTACTATGACGTTCCTCAAAACTTTATATGGCCAAAACGATTGTAATATGATTACCTGGTTTCATACGCACAGATATACAGTATCGGAAAGTTTTCATCTTGGGTATGGTGGTTTTATGAGAGCGTAAAAAAACCTTGCTATATCTTGAGAGAGCATTACAATTTCTCCTCAACTCGCTCGAGGAAGGGATATCGATGTGAGTTGTTAATTCGTTGGACGAGGCAACAGGAGATGCGCGCAGTAATGCATCTCTCTTGTTTATGTGGTATTATCATGTCATTGCGTTCCTTGTTGCTCGCGTAGATTTCTGTCTATACCACAGATACTGTAGAATGATTGGTTTATACGAACTTTTGTTGTAAATTAAAAAACAAAATAGAAAATTCGGTAGTCCAAAACTAGTTTTCAACACTCCACTCCACTCTTTCCTGCACATGTCTTCATTCTATCATCGTTCCACCAAAACCCTCTCAACTTTTCTGTTTTCCCTTCTAAATCATTGTCTTGCTTCTCTTGATGCGTGATGGATCAGGCTAGGAGTGGTCGGATGAAGTGGGATGCATTTCGGGTGGATGTTCAGCAGCAGGCCCAGATGTCTCTGGCTGCCTCTTCTGAAAACAGTCGAACATTCTCATAAGGAACATACTCACTATGGTGACAATTCGATATCTGCTGTTTATTCATTCTTTTTGTGGCGTGAAATAAAATTGTTAGTAACATTCACCTTCACAACATATCTGTTCCGCGTCCTCAGCCAAGGGAACGTCGTCCACTTCGTATTCTATGAAGGTTGGAGAAGCTTTCACATAGTTTGGAATGAAAGAGGCTGCCTCGTCGACAACCGCAGTTCTCCGTGCAGCCTTTCTTGTATGAACATGCTACCAGTGTCAACAGGGCATCTGGGTCTGGGCTCTTGGAGGAGGTAATAGAAACCAAGTAGTTTCCAGCTTTCCTTCAGTCCCAGTGTTCGGGTGATAACTTCGTTCCAGCCACTGTTGAACTTGGTAAAATACCCTCGGAGAGTATTGCTTCGCTGGTAGAAGATATGCTATATTATCAGCCAGCTTTTATACTTGTTATAAAGCTCTTGAAACTCAGCTCATTTATATGGTGGTGCGGTGATTCTCACTTTACAAGGCTACCAAGAATCGCTTCCCTGCCCCAGTGATTGCCTCCGGTGTTGCTCTGGCGTAGGAAGAGGTCGGAATTTTGTATAGAACATGCATTATCAAAAAAATCATTGTTCGTGAGCTATATAAGCGAAAACTCCAAAAACCTGCAAAAAAATCGTGGTTTTTGCTAATGTAAGCTCACCTCTGACAATGTGGCAAAATTAAAAGTCGGATTCATCGACTAGAATAACATATAAAACCTTCAATAAAAAAAAACTTCCTGATTGTTTTCCTGGAATCATCAATTTCGGATCTCGTATCCTTGGAGTAGTATAGAAATGAATACTATAAGTTGCGTACAAGACATATTTTTGGTTCTAGTCATCCTATAAATAAGATCAGTAATTGCTTTAGGTAAATTTCAGTAAGTTGATGCATGTGAAGTTTCCGTTTGACGAAAAATGCCAAATATTAAAACTATTGTTCCAAACATTTCACAGGTGACGATGTTTATCCAATGATCCATGTACAGATGACCTATCCAAAACAAGAACCAATTTTTATTTGTCGTTTACAGAAAATCATAAAATAGCTTTCTGGAAAACTGTTCATTCGGTTTTTTTTTTTTTCATTTGGGGTATAAAATTATATTTCTCCTGTATGCCTTTTTTTAATTTTCGAACCTGGGTATTTCAAAAATAGTCTCTTGAGGTGTAACTCTGAATAGAAAAACGTGGCACTGTAATATTTTTTGGTTCATGTTTTGTTGTTTTTTTAGGGTCGAATAATATTTAGCAAATTCCAAAGCGAATCTTGAAGATGCAATTAAAGACTAATTATGATAATATCTCACAGGTTTACCTTCAATACGTTTTAAGATATCCAACGGGGCGATCCATGACTTACAGTGGAGGTGACCTGAAACTGGGTATTGAAAAAACTTACAGTCGAACTCCACCAAATATAATCTTTATTATGAATGTGGGTGTAGTCGGAGGACTTACATCAGTGGAACATGTTTCGAAGGATTATTCCTTCATCATCAGCAAAATATGTCATTATACTTGAAAGATGAGGGCCTCGTATTTCCTACATCGCACAAGTCCTTCGAATACTTTAGAGGGTCACTCGTAAGGGTGCAGCTGGTTGACGGAAAGATAATTTTTTTATTATTGTTTTGTACTGGCCTGAATATGTGATCATTCCAATTTCAATGATTCTATATATATATATATATATATATATATATATATATAATTGGACTGATAATCAAAGAATCAAAACATATTTTATTCGAGATAATCTCTCATGAGTGTACCTTCAGGTACGGTAGTTTTTTTTTCCTGTGTTACAGCATTGGCTTCCTAGTTCTTTGAGTTTTGTGTATAAACGTGTGTTTTACGATACGTTATGAAATAAAATAAAATTTCAGTTCTTCACTAAAAACTTCTTTATATGATCTATTTATAAACAATAATGATTATCAATATTCAACAGTATGAAGTTGAGCGTACTTGAATTTAGTAACAAGAAGCAGCTTGCTTGTATGCTATTAACTGAACCAACCACTTCAATAATGTTTATTTAGGTACTTTTGTTAAGACTCCATGAGCGCGATCATATTTGAGACACTCCTCAAACGTCAAACTGTCCTTGATACCACAAACCGTTTTTGAGTTGTCGACTCTCTTACCCTGAAAAGCGTGCCAAATATTGAATATTATATATGAAAATTGAAAAATGAAAAATTTGATTTATTCAACATGAATACCTCCCAAGAGGTTATCTTGAACGATGGAAAATAGCGACTGTTTGTCTTTCAGTCGCACATGATTCCACAACAGATTTTATGAATGTCCTATTCATATTTTCGAACTAAAATCAAAACGTGCCAAATATGTTCGCGCTCATGGACTCTTAACTATAAATACTTGAAATAATTGAAAAATGACAGAAATTCAAATGAATTCGTAACAATAATGTAAAATTTTTGAGTATTTTGATTCCACTGAATGCGTTCAGCATGCGTACATACATTTTACATGCATAGGTACACTTTTTATTAAGATAAGTCGGACCTACCAAAACACCGAAAACACTACGAGTAGTTTAGTTAGTAATCCACAGACGACAACCAGACTGAAAACCGCAAACCATACAACCAAACCGCAATTCGTACCCTTGTAATGTTGACCAAATATATTTCTCGGGCACTGTATGTACGTAAACTGAAACTTTATAATTTGGCCACGGCTCTTCACGCAAATTACTTACATTAAGAAATACGGAAGTGTTTTAGTAAATATGAATTCTCACCTCATAGATAACTGTGGCCTTTCTGAAGAAATTGGTTATAGTTAGTATTACTATAACACCTTTGCTTGAAATTCTCATTTTTTGAACCGTGCAGGGCCCTCTTACTGCGATTGTATTATAGAACTGAATATTTTTAGTCTTTCGATAATAGGGTCAGGTGTTGATCAATGCTTGAGTGTTTGGCTTATATAATTTAGTAATTATTCGTTAGAATAAGTGTACCTAATGTTTTGTATCAATTCCTATTTCCAAAGTTATAATAATAAAATGAACTATTTGAAAGGTCAAGTTTTTTAATTTTCCATCCGATTTTTCCAACATCCTCCAGTATTCCTTATAACACAAAGTAAGTCTTATCGACATCCTAAGGACGTCTTATTCGCACATTATAGTGGGGACAGTGGGGTGGCCGGTGGGTCAACGGTTAGGTGTTCCTTCGTTGATCCACGGAAAGCAGATATGTAAGTGCTACCAGAGTGTCTTTCAGACCTCGCTGGACGTAACCCCTGAACGGGAAGATTTCTAGAGAAGTGGTTTCTAGGAACGTCAGTAACTTGAGAAAAATGCTAAAATTATGAATGGCTCATAGAAACTTCTCGAATCTGATTACCAGCTACGAGGAGGTTCTTGAGGAGAGACGTGCACCAATTCCGACGGAGCAGCTCGGCTTCCGAAGGGGGCATTCAATGGCCTCCCAGGTGGTTCGGATTGCCCACGAGGTCAGGAGGGCTTTCAGCAAGGGCTCAACACAATTATGGCCCAGTTGGATGTCGACACGGTCTGGACAGGTCAATAGAAACTTCCGAGTAAGAGCAGTGCAGTCCAGTCGGAGCGTGTTATAATTGTTATTTCCATCAACCGGCTGCCCTTTTACGAGCAACCATCAGAAGTCTTCGAGAGACTTGTGCGAGCTAAGGAAGATGCAGCTCTCACCTTTTAACGTGTGATGCCATGCATGTGTGTTCCACAGGTGTCGAGCGGTCTCCACTCTTCTATCCGCTATATACTTATGATTTCCCAATGTTTGCTAACACCATTACGGTCATCTATGCTGATGGTACGGCGATTTATGCGCAATCGTATTACAGCAGGGCACCTGCTGTGCCAGGGTAAAAACCCACCTAGAATGACTAGCGAGGAAAAAAAGATAGTGTTGAATCATGATAAAACAGAACTCGTAAATTTCATGGAGAAACACAAAAATGTTCTGGGAAATCTGATAGGAGAGTCCGACTCCGTGGGATACCTGGAAGTACAGGCGGCTGAATTTCAACACATATCGCATAAAATTTGTTGTGTAAAGGTTGGTTAGGTATAAAACAGTTTTGTGTGAATTGCAATTTTTTTAATACATCAGAAATTCCGTAAATAAAAAAAAATGCAAAAACTGAAAGTTGCAACAGAACGTTCAAGTTGAAAAGGGGAACATTCTTCATGAAAATTCAAAAATGAAAAATGTGATTTATTTCTAATATCTAACAGAAAACAACTACTTCCCCGGCACAAGCCACGCTGGACATTGAACTACATCAGATAGATATTGTGAAAAGACTCTAACTGAAAAGAAAAGAAAAGCGTCTAAAGTTTGTCTTTCAGTCGCAGATGATTCCACAACAGATTTCATGAATATCCTATTCATATTTTCGAACTAAAATCAGAACGTTCAAATTTGGCACAGATGTGTATAATCCAAATAGAAACAACTTTTCTCTTTGAAATATCTCAAAATTCAAACAAAGAAGTCTATTTTCAGCGATTACTTTGAGAAAAAAAAAATACTTTTTACTGATGCGAAGTAGGCCATTTTTGAATTTTTTCCAAATCCAAATCTAATTTCAAAGTGCGAGTTATTGAAAGTTGAAAGTATTCCTTGGAACCTAGAGATGGCGCTGGATATACTTCAGTGTTCATCTTAGGAATTCCCAATAATAGATAATGATTTCTTTTTTCGATTCAATTCAGAACTAGCCTGCGATGATGATTGGCAAGTAACATGAAACCTGTACGTAGGTGTTCCCTATTCAAATCGAATACGAATCTCCCAGGTTTTCGTGGAAAACCCCTCAAAAGCAGCTTGTCCGAGGAAGGAAAATCTGGAACCTACAGCTTAAAAAGTAGATTCCGAACCACTTAAACTCCGTGATGGCGGTGGGGATCGAACCAGGGCCGTCTGGGTGAGAACAAAGGCTCTTAACTCCTCGACCACTTCGCTAGAAAGCATTGATAAGCATTGCAGAGTTTTTCTCGTAAAAAACTTTGCCAAGTATTAAACAGATAAAGTTGATGTATTTTCAAGCATGTATGATAGAAATTTATTTTAATCGATTTTTTCTCAGTACGGAAATGATACCAAACTCATTGACCAAAAAATCATCGAACTACTTCACGTACCTAACCAAATTTCAGGAAACAGGCGTCACGTTCTATTAGGGTATTTATTTTCGGGTGAGAATGAAAATTAAATTGTTATAAAAAGTGACAAACACTACAATCTGAAATTGCTTTCTTCCTTATTTCCCCCACAATGTGACACTTAATTCAAAATATAACAGTTATTATATATATATATATTACCTAACTACTAGTCAGTAGAGTCATAAACCTACATTAATAAACTCATTTTTTGAGTTATCGGACCGTAATGTCACGCATGCCATATATTTCATGAGTAAAGAAGTAATAAATTTACATATTAATAATGGAACTCCACCTTTCTTATCGAGGGGTAAGTAAATGAGTCAATTAGGTAATCAAATCGTGGCTCACATGGAAAAGGTTACATTCAAAAATTGCTTGTATATCATTGTCGGTAATTTGTCGTGAGTTTAATAATTTTGATTAAGAAATGACTCGTTGGTGCTCACAAACGTGTAAATTATTGTATTTTCTTCAGATCGTGATTGTGTAAGTGGTTTCAGCCCCCCCCCCCCCCCCACTGTAATAAAATCAGTATATATAATCTTCTCGAAGATGTATTACTAGCTCTGAAACTTTTAGTCCGACAGGCAGCGTTGAATTTTGTGAATGATTTCAAAAAATATAATTTTCGTGCCACATTATTGTTTGAGTATGATAAATAATGAAAGGCGTCAGTCATTAGCGTATTGGTATCGGACTGCGATAATATACAGAGTTACTCAAAAGTATGGACCGTCCATTTTTCTCAATCAATATGAGCGTTATCAAAAAAATTCGATTTCTTCAACAGAGTGTCACAAAAAAGCGTAGCGACCCAGAGTTTATTTTTTTGAATAGGACACCTTGTATTTCATAGCATGATCGATTAGGATATTGATCATAAAGAATTCAACAATACCAAGTTTGATAAGCTCAATGAGTGTGATAGGAATCGTGAACAGACGGTGAAAAAGTGAATGAAAAGATGAAAATTTCTGATTATAGGAATGGTTGGAATGAAAACGTATTATATGAAAAAATCTAAGCAGGATTCAGATTTGTGAATCATGAGGTCTAAGGAAGGTTATCTTTTTCCTGATTCAACTTCCATAGTGAATTGAATTCTTGGTTTGAAGGAAAAAAAATTGAAAATTGTTTAATTCATCCAAAGTGTCCTTGAAAAGTGCTATTTTATCGGTGCCAGAATGAAATTTTTGAAAAGTTGGGGTAGTTTCAAAATTTGCCATGAATATTTCAGCTAACAATGGACTAAGATTAGAGCCCATGGCTAAACCTGAAAGATTTATTAAATTGAAAAAAGTTCTGCTTAAGTATCAAGTCTACGAAAGACCATTTATTCAATATGTAAAAGGTGAAAAGATTGGAATTAGAAAAGAGCAATTGTCTGACTAACCTCAGACAATCTTCTGGGTCCATGCTAGGGAAAAAGTTGGAAACATCAATAGAAACTAGAATACAATTAGGATGGATATTAATTCCCACACAGCACACGACATTCAGTGGACGTCCGTTTTACGTCCAGCTGAAGTCTGAACGTCCATGGACCTTGAATGTACTTCCATTGTATGTCCAGAACACGGACGTTCGATGGAAATCCAATTTTGTATATACATTGTACATCCGTTGGACGTCCAATAGTAAACATCAGTAGGACGTCCAATAGTAAAAATCCATTGGACGTCCAATAGCAAACATTCATTGGACGTCCAATTCATGCACATGAATGTAGTTGAAGAAGAAGAAAATGTGAAGTTAGGTATTTTCTATGCATTGTTTTTTGGCGTCTTTGATATGATGAGATGGAGAAATGAAGTCTGCTGGATAGTTCGATATTTATTGTCAGGGGCCAAGTAGCTCAGTGGTTGAGACTGTCGCGTTCCAAACATTGACTGCTGGTCGGCTAGGTTAGAATCCTAGCGACTACAGATTTTTATCTGATGGCCCGAGAAAGTGCTAGGAATCGCACGTTAAAATGTAAGACCTCGTTAATCCTTGGCTCGCACAAGTTTCAACGTCTGAGGGCTGCCGTTCGTAAGGGATGACAGCTGGTTAACGGAAAACACAATTTTAACAATTTTTTTTTAACTCTTTCATTATTTAACGGAAAAGTAAGAAAAAGTGAACTCTTTTCAATGGGTAGATGGATGGATAGAAAAAGTGTGACGAAATCGTGTCAAAGTTCTTTCTTCGAGAGTGATACATTTTTCAACAGACTCATCTGAGCAATGGCGTGGGTTAGAAGACTGAATAATTAGGTTTCATTTTAATCGAATCAAGTATTCATCTAATTTGATCTATGTTTATTGGCCTCCTCGAACCCACTGTCCCATCGAATTGTTTTGATACATTTAAAAAACTATTCGCTTTAAAATCTGCTATGTTTGATTATCTTTGTCCAGAACGATTAATACCGACATGTTACACTGTGCTGGGATGGATTGTACACGACTGAACAAATTGCCTCAATCGAATTTTGTGGAGAGGTAAATGCAAATTCCACAACAATGCGGTTGTTAATTGACATAATTTCTGCTACAAGTCTGGAGAAAATTCCCATTACGTTCGACAAACTGATTTGCAAACAATGCCTGTGTGATGCTCATTGGGTTACAGGTTCATGATGTCCCTATAATTTTCCATTCAACATGGAACTGTTTTATTTTAGGTAAATTCTTTCTCTTGAAAACTTTTTGAGACTTTTTTCATAGCTGTTCAATACTGAATTCAGTTCTAGTCAACCATTTTTCCAATAGAACAAGTGGATTATTACGATAATTGTTAAAGACAATTTTGTTAAAATTATAAAATATATCTATGTTGTCTTTTTATCATTTATTGTTCTGTTTACAATCATTAACATATTGATGAAATAAATCTTTCGATAAAACCGAAAATGTCAATATCTCCTCACATTCTCACAGAGGAAAACATGAATCAAATATCTGACAGAAAACAACTACTTGCCCTGACGGACACTGAAATGAATTTGACGTATGTTTGTGCAATGTTCGGAAAGTGATTATTATTGGAGAGTCTCAATCTAATGAAACAAATATTTAGATGCCAATATCTCCACACACACTCTCACAAACTGTCGTGTTTCTTGCTTTGCTTGCGAATTGGAGACTAGGAGGGGTTTTGGATGTTATTCATTTTGTGGACCAAGTAGACTCTAATGGTAACACTTCTAGGTATTACTTTGGACTCTAAAATTATCATACTTCTGACTTCTCCATTCGCACATTACTTATATGACATACGACTCTGGGAAGACTCTAGTCCGTCATCCGAAGTTTTTAGGCAACAAAAAAGCCTTAAGAATAGGTATTGCTTGTCTATGGTAAAGATAATCTTTTGGAAACCGATTCTAATAATTTAAAATAACATTCTACAAATTCATCAAAACATGTGTAAATATCACACATTCTGATAGCCATGACTATTAGTATATCGGAATCTCAGAGTGATAAAAGACCATAGAGATGCCTTTTCCATCCTTGTCTTGAAGGCAACATAACTTTGTTTACAAGCGAGGGCCTCATACATGTTAAGCCCGTATTCAATCGGGTAGTTTCGTGTATGCCCGCTCATTTCATTCGGATCAAGTTGTCATTCTTCGTTTGTGTTATGGTGTCCATAACGTTTCACCACCCGCCACCCCTCTAGCCAACAAATTGTATAGAAAAGGATAGTTCATGTTCACTTCAAAACAGGTATTTGTATATGTATAGGCAGGGCATCTCTATGTCTTTTATTACTCTGAGATCTAAATCGATAGGTGACCACCAGCAAGTGTAATGTGAGTTGTCTAGATGACAATTCCTATGTCGGATGCTTGCTTTTAGAATGGGCACCGACCACCTGCGTTGAAGCTGTAGGTTTCCCGGGTTCTCCTACAGATCAAATGTGAATTACCACCAAAAACTAGTAGGTGAGTCGCCACTGCAAATAATAATAATAATAATAATTGCCGTGTTCTACCCGCACAGGCTTGCCTTTGGGTACACTCCAAGAGTGTTTATGAGGGAGTTTAATAACAATAATAAATGTTGTTTATTGAATCAGAATTTCATTCAATTCAAAAGACTATCGACCGAGGTCCTTTCTGCCCCAGGGTGAAATTTTATTATCATAATTTCCACAGTACGGAGACTGTACACTTCGCGAAGACTCATTTATTTGAAATATTGTGAACTGTATTTCGGAAAAAATCCAGCCCAAACGGAAACGCCACTGCTCGCAACTGATAAATGCCGGCGGCCATCAGAATTTTCACATAAGGCGTTTTACGATTTTATATTCTCTTTGGTAAAGTGCGACGCAGGGGGTTGCATACTGCATTTAATTTAAAGCAAGCCTTTGGCGATCTTTCAATTTTATATAGGAGCTTTTTTAGATTACTCTCACAAGAAAAATGGTGTTCTCAGATACGGGCGGATCTTTCCTTCTATTTTTACGCCAAACCCCAAAAATTATTGGCTGCTGAAAAATATATTTCATGCAGATTCATTTTCTTCATCGACTCATTGGAGAGAATCGTTCATCTGGGGGATGAAAACTAAAACATATATTTTTCAAGAGGGATACCAAGGTTGCGTAAATTTTTTCGCGGAAATGGCCTTCTGATCAAATGGATCTGCTATGCTGGAATCTGTTATAGAATCCTTCAACATACCTTTGTTTGAATAAAAATGCACTGAGTTCGTAATGAAGTGAAACTTATAACCAAAAAAATACGTTAAACGGTTTTATAGTAAAAAAAACATAATAATGATGTCGATAATATATTTAAAACTGAAAAATAATTAGGTAGGTACCAGTCATCACCGTGTGACCGGACAAAAAACAAATTGTCAGATTTATGGAGCTTCAACATATTTTGGACAACCAACAAGAAAGGTAGCTTCATTTTTAAATAAACAAGATATAAGAATTGTCTATAAAACAAATAATACGTTGGGAAGGTTTATCAAAAATAATAAAGACAGATTCCAAATTCGAGAAATCAGGGGTACCTATATAAATTTAATCATGGTACTTGTCCTAAGGTATACCTATGTTGGTCAAACTGGTAGAACATTTAGAAATCGCACTCATGAATATCATATGAGTTATGTGACAAATTCAACACACTTTTGATGAAGAATTAGAGATTTTACACATAGAAAATGAAGGATTAAAGCTATATCATTTGGAATCATTAGAAATAAATGAACCTAAAAATTCAATCCTACTACTTAACGATCAACTTGATTTGAATAATTTGCCATTGTTGAACTAATTTTCTGAGATGAGAACAAATTTTCATGTTTTCTAAATCAGTCTGTCATGTTACGTTATTATTTTCTTTAAGTAGAACTATATAATTATCATTTAATCTCAATATTTCATAGTGGTCGAGGTGTTATGAGCTTTTGTTCTCACCCAGGTGGCCCGGGTTCGATCCCCACCGTCATCACGGAGCTAAAGTGGTTCGGAATCCACTTTTCAAGCTGTAGCTGGCGGGAGCGCAGATTTAAATCTAAAGCTCACTTTATAGCCACATCTTTATTTATTGACTTGTTTGAAACTTTTAGCTGAAATTTTTTCATGAAAAAGTAGGTTTTTATCTCCTATTTAAACCTTCCAAATTTCGTTGCGATATACCAGGTGGTTTAAAAATTAGTAGAGTGGGAATGGACTTTAGACGGGCACTGTATAAACCTATATATACAAGAATTGCTCGTTTGACGATATTAGATGAACAGTAACTACATTCTTTAGATTCTGTGCAAAGATGAACATTACGGTTTGGCATAAATGCCTGATATACTTATAAACTCGCTCATTTCTATATAGTGCACCGCATAAAGAATAGTTTGTGGTTTGTCCCTTTCTTCATCGTCAACACTTGGTGGTTTTATTAAGTTCAGTCTTCCCAATTTTTTTATTTTCGTTAACCTGAAGTTTGCCGCCGCTTGCCCATCATATCTTTCGCAGGACCCCTTCTTTCGACAAGTTAAAGAACTAAACCCCTTATTAAGGCAGATTTTTCCACGAAACTCATACAATCAACCAAAAAGTGAAAGAGTACAGGGATATCCTTGGATTACCATACGCCGGCTCCACACATTGTGGCCAGTTTTGGGGCCAACAGCATAAGTCCTTTGTGTGGATGAACGAAATAGGATTGGCGCCAATGTTGGACGGCGCCAACGTTGGACGACGCCGACGTTAGCTCTCGTGTTGGGAGTTAACATAGTCAAGTTGGTGCAAACGTTGGCCCTAACACTGGCCCCAGTATGTGGAGCAGTGGAGCCGGTTTTATGTGAATGTGAAGGTCCAATAGTTCCTTAGAGGGTGTATGTTATTGCTGTAAATATTGCCGCTGCCCGCCGCAACATGTTTCGATCTTTCGCATAGCGCTTACTTTGTATTCAAAACGCTATGAATATTATCAATTTGTTCATTAGATATTTATAGGCTATGAGCACAGAAAATGAAAACTCTTAAAATTTTCCGTCACATAGTAAGAACCGTTGGAAAAATACACTTTTGTCGTAGTTGTAGAAAAACACCTAGTAATTAGAGGTTTTACCTTGAGCTTTATGAAGTATGGCGCAAAAAATAATGACAAAGGAGGGTATGCTTTTCTGGGCCAACTGATCCCGGTCATAAGATTTTGCACACTTTTAGATATATAAAAAAGAATTTTCCCAAAATTTCAACTTCCAAACCATTCCGGAACATCTTCAAATAAGTTCTTTCAGAGCAGAGTTTGTGAAGGTAAAATATGATAAAATAGACATTCTGGCAACAAAGCGTATGTGTTTATCCTGGGTTTCAATGTACAATAAATGGAATATTTAAGCTCTGACATTAGTTATTGAATTAATTCAAGAGCAATGCCACTTTGCATTTTTGAAAATGATTGATAAGAACATATTATAGAAGATAACCTATTCTAGATTGAAGAAGATTTAAATGTACAACTACATTACTCATTCCTAAGCATTTGAAAGAATTTATATGTGTTCTCATGAATAGCCCAAACTTCCCTATCAAAAGCATATTACCTCCTTTCAATATTTTTGAAGAGAACATCGACGAAATGACATTCACAACTTGTCTCCCCTGTATTTAAGTTTCCAATAACATAATTGCCCTTCTGCGAAGGCTATCAGTTAATGGATCAAAATATTAATAAGTAGCTCCCCAATGTAGAAGGAAATTAGTACTTATGAAAAAATGCTTGGTCATCTTTTTCATTTGCTACAAAGTTTCCATAGTTAATCATAATTTCCGACATCCAAACCGAACTCTCCTCTACTAAGCTCTCTCCCAAATCGATTACCCCATTGTACTGTGGCAGCAATAGTCAAAGCAAATGAGATATTTCATTCATCCTAATTCATCTCGTTATTTATGAACCAAAAATTTTTATATCATCCCCTTCGAGTATTTCTATTCAAAACTCATATTGTTAATCACTTCAACTTTTACATTAAAGTCACAGTTTGTTTTGTGACTATAGCAGTACCTAAAAGCTCCGAAAGAAAACAAATAGTTTCCCAGCTAATTCTTCCATTTTTCAAGAACTCTTCAAATGTTTCACTCATACAAAAATGTGTCGGTCTCGGTAATACTTATATTAAAAAAATGTATCCCAAGTACCCATCAGCACCAGCAATAATGCACGGAACACGAAGAAAGGGCGCCTGGGGCACTGGAAATTGAAATGAAGCAAAAAATACTAAAATGTGGTCTTTACATTGGTACAGATCAATAATTTCTTGGCGATTCACCAGAAGGGGCCTTGCAAGATGGTACTGCTATTATAGAGGTGAAATGTCCATATTCGGCGAAATCGATGACTCCTCAAGAAGAAATCGAAAATGGTAAGATTACCTTTTGGAGAAAAAAAAAACAGGAGCTGTCAATACGAGTCACAAATAGTACCTATTATCAAATACAAGGCCAGTTGCATGTAACAGGATATGTAAAGTGTATTTTTGAAGTTTGGACTTTCAAGGGAATCAAAATTTCGGAAATTGAAAGGGACGATAATTTTTGGGAACTTAGAATGCAGGGGCCCTACAAGTTTTCTTCGACTACCATATGATAAGGGAATTGGTTGATCCTATAAAAATAGGAATTATGCCAATCAGAGATTATAGAAGTTTCACTTGTTTCTTTTATAATCCCTTAATTGACTTTTATTAAAACTGAGAATAAATTGTTGTTCTGATTTTGTTATTTTTTTATTGCAACTTCCTTTTTTTGAACTCGTCCAGTTGTGTCCATAAGAAATATTTAGCATTTTCATTAATTCACGTATTTTTATTGTATAGTTTGTTTTGTTTCAAATCAAACACAGACTTTTAATCTAATCCTCATCAAACATTGTACGTTTAATACATACTCCGCATTCCAGGATTGATTTTACAGACAAATAAACGGCGCCCCACTGGGATCCCTTTCTGTCACCTGTGATTGCCAATATATTAATAGCGGACTTCGAAAATAAAGCCCTATCCTAAAACCCTCCTGTTGGCTATGATACCTTGATGACATCTGGCTTCATGGTTTCATGGCTTCATAGATTTCTTTCTGGCCAATAAAAAAATATTGGAGTTTGAAACATACTGTTCACATGTACCCTGTAATATATCGTACTCACGATCATTTGTATAACTACAGCCTTGGTGGCAGTGCTCTCAAATTTCAGCACAGGTCACAATTCAAATACAATAAGATCTGGTTGGTGCCTTGTCTTATCGTAACAGATAACATTAAAATGTCCTATTATAAAAAAGCTGGATGATCACTCAACTCTTTTATTGTATCTTCTTGCAACCTTCTTTCAATCTGTCAAAAAATAATTTCTCACTCTCTCGTGTGTCATTAAGTGTTGTCGTGCACTAGACAGGAGTGGTCGCTATCCTCTAATTAGTAGAAGCAGAAGGGCATGAAGAGCAGAGGGCTTTTCACATTCGCACTTGCAATTACAGAGCACGAAGGCGAAAATTGGAACTTCCTTCGTGGTCAGTAGCGTTATTTAGAGGTATCAAGGGGGCAATTGTTAATGAAATACATTACATACCACCAATTGAAAAGACGTAATAATATTTTCTTGCCGACTTACAGCGTTAAATGGACTTTCAATTGCGCCATTTTCTTTTGATAGTCTGCTTGAAGGTAGATCACCTGGGAGTGCAGCTTCAAATTTAAGGTGATGATGTGCTTGCTCATGGAGCGTTAACCCAATAATTGAGAATGATTTCTGTATACAGAGTGTCCATAGAATAAGCTCTCATATATATATGCGGATCAATTTTTACCTCCAATTGCACATAGTTTAAGGCGAGTTTATATATAGTGTGACCCATTTAAGATGGAAGCACCCTTCTAAAACTTACATTTTTCAACCGCCACTGTAAGCAACTGAGGATGCTGTGATTACAGATCACGATTATCTTCACAATAGTGTCGATATGAGGCACAAAGTATGTGAATTTGTGAAGCTCTTATCTGGTATGTCACATAGTCACATTTAGACTATTGTGAGTAACATTTGGCATCACATTGTGATATCTTTGCCCGGTCAAGAGGGGCCCCAAATAGAAGTTAATGATATTGTAATTCACGTCACTCATGTGATTTGAAACTTGAATGTGTTTCAGTTTACTGTCTTTGAGACCATTCTGTGTTAACTGGGGCACGCCCTCCGGATGTATCAGTCCTCCGGAGATAATGATAACATATATTATAACGGGTTCGAACATAATGGGAAATGGGACCAAAACTGTCAATCCTTTGTCTGTATTGCTCAAAAGAGATCAGTGAATGTAACTGAGATGGAACTGTGTGCACATTATTACCTGCACCACACAATATACTTATATAACTACAGACAAATAATAAAGATTATTTTATGCCTCAATCACCTGTCAGTGACGTCGTACAAAAAAATTATTTTTGTTCAGGAAATGCTATGTTCAAAGGGTTCAAAAGCCCTACTATAAAAATTCTGAGAACTCATGTGATGATGAATAAACTGAATAAAATATGCATTGCACGGTTTGAAACTTTTTATCTAGTAATGAATGAACTGGAGTCTTTGCTATCCCAACACCGATTCACAATTTTTAACATCTTAACGTGTGTTTCAGTCACCAAGTGTCCATCTTCAGCAGGAAGAGTTAACTGAGTCGAATATTGAATTGAACATGTTGTTATTCATATAGTCCAAATCGGTCTTATCGTGCGGGTTAGTGCCGATGAAAATTATTATTATCAACACATCTGCTTTTCGCATGTGAAAATTGTATATGTGTGTCTCATGTATCATTGGGACTCTATTTGATCGGGTATGATTCAACACAAAGAAATAAGAGGAAACTAAATAAATTGTTGGTGACTAAGTCTCACACCCGCACGTTAAGACCGATTTTGACTATATCTATTTAATTTTTCTTTCATTATAGTGTTATTAAAAGAGAAAAAATCAATTGAACGACGAAAATAGAATAATTAATATATTTTCAAAATTTGAATTTCCACACATATATGTTATGCATATTTTTCGTGAGCTCTAGCTAGGCTAGCTAAAATTGGCCCAGCAGACATGGATCTTGCATTCTTGAGTCTGATATCTCTAGCAGTACTCAACTGGGATGATATGAGCTCATCTCTCCTGATCCTATTTTCTTTGGTCTGGCATCCTCCAAGCAAGTAGCAAATTCTGTATAGCATGGCAGGTAAGTATAAAATAAGTATAGTTACCACTCCTAAACCTAAAACTAAAATTCCAGTTCGAAAGGGAGTGAGATCGTAATACGGTACAGTGTAGGTGAGTTCTGTTTCAGCTCCTTTCTCAGAAACATCTGTAGTGGTCTCATTGGATGTTGCCAGTTTGAGGGTTATGAGACAGATGAAAAGGCTGGTATATGCTGTGATAGACATCTTCTGTAACAAATTTCATTGTTAGTATTTTATTCTCATTCCTGAACGAAGAAAGTATAATTATGTTTGTTCTTGAACTCAGTTGGAAACCCTTCACAGTGGGAACAGATCTTGGTTCATTTTTTGAATCAGTAAAAAGAGATAATTTCAATTTTTTCTCTTCCATGCCGGCGAATGAGCATTGGTACGAGTTCCATATTTAAATTAATAATATACCTAATTATTTTTTCTGACAAAGTTTTAATTAAATTTGAAGACTATTTTCAATGATATTTCACTAATTATTTTTAACATGTTTATTGCAATTGTACATGTCTGTTTTATATCATCTGTTGCATACAACTTCGTGTTCACTTTTTCCCTGATGATGACAATAAACTTTGTCGAAATATTGGAATAGGTGTTGAAAGAGTATACTTCCCGCATGCCCAACAAGTTCCCTGCTAGCTTGATCTTAACTAGTCAGCAAATACTACCTCTCTTCTATATGATGACACTGTTAAAAAAAGCTTACCAGTTATGATGGCATTTCTCCTAAATTTTAATAATAATAATAATAATACTCCCTCGTAAACACTCGTAGAGTGTACTCAAAGGCATAGCCTGTGCGGATTGAAGACGGCTATTATTATTTGCCGTGGCGGTCCGGGGCGACTTACTGATTTTTGGTGGCGTATTCACTTTTCAGCTGTGGGAAAACCTGCACCACCTGGTCGGTGTGCACCCCAAGCTAGCACTAAACGAGATTGGCATCTAGACAACACACAATACATTTGCTTTCAACAAGGCATGTGGTCTCCTATCGATCCGATATCAAGTATTTGAGAAAAAATCTCTCGTACTTTGTAGTTTTTCCAAAATCAGTGCAATGAACTTAAAAAATCAGCTGTACTCATTCTTAACTCAGCATAAAATGTTATTGACAAGCCAACATGGACAAAATGAACTCGTCTGTAGGACAGACAAATATCTTGAATCGAAATCAGGTTGTTTTACTCAACGGCACTAGTAGCCTTCTTGCAGCATCACCAAGGGAGTTCCACAGGGATCAGTCTTGGGTCCTCTACTTTTCAACGTTTTGCGAATGACCTCATAAATTTTGTAGAAAATATTCCGAATGTCAAGATTATATGTTACGCTGATGATACTGATCATTATATCTGGTGATTGCCAACATTCACTGATCTATTCTACAGAAATGGTATACAATAATATACTAAGATGGTCTGAAAATAATAATTTTCTATTGAACCGCAAGAAAACAGTATTGATATATTTGCCACCTATAATATTCAAAGACAGAAAAACAAATACTCTGCTCTGAAAACATGAAACTGCTAGGAGTTACTTTTGACAGGCAATTATTATGGACAGAGCATGCCAACCAATTATTACAATTACAATGTATTATTCCAATTTTCCAAGGGGGAAACCGCTGAGAAAATTGTGTACACTAACTCCCAAAAACCCTAAAAGTAATGCCTCGAATAGCCAAGTAATTCCCGAGTAATACCCAATAATTCCTGAGTAATACCCCGAAGTAATGCCAGTAATGCCAAGTCAGAAAATTAATAAAAATATTGAATCGTGTCTTAATATTAGGTTTTTGTCAAGTACAATTTCGAAGAACTTTTTGTTTTTTTTTTTTCATTTATCAATTCTAATTTCGCCAGTGCTCCCAATTCCCATGTTTTGATGAACTTTTTTTTGGCATTTCAACGATTACACGAGAACAATCGTACATGTAATACTCATACACACATAATGGCTTGTCTTTTTATACAGCTACAAGTTAACAAATCAAAAACCACCTGGCTATACAAAAAAAAATGGAAGATTTAGTCTCCGAAAACCGTTAACGGGAAAGAATTTATTCAAAAAGTAAACATTGCTGTGCAAAAACCTCCATACAATAAGGGTGAATCAACTGTAAGAAATGATTTTGTTCAAATACAAATACCATAATAACGTTAACAAAATTATTTTGGAAGGGTTAGTTGGCGAATCAAAAATATACACATCAGAATATACGATGATGAGGACAATATCTTCCGAGTCGACAAGAAACAACCACCACGATATATTTAAAAAAAGAGATTAATTCTGTTGGAAACTGGCAAATTTTGAAAGTGAACTTTGAACGCCATGAATATCGAATTAATTCAATCGAACACTCCACTATTCTTGCTATACTTAGTATCTGAAATCTGATAAAAACTTTTCAAGTACTTCATAATACTTCCTCCGCATGAGCAGAAAATCGAAAAATAGTTTTATTTTAATATGCGATACTGTAAAAAATATATCATATAAAAGCAAAAGCTTCTGGTGAAAATATATTTAAATTCATGAAAGTATATTCAAAAATATGTATGGATAAATAATCTTTTGTGTCTCACCTTCATTCACAACTCAACTTCTTACTTCACTGGCAAATTCTAATATGAAAAGAAAAATGTATTGAGGCTTAAATAGATTTGCCAGGTAAAATTGTTTATGATCCGAAAATAGAAGACAATGTAAATTGTTAAGTGCAATTTTCGGTGGAAGATAAGACATTCAGAATTACCCTAAAAGATTATTAACTGCTGTGGAATATTTCAGGTATCTTCGAATTTTTCAATACACTGATAAGATGTAGTATGGCTCATACAAACTGAAATGCCTATGCATCGGTTGTTCAATAAGATAGGATTGGTTGCTGATGTATATTGCCATGGTACAAGTACATTTTTTATTGCATAAAATTTGGAAATATTTCAAAA
Source organism: Chrysolina haemoptera (assembly GCA_958298965.1). Lineage (NCBI taxonomy): Eukaryota > Metazoa > Arthropoda > Insecta > Coleoptera > Chrysomelidae > Chrysolina > Chrysolina haemoptera. The sequence continues at coordinate 10,680,143 of OY282596.1, read as the reverse complement.
CATATTTACAAAATAATAGTTTACAATATAATAGTTAACAAAACAAAAGAACACGATTTCCAACACGACTTCCAACATGGACTAGAAAGTAAATAATAATTTACAATGTAGGTAATTACTCAAATGTAAAAAAACCGTGGGTGCTTTCGATCTATGACTGTGGATAATAGAAGTGTTAGAAAAGATAAAAGTGTGATCCATATACAATGAAATTTAAAATTTTTCTTTCATGTCTAAATTGGGCCGTTGTTATATTTTTAGATTTCAGTGCGTACGAAACAAGAATATTTCAGGGCAGAGGTAATTTCCTAAATATATTTAGTGAGATGACCTGTAGGATTATCGCTGGCTTTTGTTTTTACAGGTAGGAAAGGGTTTTTGTTTTGGTGAGGAGACTACGCCCGCCCACCCAATTAATCAATGAGTTTTCGGCTTCTCGTTTTGTTCACCGACCACTGCTATGGCCCAAAGCCCAAAGGCTTTAGGTGCCAGATGGTGCGAAGAGTAATTCTTTAGGTTAATCTAACCAGAACGAAATAAACTTACTTAGACATTTCAATGCGTGGAAATTAAACACGTAAATTTTGCGAATACTAAATAAATAAGCCTTTTCAATGTCCAGAAAAGGGTACATTTAGGCCCGTGTTAGAAATTAAATAGACATTCGAAAGATGTCTTCAAGACGTTCCGAATATGTCCATATTGACGTCTCGAAGACGTCTTCAAAACGTCCCGTTTTGTAACAATGGAAGTCTTAACGTTGTGTTATGGACGTCTTTAAGAAATTACTGGACGTATTGAAGAATTCCGAACATCTTAGGGTGGACGTTTTGAAGACGTCTTCAAGATGCCTTTATGCTGCTATGTGGGTTAATTCTACAGGTAGAAAATTTTTCATTGTAAGGTATAAGAACTCAAGGGTACTGAAACCATGATTTATATACATTGTTTGATTTTTGAGAATTAGTGAAGCTTCTATTTAACTTGCAATGTTAGTGTACCTACCTTTGTGTCAGCAAATGTTTCGACTATTTCAGACGTCTAAAAAAAAAACTTTGGTGGGGGATCTCCAGACCCCCTACTCGAAAAATTAAATTCGGCAAAATAGAGCGAGGAAAGAAAAATAAATTCTAAGATTTTTTTTTGTTTTTTTTTTTTTCGAAAAATCATTTACATTGAAATCCCTTTCGCCATCGCTTACAGGAATAGTCTGAAAGCGTTGAATGTGAGGAACCTGTGATAGAAATTTCTAATGGCTCTGCAATCACCGAAAAAAAAGCCATTTTTTTAATTTTTCAATATTTCTGGGGAACGCAATCTCTGATTGGTCACTATAATGAAACGTCCTTCAGAACAGTCTCGCGCGCATGCGTATTTGTTTAAAATTTGAGCCACCGGCAATCAGGCACACCAAAAGATACGAAAAAGGCGTAGTGTAATAAGGGTTTTACCTGCTTATTCAAAAACCATGACAAATGGAAAAAAACGGGTCTGTATATCTGACTTCGGCGTTCCAAGAAGTTCTGAGCTGCGATTTTTTTTTTTTTTCAAATAAGTTCAAAGGCCTCAGATTTATTTTTTGAACAGACCAAAAAATCAACTTTCTCCTAGAGCCTCCGTATTCTCTATGGATGATCTAGAAACAATGCTGAACAGCAGAAGAGACAAAATATTTTCGAAAAACAAGATTTTGGAAAACTGATATTTTTAGAACGAAAAATCCGATTACTAAAAAAACTATGATCAATAGAGCGGAACGGATTGAATTTCTGAAATCCGCAGTCCATGATCTCCCTTACATACTACAAATTCAAGCAGTACTGAGCCGTGAAAATTTATGGAAAGTTTGAATTTTCAATATGAGTATTGTAAAATACACCCCCTGGTTCCATAGCAAACTCATCATCAGTACGTGAAGAAGAAACATTAGTATTTTCAAAAACGAGTGTTGTAAAATACACCCCTGGAAATTTTCAAAAACGAGTGTTGTAAAATATACCCCTGGAAATTTTCCAACACAATTGATACTTTCCACAAATTTTTTTCGAATTTTTCACACCTGCCATTCGTTATAAAATGACATTATACACCCGTCCTTCACGGGAGTTCAAGAGGTTAGATTACACCCTGTATATTTTGAGTGATGTTACAAAAATGAAAAAGCTCTTAATGAATGTTTTATCATCTCAAAACATGCACAGACTCAAACTGGAAAAGAAAAATCAAATGAAAAAACGTTTGGAATACATGTTTAATAGAGTAAAAAAATATCACTAAACGATACACTTTTATATAAAAAGCTTTTAATTTACGATCACATTACCGAAAGAATAATAAAATCTCAAGCTGCTTTAAAGGAATATATTACAATAATAATCAATTCTGGAGGTAAAATAGGAATTTTAAGGAAATAACTGAAATGCATAACTAACTGTACTTTTCACTAACATTTTGTATTGTAGTATTGAATTTGAAAATTGAGACATCCATATTTTAATTATAAAAAATGTATAAGGCTCATTTAGAATGTGTCTGCTATTTCATTAAAATATCTCAAATTCAAATAGTCTGATTGCAATAAAAATAGATATATGGATATATCATTTATAGGTAGCCACATTTTAAATAAGCAGCTACTACATGTATAAGATTTGTAAAAATTGTTTACAATAAAAAATTATTTATACCTAACACAATCTAATAATGTATTATCGATGAATGTACGCCTAAGTATAAACACTTTTATAAATCCGTTAATAATCTATATGCACAATTCATATTATATTTACAAAAAAATAGATGAGATACAATGCATTATTATTTTATATCAAACATAATCAAAATAGTAACGTACAAATCACTGGACTTGAAGACTATTCCACATTAAATAAAGTTCCGGCATAGATCACTATTTTTCACATAAACGACTGACTTTACAAGTGACCTCAAAATCATACACAAAAACTCCATCCTATATTTAATGAAAAGTGACATCAACAATTAAAGCTAAATTAAGTATACATAATATAAACTGTCCTGAAGTTTGGTTCATTTACAAACTGAATATCAACTCGGTCGATATTCTATAATTAAAGGTAAATAAGCAAATAATATCAAATATACAGATCAAAAACTTTTTCCCTTAGGTAATGCTATTGTCTAGTTCCTAAACTGTAGATAGTGACTCATCGGTTTTTAGGGGATTTGAAAGTGCGGAAAGGATGAACGAAAGTGCAAAGTAAAACTTGATTTGAAGCCAAGTACCTAAGTAGCTGATTTCTGTTCTATTTCTTGACCTGCTTTATGTAAATTATGAACCCTACAACCTATGAGTCACTATCTACAACTAAGGAACTAGACTATACTATAGAGGTATCCATTTACAACATTATGTAATTTTTACACGGCATCTGGTAGAGTAAATAACGCCCAGAAATAAATTCCGATCCACGCCATGTGAAATGCAGGGTGTTGATATCTAATATTTTTAGTTTTTCAATATATTTTTTTATAACTCCCGAATCATTATGAAAACTCAATGAAACTTGGTTAGTATGGGGAGGTTTGAGAATTTCCTGAAGATTTTGTAGAGGGCACCAGTTACCCTAAGATCCCGTCATATTTTTATTCCTTATTTTTATGAGGATATATACAAAAACATTATTTGTTTGGGAGGTTGTAGACAATGTAGAAAATAAAGTGAAACAAAAATATAAAGAGTTCAGTAAGACGAGCTGAGCCGAAATTATTCATAGATTATATTAATAACATCCCAAGGAATCTCATTGAGAATACCAGAAGTGATGTATCACTTAAATATAATAATGCCAATTCTTTCTATCTCATTCCTGCCACTGGATATTAAATAATAGATAATTTATAGTGTGGAAACGTAACGAGTGCAGGAAACAGACTTTCCGAGTTCTGTGCACTATTTTTCCTACGGCCATGCATATTCAAATTATGTGAATTACAAGTGTTTAAATATGAATTCTGGGTAGGTGATTATTATGTTTCTAGTCATATTCAATTTCACAAAAGATGTACACCAAACTATCACTAATCGTTAGGTATAAATTCTCCTTCCAAAATTCAAAGTGTGGGATGTATGAGATCAATAGTAGAATATGAATGGTTTTGTCAGTTATCTGCATGAAGAGCAGAAATCACTATATAGAAGTAAATGGTCAAAAGTCAGTATCTAGACCTTATTTTATTTTGGGCTCACTCTTGAAAATAATAAATATCAATGACTTCACCAGCGATCACTTTAACTAAGAAAATATCACCTCAGTAGTTGATAAAGCATCTGAAGAAATTGGGAAAGTTCAAAAATGGTCCTTAGATATTGAACTAGTAATGAATGATGGGAAAACTGTGCTTTTACGTTACAATAATTTAAGGACTAATTTCAATTACAGTTTGCTGGTGAAATAGCCAGACGCCATTTTGAAAAACAAATGATTTTTTTAGTGTCAAAATGTAGCTCATGTACAACCATTTCACCAAAACAAAATTTCAAGGAAAAATTCCAATCCATTCAAAAGTTAACAGGGGGAGGGTTACTTTATGGACACACTATAGAATAGGTTGAGTATGGCTGATTGGAAATGTTGATTTTAGAGCGTTAGTACAATAGAGAAATTTGATCAGCATTACAAGTTTTGTAATATACAAAAAGTTTGAGCAAATTCACTTAAAGCCAATTTCCGATTAATATGGTGTGGTCCTTTGAGAATTGTCCATGTGAATAAAATACATAAAATCCGCAACACCTTCTAGACAGTTTAAAATACTAAAAAACAAAACACGTAAATCCGTCAGTCGAATACATGTAGAACATTTCTATTAATTTCTACTTAACTAGGCTAACCGGACCGAACAGAAGTGCGCCGTAATTGCGCCACTGCGAGTATACACTGTCCTTGTCACGTCCCATCAGCGTAGCGAGGCACTCGGAAAGGAAACTAGCAGCCGCTGGAGGGTAAGTACGCATCCAATCACAGTCACCTGATCGTGCGCCATATCACAGTATAACACGCTCAATAACACAAACATGCTTTTCTCTTCTTAATAGGTTTTCTTCAATTTAACAACCAAGATACAACAATACTATGCTACAAGGTCAAAAATTTGACGACAGTGTCAAAAAATATACCAACTGGTGGTTTCAACAAACGAATATTTAGCCCCACACAGCACATGACAACCAATGGATGCCTGTTTTACATCCACAAGTCCAAACGTCTATAGATGTAGAATGTACATCTATTGTATGTACAAAACACAAACATATGACGGATATTCCCATTTTGTACATCCAATGTACATATATATACATATAATCAAAAAAACATGAACTGATATATAATGATGAACTAACTATTTCGTTTCAATCCCAAATGAAAATATAATCTATAGGTATGATTCATTTCTCAACCAATGTATGTATGTTAGATATGTACATATCTGGACATTACTTGTACGTTCAGTAGTAAATATCCATTGGACGTCCAACAGTAAATATGCATTCGACGTCAAATTCATGCACACTCATTCATTATTGATTTTGAATTTCGATAATATAATGATATAGTATCTCACTTCTCATGTACACCCACCGTAGCTTCAGTAGTTTCTGACGTAGAATTTTGAATTTTATTTCATTTTAAGTGGGGAAATATTTCAGGCAGTTACTCATGAAGAAATTCTCATTTGGATTTTTTTATCTAACATCTCTGCTTTCAAATTTTGCTGATGACATTTATCACTCATGAGATCTATATGTCGAGAACCTGCAAAACCTGGCGGACTGAAGAAACCCCTGATTATTTATTACAGGTTGATGGCTATGACTTCGTTAGAAACGATAGAGGTTCAAGAGGAGGTGGTATTGGGCTATATATTAAATCTCATATGAAGACATGAAAAATGAGAAATAAAAATTCAATCAATCAATTTATTGAAGTATGACACATTGGAGGTGGGTATTTGTGAAGCTGTGGGTAAGTTCCGGTTTCGATATAATAACATTTTGCTGAATTTTCTGAATTGAGGTAACTTTACTCTTATGAGACTTTTATATTTTTTGACCTACGCTGTATGCTGTTTGACTTGCATCCATTCTATGTGCACCTAATATGATTATCGAACAACATCAACTTTGATGGTGCAATTAATAAAAAAAAATCCAATATTGCACAGTTAAATGGTCACTCTGTATAGCAAGCAGATATTGATAACTATATAAAAATGCCTGATGTATGAATATTCTTGTTTCATCTTTTGTGTATTTCATACGTGCTAAAGAGAAGACAAGAAAAACACGAAAATGGAAATGCATAATGAAATACGTAAGGGGAACCAGTGAACGAAAATTAAGATTTCACATCATAGTCCCTTATATTTCACTATTGTTAAGCACTTTCCAGAGTTTTATTTATACATTTATCCAATTTTTGTTATCGGTGAATTCATTTATTGAGAGTGTATATTTATTTTATTGTTCTTGATTTGTGCGAAATTTATAAGGTGTTATTATATTTCAGTTGGTTTTGTTCTATTAAATTTTGTTTTAAAATCATTCGAATAATCTTAGGATATATTTTTTGTTCTCTTAAAAAGTGGTTCAGCAGCTTAATTGAATCGTTTTAATCTATGAAATATATGAGAAGACAAATTTCATTAAAATCTATATATGAAGCAGTACAATAGGTACTTATTCCCTTTCTAAAATTGCATCACCACTTCATCAAGTAGTATTTGTGATTCTCTATTCAAGAACAAATAATTTCGAAAAGGGGAACACTAAGAGAACATTGCATGTATTGCAATTTCTTTTATTTTCATCTTCATAATATGCTTCTAAAGTAGTGCCCATTATTTGCAGGACACCTTGTGTAATCTGAATCATCTGTATTCAATTCGGATAAACAATGGATGTAGATTGGACGTCCAGGATATTTGGATATATACCGGATATCCATTTTACCAACTATGGACTTATAATGGAAGCCCAAAATACGCATAAGGTACATCCACTGGACGTTTTCTGGATTTTAATTGTAAGACCCAAGTGGTGTCCTGGCGGCCCATTGAATGAACATTTGACTAATTCTGGACATCCAGTGGATGCGTTGAACTTTCATATTCAACGTCCATTGTACGTATATGTTCTGTGTGGGGCAGAAATGAGCTTCTTACCTGAGGTACAAATTATTAATGTTATGATAGATGATAATATATACATTTACTTATAACTGTAAATAGTGGGATGAAATGTTCATTGGTGAAACAATTAATTGACTGGCAGTAAATCTATCAGGTGAAATAGAGGATTCGCGATATTATTTGATCTCAGATAAGAAGTACAGTCCAAAAATCATCGCAAAATATGATTTAAAATATATGCAGCATGTATTTCGAATACATAATATAAAACTAATATGACTAAATATAGAGGAACTTTCCAAGCATTCGAAATTTCTAAATTTTAGGTAACCTGAATTATGTAGCATAATAACTCTCTTAAAAAAATAAATATGTTTAACATTTTAATTACGACGGCAGCACAAACCTTTGTAAATTGACTTGTAGTTTTTAGATAAGCGAAAAGCATGTGTGTGAACATTACGCTTGGAATCAGGGCGCCAAGGTTCTAGGCAGCAGGGGATCAGGTGACCTTTGAGGTCAGCAAGTTGTATTCTCATCCCCTCCTAATGTATATGCGACACCTTCAACCTTTTGTGCCAAATGTAAACGTCGGCAATGTGGATCCGTACTAAGCGCCTCAAGAATCTGTAATTAAGATGAAATATATGAAAACCAGGATTAGCAACTTGGATAAAAACGTATATTTAATTTTCTGGAGGAACAAGTTTGTTCATGGAACTATTATAATTGTAATAAACTGACTAGGTCAAGCCATTTTTTATAGTTAATTACTTATCCACCAAAAATATAGGCTCAAAAATTATTTGTGATATAAAAACTTTGCCATAAGAAGTACCACCACAGTACGTTGGTCTCATCTGAATGTATGGGTTGTCTGATGATGAAACAATGTTCTGTTTCTTGTAACGAGTTTCATGAAACAGTAACTGAAATTTAATTTTTAATTGATATATATTTTTTTAACTGTACTCAAGTATTCCTACAAGAGTTAAATGCTTATCATACATGTAATATTGATTAGAATTGGAGATAGGAGCACTATCCAAAAAAGGTTAATCTACAGCAGCACAGCATGAGCTGGTCTCGGAAAACTAGCTCAACAACAATATAATAATACTATATACATTACAACAACAATATTGTGATACTTTTGAAATTCACTTCAGAAAAATAGCACAAATATAACTTAAATAATTGAGAAACACCAAATTCTCACAAAATATCACAGTTATACCATTATAATTCAGTTTTGTGATATAAAAGGAAGAAAAGAAAAAAGAAAATTATGTCAATCATTCGTGGTGTATGCAAGTATGATAACTCTTTTATTTCATTTTTAAATAAACTGATATTACAGCTAATTATTATTTACTTGGGGAGAGTGTTATAGTTTTCATGCGTATTGTAATGGGATTATTTAGGCAAGTATTAATACATACAGGTTCTAAGACATTATTATGTGTTGAAGTATTATATTCATGGAGTTAGTTCCTATTTCTTGAATTGAACCATAATAATGAGTTGCAATACAAAATCCTGTGTTGTCATTTTGAAGAAAAAAATAATTATCAAGCAAAGGTCAACAGTCACTAGGGTATTGAGTAAATAAAACAAAAAAAGAAACAGTGTACTTACTGGTTCTCTATATTTAGCCACATAAATGTAAAGTTCTTTTAAAGCTGCTACTGTATCAAACTCTTCAGCTTGTTGAGCAGACAGCTGTTGCATTGCAGAGCCCATTTCTTGATCTGTTATGATTGGCAACATTGCCACATCACTATAAAATTGAGATACCATTTCTCGATACCTTGGTATATCCTGAAATTAAACATGTAAAATTTTAAATGGCGTTCTTAAAAATGGTTTCATCGATATTCAGTAATTAAAACTTTAGAGCATGATGGAGGCTAGTGGTATAAAACAGTTTTGTCGAAGTTTCCATTTTTTCAATATATAATAAATTTCGTAAGTATTGAAAAAATGGTAAAAACTAAACAGTTGCAACAGAACGTTCAAATTTGCTTCAGATCTGTAAAATCGAAATGAAAACAACTTTTCTTTTTAAAATGTCTTGGAATACAAACAAATAAGCCTATTTGTTTTCAGCGAATAATTTGAACCCAGTATAATCGATCACAATTTAAAATGAAACTGTCAACTCAACCCATAAAAAGTAATAGGAGGAGCTTTACAATAGATAATTTGCATTCAATATTTGAAAAAATCTGTAAGAAAATGAGAAGTAATTGAATATTTCTCGACATACCTTGGCAAAGAGTAGTTTATTCGATGGTGAATCTTTTCCCAGGCGATGTTCTGTTGTAGAGCAGGAATCCATAAAGGTCTGAGCAATGACAGACAAACAAGAATCCAAAGTCGATGTTTTATTAATATCGAAAATGAAATCAGGATTCTTTATGAAATTAACCCAAAATCTCAAAGGAAGACTATTGGATTTCCATGCGTGGACAACTTCAGGATCCTGAATACCGTGTTTTCTAGCCGCATCATCCAATAGGTCAAATAACCACTTGACTGCAGGCGGTAAAGCTTCATTCACTGTCAGAATTGTCATGAAGAAATCATCAACGAATTTTTGAATTGTTCCTTTAGTGGATAATAAACGTGTCAAAAATATTTCTGGAATAGCTTTATGGGTCCTTTCTATCATTTTGTTATTAAGAAATTGATGATCGTCGATTGGCTTCACTAAATGATATATCCTTGGGTTATTAGGAGCCTCGATGTCACCATTTGCTATTATAATGGGAGATTGTGAGTTATTCAAATACATACCAGTTACACAGTTGTGACATGGTTGTTTACAGTTATTGAAACTATCATTCTGCCTGGAAATTAGAGACATAACGGCACTTTCTTTGACCCCGTAATGAGCCAATGTGTTGAGTTTCTTCCACCCACAGATAGTTTTTGTTGTCAAATCCTCATCTTGTAACGTCAAGTGACCACCCCGGCCATGCCTCCACTCTAAATCCACTTCATAGATTGACGGCCTTAGTGAGAATGGGGTATTTTTAAATAAAGCATCTAATATCTTTGACTTTACTTGACTGATAGTATCACAGTCTAAAACTTTGCATTGTATTTTTTCATCCAAGTCGTCTTGCACAATATGGAGTGTCTAAAATATAGAAAAAAACTTCATATTAATATAATAATAATATTCATTCCCACAATTAAAATGCATACTTTAACATATTCGATAAACAGTTTTCATTGTCTTGAATAATGAATGATTGAATGTATTTGTTTATACCGCGAAACGAGCACATAGTAGCAATATGACATTTGAATAAAAAGGCAGTCAAAATTCTGTCCAGAGAAAATTGGTGATCATAAGTCATTGTTAGTTGCGGTAATAAATACAGTCATTCATTCAAGTCCATACTAAGTGTAACTAAGAATGGGAAATTTTCGTTAAAAATGCAACAAAACAAAAAAAAACACTTTTCATCAATTTTTCAATAACCTTGAAAATTTCTTATATTTTATTGAAAATAAGCCTTTGAATTCATGAAAAATATTAATTTTTATGTAATGTAATTCCACATTTATTTTTCTATATTTTACTGTGATGAAATAATTTCATATTTCAATTTTTTAAAAGTGACGTGTAAATAAAAATAAATAAAAAAATATATAGTACCATTAATAAATGTAAATCACATTATATTAAATGAAAATTAATCTTTTTCATCAATTTCAATGCTTATTTTTAATACAAATTTAAAAATTCTTAAGATTCCTGAAAAATCTATTATCAAAAAGTTGTTTAAGAATTTTGCATTTTTTACGATATTTTTTCATGGACACACTATATTTTTTCATACCATTCTAAAGTCAAGGTTTCAACGAAAAAAATGAGCACTGATAAAGTTTAAAACGTCTGAAAATTTGTAATTTTCCATTGAAATTACACTTTTGTTTTAATTCGTATACAATTGAAAAATAAATATTTCGCTTTGAAATGTTTTTTTACAAAGTTTCATAAAAATGTTTTTTTTTCTTCGGGAAATAAAAATCAAAGCCAAAAAACGGTTTCAAACGTTTTTCTCGTTCATTCTGAGTTGATGTTGAAAAATAATTGATACAAAAGTTTCACATTTTGCAATTATCTACAACTTGCCCATTAAATTTTTTTGATAGGATGCATATTTCAGCCACAAATCGTGAATAACCTCCCTTTCCGGAACTTTTACCGAGTCGTCTTGACTTTTCCTAATTTACTTATAATCTAAAATAAATTTTCCGCCCACAAACTGCTAAGAATTTTCCATAAATTCGGGTATTTGAAATCGATTTGGCCCTGGTCTTATAGGTAAGCTAGCAATCAACAGAATTACTGTATCCATCAAGTAACTTACAATAACTATCTGCTACCTCACCAAAATAACTCCTAGTAAAGATGAATATACTTACCACAACACTATACTCGACGTTTTCTCTCAGAAGTCGTTCTTCAGATAAAGAATATCTAGCATCATGAGTAATGGCATCCACCAGTCCCTTTTCTATTTGATGTTTGATAGCTTTGAACAATAAAAATAATGAGGAACCAGCATATTCTTTGAGATAATGATACATGCAAAGAGCCATCCAATTTGTTAACATTTTCTCTACAACGCTTTCAGTTCTTCTTAACATTAATTGTGGATGCTTGGTATTTACAGATTTATCTATTAAACGTAGTAATAAACATTTGAGGATATCAGTAGCATATTCCATTTTGCCCATCAAAACTACCATTAATAAGGACGCTACATTTACTCTGAAACAAAAAACAATAATAATCAACAAAAAGCTGCAGTATAAAAAGAACGGAACACTCACTTATTCCTAATATTAAAAGACTTTTGAGATTCCAAAATATCTATGAAAGTTAGTATGAAATATTTGTTATTAATCAGCTGCTCAAACTGTAACATCGCTGTATCATAGTTTGTTCTTGGCAGATTTAGTCGCACCTGAAATATCAATAAAAAAACACATCAGTTGGAAACAGAAGTTATAAAATGACAATACCAAATGAAATATTTAAACTGACCTGGCGAAAAGTAAACAGTGTCTATCGTACTAACTTAATATTTAAAAATTGAAGAATTCCTCTACATCGTGATATGTATGGTTTTATTTACATTTTAAAGAATGTAACTCACCTTAGGGGCATTTAATATGGGGTGATCACTAACACCAGGAAAGAAAACTTTCATAATATAGCTGGTATGGTCTAGAGTAGGTATACCAGAATTTTCTAAGTCGGCAGTGAGATCAGTCATATCAGTTTGAAGTTCGGCAAACGCTGAAAGGACATTAGCTATATTATATTTAAAAAAGATTGGCAGTATTTTCTTACCTAATTTGCATTCAGATCTAACATTACTTTCTAAAGTGTCCATCTGAATTTGTATTCTTTTATATTCCCTTTCAGCTTGAGTCGATTTTCTTCGGTAAACAAATAGTACGGCAACAAAAAATAAAATAAATAGTATTGTGCCAACTGCTATCATTATGACTGCCTCTGGTGGAAAGGCAAATGATCTGAAAATGTCATACTGCAGATGGCCAATTTGAAACCTCAAACTTTTTCCTACTCTAACTACTACTAATGGAAGGTTGGTGTCAGTCTGAAAAAAATAAAATAAAAATAAATTGTGCCATTTTTTCAAAACATTTTCGAAGGCATACCTTGAATCCATTTTCATCAGTACCTAATGGTTGTTGGTCCGGTGGAACACAAACAAGTTGAATCATAGCTAGACCAGTGACATTACAAGATTTTGTTCCAATTGTAACCACAACATCAGATTCTTCACTAGCTGCATTGAGATTATTACCCTCTATTACCAGCCTGTCACCTTGATACAATTTTATCTGGTCAGCAAACTGAAAAAATTTCGGATCCTCCACATATAACAGTTGAGATCGAAGATTTGGAAAATGCTTCTCCAAGTCTCTCACAGACTGCACATTATCCATCAAAAATCCTATGCGAAGGATTAACTTAGGTTCTTTCCTCTGAAAGAAATATTTTTAAATGAAGAGATCATCTTCATAAACCACAATAATGGTCAATGGACTGGTAGTGTAACATAAATAAACAGAATGAATATATAAATCTTTTTTTTATTATTCTCTATAAGGTTAGGTTAGGTTAGGTTAGGTTAGGTTTCAGTGCAGAAAATTACTGAGTAAAATTACCATTTACCACCGCAATACTTTCAGATCACGATGCAATACAATATGTCAGATATATGAATTTTTGCTTATATCTTGAAATCATATTTTCAACCAAAACGTCATAATTATTTATTATTTAATAAATAGTATTTGACCAATCCATTTTATCAATAAAATTCAAAAATCTTGAAAATTCAAAATGAAATTGATTTCGAAAATGAGTTTATGGCATATCAGATGGAAAGATGGAAAGTAGTAGTGAATGTGGATCAACTGCGATTCGAAACCGGGAACTCTTGGTTTCTGGCAAAGTGCGTTAGACCGCTACGCTATCGATCCTATTTAAAAAACCGCCCATTCACATTTCAAATTCAGCTTTGTGTTAGTAGGTTGAACGAACAGATGGATATATTCCCGCATGCACACCCAGTGAAATTCTATTAATGCAGAAGCTGGTGTCAATACCATAAAGGATTATCGAGAGGTTTCACATCCGAAATTTCAAAGGTATATGACTCAGGTATATGACTGTTGACTTGAAATAAAAAAATGAGTAACCTACGGTCCGAATGTAATTTGTGCTGAAAAGAAGTTTGTGTTCGCGTACATGGAAAGCTCATTGGATACTTCAACTTTCATACTTTACTGTGAGGTGCTCATTGCAATTTCCCATTGGGAGTACTGCTAAAACGTAATATTATATAACCAGCTTTATTCCCACGAAGGAGGAACTCTGGCTGTGCGTATTTTGACATCAAAGGGCGTCCAATCCAAGGTAATTTGTTTGATCAAACTTCACTTAGTTTTCCACTCGTTTTGGTCCTGATCCTGAAGCAGTTATCTTCAATTTCGGAATTTTAGCAAAACCTCCATGGTCTTCTATCCCAAATACTCCCACATACCAATTTTGAATCAAATCGGATTTAATTCATGAAAATTTACAAAAAAATTCAAAATATCCGACCTCAAAAACCCCCACATACCAATTTTGAATAGAATCAAAGCAAAATCACAAATCTCGTCCGCTATCTTGAATCCGCCATATCGAATTCATGAATTTTGACAAGAAAATCATAATCTCCAACCCCGAAAACCCCCACATACCAATTTAGAATCAAATCGGACCATAATCACAAAACTCGTCCGTCATATTAAATTTATGAATTTTGAGAAAAAATTCATAAACTCCGACCCCGAAAACCCCTACATACCAATTTAGCATCCGCCATATTAGCCATTTTTTATTTTTCTCTTAATCGGACAACTATAATCAGGTCAAAATTCAGTTGCAAGATTCTACCCGAACAAACATAGTTTCATACATACATATATTGCAAGTTAAATAAAAGATTGTAACAATTCCTCAAATGAGGAAGAAATATCATGAGAAGATCCAGGAAAACGCCGATGATCAGATGGAGGTACCTGAAGATTTCTCTTGTTCACTGAATTCTGATACCTTTAGTATTTGATCATTATTGCTTATACCTGGAAAAGGGTTTTGTTTTGATCTCTCTGATTACCTGTCACGTTTTACTTAAATTGAGGCCTTCTTCCTTTCCGTTGGAATTCTTAGTAAGTTTCATTTGAATGGCCTCTTTGAACATTCGCGGGCAATACCCTGAGGTCCGATACAGTACCTGGGTTTCATTAAACATAATTGTATGGTTGTCCTCAGTTAGTAGAGCATGATCTATAACCGCGGATTTCTGGTAATGCCCATACCTGTAGTTTCTCTTGTGTTCGGTTAGGAGGGTGAAATGCTCTTCTGTACATTAAGAATGTCACAGACAGAATTGACAAGCTTCTGGAAAAACCTTGGACAAAAGACCCGAGAGACCCTCTTTCTACTCCAGGTGTTTACCACATTCCTTGCAGCTGTGGTGACAAAAAGGAGCATAAACACTTACCTAGCCGATCACAAGAGGAACGGCAGGTATGGGCATTCCGAGAAATTCCCGGTTACAGAACATGCACTACTAACTGAGGACAACCATAAAATTATGTTTAAGGAAACCCAGTTCCTGGATAGGTTGGTTTGAGCGTGAGTGGGCCCATATCAGGCCCTTCACTGCGGCCAAAGGCTAGGATAAAGTATTACCCGCGAATATTCAGAGATGCCATTGAAAGTCAAAAACACACTTAGAATTTCAATGGAAAGGAAGAAGGCATCAATCAAAGTAAAACACGAAGGCAGGTAATCAGAGAGACCAAAAACAAAACCCTTTTCAGGTATAAGCAATAATGATCAAAAACAAAGCAGGTATCAGAATTCAGAATTTAGTGACCAGGCGAAATTAAGACTAACTGAAGTCACGCCACCTACTAGGTTAAGAACGATAAAAAAGAAACCAGCACAGACACCAAATCACTCAGGCTCAGACGAACGACTCGAACGCTTCGAGACCACAAGCAACAAACCACCTGGTCATAACAGTTAACCTTCTCAATCTTAAAAATATATTTTTAGCAATTCTGGAAAAAATCATCTGGTACGTAATTAATTATCATGAAGTCGTTATTTTGTAAAACTTCGGAAACCACACACAAACATACAGAGGGGTGGTAATAATTTTAAAAGGGGTTCTGACCCGGGGACTTACCTTTATGGCGGCAGGCTTCCTAAGTGATCTTCGACTTCTACTACTATAGACGTGAAACTGGCGATTGACAGGTGGACTAGGACACTCCATTTGTGTAGAACTCAAAACTGTACACAAAGTTCGATTAATAGGTACATTAGGCTCTCCTATAGCGTAAACTTCCATTTCAGGTTTTTGAATGCTGTCCAGATTAGTGCCATGTACAAATATCATTTTTCCACCAGAAACAAAACTATTCAATGGTTTTATCTCCATTATTGTTGGATCTTGGGTGTAATTGAAAGGATTGCCTTCAAGAGTGCGGTTAGCTCCATCAATACTCAAAGTTAGTTTGAGTATATTAATTGGCCTGTAAGCTCGAGAGGTTATGCAAGTCAGTCTCCCGCTCGAAGCCTGAGTCAAATTTACTTGACATATAAACTCATCCAAATAAGCTGTTATTTCCGATCCAACATTCAGATACTGACCAGTAATCGCTAGTTGAGTGCCTCCAGACTGAGGTCCAATAGAAGGATATATCCCAGACAGTCTGATATCTTTATAGCTAAATTCCACTGATGATTTTGTGTAACCTGCCTCGTTGCCTACCTTTACAGGAGCCGTCATTTCTACCCTGGAAGGTCCGGTGATACACTGTATCCTCACAGACACTTCATAATTCACTAATATACAGGGAACCTGACCTATTTTGATTTTCCCCTGTACGTCTTCCTTTTTCAATCCTAAGTTACTACCTTCAATGGTGACCAGAGTTCCACCTTCAATAGGGCCACTCAATGGTTTAATCATATCAATCCTAGGACGAGGACACTCGATGTGTGGCGTGAACTGACAGGACTCTGAATACTGGCAAGAATTGCTGCACCACGTACAATTATATTTAGTATTTCGAGTGACACATAGGGAACAGTCCGCATGTTCTCTATGAGAACCCAAAATGTCACATTTATATAACGTTACATTGATGGAATCCACATGATGATTTCTATTCCAGACGACCTTCACGCTTGCCTCATACTCTCCTTCATTGGCCTCATAAGAATACTGAAAAATGAAAACATTCAACATAATATATAAATCAGTAATAAAAGTTCAAAAAAAATTTTCAGATCAATAAAAAACCCTAGATAGGCCTGATGACGAATATATAAGTAATGTTTTGAACCGAAGATAACTCTCGAAGGAATTGTTATGTGTTGAGTTTCTGACAGTCGAACCAAAACAAAACACTGCTAGTAAGGAAAAATAAGCATTGATGCATACCAAATTAACTATTTAAGGAAGAAATACAAAGTAGGCATGCACAATAGTCAAAAGTCGAAGCCCTTTTATTTTATACTGAAAAGCATAATTCATTTCAATTTTTCAATTGTAAATATTCACATTCCACACAAAATAAACCAAACTTCGTATAAGCAGTCACAAATTTTGTCAATCTTGTTCAATTAAAGCAAAACATTGAAAGTTCACCAACTTCTACTTGTTGATTATTACTTGGATGCATAAACATTAAAAAATTAGAAATTCAATTAATTTGGACTGCATGACTACCAACCACACTTATAGTTGTGGAAACTCACATTCTCAGAAATATGCCTAAAGTTAATTTATAACTTGAACAAACTATTAAACATGCAGAAATGAATTCTCATTCACAATATTAAAAATTATAGTTTGGTGGTTAAAATTTGGCCAATTATTTAATTTTCATCACACCATATCTGCAACTTCTTGTCAATATGTATGAATTATTCATTATCAGAACCTATTTCACTCCAATATCCTATTAGACGAATACGTTTGCACGCTATGTTCGACGCCACTGACTTATGTGGACTGTAAGTTGCCCATTATTTGTTTTGCAAGAAAAGTAGCATTTCGACATGGTATCCCACCTAAAAATGTAACGTGAAATTTTTATTTTCTCACAACTGTCTGTGACATTTTTGACCTGCCAATTGTACTATGTGCGTAATATGGCCAATAAACCACTAATACTACTACTACTTCTACTACTACTAATAAAATGTGTTGCTTCTCTAATGTTCGATATGTCAAAAGCCTTTGATTGTCTGGATGTCAAGTTTATACATATTTAAGAAACCGCTCTTTAATTGTTAAAAGAGACACAGCCTATTCTAGTGCATATAACGTAACCCTTGGGGTTCCACAAGGATCGACTCTGGGACCACTAACATTTCTCATTTACATTAATGATTTGCCTCTACATGTTAGTACGGGTGCTATAACACTCTCTGCTGATGACATAACTATTACAGTTAATGGAAGGACAGCTGATGAACTGACAGAACATTAAAACTGCATACAATGAGGTTGAAGATTGGTGTAGCCAAATGAATAAAGGAAAACAGGAATTTTTAATTTCCACATTAGATAACATCCTCAAAACAATATAAACTTGGACCATTCACTCAAATTTACTGAGACAGTGAAATTTTTGGGAACTCATCAAGATGAACTGTTGAATCTATATTACGCATTTGCATATAGCCACATTTCATACAATACAAAGACCTAGGGTTTTGCCACCGATTGGGTTCGAGTATTTAATGGACAAAAAAGATGACAAGTTCAATCCGCAATCTAAGCTTCAGAGAGAAATGCAGGGAAACCTTTAAAATTAATAAAATCTTGACATTTCCTGCCATATGTATATTGAAGTGTTTAACCTATGTAAGACAGAACTTAAAAGAATTCCAGTTTACAAGCGACTACCACAGTTATAATACACTACATAATGATTAATACATACCTTTCCATAGAACAGCAAAGTTCATGAAAAGTCTATATTACAACTGTATAATTTTATATAACAAACTGCCTGATGAAATAAAACATACACTCAATTCAAACAAAAAATCAAGAGATGCTTAGCTAAAAGTTGCTTCTATACAATTGACGAGTTACTAGTTGGGAATAATTCAGCATTTACTATATAATTGATTTCTTGTTCTGAAATAATTTTAAATACTATTAACTAGAATTTATAATACATATTCTGTGTTGTATTTGTGCAGTCTTTTATCTCATGTCACATTTTAAGCAATTTTTTAATATGTAGTGTACTATGTTTTATTATGTTTTTGCAATAATAAATTACTTACTCACGAAAATCTTTAAAAGTTGAAGTTTTATTCTAAAGGTGCATTTTAATTCAAGTATCTGCTATTTCTATTGAATATTTATAGAAATGAATGTCAATCTTTCGAAGAATTTTCAATGAAACAGAGAATGATAAACTTATTTCTAAAAAACACAGTATCAAGATAACTTACAGTTGTTTTATCACAAACGATGATATTCTTGCTCTCCACTTTTGCAGGTACCAGCATTGTAGCACCTTCAATCACAATTATGCACTGGAAACCAGTATGAACTGAAGATGGATTTGGCAGATTCATGACCTCAAAAACTATTTCTTTCAGAACATTGTTGGGTAATAATATTGCATCATTCCTCCTCTTGAATTGCGGACAAAAGGTAAACCCATGCATTGGCAGATGTGTTGGATTCTTGAAAGAGTAATAAATTACTTTACTCCTACTGTATCAATTTTTAAGATATTCGTTAATGTTATTTCACATTTCAAGATCACTTCTGACAAGAACATTTGGGGGAGTCAGTTATGAGTGTTTCTGTTTTACTATAAATCCAACGATGTATTTTCATTAAACACATACTACTATATCAGAATTACTATGCTGATTACAGTAGTTTACAAGGATTTTTTAACCCAGCTGAAAGTTGGTAATTATTGTTCATTTAGGTAAGAGTTATCCAGAAAATATAATAAAAAAATTCTGTCACATCTAGGTTTAGAAATATTTGTTTACTAAAAAATGGAAAAAAGTCTGAATAACTATAATTTTATGATGTTTGTCAGAAATGTTCTTCATTAATGTCATAAAATGAAAAATAAGGGAGACACAATCACAACTTACATTTTCCCCACTTATTATATTTCGCTGACAAACAGAGATATTATGAGTACATTTATTTTCATAAACACACCAGTTGCAAGCCCATTTGGACCTCACACATTCTCCGCATGTCGTATGTTTTCCACAATCATAGTAGGCAAAATTTCTAGAAACAAAGTCCTTATTGGTTTCAGAAGATCTAACGCTCAGCGGAACCAGAACGTGATCCATTTTCGGAGGTATTCGTGGACGTCTGGATATTTCTGGAGTGAAACAAGATAAACCATTTTCTGTCATTTCAGCATCAATCGGTTCAGCATTTCCAAAAACACATTTATACTTGGCTCCTGGTGGCAGAGCAGGAAGAGTTCTTATAGTCAAACGAACATTTGTCATTTGGTTAATTGGAATTCGTTCCGGCAAAACTTGTTCAAAGTCAATACACTGTTGACCTGTTCCAAGAGAAAGCCAACGAGGTGCACTATGGGAAGCTTTTTGACAAGCACTGCGCACCGTACATCTGAAAAACGTAGAGTTTCAATAGTGAAGCAATTAATCATCTGTATTTTGATGTTCTGTACCGATATATAAAAAATAATAACAGAATTCAGCCAACACGTGAACAAGATGTCATCGGTTCCACATTCGAGGCTTTTCTAGGATAATCGGGAATCATACGACGTGGATATATAATGGCACGCGCCGGATCGGTGAGAAAGATTAAATCAGTGATCAGATAATTGCAAAATATGAATTTGTATTAGCAGTTCGAGATGAATTTGTAAAAATAGTATTGAAATAAATTGGTTAAACAGTGTTAAACTGTATTTTTACTACACTTACATAAATGCTTTTATGATGTTTACGTAAAGTGTACAGTCCCATTATAACAGCCAAAAATTCAACAATTTGCCCCATACAGATTTCCTAACCACATACAGAGTGTGGGAGTAGCTGTTGTTGAGAAAAACCACACAACAGTTCATGCCTCAACTTGGGGCAATTTTAACAAATATTCAAAGTTCGTTGTGGTATTAGCTAAGGAAATAGCAGTTTTCTATAAGATATATGCTATGAGACGTTTGTTCACAAAGGTAATAATGTTCTGACAAAACAGAACATTCTGATCATAAATCAATATTCACCTCTTTCTTGCTTTCTCAAGAAACAAATATAAATTGAATTGAATTCCTTAAGAAACTCACTACTCACCTTTTTTCTAAGGAACACCATCCGCAATATGGATCTTTTGAATCCAAACAGGAAGAGCAGTTAGTGTATGTACTACAGTGCTCTACGTTGATTTTTGAAACCTGAAAATGTTCAAATTAATATTTAACAATGTAAAACAAAGTTATTGAGATAAAGATACATTTATTGCAACAGAGTATTTTATAATCATTCACAAACAAAATTCTGCCATTTGGTTACAGGGAGCGCTTGCAATTGTTTCCTCTGCAATGAGGTACATTGCACAAGTATCTGTTGGATATAATTCAATACCCGTCGTGGTATTAGCCAGGGGAGTAGTTGTTTTCTGACAGGTATTTGCCACAATTAGCCTATGTAGTAGGTGTATATGGGAGTAAAAAGAGTAAAAACATCGGTCGGCGACGACTATCATTAATTTTCCGTTTTTTTTTAAGGTGGGAGAAGAAGGTTTTGTTGTATGTGAGTATTGATGAAGGAATGAAAACATGTGTAGAGTTGCAGAGCAGAAATAGCTGATCAAGAAACTGTTAACATCACCTGTAATTTTCTGAAATAAGATTTCAACATCTATATTTATCTATGATTATGAAATGCGCAATTGGAAAAAAAAATATTGTTGTGTTTTGAAAATACTAAACATAATAACCATCCAGAATATATTCTTATTCTTAGAGTAGAGTTCAAAATCTTACCTTTGATGTGGACAACACGTAAAGGTAATCACCAGATGGCGACAATGTGGTATCTGGTAAAATTGAATTTCCGTCATCAACAACCACCTCCTCGTATTCCGGTGGTTCTGGTCCAGAAAGTAGCACTTTCTTAATTTTTCCATCAGAAGTTCCAAGGAATGCTAAAACATGTCTTCCAGTAGATGCAGTTGCAACAGCAGAAAGAGAAATATTAGGGAAAACCAGCGCCGCTGTGGTTACCAAAGGCGTAACTCCGCTTATTTTGAGACCGACTTCACAGAAGTTAGGAATATTTCCAGCAGAGCCACTGCTAGGACATTTGCCATCTAAAATTGGTCCAGATACGTAGCCCATATTACGATACTTTACGCTGCCATTGAAACACATGTGTATATTTTCTATGAATTTTCCCTCAATGTCTCTCAACGGATACAGACACAATGCAGACTGATTTTGGGGTTCATTCGATATTTCCTTGGAAGGTCTGAAAATAGCTACCAATACAGGAGATCCTACTGTTATTCCCAAAGCAGTGGCCAACTCATCTCTAGCCAATGTAATCTTAGCATCTTGTACCAAGTTATATTTTGTTTCGCCATCCACACATTGCAAAGTAACTTCGGTGTAGCTGTCATAGTTGGGATCATTAATGCAAGTTCTTGACAAACGAGAGACGTATCCTTGTTCTTCCTGGCCAGGTAAATGCGACTGCTTCTGAACGATTACAAAATACGCATATTCACTAGCATTAAAACCGTATACGTACTGTACAATAAAATGATCTCGATATTTAACGTCGATATTCAACTGGGATTGCTTGCTAAAAGTTAGTTCCGCAATTTCTAATGTTTCTAAATCCCGACTGGCTATAGCTGGCACGTCATGACGAAATTCACCATTGCTAGTGAAGGTGGTCCCTACGTAAAGAATATTTGAACGACCCCAAAGATTATATTTTTTAGGACCTATGTAGGCATACGTTGAAGCATTGGCATCGTTTGCTGCTATACTCTTTGGAATGTACTGTGGTTCAGCACTGAAGTTGTTCAGTTTATATTTGAAGCAAGCACCCTGAGATACTGATCCACAAGATATTAACGTTCGTGAATCCGGCTCAATGAGTAATATTTTATTATAGTTATCCATTAACGTCAATGTTATGCCTGCGTCGTTACATCCAGTGGCGTGGCATAAAGGGCTGTCGTTTTTTGGGCCTGTAGTTACCAAATGTTCCAACCTCAAGTTACTGTCGAGCTGCAAAAGACGATTTGTGCCGCCCACGAAGACCCTCTGAGTTTTGTGGTCGATGACCATGTGCCAAAAACGCATCGGGGGTTCCTCGGGGCCTGGGTACTGCGCCAGCAGGATGCCTGCAGAAGCGCGCCCCCACAGCCCCGCCAGTAGCAGCAGCCAAATGCCTGCCACGGTGCTGCCCACCGTTCCAACATGAACGGATTTTATTACCATGAAGACTCCCAGTGCATGCTCTTAACGCTGGAGAAGGCGTGCACCGCTTCACTTCTTCTCCAGATCCACATCACTGAAAAAAATAAATAAATTAGATATTTAATTTCACAACTATATGTATATTATTTTAAGGTGCGTATTCACTAGAGCATTCGTTCCGCATGAGCACCAAAGGAGCGAATGCTCGGACAGTGTTGACGCTGATTTGAGCACGAACAGAATGCGCGTTCGGTGCTTGGGCCGCATAAGGTGTGTATCGAGGGGAAACTAGTCATTTTTTGTACACCTAATTACTAATTAATTTTAATGAAAAATAATAAGATAAGTTTTAAGGGCCAGGTTATTCTCTAAACAACTATTGAAGGGGCATGATATGCGATTTGACTATTTTGATTAGCGTAAATTTTTCATGCAAACGTTTCAATTGCGAATCTGTAATGGCTAAGCGGTCTAATGCTCGGGACATAATGAGAAATGAAGTAATGAAAATATTATGATGTACACCTAATGAACGAGTTACTTCCCCCTCGGTGCGTATTCACTAGAGCATTCGTTCCGCATGAGCACCGAATGAGCACTGAACGAGCAAATACTCGGATAGTGTGGACGCTGATTTGAACATGAACAGAATGCGTATTCACTAGAGCTGCTCGATTCAAGCTCAGGCTGCCTCATGCTGCGTAATGTTAACACGCATTCTGTTCATGTTCAAATCAGCGTCCACACTGTCCGAGAAATTGCTCGTTCAGTGCTCATTCGGTGCTCATGCGGAACGAATTCTCTAGTGAATACGCACCTTTAGAAACCACTGAACCGATTTAAAAAAAATTAAATGTGTATTGCCTGGTCCAACTTGAGATATATGATAGTTTTCATCCAGATAAGTGACCCTCGATATTTTTTATTACAAATTTAAAGATTTTTTATATAACTCTCTTTGTGTAACTCTGTTGTGATATTGTTTGCTTTTTTGATCCCACATGGATCTTCTTTCGTGCACTAAAGTTACCAATAATTCACAATCCATGTTCTCACTTCACTGAAAACTCAAGAAAAATGCAAGCTAGTCGTACGAACAACTATGAAAGAAACAAAATATTTTGGCCGTATGGAAATCACGTACGACTTCGTAACAAATGGTCGTATATAATATAACCACAAACATGTCAATATACGCATTTGTTTACTTCCGACGATTTCTTACGAATTCGTACTACTAAGTTTCAGTACGAATTCTTATCCAATGTAACGCCGGTCGCCTAACTGTTGGCGAAACGCGCGTCGAGTGAACGAGACGTAATTTTGGTGTTTTGAGTAGCTTCTATTTCTATTTAACGTTCAGGTAGGACAACGTCGGCCGGGTCCGCTATTCATTTACAAATTTTTTGTTTTCTTTTTTTTTATTACGAATCTCCCAGTTTTTCGTAGAAAACCCCTCAAAAGCAGAGCTTGTCCGAGCAAGAGAGACCCGGGACCTACAGCTTAAAAAGTGGATTCCGAACCACTTCAGCTCCGTGATGGCAGTGGGGATCGAACCCAGGCAGCCTGGGTGAGAACAAAAGCTCTTAACACCTCGACCACTTCGCTATATCATCAAGTATCATCTCAAAACTATGAATAGTAACTATGTTAAAAAAAGTCTGTAACATAATGTATGCAATAGCTCAGGTTCAATAAATGTTTCTTTACGCTTGTTACATTCGGAAATGAAGTGATACAAGGGGAGAATTAAGTTATTTTCTGTTCTCACAAATCGAGTAGTGCCTTCTGAACCAAAGACTCCAGGGGTCTACCATACTTCCATTGCGATTGAGGCAAGAAACTTAGCAAAAAATGTGGACATAAAACTACATTCATTTAAGGTATGCGTTGAGGCATGAATTGAATGAAGCGCAAGAGAAATTTTTTTCAGTAAATAAAAAAAATTATACCTAACGAGGCCTTCTATAGAATTTACTATCAGATTCTGCTTATAAACTTAAATTAACTGCGCCTCCGGAAGAAACCCGTAACTTTATTGATTTAAAAAAAAATCCTTCCAATTTTAGAAAATAAGAAACATCCAGGAGAGAAGAACGTTTTATCTCTTTGCGATATAATAAATTATTCTAATTTCAATGCTCCTCATATTCTAAAGAATGATGAGTTCTTAAATTACAAAGTGAATTTGTCATGTCTACGAGAAAAATATACCACATTTTTCTACAACGCCTGCTGCATTATACTGCTATGAAAGCTATAATCAAAATTTACTATTCTCGGCAATAACTACCTGCTTGCGTATAAAGTGTATGTTAGTCATATAAAATTGGGAATGAATCAGTTATGAATGCAACAAAAATGAAACACCTGCCCGCATACCAACTATAATGGGCAATTCTGTGAATTGGTCAAAAATCCATTTGGATGATATATAAAGTTGAAAATAATCGAATATATATGCATTTTTTCTTAGTGACACACTATGAATACTTAAGCTTATAAAATCTATGTTTTGTCATTTTGTCTATTCTATCTTAGGCATTGAAAAGGAAATTGAATAACCTGGCATGTGGCCTGAATGCTATTATTCTACATTGTCTTTTCTCAAGAAGGGGTTTACCAATTCGTACTTCAGAAAACGAATCAAAGCCCTGGTAAAGAAGGGGTTTACCTTCTAAAAAAGGTCAAAGTAAATCTGCGGTATAAAGGGGGAAGTGAGAATTGCAAGTGATGGAGGCGGAGTCCCAAAATAAAAGAAATCTAATAGTATCTCACTTCAACTCATTTCGGTGTAAAATATAAATTACTCATAATAAGTTTAACCTTGAACGCTTCGAGGCTGTCTAAATACTCAAACGATCGCCGCTTTTTACCGACTTGATATTATTATATTGTCCAGTATTTTCTGGAAGAATTCAAATATGGGATATGAAAATTAAAATTCTTGTTTTCTTTATTGGAATCGATATTTCGTATATTGATTTGATATAACTTATGAAAATATGTGTGGTTCAAGCAAACATCATAATTAAAAAAAAAAGATTAAAAGTCGCGTTTATCAGCATGTTAATAGCAACGAGATATTTCTGGAAAATTTCTATGAAAATGTCCGCGGTTGCATTTTGTTCGAATTTCTTTGTGTGAAAAAAATAAGTAGCGCAATTAGACGTAAAAGGGTTACATAGAAATGTGTGTCAATTCAGTAAGTAAATTTTTTATCTTGGAAGTCATTGCATATACCTATAGAATAAAGGGCCCAATACAGAAAAAAATAGTATATTATGTAACGATCATGTTGGCATGAGCCGTAGGCGAGTGTCCTAAATCTCGTGCTAGAGTTTTAATAGTCATTACATGATCGTTGTAAACACTATTTTTTCTACGACCAATAAAAAATTAAAACAAAAATTCATTTCAATCTAGTTATGTTCAAACGTTACTTCAACATGAATTTCAATACGGACATTGTGTCCACAAATAAGATTTGAGTTTATTTGAAAGTTCTTCAACATAAGATGCAAGATAACTCTTCGCTACTTGACATGTTTATACTTCTTTTAATGCAATATAAATTAAAAACAAAATAAGTATGTCAAAACAACTTTACCCGTTTCAATTCATGTCATAATGAAAAATACGTGTATTTATTGGCCAAAATTTGTTACATGATGAAAATCCGTGTTATAGGGTAAAATCCTGGGAAAACACAGAATAAAGACAGTTTTCAAGCCCACTAAGAAAATACAGCAAAGCCTTAGGTCAGCAAAGGACAAAAGGGACCCGCTATCGGCCGCGGGGGTATATCGTATACCGTGTACTTGCGGAAAAGTGTATATCGGAACCACGAAAAGATCCATAGGAACCAGGCTGAAGGAACATCAGCGAAACTGTAGATTAGGTCAAACAGATAAATCGGCAGTAGCGGAACACGCACTCAGTGATGGGGAACATAGGATACGGTTTGACGACGTAAAACTCCTTGCCCCCAACCAAGGGCATCACAGCCGTCTCGTACGAGAAGCAATAGAAATCCACAAACATACGGAGAATTTCAACAGAAAGGAAGAAACCCTGAATATCAACCGCATATGGGCCCCAATTCTGAGAAATGCGAGGGAAAGGACAAGTAACGAATTAATGACAGCAGGTAATAAGGAGATGTTTTCGACTACCACAATAACACGTGCAAATGCGACCCAGGTAATTACTACCCAGAACTACCTTACGACCCATAAATATGACTTGAGAGTCAGAACTAGCTCAGTCATTGGAGTAGAACGAAGATGAACAGACCTCTGAAGAAGCTAGCCACTCGCGCTAGCGAAACGTTAGGAAAGTATTCCAAACCACGACGGCCTTCAAACCCGATTCAAAATAGTGATAGTGAAAATTTCGACCGCGAAAGCCTTAGCCAATTTACGTACAAAACAATCGTGAGGTTATTCTCTATTCTGCACTCAGTATACTGAGCAGAAGAGCACGTAAAACTGCAGAGAGTTATGTTTTATTCAATGTTATTGAACTATTCCTCTCATGCATCAAGTATAGTAGACCGAAATATCAAGTGGAATTTCTACGAAGCACTCAGAATGATATTTCAGTATTTTTTTTTATTTTGAATGACTTCCGGAAGTTCCATTTCATTCATCAATTCCAAATGGCTAGCTAATCTGGAATACAGCACTTTACTTGCCAATAACTACTTGAAAATTCACTTATGAATGTTTTTAAGCAGTAAACTGATGATTGAAAAGCAAAGTAACTACTTAATATACATAAAGAAAGCTATAAATATGATGACCTAAATATTCAAGTAGATAATATAGATGAATATGAATGTAGTGTCTTGATATTTCAAAGAGTTTAATGACCTAAATGTTTGTATTCCTCACTTGATTAGTCGAGAAAGGCGCGAAGAAGTGTCCCTTAATAAAGTTTGACGTCTCCACTCGCGAGATTTGTAAACAAACGCAACGAGAGTTCTGTAACTACTCTTGTTTATTTTATCACACGAAGTTTTACAATCCCAATCAAATTTCATTTATCAAATTAAAAAATGATTTATTACCCCCATCGGGTGTCATTCCAGTAGCAGTTGCGAAACAATATCTCCGAGAAATAATTCTTTTATTACATTGCAAGAAGGAAAGACGGACCATTTCAAGATAGGGAGGATACGAAATGAATCAGTTTTGGGGTGATTATTACTGAACAGGAATGAAATGATATTTCTGGCATACAACATGGTACGGATGAAGAACTTCTGAAGTGTTTCGAACTGATCTAGAATTAATCCTCCGTTTTCTGTGTGGAATGGACTAGCTATGCAATGGGCAGGTTCTAGATGAAAATCACGTTCTGTTGCATATTTCCCTTTCAAATTATCTCATGTCATATTTGTGATCATAATTTTGAATACATGCACGTTTTGAATAATTTTCTATATATATGGTTTATGCTTAGATACTTCATTATGAATTGTAGTTTTGACTTAAAAAAAAAGTAACAATTAAGAAAATATCATGTTCCAGACACCAGTTATTGAAACCGAATATTTTTTTATGGGCCAGTGATTGACACAGAAATAATAGACACAAAATAAGGATACAATTTATAATTATACTATCAATACAAAAGTAACTAAACATTTGGTTTGATTTGAGAGACTTCGTATTGACACTGTTGGGGTTATATGACTTGTGATGCGTTCATATTTGAAAACCACCATTGGAGGAGCTAGTTCTCCTGCCGCGTCAGCCGTTATTATTACCGTTAGATTTTCCTTTTCATCGGTTGTTCCTGCATTATAAACACTTTTGTCTTCCTTTCCTGCAAGGACTCAGCAGCTTTTTGGTTGGCTCTCGACAGAATTGAACACATGGACGGATCATTGGTTATGGCAAATAGGTTTTTGGCTTTCAAATATATCTCGATTTCCTGAAACCATTTACGAAGTTGTTGTTCAGAAACATTTTCCCATCAGGTGCTCAATTTAGGATGTCTTTTCAAGAAAGAAACATACCATTTCCGACCAGTACGAGAATTAGTAGAGTTGGTTGCTTATATTCCTGAATTATGAGTTGAACACTGTCTAATAGTTGTTCTTGAGCTGATCGTGAGCTAAAGTTAGTATCCACTGCTCCAGGAGGTTTTCTTCGTCGGCAATCTCCAGGTAATTTTCCGGATGATTTGTATAATAATGTGGTCCTAGGAATGGAGTATCTTCTAGAAGCAGCAGCTACGGGTATCCATTTGCTACATATACCATTAAGGACGGCATTCAACTGTTTCTTGGTATAATTTTTTTTGCGCCACCTGTGTAAGAATGATGCTCCAGTAAAGCCCATTTGTGATTATTAAAACAATTTGTCATCATCGAATTGACATCAACTGCTGTACCAATCATTGACATGTGTGTCAATAACTGGAATATAGGTTTTACTTGATCCAATCATTGACAACCAGGAAAATATGAGGTTATGCGATCTAAACCCCTAGAAAGTTAACACAAACGGATCAAACAAGTCAAATAAACACCCTTGAACGGTTTAAAATAATTCAGCATGGTTACAACAAAAATAAAAAAAATATCATCTGTAGGACTTATGTCAACAACTTGCTTAAAAATTACAGAAAATCCGGTGATGCACTTTGCCATTTCATAACCGGAAATTATGTCAAACTGATCACTATAAAATTTTTTACAGTTTCCGGACATCTATTGCTTAGGTTTTCCTTAAAATATTGATTACATTTGAAAATATAATCTTATTATTGAGAAAGTGCTCTAGGGTCAATCATGCACTGGAACACTGGTCAATGACTGGTGCTTTTAATAATAATAATAATAATAATTTTTCAATAAAAAATAAAAAACAAGAGGCTAAGTGTGAAAAATATTAACCTCTATATACTGACATACGTTAATGTTAATTTGGAAAAAAAATCCTATTTGAAATGTTCGAGAAAATTCAGGAGAGAGACTGTTTTTGAAAGAATTACTAAAAGGAATCTTGATTTGCGATGAATCAAAATGTTTGCATGTTTTGTCAAAAACTTATCAAGGTGCGTCGTTTATTTGCTATTTTATTGCCATACTTATATTAGTAAAAATTTCTCTTATCCGCCATTTTACAAACAAATGTCTACTCGTGATGTCATTGAAAAGGGAATTTTTGCTTCACCGAATGGCGTCAAAATATCTGCAGAAGTCCATTTAAAATTTTGGCCAAGGCCTATTTCCGGTAAAACCGAAAGTGATATTCAATTGTTTTTTCATCGAAAACATGGGTTCTAAGGAAGTATGTCTCTGAATGTCAGAAGTCTCTCTTAAAAAAACAACTGAAAGGCGCTATGGCCAATGAATTGTCACCCGGTATAGCTACAACTTCTCCATGGAGCTGGGTCTCAGTGCAAACAATAATCATTAGGGCATGACTAATATAACAATAATAGTCACCGGCTTCATTATGCGAACTTTGCCAAACTCTGGATTAACTCGATAGTTCTTGAAATAAACAGTCAACAGTATATAAACTAAATTATGCAGCGTATTTAACACTTAATGTCAGGCCATTTTGATTTTCACCATCTAACTTCTAGCTCGGTCCATTGAAATTATCCTATTAATCTTAAGCGTTGTAATTCCGAAGTGCAATAATTGAAGTTGGTTCTGATTTAATGTTATATTTTAATTATTTAATCATTTATGTCAGTAAAGTAATCAGGTTATCGTCATAGTTCAAGCGTATTGATCACTTGTTTCGAAGATGTTGAACTCTACAGAAACTTTCAGTATGTAATTATTATTCGAATGTCCATCTTATCGTGTTATCTTGAAATCTTCCATTTCAATACTCGGTATTACCATCAGCAGTACCCTTCCATGGGAAAACCATTTGATGTCCATTGTCAAAAGTGCCTTCCAAAAACTTGGTTTTCTATTTCGTGCCAAGAAGTAATTCACTTCCCGTCAATTAATTATGATTAATGAGGCATAAATCCGACCTGCTCTGGAATACTGTTTCCATATCTGGAGTTCAGCACTCAAACATACATTGAAACTCTTAGATTCTGTCAAAAAAGAACACATTTCACATTCGGCTGGACACGCTACGCGAGTTGGCCAAGATCGAAAAGATTGAACCACATATCTAGGACCAGGTCTAGGAGATTTCGCCTTGGCCATTCCGCATACGCGACCATATCGCCACGGCCGTTTCGTCGCAAGCAATTTCGCCGCAGGCACTTTTCGCCGCAGGTTACTCAAGTACTAAGTCGAAGAATGCTTCAATCTACATACAAATTTTGAGTGCGTGAAAATTGAATACATATATTTTGCGAAAAGTAATAATTGAGTATAATTGAACCAGAACGAACTAACCTTACGTAGACATTTGAGTGCGTGGAAATTGAAAACATAAATTTTAATTGGGTGATTGGGTGTACGAAACAAGAAGACAAATCATGAATATTGTTGTTAAGAGCCTTGCATATTTCACACTTAAGTTTAGTGTTTAAAATTCGCACACAACATTCCACTTAAAAATAACGAAATGACCCTGCGTAAAAAATTGCCTGCGACGAAATGACCCTGCGGCAAAAAGTGCCAGCCAGTGCGAGGAGGGGTGGTTGGAACTTGAGAGAAAAGTCTAAAAACTTCTCGAAGCTTCTGGGAAGTTCTGGAAAATTCGAGAAAACCGTGGAATGAACCAGAACAGGGTCTCGGGAAAGTTCTAGAACGCAGAGAAAAAACACTCAAGTGAAATTCTGAAAAGTTCGGCCATCAGTGAGGGAGTGTGGTAAACTCTCTGTAAATTTCTAGAATAAACGAGAGATTCTCGAATCTTATGAAAAGTACCTACTGGAAAATTCGAGGAAACCGTGGAATGAACAAGTATAGACTCCGGAAGGTTGTATAACGTACTGGCACTCGAATAAAATTCTGGCTTATGACGGATAACTTGCTGTATAATTACAATAAGCAATTTCAGCTGGATCTTCTTGGAAGAACATTGCACAAATGTCTGTCAGATGTAGGTAATTCAATGTCCGTCGTGGCATTAGCCAGGGAAATAGGTTTTTTCTGTCAGATTTTTGTCTCATATTTTCCACATGGTGGAAATATTTGGAGAGAAGGGTACTTCGACATTGTCGATTTTACCATTTCATTTATTTGACTCTCCGGCAAAAATTCTCGAATATAAAAAGTACTGACTAGACACTCGAGGGATATTCTGGAAAGTTCGGCCACCAGTGAAAGAGCGTGCGAGTTTCTAGATTATAAGACAAAAGAGTGTAGAATTTTTCTAAGCTTCTGGAAATTGCTAAAAAAACGTGAAATGAACCAGGACAAAGGTTCTGGAAGGTATTAATTATTTTGGAAAGTTCGGCCACCAGAAACTCTTTGGAAATTTCTAGAATATAAGAAAATTTTAGGATGTTCTAGAAAGTACTAAAAAAACACTCAAGTGAAGTTATCTATGACCATATAGGTATTCTTACCCAAAAAACTCCGGGTATTGCAGCTGGTTTCATATAAAAATGCATCCAGTTTCTTCAAAAAAACTGCCAGTCACTATCTTAGGCTGACAACACACCGAAAAATCAAAAACGCCTTAAAGCAAAACGTTTTTGAGAAATGAAGACTGACCACACACCGACAAATCAAAAACGCCTGAAAGCAAATCGGTTTAATGCAAAACGTTTTGCTGTACAGCAAAACACTGCAAATAGAGTCGGCGCTTCAACGTGTTGTCTACAACGAGGTTTCCCAAACGCTTTCATTCAACACATTTTGTAGCAAGACAACATTTTGAAATACACGAATCACACCAGATTCATTCAAAAACAGTTTGTTTCGAGCAGTTTTAAAAAGCCTTAAAGTGTTTCCCTGTTTTGCCGTACCAGTGTGTCAGTTCATATAATTCGTGGAGGAAAAACAACTTCTGCCTAATTACAACGTTTTGCGTTGAAACGTTTTTGATTTCTTGGTGTATCGCCAGCCTAATATGACTAGTTCATTTAGAGTAAAAAAATCTTCAACTACGAAAGTTGTTTTAATTGTTCGCAACAAGCATGCTTTGTGAACTTTCATTTTGTTTTCATAGTAGGTATATTTTTCATTATTAGTTTAGCCGTATTTCAAACGAAAATCGCATTTTCAAGGTTGAGCCTAGAAGAGGGCGACTTTTTTGTAACTGGCTATCACAAAAGCTACTATACTTTCGCCTTATATTCAAAGGGAACCAAATCCTATTTATCTCAAATTCCATTAAAAAATTCGAAAACATTGTGGTCCAATCCAAAACGATCCAAGAGATTCTACTTTAATTGTTAATGAGCTGAGTAATATATTAACATGAACAAAACTTTCCAAGAGTAGAAATTAATTTGTAAATAATTTTTTTTTTACAAAAACGCAGAACTGGAGATGTAGATAATATCTTTTTCGACTTGGTGTGATACGGACATAACGACGAGACGGTTAGTGCCTACAAAGTAGAAAAATTACCCTCACAATGTTATGATATATTCAGCTTCACTCCAGTCACGTTTCAAATCTGACTGATAGTCCACTTCAAATGGGAATCGATTTGTAGTCAAAACGAGAAGGATAAAAAGGACAAAAATTAATAATATTTCAGTTCCATTTCCAACTATTAAACAGTTTCTTTGAAGAAAACAGAACGACCGCATTTTCAACTATCACAATTTTCATGTACCCACACACTTCTCAAGACGATTGACTGTTCATTTTGAAAGAGCATGACGTGTATATAAACATTATCAAGTAACATACGAGACTTACGCCCTAAACGGGTTGGGTTATGACTAAAACAAAACCATATAGTAAGTCCATGTAATATTATTTCGAGAATAAACAAAGACCGATCCCATGTGAAACGTGATAATAATGAATCAGAGAAACTATGTACTGAAGTTTAACATAGTGTGAATAAAATTTACATTATTCCAATACTGTTTCACGGCAAGGCACTCAAAACTTCAGCAAAGTTAATCCTAATTTTTTTTAGATTCTAATTTTTCCAATGGATACTAATCCTGTTCTAATTTTCTTTTAGTTTCTACCATTTTCAAAGGCTTCAGCAATGGCCTACGAAGGAATGAAAGAAATCGGGACTTTCCGAATACATGAATAAACACTGAGCCGTCAGCAAATTTTTTATTGGTTATGCTTTCATTCATCAAAAATTTTGACAAGTTGAGCATTGACACAAAAATTCTGATACTTGTTAAATCGACATCTATTTTTTTTTTCTTGGAGCTGTTCTTCAAAGGCTCAACAAAATATACAAGTAGGAAAAATTAGAAAATTGTGATTTTAAATTTTATAAACAATGTGATATACTGAAAAACATAAATAAAGCATCGTAACAATAAATGCCAAAGAATTTTTTTAAGCAACCAAACATTTTCGAACCTTTTATTAAATTTTATGAAATAGCTTTTAGTTACCTTTGTTTGGGAGGCACTGGTTTGATTATCTGCCCGCTAGCAATGTTTCAGCGCGGTTTGCGGGGGCTGTAGAGTGTAGATCTGATCAGTGATTACCAAAAAAGTTTTGAAAACTGTAAGTCACTCAAACTAATTTATTTTTTTAGAAAAGTGTATTATTCTTTCATTTCGTTTTGTTGTCATCTTCTACTTCCCACTTCATTTATCGTTCCAATTTCAGACACACCCTGTAGAGAATTCATTGGGCTTTCCATATGATTCAACCCCTTCATCCCACTGATCAATTTTGAGTATGGGCGAGTTTTTAAATTCATCGATGGATAATGCGTATTCGTGCTGTCATTGTCATTTTCCATTAGTTAAATAACGATGGAATGCTCATTGATGGATCCATCGATGAATTTAAAAACTTGTCCTATGCTGAATACAGGAAAAGAGTAATACTCCCGAAGTCCATCTCAAGTTATCGTTGGGCCTCCCTGTAGAAACATGGATCTATTTTCCATGTCCATATAAACTCCTGGTTCGATTGAATTACGAAATGAAATGTATATGTGTCAATTCCTATCGCACTACAAATTGGAATAAAGTGAAACAATTGAATGAGGAGTTCATTGCAATGTGGTACACACTTGAAATAGAAAACTGACATCGAACAGTTTCATCGGAAATTGATTTGGAACAGAAACTAATGAAAATTAGGTAGCAACAGGTACGTCGAATATAGTGAAAATTGGGGAAATGAAACGGGGGACTAGCTTCGTCGGCTACTGGGTCACAAATAATTTAAACTTCACTAGAGCAGTGTCCTATCAGTATTTTCTAGAACGTTCCGTAGCTCTTGTTTATTTCCACGGAGATCTAGAATTTTCTACAAATTTCTAGGAGATTTTTTTTCTTATATTCTAGAAATTTACAGCTAGTTTCAACCTCGGTTTTAACACCATGCCGCCTTCTATCCCTGGTATCCAAAGTCGATAACTCCAAATGAGTGTCTTTTCAGTACGCAGTAGAACCCTCAAGGGTCTCTGTTTTGGTTAATTCCACGATTCTTTCTACTCAGTAGTTTCCAACCTTCTCTTCTCCCATATAATTCTCATGCTAGCTTGTTTCAACCATTGAGAAACTGTATTTTGAAATTCTTTATCGAAAGACCATATCTCTTTCGTGATGCCTCTGGAATTATTAATTTCAGTTGATGAATAGGACAATAAACCGACACCTGTCCAAGGTAGTGTCTGGCCATCAAAAAGACTGGGACCGGTACATTCATCTCTTCCTGATGGCTTATCGTTCGGCACTCAAGAAGGACCAAAGAAACATCTACCTAGTGACGCTACTCTTTCCTAGGTGGCTCTAGTCGTTATTCGAATAATTTAGTTCGAATACGCGACAAGTTTACTTGTCACAGTGCCGCCATATTCATTTTAGAAAAAATATCTTAAGAAACTTAAAAAACAACTGAAAGGAGCACTGGCCAATTATTTCGTTGTAACCCGTATATATAAGGTATTTATTTGGTCCAAATTTCCAAACTTTACTTAGTTTTCCACTTCTTTTGGTTAGGATTGCATTTAATTTTCTGTAATTGGTCGTAGTTCACCCTGTATATATCGTGAAAATAACTTTTCAAATCATAACGAATTAAATTATTCTTGAACTCCTTCCTAATTTGCAGTATGACGCATTAAAATATTATGGATGACAATGTCAAGAATTTTCAAAGTACACAACCTGGTTGATTATATCTGCATAGAAAAATGTTGGTACCCAGCGATCCATTAAAAAGTGCGAAGTTGTAAAACCTCTCAGAAAAACAAGTCCATTGCTTTAAAATTTTAATTAGACCCATTAATTTGCAACGTGATTGTACATTAGCTCCGTATTGTTTTTTAATTGGGTTTCCTGAACCCTCTGTGTTTCGTTCATATTTTGTCGATTAAGAATTAATGCACAGCTATTGCCGCTGAGACATATTAATTCCAGATACAATGTGCTCGGAAAATAAGGAGTATACCGGGTGAATCTGAAAGATAGCGCACCCTTATTTTTGATAGAGATAATCCCATAAAAACCACGGAAATTTAGGGGGGTATTGGCGAGCTTAATCGTGATTTTTGATGTAAAACATCCAATACGGCGGGTAAGACCGGCTGCCGGCGTGGCTACGCTTTATTTGAAACATCTAATGCGGCGGGTATAAGGGCGAGTTCCAATGCATCGTGTTTGCTCTTCACGTCGCACGTCGAGCGTCACGCGTTCTGATTGGCGAATCATCGACACGATTCCCCAATTTGCCAATCAAAATGCGTGAAGGCGTGACGCGCGACGCGAATAGCAAAAACGATGCATTGGGAACTCACCCTAAAGGCGGGTACATATCACGTACGCGTATGAGGCAAGCGGAGGCCGAACCGAATGCCTCGTGCGGTACATTTTGTATACACGAATGGTAGGCGCACGGAACCGTACACCCAGAACATTTGTGAAATCAAATTAAAAATGGAGTCGAAACGTTTTCCTGATTCCACTACATGCAAAATAAACCGGGAATATTGTAATATTCGCTAACATTTATTAGGTGCTCTACGGTATATACAAATAGAAGCTGCAAAAAAATTTAATTGTGATACTTTCAAAGCATCAAATGGATGTTGCTAAACATTTGTACAGAAAGGATAAATAAAGCTTTTATTACTTTTACATTTTTCAATTTACTGTAAAATTATTTTTATTTTTCAATGTTTACACCCTGTATCTCAAAAATCAGACATTAAACGTTTGTATTACTAAACCGATTTGAGGAATTTTGGGTAACTTTAATTTGAAAGGCATTAATCGAGCTTTTTAATATTCAAATTGTTAAACCTGTTAAAAACGGACACCTCCCAATAACGGACACCTCCCAATAACGGATACCTCCCAATAACGGATACCTCCCAATAACGGATACCTCCCAATAACGGATACCTCCCAATAACGGACAAAAATACCCACAGCTGTTCGTTATTCAGAGGTTTTACTGCAATAGACCGATATCCTAAATTTTGGCATCATTCGATTCGTCTCTAGATGCTAACATGAAGATAAACTGTGCCCAAGATGGTTTCATTTAAGTGGTAAAAAAACTCGGATTGGTTGGCATATTGTTGAAACGTTTATTCGGAATACACTATATGTTTTTATCATTTTGAGTTGTATAGTTAACGAAAGAATTCAGATCCGCTCGGTTTATGAAATCACCTGGTATGTTTTAGGTGCACTATAAAGATGGTTTCATTTAAGTGGGAAAAAAACTCGGATTGGTTGGCATATTGTTGAAACGTTTATTCGGAATACACTATATGTTTTTATCATTTTGAGTTGTATAGTTAACGAAAGAATTCAGATCCGGTCGGTTTATGAAATCACCTGGTATGTTTTAGGTGCACATGGAGAATGCCAATGTGGTTTATTAAACTCCCTTCACCAAGAATTGAATGAAAACAGAGAATAAAATTGTCTCGCTTGTGAACATCAGACATCTGTATTTTTGAACAAAGCCATCGATTTCATTTGGCAATTAAAAGCAATGCATTTTGATTGGTCAATACTCCATTATGAATGGAACAATAGGAAGTGAATTTTTGTCGATTTTACTTGTTGCTTCGTTTTGATTTGTTTTCCACTAGCATTGCTCTGTGACAATTCTGGTGGGAATGCTTGCTTGGAATACACGAAGCGTGTGGAGCAACTTTATTATTATGGATATTGATATCTTCTTCCACATACCTTCAACACAATTTGAATAGGACGATTTTTCTTAAATCGGCACATATTGCAAGAAGTATACCCTTAGATTTTTTATAACGCGATTGTACAAAAACTACACCACATGTTATTATCAGTTTCCACAATATTGTTTGTTCAGCTTAAGATTTGTGAATTTTTGAAAAATGGTCTCTTTTTCGAGGTTTACGCGAATTTTCTCAGAGGAAAATGCACCGATCCTGTCGCATAAAAAACTGCTTTGTAGGTTTCCTAATTCTCTACAAAAGTTCCACTGACTGTAAAACGATTCCTTCAATAATTTCTGGGATATTTGCATATATACCCCATTTCAGAATTTGTACCCCAATATTTACCCAAGTTTACTGGAAACTACCCCCGTATAAAAAAAATCCCAAAACCGAGTAGCTATGTCATTTTTGAAATTTTCCTTTTTACTGTAAGTATATTTAAAATGAGCTGGGAAAGCTTACAGAGTTAATGGTTCAAACTTTTTGATGATATCATATTCAGGTATAAGTACCTACGAAATTTCAACAAAGGTAAATGTAATAGATTTACCTACCATCAATAATTCGAAATATCCACTCAAAGATAGTTAACAATCTTCAGAATAGTGATCTTATACAGAGAGAGAGAGAGAGCCAGCAATGTATCTCAGGTTGTCATTTCATAAGTCGTGATATTTTTGGTAGTGATTCAAATACCTGTTGAACAATAAACGTCTAGTCTGGCAGTCCTCAGCGGCCGGGTTATTCTCAAAAAAAAAATTATTAAAAGTGATTTCAAAATTAGTCACCTCTAGTAGACTAGTTGAGTTTTGATCTTCACTAATTTAATTTAATTCTAAATATAATATACATGAAATGCGTCGAAGAGAAGTTTTATTTCTATCCACAACATGTTTTAAAAATTCAAAGGTAAAAGACATACAAAATGTGAAATGGCATACTTAGGTAAGCTTGTTCTGAATATGCAGTGAAAAGAAAATTTCCAAATGCGATGAATTGACTGTATTTTGGGATTTTTTTTTATACGGGGGTAGTTTTCATGGTGAGTATTGCGGTACAAAATCTGAAATGGGGAAGATATGCTTTCTTAGCCCAATTTGAATATACAGTAAAAAGAAAATTTTCAAAAACGACGAATCAAGTCTGTTTTGAGATTTTTTTCAACACGGTGGTAGTTTTCAGTGTGAGTATTGGGGTACAAAATCTGAAATGGCGCAGGTATGCTTATCAGCTCGTTCTGGATATGAAGTGAAAAATAAATTTTAAGATAAGGTCTTTAATTTCATCATGTATATAATTATTGTCACGGCCACTGAGAAATAATGCGATCTTATTTTTTATCAATATCACCATTCTCATATGTTTGTGTGTAAACTGCCATTCATCATCATCCTTTTCATGATGATAATGTAGGGAGATCCACCCACAACACCAATTTGGAAGATTTCGAAGGAGTAACATTTGACACCCTTGCCCATGTACTATTATTTCGTTTTTGGCGAGAGGACCGTTTTTGTTTTCACACCGGTTATTTCTAGAGGGGTGGGGAATTCAAATGAATGCGACAAAATTTACATTCACATTCAACGTATTAAACACATTATTTTTTATTTTTTTTTCTGTAAAAAAAAACATCAAGATGACAATCGAAGTCAGAAAAATACTTTTCATTATGCAACACCCTGTGCACCTGGAACTATTTTCAAAATGTAGCTTTTCTGGTGCCATATAACTTTTATATGACGTTTTCTCATATACGATATATGTCGATATATCGAGCAAATACGCACTGTGGTGCACCTGGTGTACTCTATCCTGTAGAGCACTTATCAAGATCCTACTTTAAAATGTGGATGCGGTGGGTGATTTTACACCCGTACAGTCATTAATAACCCTGATCTATCTGCTAAAGTGGTAGTTAAAATTTATCGCTGGGATTACCCAAAACAGAGGAATATTTTATAATGGAAAATAAAATTGTAATAATCCCTTGTGGCGCTCTTTGCTCAATGAACTGACGCTTCAGACCCGATGTGAAAATGAATCAATTGAAATGACGTGTTCTAAGTTAAGTTTTAGCATTAGAAGATACTGTGTATTTCACAATTCTTGGCAGATGCGCTTGACAGGAGATCTCAACTTGATGTCATCTATTTTGACTTGCAAAAGGCATTCGAAGATCAATTTGGAAATTCTAATACACAAACTTGGTCAATTTGGCTTCACTTATTTAATCGATATCAGTATGTAGAAATTGAAGGTCATAAATCTATGTCCTATATAGCCACATCAGGCGTGCCACAGGGCTCTAACCTTGGCCCCTTGCTATTTCTCTTGTTTATCGACGACCTTTCTCAAATTATTGTTTCTCCAAAATTACTTTATGCCGACGACCACTATAAAATTCCTTTACAAACTAATCAGTAATTATATAATTTGTGAGGATTTGTTGTCCAAAATCGATTTTTTAGTACCTCGCGTCAATTCTAGACATCACTTTCCTTTTTATTGTGTCAACTACCGCACCAATGTTGTACAGAAGACTCCAATTGTTATTATATGCCAAAATTTCAATGCAATCTGCCAACATTGTGACATTTTTTCATGTAGTGTGGATGACATTTATGAGGCGGTTGTGGGAGCGGTTCCAAAATTTCGCAATTCGCCTGCGGCACTTTACTATTTTGTGTCACCCCCGCGCCACGAATTACCTTTTTTCCCACTTTTATGATGCCCCACTAACAAACCTAACTATCAATTTGAAGGCATTTGAACTTGACCACAAAAAAAATTCGCCAGCGGCACTTTTCTATTTTTTGTGACCTTGAACATGGAACAAAGCTGTATACGCCTGACACCTGCCAAATTTCAAATCAATCGGGTGATTAGAAGTGGTTTAAAAATTGGTTACAAGATTTGACCTCGACATATATATTTTTTTTCAACAAAGTGAGTTAATATAAGCGTGGTAATTCAACATGAATGTTACCTCAACGTTAAGTTAAATAAACTCAAGATTCTTTGATATGTTTTTTTGAGTTAAGAATAAAAACATCATAGTATGCTCTGGCTCACTGACAGGAAACACTGCAATTCCAAATTCGGGATTCTTAGATACGTTTTTTGACTTTGAATAAAACTATCATAGTTTCTTTCTTTTTTACATCAATAATTTGTTGGGAGCTACCTCATGTCCGCTGCACAGTTTTGCAGATGATAGTACCCTTCATACCGATTTTTCATCTGAAGCTCCGATATCAGCTAGAGCAAGCAGAAATGAAAGACGAAGAATCGTGAATGAAATAAATACGGAATTAGCAAAACCCAAGAACGTCTCTTCTCTAGAAAGGCCGAAGTTGCAAAGTTGCCACATTCATTCAAGTTCATTGAATTTTTGAAAAATGGAAGGCTATTTAAAGGATTTTGGATATCCAAATACCCCACACCTAATATTAAGGAATGAGCCAACATAGCGTCATTAAACTAACTACCACAAAAATCTAAAGACATTATGAAAAACAATATAATATACAATATAAAAAACAAGATAAATGATTGTTCAGAAAATGTTTTACTGGCATATTTTTCGCTCCAAGGAAAATCATTAAAAGCTTCAACACTTTGGTCCAAATAATGAATACTATGTATACAAATAAAGGACAATGAAGATATTGAATATACAAAGTTGATTGCATTTTTAAACTTCAAAATGCCGGATCCAAACCAAATAAAG
Organism: Chrysolina haemoptera; assembly: GCA_958298965.1. Lineage (NCBI taxonomy): Eukaryota > Metazoa > Arthropoda > Insecta > Coleoptera > Chrysomelidae > Chrysolina > Chrysolina haemoptera. Next base: position 10,637,885 of record OY282596.1, on the reverse strand, counting down.
CCAAAACTTATACAAGAGAAGAAATAAATACATTCTTAATGGAAACCGCTGATGATATTTTTTTATTTATAAAGATACTCAGTATATTAAATTTCATGCATATAATTTAATTTTTGACATAAAATATTCCTAAGTACCCCTTGTTATTGGAATTTCTAGAGCATGTCGATGTGATGAGCTCATTAAAATGACTGTGGATGATACTGATGATAAAGACAATATTTTAGTGATAAATAATCCTACTTCAAAAATTAATAAACAAGGAACTTTTGTAATAAATACTACAAAGGCCAAAATTTTGTTGAATACTATATCCAGATAACAAACATTACACAGTGCACAGTTCCAGAAGATCTTCAGCAACTCTATTAGTAAACGCTGGTGGAAATCAACCAATACCGCAGAAGGTTATGTAGAACAATCTTTGGCAAAAAAAAAGGATAATTCATGATGAAATTATGGGAATAATTAATGTGGAACCTGAACTTGACCATAATCAGTCAATCACTTCTAGAAGTTACCACTATAACAATGTGCTAAGCGAAATTCCTTCAAATACTAAGCTACAATTCAAACACTATCATCATCTTCCAATTTCTAATGTTCACATAAAAAATATAGTAGATCAACAATGAATACTATGTGTACTTAATTATATAGCATATATTTATAATTTGTTTAATAAACAATACTTTTGTACTTAATTATATCACATAAATAGATAAATTCGATTATTGTGCCATTAATATGTTTTCAAAAAAAGGTTTGAAGAATTGTTGCAGTATGTTTGGAGCGAGTTTGGAGATTTTGTGGGAGATTTATAATTATCGGCAGGTCTCCTGTCAGTCATTTATTATTTTATCATAATAAGGACATTTATCAATTATTATTATGATTGCTTGTCAAAACTCAAACCTCACTACACTTTAATTTGATTAGAATATAAATAAATCTATGAATGATATTCTACTAAAAGTTGCAATCATTGATTGTAATATAGAGTGAAATCCATTATTGATGTTCCTTCTAGTTTTCCTTCAAGAGGTTGCATACTTCCATGATAATCAGAATAGAATATTTTCCTTGGTACAACAGGTACAAAAAAAAACTCATCAATTTCAATTTTCAAGAATTACATAGGTATCAGAAATAATAATCAATTCAAATAAATTATACCTACCTACTTAGTTCAAAACTAGCAAGCAGTGTAGGTATATGTAAAAGACTATATGTAGACATACATAAATGTGCAAAAAATGGTTGAAATGAGTGAAAGTAGGTATGGCAAAGAGTAAAGACTTTGCTTGACGAGTTCAATTGCACTTCTACTTTAAATGGGCAAATGAATGTCATTGTAATTGCAACTGATGTGCAGACAAAATAGTTAGTGTGATCTTGATTCATGCTTGGTTTATGTACCTACCCTACCTAAGAACTAAACCTAAGACTAAGAACTTAGAGTTCATAAATAGGAAAACAATGTGAACGTTTATGTTATGCTAGTTCTTAGTTATTAGTCTTCGGTTTAGTTATTAGGTAGTGTGCATAAACCAAGCATCAATGAATATATGACATGTTCATATTTATGGAATATACTGTACCTAAATAACTTCAGAACATTTCAAATAAAAGTAGGGGCATAATAATTCATGCACTGAATTAACCTTCCTGTTCAAAATTAATTTCTGATTATGGGATTTCAATTCATATAACTGCTCAGTGGTTCAATATATTTAATATTTTTGACATTTCAACATTTTAGTTTCATTGTTGATATAATTTTAAATGCATTTTCCAAACTATGGATCAATTCAAATGAGAACTGGTAATGAAAAATTGTAGATTCTTACCTTACATCGATGACTGAATGAAAATATAAAAAGGTCAAACAGAGATCCAGCATCCAGTACCAATGACTGATGGGTTAAATGGGTTTCTTTTGACACCACACAAACTTCAAGTCCAAGTCCTGTCACTTCTTGAACGGTAGAAATAATGTTCTGGCCAATCAATATTGTTGTAGAAGATGTATAAACAAAACACACACGTTGACTTCTTAGAACAACAAATGAATATCTACTCCATTTTGAAACCTTCTATGAGGGATATAACAAACGTGATTTCTTTGTGTCTTCCCATTGTTCGTCGTTTCTCATCTGTAAACTTCACTTTATTTTCGACTTCTCTTCAAACGTGTACTTTCTTTCTTTTCAATATTTATTTGGGAGTGTCTGTACACTAACAATTCTGTTTTCCCAAATTACATCGATGGAGCTATATTTTCACTACTGATATGCCGACACTGAAAGCATACTAAAAATTTTACTTCTGAAACATACCACCAGATGCTGCTAATCAGTAAAAGATCTTGCAATGACGAAGATTTCTATTCTAGGAAAGATTCGTCCAACGCGATATTCATTATAACAACGTTAGATGGCGAGATAGGCAATATTCAAGTTTACAACCCCAAAAAATGGACAACACCGTTGTTTGATAAATACACTGTATTTATCAAACAACGACAACACTCATCGAAGGTATATTCGTTTGCGAGGTGTAGTAAAGTGTAATGTAATTCACACCACATTTTGAATAGAGTATAGCTGAGTGCAGTTCAAACAAATTATCTGCAAACGAATACTAAAAATCGAGTGTAAATTACACTAGGTGTAGAAAAGTACCGCACCTCGATGTAAACGAATAAATCTAAACTGTGGTTATTCTGTTAAGGGCCAGTTTTATAAGTTCCAGCTAACTCCAGATAGACTAACTAGAAGTTTAGGATGTGAATGACATTTATCAAAAACGGTTATGGGGTTCCCATTCTAACCATTCGTAAGTCCATCCGAACTTAAACTGAACGTTTAAACTAAGGGTTACAATGGGAACTCTCAAATCATTCACATTCTAAACCATTAGCCAGTCAATCCGGAGTTGACTGGAAGCTATAAAACTGGCCTTAGATCGTTAGTCAGGTCAGGGGTGGGATTCTGTGTACCGCAGAATTCTATTGTCGATAGAAAAAGTGAGATGACATTATGGTTGAATTCATGGGAAAGAGACAAAACTGTCGTCAATAGAATTCTATTATAATCTCAGAGTAATAAAAGGACCATATAGATGCCTTTTCCATCCCTGTCTTGAAGTCAACATAACTTTGTTTGTTTACAAGCAAGTTCCTTATACATGTTAAGTCCGTTTTCATTCGGGTAGTTTCGTGTATGCCCGCTCATTTCATTCGAATCAAAATGTCGTTCTTCATTTGTATTATGGCCCTTCATACTCTAAATGTAAACAAACTGTCCATAACATTCCACCACCCGTCACCCCCCTCGCCAAAAATTATATAGAAAAGGATAGTTCATATTCACTTCAAAAGAGATATTTGTGTAGGTATAGGCAGGGCATCTCTATGTCTATTATTACTCTGAGCTAATAATTTGGGCATTTTCAACTCATTTTGCATGACCAATCACAGAGCGCTCATTTCGTGCATTTTATTGTCGTCTGCAATGAGAAAAGACCGTTGTATTTGAAATATAAATTTTGAATCAGTTAGTTGACATATATTATATGTCCTTTGGGAACTGAGCACAATACGTCATTGTCATAACGAAAATATGACCATTACAGAATGACGTTGATACAACACCGAAAGTTTGGACTGATCGCCTCAGAAAAGACCGTCGTATTGAGAATATAAATATTAAATCAGTCACTTGACATATATTGTGATATGTTCTTTGGACATTGAGCACAATACGTCATTTTGATAATGAAAATATGATGAGTATGACGTTGATATACAACGCTGAAAGTTGGGACTTATCGCCTCAGAAAAGACCATGTATTGGGAATATAAATTTGAAATCAGGTACTTGACATATATTATGATATGATGTGTCCTTTGGACATTGAGCACAATACGCCATTTTGATAATGAAATATGATCATTAAAGTATGACGTTGATACAACGCTAAAAGTTCGGACTTATCGCATCAGAAAATACGTTTTTCGTATACGTATTAATGATGTTGACAATCATTTATATGATGTTAAATTTATGTTCTACATATGTTACACAGGAAAAAATGTTTACCGGGGTTGTACCTTAGTGTCAATCAATATTTTTGTAAGCTCATTCTCAGCTCTCACAACAATTCTCAATAAATTCATATGATATTTTTAGTCATTTTTTTGCAGACTTTTATAGAAGTTGACCATGAATTGTATACAAATTTTCAAGTAAACTTCCTGGTAACTTCAGTTATACTCACCTTTAATCGTCTGTAAACTCGCAAAAGTTAACTGTGAAGTTTACACTCGCAAAACAAATTTTGCTGAAAACTTGCAGCAATTTGATATTGTTTAGTGCATTTAGTAGCATTTCTAGGCAGTTACGTACTAATTACAGTTAACAAAAGGGGCGGAGGTAATTTCTTCATCAACTGCTTAGGACCGATAATGCATAATAAAAGGTGTTTTTCTCACCAGATCTAAGGGTTGTTGTTAATCTTACACGTATTTTCCTTACCAATTTATCCGGCATAAAGTTGTAAAATCCACGACATGAAGCAATTAGGAGTAAAAAATGCGTTTATTAGTAGCCAATCCAACCTGACTCATCTTGCCTACACAGAACAACCATACAAAATTGTTATGATGTTAATGATGATGTTGATGATGTTAATGAAAAAGGGGTAGATTATTGGCCAATCTAACCGGTTGTATCTTAATTGCGAACACCCAGATTGCGAATCACTTTGTACTTGATAGTGCAGGTAAGAAGGGTTGGGGTACATATACTGCACGCCAGCTACGATGGTACATCCGACATTTCCCAAAAATCCTAATTTTTAGTAGGAGGCAAAATAGATCGAAAATGTATTCGGATTCGTAATCAGAACATCCATTTTACACCTGGTCCATTTTGTTTCGAAAAAAAAAATGTTTTAAAAAATACAAATTTTGTCTCATTCGCATGTACATCTTTGTAACTTCCATACTTTTTGACATGGAACAATACATTTTTGGTGTATTTATCAATCCTGCAAAATTCACAAACCTACGCCAAGAATTACAGACGTTAACGGGGGTGTTTCCTTGAGAAGTGAGACAATTTTCGATTTTTCATAACTGAATATTTTCCAGTATAGAAGTGGATTGGTGGTGAAATGGTTGTTCTGATTACGAATCCAAAAACATTTTTAACTGATTTTGCATCCTACTATGAATTTTCAGAAATGCCGGAGGTTCCATCGCTGCTGGCGTGCAGTGTATGTAACTTGAAATGATCCCTTATTGGTCATTCAAAATTTTTTATATATATTTCGATTCTGCAAATTTCACAATTCTACGTTAGATATTAAGGAAGTTATGGAGGTGTCTCCATCAGAAGTGAGCCACACTGTACTGTATATTGATAAAGATGTATTTTGGCATTCATAGTATTCCAAAAAATGAATTCCCTAGCAAATGAAGTCAATGTCAATAAAAAAATCACCAATTCCATTTGAATGTTGTGCATAGGTAGAATGGTATTTCAGAAAAACCATAATGTGTGAATCAACTAAATTTGGCAAGTAATAAACCGGTATTGGATGATTTTGTATTAATGGGTGCCTATATAAAAGTAATTAACTGGTTGAAGATTCATTAACACATGGATTTCCCTGTGACGTAGCACTCAGCAGAACACGTCTAGTTTGGACTCTCAGTTTATACTCAAAATTAGCGGTATATTGTTCTAACCAGAGGTCATAAGTTTTAAGTTAGATTATCAAGCGTTATGTTAGGTTGAACTGAAAAAATAAAATTAGTTGAAGTCATTCCAGTCCAATCGTCAAGTTAATTTGGTTGTGTTTAGTGAATGTTAAAAACAAACTGGCTAAATTCATTCTTCTGTATCAACGGGGAGGTCAAGAATTATCAACTAGTCGAACATTCAGTAAATCGTTCGTAGTTTGGAATCATGATACTGTTCACAATAGGTATGTACATATTTTTATTTATTCATTGTATTCGACATGCATCATTTTAATAGCCGGTAGACCTTTTTTGATTTTTTTTACATTAAAATAAATGATGAATAGTTATATATAGGTCCCTATTTTCGAATTAAGTATTCTTCAATAAACTTTTCATACATTTTTGAAAATTAAAACCAAAGACACGAGGTCTCTGGCAATTCCATATTTCATTCCTATATTAATTTTTGGAAATCTAGTTGTTTAGGTAGGTATATAGGTATTACAAAAATTACATTTAGATTGTGTTGGAGTAAGTTATTAGGTGAAAATATTGTAAAATTGAGTTCTGAAAAAATATGAATATTCACTCTTCAAATTCCACATGGAATAAATGTGAATCGAACACAAGGATTTTCATTGACTCCGTAAACAAACTATATAATCACAACAAAATTAATTTTTAATGCGTTTGGATTGATGGTGAGAGCTGAAATATTTGATATGAGAATCAACGGAACTTTTTCAGTTGCCTGATGAATAATATGACAAATTGGGAAACAAAAACTTTATTCATGTCAGGAATAAAAATTCCTATTTTTTTTTCTGAAGAGCTAGAGACATAAGAGTGTAGATATATGGGTTTTTAAATATTAATCGATGGATAATGCGCATTCGTGCGTGCTGTCATTGTCATTTTCCATTAGTTAACGAAGGTTGCAATGCTCATCGATGGATCCATCGATAAATTTAAAAACTTGCCCGATCTCTATTTGGCTTATGAACCTTTTCATGTACAGTGCATACCCACATAAAGAAATAAATAACTTCATTATGTCTGGAAATGAAGATATTTCGGAAAAATTCCATTCATACCGCTTTCTGTCCCAAAACTTCGATATCGGCCCGTGAAACCAGTAATGAACGGGAATGAAGGACCATGATCGATTTAAATATATGGACTTAGCTAAAATTCTAGAATGGGGAAGGAGTATCCATACCAATGAAATCTTCCATTTCAATGCTCGGTAATACCATCAGCAGTAACCTTTCATGTGAGGTTCATTGCTGAGAGATCCTCCCAAAAAGTAACTTATGACATCAACAGAAGGCATTCGTTTTGGTTTCGAGAGCTTCCTCAAAGCTTCCCTGACGAGTTGTATACAACGAAACGGCCGTCGGAAGATATATATATATATATATATATATATATACAAATTCTTGACTGGCTGTATACAAGTATGTAGAATTTGTGGGATTGCAGTCAAATAATTCTCTAATGGTACTCTATGGTACTGTCGGTAATATTTATTACCTTCCTCATGACAAATGAAAATACGCAGATGTACAATAAATGTAGTTTAGAAAAGATGGAGCACTTACTAACGTGAGAATATATGATAAAATTAGCAACTGATAAAATTTATTGATAACTGAAATAAATTATGTCACTGCCATTCCTACATCAATCATTAACGTTAGTAAGTACTCCATTTTTTTAAACTACATTTATTGTACATTTGCGTATATTCAGTTGTCCTGAGGAAGGTATATGAATATTACCGAAAGCTTGACAGTACCATAGAGTGTTTTCTTTGAAATAGCCCAAATTATTTGACTGCAACCCCTCAAATTCTATATACTTATATTCAGTGATAGTCTAAAGTCCGTTCCCCCCCTCTTAATTTTTGAACCACCTGGTATATTGCAACGAAATTTGGAAGGCTCAAATAGGAGATAAAACTCTAATTTTTTATGAGAAAATTTCACCTAAAAGTTTCAAAATGGGAGCTGAGCCCCATCTTCAATAATTTTTTTTTAATAGAACACCCGGTATATAATTGCATGATCGGTTAGGAACGGTCATAAGAAATCCAACAACACCAAGTGTGACGCTATTATCTTCAAAGACTATGGAGATATCGCCTATTATTTTCTCCATAAGCCGAATGAGTGTGAGAGAGAATTTGTTGACCCGCCAGAAAAAGTTTCTCCCCAACATTTCTTCTCGTTGTATCCAGAGATTTCAACAATGTTCCATTTGCTTCTGGGCGAACAGACTTAAGCCACTGCTCCTCGTTACTAGGTGGTGCAGGAATCACTCACGCGGCTGCTATTCTTCTGCTTTTCTTCACCTAGATGGCGCCAGCCGCTATTCGAAGAAGTCTAAATATATCCGTGGCAGTATTCTCTAGACAAGCCATAGTGTCCAGAATTTCAAGAGTATGAGATTTTAACTTGGCAGTGGTATTGGATTCAAGAATTGGATTTTTTTTCAATATTTCGTACTTTCCTATTACTTCCGATTTCACCGGGAAGAAATCGACTCCAACTAGGGAATTTCAAATAGAACACACTTGCTTTTTCAAAAAAAAAAAATCATTTTTGCATTCAGAGTGCGCTGGATGCACTTCAATCAATGTGATGAACGTGAATGAAGAATAATAGTTATTTAAGTAAAAAGGAATGTAAAGACGTGTTAACATTCGAGGTAAGTGAGTACGAGCCGACTCAAAGCCGAGGCTTGTCGCTTGCCGAGGATGTTAACAGTCGATACATTCCGTGTTACTTATTATGTTTTTCCCGCTGCTTGTTGACATTTCTCAAAATTTGCCTGGGTTGAAGTTTGTTACCCTTCCTTCATGATTATTCGTTCCGCTATTTCATTCCACTGTTCGAGAATCTTGACTTGTCGTAAAACAATATCAAAGAAACAAAATCATCAGGATCAACAGTATTATTCTGAAGTATCCATTATTTTCTCGTGCTGTCTCGTGAAATGTAACCCTTGGCTAATTTTCCAAGTAGTAGCAGTAGAATTCGCTTCTATCAATGATAGAAAATTGATTTCAGTCACCTTAGAAATGATAAAAGTTGTTTCTCTATAACGGAAAAATATTGAAAACATGGATAGGGTCTGTTGAAATACCTTTCAGCTCAGAAAGTTGATTTGTTTCTCTAATTTTTCTTGAGTTTAAAAACTAATAGCATTTCCACTTTTACATTTCTTGTTAAACATGTTTGTTGAAAAATTTGAAGACCTAGAGCACACTAAGTGAGAACTTGTTAAGTTATTGATGTAGACTAATTTCTCACTTGTCAGAGTAGGTATGTTTGTTTTAATTTTCAATTAATTCTTTGATGAGAATGGGAATAAATCTGAAAAATTGAGTGATGTCTATCCGTTTCTAAAACTGAGTAGACATACTTGGGATGTTCGTGGATTCGAAAAATATGAAGTATTAAGTGGTAAAAAAGTTCTTGAGAGAATAATAAAGAAATATATTCAGTTCTGTTTTATATTATGTATCTGCTTTTTCGTTTAAATTCTCACTTTCGTGATGGGATTATTGAGATGTTCATACAGAGTGGTCATTAATGAAAATCACATCATAAGAAAAATACAGTAGTTAATTGAATATTAATATCTGTGGCGATTAAAACGCTACATTACATGCGATCTTTTGCTAGAGACCTTTATATATCTATGATCCGTTATACATTTTTTTCTACTGTTTACCCGATAGTCGCACTTGAATGAGAACTAAATTTGCCTTTTTTCGTTTCAGTATTACTCACAGTATTGACTTGTGATGCAGGTAACATAAATTCAACAAATGATGATTCCTACTATCCTAGTTTCGAATTTTCTGATACTTTGGACTGGCAGTTACTCAAGGTAAGTTATTAGTTGATGATGATGACTATGACAAAGTGAAAAAACATAAAAGTGGCTAAACCGTTTATGAAAAGATATGATTGAGAAACGGCAAGGATTTTTTTGAGTGTCGATCACTGAAACTACCCTTTAATAATAGACACGATTTAGTTGGCAGTCTTCGTTAGGGAACTTTTGGATCCATTTTTTTATTGTTATTATTGAGCAAACAGTACCTTTCATGAAACAAGTATCGGTTTTGAGCGTTCAGTTTTAATTTTTTGCGAAAATTTTGTTGGTACAAATGATTCAATTTGTTTGTAAGAATGTGGGAAATTAACTCATTTTTGATTTTGATGATTCTGAAGAAAAAAAGTATGGTTTGACAAATGAAAAAAAAATAGGTAGATTCCCGCATTCTTGAGGAAATTATAGAACCAGAGGAAGAATTGTACTTGTGCGAGTTAGGGAAGATGCAGCCCTCACCTTTTCACGTGTGATGCCATGCCGATTATTATTATAATTTTCATATCTTCTTTCCAATCGTTAGGAACCCTATACATCCAGAGGACGTGCTGGTGTCATTTATCCAGATAGTCACTCCTCACGTCCATGGGGTGAGTGATACTGGGTCCGATAATCATGTGCCCTGAGTAGACGTTGTGAACCAACGATGGCGGCCTTCTGAATTCTTCCGGCTAAGATTTCTCCCGTATCACGGCAAACCGGTATGATGTTCAGATTAGAGAGCAGCGTGTTCATCATTCCACCAAGGACCCCTATGACCAGAATCACTATTTCAACAAAACGTTTTGGGTTGAGTCTGCGGAGTTCAAAGAGTAACCCTCGAATATTTAGTCCGTTTCCTCCTCTTTTCGGACGGTGAATGTTTCGGCTTGTTTTAACCTGAGGATAGGAAATGAGTAGTTCCAATAAATTCGCACTTCTCATTCTCCACAACGGACTCATTATCCCCCAAAGCATAAGGCAACACCGGTATCTCGTCTATACCGTACGAGTGTATTAGATGGTAGTACAATACTCGTAGAGCTGCGTTATGCCTGTGGATATAGACTGAAACCGCATAAGCTTGACACGCAAACAGCCAAATGCATTATGGTCTCAGGAGCCCTACGACACGCTCTGTATCCAGTGTCCAGGACCTCTATACTCATCACGCGGCTACAGTAGTATTGAAAACACCATCCTGGCAGGCCATTATGAATCCCTCGGTCTAGTACTTCAACCTACTTGACGTAAGGAAAACAGGTCAAATTTTTGCTAAGCCAAGGTCTTCGATGTTCTTGAAGAAGACCACATGCATTGTCGTATCCTCATGTAGCTGCAGGAGTACTTTAGTCTCCGCAGGTTCAATGTGAGCTTTTTGCTGAACGGGCTCCAACTCGGTGACAGAGTTTGGGTTAACCCGTACAAAGTCGAAAACGAGACCAAGTTCATCGGCTGCACGGGCTGCTGCCTTGAAAAATGCTCCGAATGCTGCTTTCTCATGGTCACAGACCAAGCAGAGAAGGGATCTGAACTCCTGATAACTTCATAGGCTCCGTCCAGTGCCATTCTGTTATGTAGACACTCCGCAAATTCTCAAGCTCCTATAAAGATGCATCATTTTGCGAGTTTTTACGTCGAGTGGGAGCAGCTCCTCCTGAGTCCATTTCAGTACTCCAAAGGAGTAGAGTAGGATCGGAACGGCAAACATATTAGTTGTTCTTCCCCGACAGTTTCCATGACCAGATCTGTCGTAGTTTATGCTGATACCTGCCACGGAGAGAGTTTTTAACAGTGGTTACCCTTAGGTGAGTGTACGTCTCTCCGGAATTAAATAAAGTAGGATGAACCGTGGCACATTTGTCGGTCCCAAACTCCATTCCGATAGCATGCGTGTACTCTTGCACCACCCTTAGGTACTAATGTAGATCCTTCTATCCGGAGGCATATAGTTTTAGGACATCCATGTAAAATAAATGGTTATGTGCCTCCGGTTGCTGCGGGTGCCGCAGTTGTAACCACTGGTGTTTCTGAGTGCAACGGACAATGGCAGTAGTGAGTATAGAAAAAAAGTGGGCTGGGAGAATTTTCCTAAAATACGCATCTTCTAAAGATTACCTGCTCTGTTTGGACTCTGACTTGACCAAATCTTATGGTGAAGCGAGTCCTCCAGAGCGGTATCAGTTGTCCAGTGCATCTCACCATCCGATCGGCTACCACAAGGAATCTGAGCAAATACATAATGAGCTAATGCGAAGTTGTATCAAATGGCTTGGGGTAAACGATCCAGGCCATCGAAAGGTTACGCTTATACTACACGGAGTCCTGCGTCGATGAGCAAGTACTCTTTGCAGCCAGCGACCCCCTTTATCGACCTCCTTTGCTCATATATCTGTTCATACACTGGATCAACCGCGGAGAGGATTCGCATGTATAAGATGCGTGTAAACATCTTATAACATGCGTTCAAACATGTTATCGGTTATCAGGCTGACGAAGCCTTCTGCATAAAGCTTCGAACAGCGCTAGGGCTGGAGTATCTACGTTGAGTGGTTGTGGAAACTCATAGATATTCTTCCAGAAGGTTTCCACTCGATCAGCGGCCAGCGGGTTATCAACAATTAATACGTGGAGGCTCTTGAAATAATTAAGCGAGAAAGTTTATCGCGTCATGTTTTCCGCGACACTTTTCGCCCGCCTCACTAGGACATCGTGAATCCCCGCATCCATCCGTGTCAGTTGTTGTGGTTTCGGGCGCCCAGCGTGTTCTGATGTACTCCATCGGTGGTATGATGTGAGCCTCCTCTACAACCAATCGACACGTGGCATATCTGCCACTTCTGCCATTTCGTTCACCAGCTGAGGAGGAGCTCTGACATAGCCTCGTTACCGAACTTGATCCCTAAGATTTTGGTCGGAAAATGCGACAGGCTCTGGGTGTCTCACCCACCAAATAGCATACATTCCCGCTATGTATCCTCTCCGGGCGGGCTCATGGCTCTCATAGCAATGCATCAGAAGGTCGTCCTTCAATTCATCAGTCCACTCAAAGCGTCCTTGTTCATCGCGGTCGTCATTCATTGGCAAAACCTCGTTAACGGCCCCACCACCTTGCCTTTGACCCCTTATCCGAGGGGGTCGGTTATGGGGGCCTCTTCTACGTGCATTTGGAACCCAAGTCTTAGGGTATACCGGGTGGTTAGCCTAGTATACCCATGGCCGACATTAGAGGGAATGCTCTTTCCCTTCTCGGAGCACCTGAGCTGCCGGTCCTGTTTTGCACACGTTGCTCAAGAAAGTAGTGTCGCAACTCACGAAGCCTTGGATGACGGTTGACACCCCTACATATTTTTATTATTATTATTATCATTGGTTTTCTTGTAGACAGTGCGAGTTACACTCAAATTTTCTTCACAGAACCATGTCTGGTGGGGAGCCTTGTCATGATCCTGAACTTGTTTCTGCCGAGTTTGTCTTTTTCACGTTTCCCAATGCCACCAATGGCATTCATTGATTTCATATGTGAATAAATCTATAGTGCAAACTTTAATATTTCTTGATTTTTCAGACGTTTTCGTCACAGTATAGAAACGTTATACTATCTCCTATCAGCATCAAAGTCATATTAGCTTTACTCTACCAAGGTTCCAGTTCTGTCACTGCCAAGGAATTCGAGAGTGTTCTGCAATTCTACAATAAAACTGCTTCCAAGGAACACTTCAGTAACATACTGATTGGACTACAGGTTTGTATTATTATCAATGTATAACTAATAATGTAACTTTCCCTTCGACCACCATATTCTACGATTACATAGGTATCGATAATTAATTGGTGAATCTAAGGTGATTTTGATCCAATCACAAAGGACCCCCAATACATGGGAAAATGGCTCTCAACGACTTTTGATAAATTTTGGGGTATTTTAGTACAAAAGTCACTAAAAGTTACACTTGCAAGTTTAGCTTTTAGATTCTTAAAACAAAATAATAGCATTGCTGTTTCAAAAAAAGTCAAATGATATGTCAGTCAGTCGCTCGTTAACAGAAAAGAAGCGACCTATTATACAGGGTAGGTCAATACTAGCGACAATTTAGCATACTTCGCTAATGTTTATCGTTGGTCCCATTAGTGAGCATTATTCAGGAAAAAAATCTCAAAATGTTTTTTATACCTCACGCTGCCAATATGAATCATATTTTTTAGTTGTACTCCATAGTAAATTACCCTACACTGTATGAGTTTCATTGATATCCTATATCTGGTTTTTGAAATAAAAATATTGAAAATTGATATGCTATAGAAGATATTATTCAATCTTATTTCTTGATGAAATAAATATGATCTTGCAGCGCAAAACAATTGCACCGTTGAAAACCTCATGACCAACGTGCCAATAATCCACGCTGTTTGTTAACAGTTCCCACGAGTCTTCCTCTAGTAGTTTTGGCGGCAAAGCGGGTTTATTCACTCAGAAAGTGTGTTTAACTAATGTTAATAACAAGAAGTAAAAATAACAGACATTCAAAAAAAATGCGTATTGTAGAAAAAGTGAAAACTTTTATAGAAAATATTCTGGTCGTAAGAAGAGACTCGTAATTTTTTTATGAAAAAGGCGCAGTCTCACTAATGGGACCAATGATAAAGATTGGCAAAGTAGGTTATCGCTACTATTGACCCACCCTGTATAATAGGTGTCTTCTTTTCTCTCAACGACCGACTGACTGACATGTAATTTGACTTTATTTAAACCAGTAATGCTATTATTTGCTACTGATCATCTCAATTCTAAAACGTAATACTTTTGGATAAGTGAACCTTACGATGTTTTAGTTAAAAATCTATTTTTATGATTGGTACATGGGAAAATGGCTTAGAGCCATAGCGATAGCGATAACGACTCTTTCCGGTACACCACAAAGTGATGAAGTGTGTTTCGTTTAACTTCGTTTCGCTCTTCGCTATGCAAAACAAGTTACAGAGTACCACCCCAGGTCATCAGTGTAACCTTGAGTCGTGAAACCATTGTCGTGTATCATCACCATCAAGTTACCGATAACCAGTGGCCACAGCAAAGGCGACAGAACGCACGCTTTGGACAACTTTTTTCTGCTGTCATTCTGACTGCCTCTTCCCCAAGATTCGTCACAAGGATTCTGCGTTCTATCATTAATTGTATCCATCTGATCAGTGAGGCGTATATATATTTCCTATAATGATCTAGTTATAGATGCATGTGAGGTGTTATCAAAAGCATCCTATATGTTTCCAACCAGGCATTGTAGAGCAATAATCGTAGATTTAACTGCTTGTTAGGAAAACTGTTTTTTGTTGAGCGGTGTTAACTCAATGATTTCGCTGCTAGCATAACATCTATTATTTTCTCCATTGCTTCTAGGAAAAAGGAGGTGAGGCTTCATCGCGGGGCGGTGACTTAATCGAAGAAGCATAGTTCAATGATCGTTTGTTATGAACAGTAGAACAATTTTTGGTTACACTTGGCTTTTTTGAATAGCCTTCCCATCCCAACTCTTAATGCCGTCACTTTGAAAACATGCCGAACATCTCTTTTTGTTCTTCCAACGAACAGCAAAGATTCAGGGCTCGGGAGATGTTCCCTGAGGACCCTCAGGCATACAGCCTGTAGAAATTCCAGGACACCAATTGCTACCTATTTTCCCTCGGCTCTCACGATGTTTCCTGAACATTACAGGATTTTCTTTGTCGTGGGAACCAGAACATAAAAAAAATCGATCATATAAGTTCCCCTTTGATATAATTGGAAATAGGAAAGTAAGTATTAAGATGAAAATGAGGTTTTTTTTTTATTTCTATCTTGTTTATATATTTTGTAGTAAACAATACTGAATAAATGACTAAATGAAAATGTGAACCCTCCAAATTTTGTTTGTTGTTGTTTTATCTTAAACGACTCAAGTTACAGTGGCAACATAATTCTCGTGGCCACAAGGTATATGGATATGTACATAGTATAATACTTTTGATTCTCATTTTTATTTAATGTTATGGCTTTAAATTGTTACAATTTTCAGAATCACATATTGTCATGAAGAAATGTCTATTACTGTCACTTTAATAAACATTATCATTATCAAAACTGAAATTTTTCAGGAATCGAGAAGAAGCGAATATTTGCTTAACTTGGGAACGTCAATTTTTTTGGACAAGCAAATCCCAATCAACCCAACGTTCGAAAACACATCTAGGATATATTTTAGAACTGACATAAAACCAACGAATTTCTCAAAAACTGATGAAGCTAGTAGAAGCATTAACCTCTGGATCCAACAACTTACGAATGGAAAGGTGTCTCAATTAGTCACACCAGGTTAGTGAGCATACAGAGATGGATAAAATAACGAAAGGGGGAATATGAATTGTTAAAATACAACTACATAAATGTTTTCCTGAAATGCCAAAAATACATTGCTCACTGAGTATCGATTGGGGAAAATGTACACTACTATAGTTACTTCGTCTTATTTTCATAGGTGGATATAAGGTTCATCTAAAATGGTTTGGCCTCACGAAACGATAACCAAAATTCAAAATTCAAATTCGAAATGCACTTATTCGATTTAATTTATAATATTTCAAAAGCAAGTACGCCCACAGATTATAAATACCTCTGCAACGTTAGTATGTGATAACCTCATCTATATGCGCCTGTATCTAAGGTGTATTAAGACCTTCCCCACCTCCTCTTAATTATATGGAAGAACTTGGATATTTATGAAATTTATGTGATCAGGATTTTAGAGTTTTGTATGCTAGTTTTGTGCGTTAGAGAGTTCCCAGAAAAATCTACGAAATAACTGAGTGGTGCCTACGGCAATGGACTTGATCCATTCTGGAATTTCATGAAAATTATAAGAATTTTCCCCAAACAGCTCAGCTTTCCCCTGTCCGGCTATCGCCCGTGTGCGACCGACCCTCTCTACTGTAGGAATATCTTTGTTATTTTTTCTGAATCTTTTTTGAGATTCTCCAGAGGGAGTTATCGGCCACGTTGAGATTCACGAGTTCCCTCTTCCAGACACCATCCTTGTGTTCTTTAATAAGCTGATTCACGTCCTTACCTAGTATGATGAGATTCTCTTTATGAAATGGATTGTTTTTGGATTGTCACTTCTTTTGTACGTTCTTCGTCTTAATAAGGTCAATGGTTGTGTCCGGAAGTATGTCTCGGACCTCACTCTCTTACTTGTCGTGATATATTTGGCTTTCTTAATATTGTCCACATATCTCCGGGCTTCATCTTCGACCTCCGGCTCTGACAGATTTGGTGTCAATTGAATGTGTTTATTCAAGTCTTCCCTGTAACGGTACCTGTACTTTGCAGGCTAACCTATCCTGCGAGTCGAAGATCCGTGAATTAGTGTTTCGCTCGCACTTGACACACAAACCTAACCTAAGCAAGCTAACCTAGCTTGCGAGTCAAAAATGTGTGAATTAGTGTTTTGCTCGCTCTTGACTCACAAACCTAACCTGAACAAGCTATCCTAGCTCGCAAGTCGAACACGCCTGAATTAGTTTTTCGCTCGCACTTGACACACAAACCTAATCTGAGCAAGTTATCCTAGCTTGCGAGTTGAAAATGCGGTAATTATTTTTTCGTTCGCGGATTTTATGATGCGTTCGTTTATTTTATCGAGCGTTTATTCCTTTTATCGAGCGTTTGTTCCTTTCAATCCTTTTATAGAGCTTTTATTGACAATGCATGCTCTGGGTGTCTTTCACACCACAGGTCAAGCCTGTGGAGTTGACCCGGTTTATTGACGGATATTTAAGCAAAGAGGGCCAAATAAGAGGTTCGCTGGCTGCAAGGAGAACCCGCTCCGTGAAGTATATGCGTAACCCTTTGATGACCTAAATCGATTTACGCAAGGCGTTTGATACAGCATCGCTTGAGCTCATCATGCGTTTGCTCAGATGCCTTACAGTACCAGATGAAATAACGAGATGCATTGGACAACTGATGCCACTCTGGAGGACTCGTTCACCATAAGATCTGGTCATGTCGGAGTCGAAAGAGATCTATTCATCTTCAGAAAGGGTGAGTTTCAGGGACTCTCTCAGCTCTCTTTTTTTCTGGATCTCCCTATTATCTTTGTACGTTGCACTAAGAAAACCTGTGGATACAACTACATCTCCAGTTACCGCAGGCATAAGGTCAACCATCTATTTTAGATACTCTATGCTCGTCAGAAATATCAATCGTTCCACCGTTAGCGGTCCCATCGAGACTGACACGTCGAGCTCAGTCCTCGCATCCATATGCCGTCACTTCGGAGACCCGTCGCACATCTTTAGTTATTTCAAGGAACGGCAAAGCCTTGAAACTCGCTGCATCGTGAGGTGTTCCCTGAGGTATACAGCCTTCGAGAAATCAAGAAGAACACCAATTCCTACCTACTTTACCTCGCCTTTCACGATGGGTAGGAACTAGAACTTAAAAAACTTTTCCACCGAGTTGGAACCTGTTCAGCAGAATGCTCATACTCCTGTAGCTAGAAGGATAAGCCAATGCTGGTCTCTTCTTTAACAACATTCAAGACCTAGGCTTATCCAAAAATTTTACCAACTCATGGTGATGTGGGCTGGAGTCGGAGACCGACGAATTCATAATGGCCTGCTAAGAAGGTGTCTTCGATAATCTTGGTCTACCGTAGTCGCGTAATTGGCATAGAGGTCCCAGGCACTAAATCCAGAATGTGGCGTAGGACTCTTGAGACCATAATACATTTGATATCTGTTTGTCAAGCTTATGCGGTCTCGGCCTATATCCGCTGGGGTACGCGGTGATACGAGTATATTGTACTACCATCTTCGATACTCATACGGTATAGATGAGACACCGGGGTTGACTTATGCTCCAGGCGATATTGAGTGCGTTGTGGAAAATGAAAAGTACGGAATCTATTGGAACTACTTTTTTCCCACCCTCAAGCCAATAAGCCTAATGATGTAGTCCTCCTCGACCATCGAGTAAAACAATTATAGTCATAGAGTTTTCGGCTCCTATAGCGAAACGAACATCGTTCGAAAATAGGAGAAAAATAGTTTATCTGAATACAAATTATTCTGTCAAAACTATGACATTTCATTATTATTGTAACATTTAATTTTAGAAAAAAAATACTTTCTATTTCAATCAATAAAATTGAATGCACTTCTGGTTAATACAGAAGTGTCATATTTTGGTCTGATACTTGCTCACTTGTTCATTGATAACTTCAATTCGATGTATCGACTTTGAGAAACATCAATAACACAGAAAAAATAATAACACAGAAAAAATAATAACACAGAAACAACGAAATTGCAGAAGGGTAAATTGATTCCGCGTTACGCTGTGATATTGAATCAATTAATTGAATGCTTATGTTTGTTGATAAACACTTGTAGGTACGAAAAAGCAAACTCATCTCTATTTTTACTGACTGTTTTCAGATGATCTCCAACAAACAGTTATGCTGCTCACCAACGCTATTTATTTCAAAGGTACATGGACACACCAGTTTCCCAAGGAAAAAACATTCGAAGACAAGTTTTTTTATTCTCACGATTACCTTGAAAAAAAAGATTTAATTACGTTAAAAGTACCATACATGTCAACGACAGATGAATTTTACTTCAAGGAAGATCAATCTTTGGATGCTAAAATACTGAGACTGCCTTACAAAGTGAGTTCATTGTGAAAATTGAAGTAGGTAAAAAAGGAAGTTTTTCGTTTTATTTGATATATAGGAAGGTACTTAGTTAATTTTCAAATGATTCGCTTTGGATTTCTTATTAAATTATGATGGAAGGTACACAACAACCCCTACAATCACCAACCCGAAAAATATTTGTCAGTTAGACAAACTTTAGTCGCTATTATCCATCGTTCCAGTTGAAAAAGGAAACATTCTCAACGAATATTGAAAGTTGCGACTTTGTCCGATATGGATAAAACCCACGATAAAAATAAAGGATTTTCAATATTTTTTTTTTTAATTCTAATCGAAAGCAAGAGGTTAGCAGCAAAGGGACACATGGTTTGAGTTGTAGATTGAGTGTTGGTCGATTTCCACATCATCAAGCTGTTGACGATCTTATTAAACGTGCCTCGGTCTCCGCCAAAATTCCTGCTGTCTTGGTATATCGAATGATTATGGTAAGAGACCAGATGGAATGACACTCATTCCTGGCAGCGCGGTAGAACAGTTGTGTGGATTTCACTTCTGTAGACGCTTTGGCACTGTCACATATCCCAGATACTTCACCTGCGGCGGCAGAAAAATGGTTACAATACAGTATTGTGCCAAGTGGAACTGTAATGTAGCTTTTTTTCCATTTGTATACCGGATTATGTTTCCAGATGATAGTGATTCTACTCCCGAATCCATTCATTCCAATTGAGCTATGTTCTGAATTGTTTTTCGTATGAGTATTGGGGTAACATTTAGTCTGATACAATTTCCAGTTCGGTAATGTTACTTAATGTGTAAAGCCCACCCAGTTATTGTGAAATTACCCTAACTAGAAAACAGAAAAGTTCTGAAATATATTATTTTATGAAGGTAGCTAAGTTTGATCAATAATATATTAATTTTGATTCCATTTGGAATTCGTATTTTTGTATCAAATCAGTCCAAGCGCTGTCATCAGTAATTTCTAATAATAAACTCTAGATCAATCTTTATCGGGACAGGAACACATTTTATATTAATTTTCTTTCGTTTACAGGGAAGTTCCTTCTCCATGTTCATCATTTTACCAAATTCTCTAGGAGGACTACGCGAATTGATAAGGAATATCAATTTAGCCAAAATTACAGAAGTTCTTTATGAAATGAATAAAAGTTTGGTAGAAGTACAAATCCCCAAATTCAAATTCAATTTTTTAGCAAAACTAGCGGAACCTCTACAAGAAGTGAGTTAAAACATCAATTTGTTTATGTTGAATGGGTGAAAAATTAGGAAACCGTTTTGTTTTTAGTTTGGACTGCATCAAATGTTCCAGAACACAGCTAGTTTCACTGGTATCGTCAAATCCAATAACAATATCTTGAGACAATTAGTTGTGTCAGATATTTTCCAGAAATCTGGGATTGAGGTGGACGAAGAAGGCAGCGTAGTGTATTCTGCTACAGGTGAGGCCAACATTCCCAATAATAATTATATTGTGATTTCGATATTAGAATGAACCATCAATAAAATGTAGTACATGAATATGCAATTGAAGTCATACACCCTCTGATATGTTTTCTGGTCAAATTTACATTGTGTCTGGTACTTTTGCTTCCGCATCGTCCAGTCCACGCGCATTTTTCTCTCTCCACAATGCACGAATCAGTTCCTGTGACATTTACCATGTTAGCATAGTTTACTGAGAAAAACGGTCCAAATGCACTAGTGCACTTGCATGACACTATTTTAATGATAGTAATAATTGTTTTACATATAAGATCTTAAGTGCAGTATTTGCAGCAAATAAAAAAAGAACTCTGACCATTATTAAAGTTTCCATACTTCAGTCAACCGTCGCACTAAGTACAAATAACTAGCTCCCTGTCATAGTTAAAGTATTGGAGTGTCATTGATAGTCATAAACACACAAAGAGTTAGTAACTATCAGTCTTCGTTTTATAATTAGCCTACAGTGTCATTAGGAAGCTCAGGAGAATGCACAAACTCGTCACCAACGGCCAATAGTAGCGAGTTCCGCGCTTTTGTTACTGTAACTTGATTATTATGCAATTTAAGTAAATCTTGTAAGTTGCACAGGCGACTCGGCACAGCAACAACATCCTCGATTATTATTAATCGCATTATAATCTCGTTACATTAATAGCTATAAAATTGTCCCAACGATCTTTAACGAATTTCACTATTATTAATCTAATAATATAATGACATTCTTGAGTTTTATTCCAAATGTATTCCGATATTTTCTTGGCATCAGTTACTGATATATCTTGCATGTAATGTCCCGTATGAATCAATTCTACTACAAAGCTTTCTTGCAGTGTCAGAAAATCAACAACAAATTATTTTAACAAAATTATCTGTTGGTAATAGTATATGATATTATTCGTCATTTGTAATTCATCCGTTTTGTTCTAGATGTTAACATTGGAAATAAATTTGGTGAAGCAAAGAAAGAATTTAAAGCGACCCATCCATTCCTGTTCTACATTGAAGGACCCAACGGAACACTGTTATTCATTGGTAAAGTAGAAAACCCATTGGATGATCATCAAATGCGTCTTCCTACCCGATGGAAAGAAGATACCTACACCCAAGAAGGTAAGCTGATTATGGTAACCTCTTTATTTCTGTTTCAGTTATAGTTTCATTTCATAAAAAGAAAATGGATTAATACTAATCCAGGAAGTCACCTATTCTGAGGAACATTTCAGAAGCACTGCAAAGTATGTATTTGTAGAAAAACTTTGGCAGGTGTTGGGCAATTTAATCGTCGGTCAAACTGACAAAACTCCTATATTATAGAAAATTTGCAAAAAGCTAGATTATTATTGATACATTTTTATTTTATGTCCATATCCAATATTTAATTATTTCAAATGATGAAATATTCTTTGGCTTCGAATGGAAGTCAGGGCCTCAGTCGGAGTGCTTTCTGTTGTGCGGTTTCCATAGATGGCTCTGTGCCTTACTTTCTTAGTAGGTACTGGGGTTATTATAGTACCATCTGACAATAGCAAATGGAGATTAATTGAAGGTTGATGGATGCGCCAGCATTAGCTCGCCGTACTGACCGGGTCTGCACTGAAGATCGGCAGAACCGTGAAACTAGTATGCAAATAGACACCGCTTTTGATTGAAATTTGTTAGTTGTCACAGAGACCTTTGAAAAGTACCCACAGTTACGTTCCTGAAATATTGCAGAAACTAAAAATTTCCAGCAGTGGGATTCGATCTCACTCTTTTAATCACCTTTCAATTTCCTGCCGCGCGCCTTCACCAACTGAGCTTAAGACGTGCTTGGAAAATTTCAGAATGACATATTGAAGAAACTCTCTCTGACCAAGAACTGAAATAGTGTAAAACGTTCAGGTAAAGATTGTTCGACATACTTTGTTGCAAGATAGATTTCATCAGGAGTTAAAACTAAGAAAGAAAACAGGAAAACAAGGAAACCGAAGTACTATTTAGTATCAATGAAATCTGAAAAAACCTACCTAGAGCTTTAATAATTTCCGACATTTTTTTCAAGGTGCGAGTTTTCTTGAAAAATTTCGCAACCAACAAAAAATTTTCGGAGAATAATTCAAGCTCGCGGTAGATTCGGTACAGAAATTTTATACCAAAATTACAAAAAGATCATTGCAAAATGTACGGCATCGATTCCACATTATTATTCAACACATAAAATGATTTTCAGAAATTATGCCGTCTAAAAAATTTTGGTGCACAAAATAAAATAAAAAATGATCTGCATTTGGGGGTTGAATCTTATATTGTTCAAGGTTATAAATGCCTGTACGGCAACCGGTTTTTAGACAAAATATTTTTGTTTTACGTAATATCAGGTTATAATTGATGGAACTGAATAAAAATATGAATTAAAAAAAATGCACTGTGAAAACAAAAATTGGGAAAATAGTTACGTCTACATACAAATCATAGTGTGAAAACTTTGTCATCGATTTATTGTTACTAACATGGTATTGTTTCATCTTCCAGATTATTGAATTTGGTGTTGTATCAAATGGCCCAAACTATAGTAGTTAGGGGTGGGGGGGTTAAGTGCGGGGCTCCTCACCCCTATACCGCCAAATATGTACGGTGTTGCTAAATAATGAATCTATGAATATATACATATTCAATTATACAAATGCCGTACAGTAATACATCACCTAAATTCATAACAAAAATTTGCGGAAAATAAAAAAATATCCTGGTTATCAGTACCGTTCTTTTTGTACGTCATAAGGTCCTACTTGATTATTTTTCAGTAATCTATCATCTTGAGAAATGCCGTACAAGAAACTTTTGTCGAAAAATCTCCCTTTTTTTGGATTGACGTGGCCGTTACTTGATGGAAATCCATAGTTATGACACTAAGGTAAAAAACGATTAAAATTTCCACAAAATTTATTGTCTTTGCGACATGTTTCGATACACAGTATATTTAATTTTTGGTTTCAATCTCCATATCTTACCAAATACTCTGCGGCATGTCCTGCTTGCCGCTATAGCCCGATTTTAATTTTCGCGAGTTTTTGCAATTTTTTTTCGTCAGAAATTTTTTCGAATGCCTACGCGTTCTCTATCTGACTTTCGTCGGGCAGGGGGCTAATGTTTTTTAATGTTTTTTGCTATGTTTACTGATTTTTTCATTTCACTGTCGCGAGTTTTCGCAAATTTTTTCGAGAAGGGGTTGTAGGGGTGTATAATTTTTTTGAATTAAAATATATCCTGATCTCATGTTTTTCACTATTTTTATGGATTTTTCTGATCTGTTCTCGCGAGTTATCCAAGTCCTATATTTGTTTGTTGTAATTTTCGACGTCCGAAACTATCAGGAATTTTTCCGAATTCCTAAGCATTCTCTTTCTGGATTTCAGAGAAATAGCGGGGTAAAATTGTTTTAAGTTACATTATTCAATGATCCCAAGTTTTTCATTATTTTAACGAATTTTTTTGATTTTATTTTCGCGAGTTTTCACAATGTTTTTCGAGGAGAGGTAGGGGATAAAGTAAGTTTGGATTTAATCAGTCGATGGTCTCATGTTTTTCAATATTTTTAGGGATTCTTGAAAAACTTATTTCAAATTTTGAAGAAAACAGACAAAATGAAGGGCAAATGACAGAGAAGTTAAATAAAAGCTTGTAAAAATAGTATCAAGAGAACTTGTCCCGTACGTTTTTTCGAATTCAAAGATGGGGAAGAGAGTTGCAAAGAACCTCGTACTTCTCTTATGGAAAATGGACTTTGGCCATCATTCATATTCCAAATAGTATTCAGATGCTTGAATGAGATCCATTTTGCAACTTTATATATAGGGTAATCTTCAAACAAAAGCAAGCTCAATTGATCAACATCATTTGATATTGACAGCTATTTGATAATATTTTTCATTCAAAAGTGTATCAAAATATAATAAACAAATCTTGATCGAAAATAATTTACAACGTCCAAGTTTTGGGTCATCTTGTATATTTTGAACAAGAATATGATTTTATTGAACACCAATCCTGAATCTATATTAATTTGGATTAATACACTGGGTGATTCGAAAAAAATAGGCGAAATAAAATATGTTTTTTTATTGCAGTCACCCCAAATTTCAAACTTTCGTAGGTTAAACTCTCCGATTATCTGTTATTGAAGTAACGACGTATTTGGCTTTTCAGAATACTACCTACACAAAACTGAATATTGAAATTATTCAATGGACCGCAATTATATGTTCATGCAAAAGAAAAGTTTTTTATAATTAGTTACTCAAGCAACTCATTGAAGTTTTCTTCAAACTTTTTTTAGTTGCTGAACAGAACAACTGGAAAACACGAAATGTCACTGCTTCAATAATCGTTGATCGAAAGAAATGTATTAACGTATCTGGGAATTCAGACGATGACGTCATTAATTTGTTGGGTGTTTACTACAGACAGGGATTTCCAAGGTTAAACGTTGGTTTAATATAAACATTATAGTCATAAGCGTACTATTATTGATAATTTTTTTGTTTGAAGGTGCAGATTTTTTTTTTTTACAAAATAGTCAGATTCCAAAAATGAATCAGTGGGGTTACCTTTCTTCCAAAGTTTCCTAGTCGAAGGAGCATTTATAGCTTGGTAATGTAAATCAGTCCGTCTGTCAGTATATTTTAGCTTTGTCAGTTAGCGTTGTACATATCCGTAAGGTAAATGCCATTTTAGTTAAGTGGATAGAAAAAATAAATATAAATGATCTCGAATTGCTCTCAAATTTCACAGGTGTGATTTCACATGATAGCCTTGTACACCCTTTTATTTTTAGTAATTGGTCATATTTCACCCTGTATGTTTTGTCACGTCTTCAATTTACGTTTCATAATGTATTCTTCAAAAACACTCAGTGTACTAAATGGCATATTTGTTTGGTATCTATAAAATATAGATTGGTTTCATTATTGCACCTTTAGAATCATTTTGTTTTCAAATACCACTATTATATGTGTTAATTTTCGACTACACTTAATTTGTTCACTCCCAAATCTATTGCACTGCATTTATGGTAATTTGTACCAGGAAATGAACAAAATTCAACAGTTATTTATGTAAAGAATGTAGTTATCATGGTTATATTATTTTTTAAAGCCGCTTCTTCTATACATTGGAAAAAAAATTATTATGACTTTTTTAGATACTTAAAGACTTATTCTATTTTTTTTTCCTAAAGTTAAAGGGCATATGGTCATATCTGAGCCTCCATACATCTTATTATATCGTATCCCAAATAGTTGGCATTCGAAAAAGTCTAAAAAACTCGGTCTATTTTATCCAAGGTAGCTGTGACTGGCCTTCAGAAACTAGTTTTGACATTAATAATCAATGGATTAGCGGAATTGTTCATCTCTCGAGATAACGAATTCTTCCTCTGAAATTAATATAAGCAGTATAGGCCAGTAGAAATAGACAATCATAGACAATCAACTCACATTAATTCCAAAAGTTTTTAAACGTTGGTCAAGTGAATGGTACATCAAGAAAGTAATAAATCTCAGATTGCAATCTCTTCCGAATATTGTCAAAATGGCAATTAACTTGAATTTTGCTGTATACTCGTTGAGAAAATTCCGAAAGTTCTGCAAAGTTAGAGTAGTATTGAATGTATTATTTTATATCACGATTCAAGTTTGCAACAAGTTCAAGCATACGGAACATTTTTTTTTATCGAAAACCAATGTTTTTCTTTGATATGCCATAAGAGAAAATTCGAAAAGTTCTGCAAACTTAGCAACCTTTTACTCATGCAATTTTGAAAAATCTAATTATTTACAAATTAACTTTTGGAATTTTCTTTTTTCAAAGAAAAACATTATAGGTCTATAAAAAAAATGTTTCGTACACTTGAATTGGTTGCAAACTTGGTTCGTGATATGAAATGATATGAAATATGTTGCGTACTTCGGAAGAGGTTGCAAACTGAGATTTATTGCTTTCTCGATGCATCATTCACTTGACCAAAGTTTGAAAACTTTTGCAATTATTGTTAAATTTTGGATTTTTCATGTCTATATATATCTACTGGCCTAAATATGGAAAGTGAACAGCTAAAATTGGGGATAGTACAAATATGAGTTTTTTTTCAACATAGCGTAAAAAAAATGTATTCGGAGCTTCATAGACTATTGTTTGATTATTTTAAAGAAAACTATGAAAATGAAAAGTTACTCCCGAATTGACTAGTTGAGTTAAGTCTACGTTAATAATAATAATATCGAATTCGAATAAATATGCCAAATTCAATTCATTTGGGCAATAAAAAAACTGAATTGGTTGTCTTTTTTGACAGCTGTAATTTTTTTCACTGTTCAGAATTTTATTGAAAAGAATTTCATTAGACATCTTTTTCAATTTTTGTACCATACCGACTGTTTTTTTTAAGGAACGCTTTTCAACATTAACTATTTGAAAATGTCATGAATCCAGTGGATTTGTCAGATTTTTTATAAAGAAATTGCATATTTTTAAATTTTTGACCTTGCAAATACAATTGGAAATGAAGAGTCTTAATGAAATTTAGTGCCCTAGTTGATTTTTGGATGTCTACCTAAAAGAAGAAAAATCACTTCAAACGGTTGAAAATAGTTATTTATGTATCAAGTGATCGAGGTGTTACTTTTTCGAAAGTAGGAAATATTGGCAATTCCTTCGAGTGAAAAAAAAACACTTAACTTACGAGTTAAATACATTTTTTGTACAACTGCCAAAAAATATCCAGTTCAGACTTTTCTCTCAAATGTGAAATCAATTTCTCTTATTTGTTTATGTCGATATTATTATTAATAATGTTGTCTTAGATTTTTTTTAATTAGTTAGCTAACGATAAATTGTAGAGGTACCAATACTTTTTTCTTAACGCTATGTCAATAAAAACACACATTTGCATTCTCGTTTACATTCGTTTCATATAGTTATCAAGAATGCGAGAAATAGCGAGATATACAGCCACAGCTATCTTTGATTACCTAGTGTGAATAAATAGGTCCAGTAGTTCCTTTTAGGGAGGTATATAATATGTTATTGTTTTGAATATATTGCTGCCCGCCGCAACATGTTTCTATTTTAGATAACACTCGTTTAGTCAAAACCCAATGAATATTGTCGGTAGAATATATGTATTTAAGTTATTTATATGCTATGACAAATTTTCATTGTTATACAAAAAAGTGCACTATTTTGACAGTTGTATAAAAAATATATGTTCTTTCCTCAGTACGCGAGTGTTGCATATTTTTTGAGTGAATTCATTGAAGCTGTTTCATTCACCTATCACATGACATTAGGAAAGAAATACCCAGTAAATATTTCTAGCAAATGCATCCTCATAAAAAAGTTTTGAGTCCGCCTTCATATGAGTAATAAGATTTTCTATCTCCGGTCGGTTACCACTCTGCTTAGACCAACAATATAGGTTTATCATCATAGAAGTGAACATAGTGCAAGTGCAATGTGTTGTTTGATAATCTCAGTGAAAATGATGCTTTTCTTGGTTATGTATCTATTAGGTAATTTGAATTCATTGAACTCTGATTATCCGAATAGAAGGTTGCTCTTTACGGAATGGACTAATGAAAGTTGACTGTCTTGTAAATATAAAAATAGATTTGAAAGATCAAATGTTCGTGTGGGGAAAGTGAAGATCAAATAAATTGAAAAGGACAATAACATGTAATTTTGAAGGGAAGTTATAATTTCTTGTTCAAATTCCATATTTCCATGTTTCTAAGAAGACGCAAGAATAGAGTGCCATTAGAATGGAGTTGATATGAAATATTTCTCATGTGGCATCTTGATATCAGTCAATTTTCATCTGAACGTAAAATTTAAAGTCGAAATTCAAAGTGCTCATGAAGCAGGGTTTTGAAAAAATGCAATAATAACCCTTGGCGGTGGAGTTGATAGATTATTTTCTACGGCGGCATCTTGATATCAATCAGTCCCATCTGAATATAAAGTTCAATGTGGAATGTTAAATTAGAATTGCTCAGTCAGCAGGAATAAAGAACCCTTAAATTGGTGTTGCTATGGAATATTCTTCAAGTGGCATCTTGATATCAGTCAGTTCCACCTGATTATGAATTTTGAAGTGAAAATAAAAATTAAAAGTGCTCAGTCAGCAGCGTTTTTTCAAAAATATTTTCTACGGTGGCATCTTATTATTGATTAATCCTTCTGAATATGAAGTTTGGGGTGAAAATTCAAATCAGAAGCACTCAGTCAGCAGAGTATCCAGACGCCATCTTGATATCAATCAATTCCATCTGAATATGAAGCAGGATTTAAAAAGAAGCAAGAATAAGCTACCCCTTGAATGGGGTTGATAGGTGCCATCTAATTATCAATCAGTACCACCTGAATGTATGAGGGGAAAAATTAAAAAAAAATAACTTCCACCATCAGTAGGATTCGAACTCACGCTCTTATAAAAACCTTTAAAGGTGCGTATTCACTAGAGCATTCATTCCGCATGCGCACATGAGCTGCTCGGTTCAAGCTCAGGCTGCGTCATGCTGCGTAATGTAAACACGCATTCTGTTCGTGCTCAAATCAGCGTCCACACTATCCGAGCATTTGCTCGTTCGGCGCTCATTCGGAACGAATGCTCTAGTGAGTCTCGTGAATACGCACCTTAACTTTTCCGCGGGTCCGTTCCACTGGACCACACCTCCGAGCAAATATAAACATAGAGATGCCTTTCTATCCTTGTTTTTTAAGCCAACATCACCTTGTTTATATTTACATCTGTCCTCCAACTAACGCATCTAGTTGCATTGTCCTCTGAACTGAATGTTTACATCCCCTCGGTCCCCTTGACCATATTTCATTGTTGAGAGAGATGGACATCGTGGTTGTCTACAAATAATGAGTTAGGATCCGCGGTGTCTTGGAATCATCTTCATTCTTTAACTAATAATCAATATGTAATCAATGTAGAATACAATAGTCGTAGAGAAACAAGATTTATCTTCTCGGATAACTATAACTACTAACTCTTAATCGAATCTTACAAAAATATTTAAGGCTTGAAATCGTCGAAATGGGTAATGTATCAAGGACTTTTCAGAAATAAAATTTTCATTTGGGGCTAACAATTTTTCCTTACTCTGTTGAACGTATCGCACTAGTTCAAACGTATATCTCTGTATACCTACTCTTGAAAAATCCACGTTTACCTTGTCCTTGTCAGAAATTTTCCCATTGTTTCGATGTGCGCCTATTATAATTCTTTTGTATTTTTCTATTAATTATGATTACCTACTTCAGAAGACTCGTAAATCATCAAATACAAGGTGTCGACGAGAGTATATTTCGCTCTTCCAAGCTAATCAGGGAAATCGGAAAAATGTCACACAGCAAAAATGGAAAAGACGGGAATGATGGAAATATTTCTTCTAGAATAACACGTTGGAAATTGTTTTTTAATATAAACCTTTCATGGGTATTGCATTTTGATTTTTGTTTGGAAATATGAACAGGATGTTGATAAAATCAGTTGTGGAATCATCTGCGGCTGAAAGACAAACTTCAGTCGCTATTCTGCTTTGTTTAAAATAACCTCTTGGGAGGTATTCATGTTGAAAAGAGAAACCCTCCCTCTCCCCTTGGTGAGATATCGTGAGATTTTGCTGGACCCCTCCCCGCTCCCCTAATCTCACGTGAGATTTTTCAAAATGCGTATTTCTAATGTAAATGAGTTAATCTGTGCACAAATCCTTCTATCAGTGCATAATTGAGCCGCGATGAATATTATTATATATGATTTTGCCATATTTTAGTGGAGAAATATTTTTTACTCAATTAGTTTTTTCGCAAATTTCACACTGTTTCATGCGAAATTTTTTTTTCGTGGTATTTTCCGAGACCACCCTCTTCTCCACGTGAGATTTAGTGAGGTCTCGCTCGACCGCCCCCCCCCCTCCTCGCGTAATTAATGGATGGCCCCTAATATTAACAGTAACACAAAAGAAATATTTGCATTATTTCCATCCTTGCTGTTTGAAACTGCTTCTGAAGAGTCTGATCTCCCTCATGGAGATCTAACGTAAGAGGTGCAGTCCTTAGATCAATGAAATGAACGTTTTCTGTGAGTGATTCTATGAACTATCAATCAACTATCTGAATAAAAAATCAAATTTTCTCCTTCAGATTTTTTTCTTTCAGTTAGGGTGTTTTCACAATATCTATCAGATGACAACCGTGAAAAATAATAAAATTCCGACTTATAAGTCGGATTTTGACAATAGAATATAAAAAAAGAGCAGGACCCATTAGGACACTCAACGAGTTTTGATCGTATCTTGGAGTTGTAAGATTATTACTAGGATCCGATTATCTCCTTGCATACCTAGCTTCAACAGATTCATCCGATCCAGTAACAAGGCTCTGATATTTTAGA
Source organism: Chrysolina haemoptera (assembly GCA_958298965.1). Taxonomy (NCBI): domain Eukaryota; kingdom Metazoa; phylum Arthropoda; class Insecta; order Coleoptera; family Chrysomelidae; genus Chrysolina; species Chrysolina haemoptera. The sequence continues at coordinate 10,606,609 of OY282596.1, read as the reverse complement.
TGAGCCAGTAGCTTCCACTGAAATATTTGTGTTTTTCAGCCCATCAGTCAACTGCTGATAAATTCGTCCCAGTAGAAGTATTGAGGCCCACCATTCAACCTCAAGAATCTTCAGCCGCTCTTCCAAGCTTGTCGCCAAATCTTGATCCAGAATACGTGCAACCAGAAGAAGCGAATATGGAAGACATAGCATACAGGTTCAACTTATTCGACATAGAATTACTCAATGTACGTTGAAATTGAATTTTTCGTGATTTTTTTGGAACTTGTTATGAGAATAATCGGTATAATAACAATGATATCGCTAAAAATATTTGTATTTTGAGCAGATTCACACCAGCCGGGGTCTCATTCATATAATAAATATTGAAGATATTCACAATTGCTGTGGAATAATACTGAAGCAAACATTGATGATATCAATAATATCAATAGATTACTATATAGACTAGGTACGGTTGTAAAAATTTTCTTTTGATTGCTCGAAGCACAGCCATTGTGGCTATAAGCAACGACTAAAGCATTTGAGGTGAAAGCATGGACATTTGTCTTCAAATCTACATCTACATCTGAAGTGAAAATTCGCATACAATGTCCAATGTTCAATGTCCAGCGTGACTTGTGCCAGGGAAGTAGTTGTTTTCTGTTAGATATTACAAATAAATCACATTTTTCATTTATCAATTTTCATGGAGAATGTTCCCCTTTTCAACATGTATATTGATATTATTCAAAATGGCAATTGATACCACCCTAAAATTGAGCGGAGAATCATTGATTTCATTTCACGTTGTATCTTATAGATCGATTTTGAAGGGTTCATTTTTATTTTCCAGGCATTCAGTGAATCTACAACGAACGTTCTATTGTCTCCTGCCAGTGTCAAAACAACATTAGCTATGATTCTAGAGGGAGCTGTAGGTGATTGTGCTGCGGAAATACGTGAAGCTCTTAGAATACCTAACCTCAACGACACAGGTGTACGGAAAATTTTGACAGGACTTCTGAATAATTTGAACGTAAGTAATGTTTTATATTATTTACTCTGGCTTAACCAGATGTCCGACTTCATAAAAATATTGGGGGGGCATGGTACAGAAAAAAGTATGATATATTCTCAAATATTAACCATGCCGTACGTGTTGATACACACACTCGTTTATGTATTGATAATTTGTCGTGAGTGGGGTGAGATATGATAAGTTGATGAAACCAAAATTCACATTTTTTTTATATATAAAATAATTTAAGATACGGGTTGCGGATTCTAATAATTATAATACTTCCCCATAAACACTCGTAGATTGTACCCAAAGACGTATGTGAAACATCTAAGTGCCGTTTCAGATGAGGCGTAGGATGCGCCTCACGCCCTACGTCTCGCGTAACAACATGAACGCGTGTGAGAACATATTGTATAATTAATAAAAAACATTTAAAAAATAAGCGAATTTGGGTACATACTATGGTGGAAAAGAGGTTACCAAGATTTTCAAATGTCCACAGAGACTTTTCATGAATTATATGTGAAACTAGAACATAGTTCAATGCATACCAATTCCGTAAGATTGTTTTTTTCGGTGACTGAACAATAATGTGTGTCTGTATCAAAATCGCATTCATTGCTGTTTTTATCGGCATGTATGATAGTCTACAACACATTTGGCTACGCAGCATATTCTCACACTCGAACGCGCGGCGCATCATGTGAACGCCATGACTTGACACAATGCCGTCACGCGTGGCGTAGCTACATCAGGCGCAAAGACCAAGTGTAGGCCCAAGCTGTGAATTTCGCGCTCGCGCGTACGTCGATTGAACACGCTCGCATTTAAAATGTTATATTTAAGTCAATGACAACCAATTTTCGACCGTAGGGCGTAAGGCGTATCCTACGCCTCATCTGAAACGGCACTAATGCGGTGGGTAAGCCGGCTGCCAGCCGGGGCGACGCAACTCTGTCACACTCTCTCCACACGGCATGGCGATCGCCCATCTCTCTCACCGCGCTGAGCTCGTAAACCTGAAATAGCAATATAACGTAGGTCTGCAGCTTTGGAACACGTTGCCTGTGTTTTATTTGAAAGTTATAACTGTAACATCCATTGGCGATCTGTGTGCTTCTCATGTTATACTGAAAGATGGAGTATGGTTTTTGTGTACATATCATCCAAAAAAAATTACCTATATTATTTTTCAAATACAAATTATTTTCTTTATTACATATTGCTACGAGATCAAAATCATAGACACACTTTATTTTCAATTATCACTAATGAAAACTCTTCTCCACTTTCCCCGAGCACTCCTGGTGGGAATAAAATAAAAATTATCAGTAATATTCAAATCGAATTACCAATAGATACAAAAACTCCGGTCTCTGAAATCACCGATAAATTCGACAAAATCGACAAAATCACAAAAAAAATGGCAGAAATACAGGCTATAGAGTGAAAGGAAAGCGAGCCAACGAGAAAGAAAAGCGAGAACCCCAGAAAGAAATGAGAACAAAATTAAGCAGGGACAACAAATCGCATATGAAAACTCACTGGATACAAAAAAAAAACAACTCCAAGCGATGTATGTGTAGGCCCACCTATAGTACATATTGTATATATTGTTCGTTTTTAATTTCAAGTGAAATGTAGATGTGACATAAAACACTTAATTGAGCTGTTTTTGGAATTTGAATATGGTAGACTCGCAAGCGAGAGGTCGCAGGTTCGATTTTATGTTGAGTTAAACTTTTTTTTATTATGAAATTGAAAAACTGTACTGTTTTTAAATACATTATTTTTTGTGATTCAAATGTAACTGTTATATAGTTAAAACAAAATAGAAATTATAGCTCGACAGCGGTCAAATCCACTGAAAAATAATGCATTTGACGGCTTATCCGCACGCGCGTGGTATAGTATATTGGGTCATTTCATACTCATTGTACACTATACTTTTTCCACGACCATCTGAATCACAAACAAATCTGTAATATTTTTAATAACACTTTTCATCATAAACTTTCCTGCCGCTATGATTCCCATAATACATACAATCTAAAAAAGGAATTGAAGATACAAATATTGAAGATTATAATGAAAATAAAACACTTATCGATTTCATAAAAAGACACTGGTTTATTTGGGATTTGATATAAAGCACCACCCTGGGTAGTCTGTGCGCTCTAATTAGCCATGTGGTCGTCTATCGATACCGATTCATTCGGAAAATGAAAAAAACGATTGTGAAAAATAAGACAATTTCTCATGGGTTACCACTATCAATATTTGTAGTTGGTGAAACTTTAATATGGTTTTTGTTTTTCAGGAGAGGTCAAGTGGTTCGACTTTTCTGGAGAGTTATAATGGTGTTTTCATATCAAATAAAAATAAACTAGTCGAACGCTACCAAAGCGTAGTCAAACAATTCTACGGTGCCATATTTAAAAGTGTCGACTTCAAGAACATTGGATCCGCTGTCGATATTATAAACCGATGGGTTTCTGAATCTACCCATGGTGCTATCAAAGAGGTGGTTTCATCACGTGAGTATATCAGTGATGTTATGTTACTCTCCGCTCTCATTGCGCAAAACTGATTCTAGTTTTGTTACGGACAAGTACTTCGTTATCTACACTATCGCTTTTGAAAAATATATGCCCACAAATCCAAGATGTGCGGCGCAATGATAAAATTTGACTTTCGTGATGACGCGCTGATGATGCCTCTTAAGATGGCCATTCAATGTCATACATTCCTACTTCCACGGCAAATCGGTGACACTGAGGGCCGGTTCACCAATGGTCAAATGTCTCTGCTACGTGACTGATAGTTATAATGTGAGTTTTTGCCTTCATTTAAGTGAATGTTATATTCATTCTTACTATCAGTCAAATTTACCTGGCAGTCAAACTACGCTAACATTATATTGATAAACCGGCTCTTAAGGTTGCTGTTTGAACAGGCTGGACAAACTATAGTGATATTTTGACGACGAATTACTTCCAAAGGATGATGGAACACCCTGCTTTGGCGACGAACTCATGACGTCACATGACGTCATGATTTCACATTTGTAACGCGGTTCCTGGGAAGCAATGGAAGCTAAGAACATGGTAAATGGGATTCAACTGGCTTCGGCAAATATCGTTGTCTTGCACTATTACTTTACTTTTCGTATTGGTGTTTAGAAGTTATATTTTTACATTGAAAAGACAACTGGAGTACATTCCAGTTTTCAGTGTCAAAAATATCTTTTCCGGAATACTTGAAATTCCATTTTTTTTTGAAAAATGCTCACTGACATAAAAATGGATGGCCCTTATGTTATACCCACGTATGTCTGGTGAGTGGTAGCTGGGTCCGAGAATAATGTGCCCTGAGTAGATCAAGAATGACAGCCTTCTGCATTCGTCCGGCTAACTCATTTCGATCTCTTTTTTTTTTGTTTCAGAAACTCTCAGTCCTGATTCTACCGCAGTGATTGCTAACGCACTATACTTCAAAGGAAAGTGGAAAACTGAATTCGATCCCAAAAGTACGACAACGAAATGCTTCCGTACCATGGGAAAATGTGTTTCAGCGCATATGATGCACATATCAGATACTTTCATGTACAACTATATAAATAATTTGAGGGTTCATGCTGTTGAATTGCCATATCAGGTAGGTTTATATCACTGTGTTCAATCAACATATCATTTTTTTTTGTATTCTTGATTCAAACATATCGGGTATCGAGTTCATTGAGATTAGGTGACATAATCTTTTTCTACGCCATCGATCAGCACAAGGCTACCCCGTCTCATATGACACTACAATTCAGCCGACTGGGATGGTCTTCGCATGTTTTTCTCAGCATTTCCATGAGGAAGTGTGTGTCTCCTTGGGAGATCCAACACAATGCACCGAAACAATTTCTGAGATCATACCTGCGTCGAGAAGAACATAATCTGATGAACACTGCATAAACTGCCTCGAAACTGTTGCCTTCAAGTAGGCATCATACCGCCGAAGGTTGAAAAGTCAAGGTCCTGAGACCAGATCGGAATATGTTGAAGAAAGAAACATCACAACAAGACTATCGAATCCTCGGAAAGAGGCTTACAACGCGAAGATACGATCAAAGCTCGCTGAGTGTCCTAACGGGTCCCGCTCTTTTTGGTCATTTGCCAAAGCCGTGGGAGGAAATTTTACTTTCAGCTCATCCCCTAGCCAAGGAATATGGAACACTAGCAACGAACGCTCAGGAAAAAATTTTCCACGTCCGAAGAAATCATCGGTTATTTTTGCCGAATTCCTAAGCGTTTTCTGTCTTCTAGTGGGCAGGGGGGGTAAAATAAAATTATGTGGCGATCCGATGTATCGATGATTTTTCTGGTTTTTTCAATTTTCGTTTCCTGAATTTTTGCAGTTTTTTTCGAGAATAAAGGGGGGATGGCGTGAATGGAGTCCTCTACTGATTTTTTTTTAAAGTTATTTTCCACAAATTTTTCAGGCTTCATTTATTTAATACATTCAAGTTATAAGCTTAAAAAATACGTTTATTTGATAGCATTGAAATTTATTAATTATCTGTCTCAATATGTGCCCCTGGTTAGTGGCATGCGTCGTATATTTGCTGACCCTTGTTATCCAGCTTCTCGGCATGTACTCAACCAATTTTCTTTTCGTGAGTTTTAACAGTTTCTTTCGAAACTGGGGGAAGGGGGTCCGAGCTCCCCGACTGACATTTTTTTGCAATAATTTTCCACGTAAGAATCCGTTGGAAATTTTTCCGAATTCCTACGCGTTCTCCATCTAGCCTCTAGGGGTCAGAGGGGGGATGCAATTTTGTTTTCTTGAGTTTTCGTAAGTTCTTTCGAGAAAAACTCCATTTTTTTGTAGTAATTTTTCACGTTCGAAGAAATCATCGGTAATTTTTGCCGCATTCCTAAGCGTTTTCTGTCCTTTAGTGGGCAGGGGGGTGAAATTAATTAAAATAAAATTGTGGCGATCCGATGTATCCATAATTTTTCTGGATTTTTTCAATTTCTTCTTCTTGAGTTTTTGCATTTTTTTTTTCGAGAATGGAGAGGGATGGCGGGAATGGAGCTCCCCGACTGACATTACAATATACCATGTACCATATTTTTCAAATAAAATTACTTGACAGTCCGATGTTTTTTACTATTTTCAGTTAGTCAGTTTTCCAATTTTATTTTTTAGAGTTTTTGTAAGTTCTTTCGAAAAGAACCTGCCGACCAACATTCTTTACTGTTATTTTTTATGTTTTCTTCATTTTTTCGAAGTTCTGGTTTTCTCACGAAAATGAAAATCGTTCAGAGAACATCGTGAGATCCAAGGGAAAGTAGGTAGGAATTAGTGTTCTTGAATTTCTGAAGGCTGTATGCATCAGGGAACACCTCCCGGTCAGCGAGTTCCAAAGCTTTGCTGTTTGGTGGAAAAACGAGCCCTGGAATGTGAGGACTGAGCTCGACGGGTCAGTCTCGATGGACCTCTAACTGTGGAACGATAATTGATATTTCGGAAGAGCATCGTACATGAAAATATCTATAAAACATAGACAGATCGCCAACCTTTCTGGAATGTTCTAGAGAAGTGAGTGTGCTTGTGAGTGTGTTTTGGCACGAAACTGAAAACCATGTTTTTGAGAGGCACTTTGGCAATGGACGTCACATGGTTTTCCCATAAAAGGGGACTGCACATGGTAATACCGAGCATTGAATTCGAAGATTTCATTGGTATGGATACTCATGACATAGTCACCCTGGACACTGTGATCTCTATCTAGTATTCAGAGGGCAGCGGGTAACATTTTTTGCGATCAAACTATGTGACTGTCCGATGTATTTCACTTCCATTTCTAAGGACTTCTCCGATTTGATTTTTGTGAGCATTTACAACTTTTTTCAAGCCACTTGACATACGTTCTTTCGTCGTAATTTTCCATGCCCAAAACCGTCGGAAATTTTCCGAATTCTTGCGCATTCTCTATCTAGCCTTCAAAAGAGCAGAGAGGTTATATTTTTTGCTTAGATTTATATTTCATCAATCTACGATTTTTAAAATCAAATTATTAGACCGTCTCTGTTTCTTTTATATAAGGGGGGAACTGGTCTAGAATTCAATTTCAAGATTTGACTACATATTAACACAGGCAACGTAAATAAAAGCTTGAAAAAAGTACTGTTATGTACCTTATTTCAAAAAATATACCTTTATAATTCCTTTGATAAACAAACAGGAGTATTTTTTTCAACTAGTGTTATTGGATCTTATAATTTCTCTGGTTGGTTGGCTTTTGGTAAAAATAATAAATTGACATACTTACTTTCTTTGCGCATTACTCAGAAATGGAGAATTGTAATAGCCAAAAACTACTACTATCTATATGTATTCACCCACAACTAAAACAATTTATTGTATTATTTTCAGGACAAATTCTCGATGCTGATATTATTGCCATCAGAGGAGGCGAGTATACGAATGGTAATTCGAGACTTACCACACTGGAGACTGTCAGATATATTGGAAAAACTGAAACCGTCAGATATTGTTTTGGAGATTCCCAGATTTGGATTCGAATACTCTGCAGATTTAGTAGAATATCTCAAGCCCGTAAGTTACATTCATGCCATTTTATATTAAAATGAAAATTTCACACCTCAGTTTTCAGCCAATAAAAAAATTGGTTTTTGTTTCCAGACATTTTTATCCTCCGGGGTATTCTGGCGAAATTAATGAGTGGAAATTTTTCTGTAAGATATTCAACATTTGATGCTTTACATTCTGCTTTTATATACAAATAGAAATTAATTTTTCACATGAAAGGAGATAATATTTCATAACTATTATGTATTTATTAGATATTTCGAATGTGTCTGAAAATATTCTGAGAACTTGCATTTCAACGATGAATAGGTCTATCGGTACAAAATTTATATCAATCAAATGTCTACCTATGCTCGACTATATGAATTTAATATTCGAAAAAATTTTATTCAACTTATATTTTCGTGAATATTCGATTTAAATGTTTTCTTTCACATTGCAACTTTTATTCAAATAATAGGTGAGGTGAGTATTTCATTTATGGGTGACTTCTTTTATCTTCACAAAGTTCTTCACATTACTAATGTCTATATCTAATTATGAAGTATTCTTAATATCTTATAATATATTAAACTTCTGAAACCTTGAAAACAACCTTTTTTACGACCACATAGAAAAACGCCCATTTTATGCGCGTTATCGATCAAGGAAGTATGCCGATTGTATACACTTTTTCATTGCTACATCGCGAGCTGTACTGTAATGATCATTCAGTACAGGATATTTCATTTCCCACAACTATCATAAACTACTAGACTGTCATTATAGGTATTAACGATTTTTTTTATCATAAAGAATATAAGATCGAATCAAGTTTGTTAACGTTCTAATAATTTGACATTTCACATCAGTATTTACAAAATTCGCTAAGCTCGTACTACTAAAATTTCATATACCTATTCGTGGGAAATGTTTTCATGCTCATTGTACAATATACTAATTACAACAATAAGAAACCTCCAAGCAAAGAAACTAGAAATCTGGTTAAGCTGGTATAACTTGTTTTGTCTTAGAATAATCTCCGAGTCAGTTGGAATTGGAACTAATTTTTAACACTCACTAATACTACAAATTTATTCTCACTAGCTTAGAAATGTCATACTGGATAACTTTAATAAAACAAAAGTGTTTTATGCATGCATTGATGATAATATAAATGATTATTTTTTTGTTTTCAGTTGAAAATAAGGGACATATTTGGAACTAATGCCAATCTGTCTGGAATCGTTGAAAACGGCAACGTTGTCATTAATAACCTAATACATAAAACGAAGATACAAGTGGATGAACAAGGAACGGTAGCAGCAGCGTCAACAAGTGCAATGATAGTTCCTCTTATGGGATATCTCTCAGTCATTGCTGATAGACCATTCATATTCATGATTTACCATAAAGAAACACAAAATATTATATTTGAAGGGATTTTGCAAAACCCTGTGGAACAAAGCATCAGCTTCGACGAACAGATTAGTCCAACTTCTAGCAGGAAATCTTTTATCAGAAGTCGACAGTTCAGTTGAAATTACAGTTTTTACTTGAGAAACGATTATCAGAAGCTCTCTTTTTTGTAAGAAATATCGACAATATATTTTATTTGTAACACTGTGGCATTTTCATTTTGGTCTGAAATTTCAAACGGATAATGTTTTTACAAATCTCGACACTTCCTATTGCCCGACTAGTAAGCACTGAAGATGACGCAGCTCGAAAGCGCTTTGCAATATATAATAAATTTATGCACCTATATACAAATCTGTATTCAAAGTGTATTCAGCTTCTCACAATCATTCAATTAAATTATCTATCACCTTGGGATAAGAAATGTGTTACAGTAAATTGAAATTTACGAGTCGTTAAAATAAAGGGTTCCTGGGTGGTGGGGGGGCGGTGATTTTGATCACTTCTTATGGACTTGTTTTGTACAGGCTCAGAGGCAAGTACTCGCAACTTGCAGCGGGCTGTTTCGAACATTCCTCCCGCCTCTCCTCCCACCCCCCATATCCCAAACCCACCTTTCTAAAATGTAAATTTAGTAAAATTCACTTTGCTGAACGAAATTAAGTGATTTGTGATGATACGAGCTAGGGGCATTTTATGTTTGCAAATTTGAAAAAACACCAAACTTTGAAAAGCTTTATCTCGGAAACTGTTAGGTCTTTAGAGAAAGAAAATTTAAATATTTTTATCTAGTTTGAATAAAAAAGACTATGGTTATGGTATGTAATTTTCGATTTAATTTTGTTATATTCTCTGTAGCTTTCTCTCCTGATGAAGCTAATAAAGATTAGCGAAATATTGAGAACGACCATTCTCGCACAACGTTTCGGGAAAGTGTTATCTGCAGATTTTGCCTCCTACAAATCTTGATGGCTCCATCGATGCTGGTGCAGTGTATCACTTGAAATCACAGCTTTTTGTTAATTTTGTTGATTTTTGATATATTAATTCATTCTGCAGATTTCACGATGCTACATCTTTCCATGAGAAATAAGTCACACTGTATGTTATGAATACTCAATGGATTGAAAAAATAATACTTAAATCTTAAATGATTATCTAGTTAATTCTACGTGCAATGAACAATGCAGTATGTAAAAGAATAGTAATTTAATATCTCATTTGTTATACATAACATTCTCAAAAATCACAGTTCAGTCTTACAACTAAACTTTACGTACTAAAATAGGTTTCGGTGTACCTACGAATAAATAAATGATTACATAAAGGCTTATTCATCTTATTTTCATCTTCCACAAACTAATGTGCATTTCCACTACATAGTAGAGAAAATGCCTACGTTACGTACACGTTAGACATGGTGAACTATGATAACAGAAAATTATACAGTGTGCTTTCCCCATCAAGAGGAGTTGAAAACTAGGTGAAATTTTAAAATTTGGACAAAAAATATGTTTGTGTAGGAGCGCCGCCCCTGAATGAACACACAGCCAGGATCAGTGTTCTTCCGTTGTTCCTCCTTGATCAAACTGAAGCTGGTAATTTTATATTAGGTTTCAGCATAAATTTGAATAGATATTTTCAAAATGAATGATTTACGCAGAACTCAACACATCAAAACCATGAAAGTTGAAGTAAATGAAATGACTGAACTTTTCGTGTATGCGAACACAATGTTATTTCGAGCACAAATGTCTCAGTAAACAAGGTTATGAACTGAAAATGACAGACCACGTGTACAATAGGTAATTTGCGTGGAACCACATACATTGAACATCGCGAGATCGTATCTAGGCGGAGAGTCAAAATATAGTTATTCCATTCAGCAGCGCGTCTTCGAAGGTTGGTGAATAAAAAAAATAAAACATTACGGATTGGTCTGAAATTTCACAGGTGTATTTCTACTGACAGACTAGTACCCCATTTTATTTTCGGTAATTGGTCATATTTCACCCTGTACAAACATCAAAACCGAAAATACTGATGTATCGGTAGAAATATCAATATGAAAGGTCACCGAAATGAAAGTTGACAGAAACTGGCAATCACGATCATATGGTCCTTTTTACTACAAAAAGAAAAATTGCTAACACAACATCCAGTCATCATAATTTGTAGCATGTCGAGGTTACAAAAGTTTTCGTACGATGGTTCTCGAAAAATACAAATAATTGTCGAAAACAAATTATTAAAGTTGATTCGTGCATGACTTGGAATATGACAAAGACGTGATTGGTTTTCAGATTTCGTTATGGAAAGTATATGAAACACCAGAAAAGTAAACTGAAAAGGAAAAATAGTCGCCAACTTATCAGTCTAAATGAACTTGCACGTAAAAAGCCAACACTATAGAACATTTCAGCATGAATCTCATAATTCAATTCGTAAAATTTTTAAACAAAATTGTTTTTAAGGTCTTACCTTCGATTAAAATTTTTCATTTTCAACATACACTAAGTTCATTTTTATTCTTTTGTGTAGGGGGCTTCTGATGAGGGTATTTGAAATATAGTAGATTTTAGGGGTCTTTCATTTTTCAACATATGTATTTTTAGAAGATATGAAAAATTCTTCGTTTAATTTTTTTAATCAGTCGGTCAATTATAATATGAATTCAATTATATAATAAGACACCATTGAGAATGTGCCCCTGCTAATTTGATCGGCCACACTTACTTTATGACAACTCTACTGAACGTAAGCAAAAAAATTAGGCTATTTCAAACCAGCTAGATTGCATGATTCAAGCTGCTTGATATATCAAGATTCCCAAAATCAATTGCTCATGCAATCCTGACAAATGTTCAAGGCGGTCAACATACATTAAAATATTCGGTTAATCAGACAGGTATAGGAACTGAAACAGATTTATCACACAGAACCATGTTCATAGATTTACACAGCGTAACTTTTTTCCCTGAATTCTCGTTGTAAACTGTGATGATCCCTGTCGTTCTTGATCTGGAGCATTTGTCCTTGAATTGGACGGCTTCTTGACGAAAGTTATGCAACCTTCTCCATTACCCATAAGAGTGTTAAGGCACATATTTTTCTCCTCAATCAATGCGAGTACTTCTTTCTCTAATTTAAACAAGTGATGATCATGTTGTTCGGTGAAATGTTCTCTCATGAAATTTGATAGTCTAATTAAATATTCAACGTTGTGGCCGCTGGCTCCTCTGCTATCCACTATTTGTCGTGCTATCGTTATTTCGTCTTCATCACCCATCCAAAGTGGATTTTTAGGTGATGCGACATATGCTAATACTTTGAAAGGCTTGCTATTAACGGGATAAAAGGTGGTGAAATGAGAATCATATCCACCAAGCTGACACTCTCTTTTTGAAAGATATGGAATGGCTGCTTCCCCACTTATCGCAAACGCGACTCCATGTACGATGCCCTGAAACAAAGAAATGTTGCTTTAGTCTCACAAGGTCCAATATTTTGAAGTTGTGATAATTGCATAGAGAATTTCTCTGTTGAAATAAACCCTTTCGCCTGAACACAATCAACTATACGACGACGACTATAGATGTACGCGACAGTGTTCGTGATGTGACATCTGGGTTTATTCGTTTGCATCAAGGTGTAGTGTAGTGTAGTGTAATTTACACCATATTTTGAATGGAGTGTAGCTACACCTCGATGCAACCGAAAAAACCTAGTAAGTTGTGATATGCACAGTTAAGGCTGAGACACAATTGAAGTTTTATGTTTTTAGCACCAAGTTTTACAATTTTAGATTTCTTTTTAACACGAAACTTTTATTGCCATTATTATTCTGGCCATGCCTCACAATCAATCTTGTTGGTAAAAGTCAACCAATATTTTTCAATTCTGTTTTACATGCTGTTTTATTTCTACAAATGATATCCTAAATCGCAAAACTTAAAACTTAAAACACAAATCTTCAATTGTGTCTGGGGCTTTACTCAACCACAACGTGAAAATGTACCAGGCCGGTTCTGTTATTATTTGAATGTCGAATGGGGAGTATGAATTTCTACCAGGATCAGTTTTCTCTTGACACACATTAAAACAAATGTCTGGAGTTTAATTTCATCCGAAATTCGATATTCATTAGGTATTAGTTGCTTGAATTTGATATTTATTTTTGAACAGTTGTAGGTAGATAGTTTTCCTAGCGTGTTTTGTAGAATTTCGAATTTAATTTCACCAACCCAAAACCAAGTTTTTATTTAAGTACTGGATATTACTGAAATAGGTAGTCAAGCAAGTCAAACATGTTCGGTGAATTTCAAGTTGGCAGGTTTTTTCTGAAGGCAAAAAAATATTCCTCTTGTTTTCCTCAATGTATATTTAGTTATAAATTCAAATTGAGATGTAATCATCTTGTTGTGATAAAATCATTATTTATAAGCATCATAAATCCGTATGAATTTCTGGTGAATAATCCCACGTGACATCGATTTTTAATCTGATCTCAGACATGTCTGAATGAACCTGATTAAAGTTCCTGAAATAAAAACAGTGTTGAATCATTATGATAAAGTGAAGTACTCTCATATAAATACTCGCCAAACTATTTGGTGAACACTCTAATATTATCGAGTATCATCGAAAACAACAATATCAAGCAATTACCCATAATGAGAAAATTCAGTGGTCTATTGAAACCTACAGCATTTTTCCATGTTACCTAAATTATTTGGAACACTCGCATCGCCATAAAATTTCGGAATAACTTTCCTACATATGAAATGTACAATCCTCAAAGTAAAAGGTTTGTTTTGGATAGTGGTGCAAAAAAATAGCCACTAGAATGACTTCGAAATTTAAAACCTTTTTAGACTACGTAATTATTCCCGAAGATACCAATATTAATAAAAGTCAAGAAAGGAGATAGCGTCTGTAATATAAATATAAATGAAAAAAAAAATAGCGGCATACAGACAAATTTTAAAATTCTAGAAAAAAGATTCTCCTCGAGTAGGATTTGAACCCACGACCTCTGGATGGCCGGTACAGTGCTCTACCAACTGAGCTACCGACGAGAAGACATGCGTTCCACTACATATCGGGAGACCGCTTTTTCCTAGAATTTTGATGTTAGTGAATCACCTACAACCTACAACCTACATCAAAATTCTAGGAAAAATCGAAGAGAATTTTTTGTCTGTCTGCCGCAAATTTATATCACAGACGCTATCTCCTTTCTTCATTTTCATTGGCTAACATTGTCCGGTGATCGGAGATCCACACCCGATCCCTGCTGAATATCGCTATATGTGGACTACGCTAAGGTGAAAGGTAAATGGATCTTGATCACTGAAAACGAATGAGTTTTCATACAACCCGTAATGGTAGGAGAGCTAGTGAACCATCCGAGTAACGGTATGTCTGTAAGGCTATAAACTCTTATAGTGATGAGTCATAGCATGCTAAGTACGGTAACCATCACCTGACACGCCTAAGCCCTGCACGTCATCAACCCCTATATATTCGAAAGTGTAGATAAAATTGGAAGAAAAAAACTTGTCGCTGTAAGCTTGAAATTTTCATACGATTTTGTTCATTCATTGTATAGTTGAAAAAAAAGTGACAGGCGTTTTCGATGTGCACAAGTACCAGACAGGTGAACCGAAGGGTGTGAAAGATACAGGGTGTTTCCTAATCATGGTTTCTAACTACAGGGGGTGATTTGTTAAGTCATTTTGAGGAGAAAAGTTCTCATGAGCATATGTCTGGAGTTGCTTCGTTTCTGAGATACAGGACATTGAAATTAAAAAAATAAACTATAATTATAAAATATCATGAATATCCTAGAACCGATTTGGTTGGAATTTGGTACACTTATTTGAACTAATAAGGCGCTCATTTAGCCTCAATTAGATTGAAATCATCAGGGCTAGTGGCATCTCAGTGGGTACCACAGCCAACAATATTGTAAAAAAAAAGTTCACCACTGACTTTCGGTTCACATGTCAGGTACTTGTGTTCATCGAAAACGCCTGTCATTCTTTTTAAACTTTGAAATGAACAAAATCGTATAAAAATTTCAAGCTTACAGCAACAAGTTTTTTTTTATTTTATATACCCTTTCAAAAATATAGGGGTTGATGACGTGCAGGGATGACGCGTGCCAGGTGATGATTACCGTACTTAGCATGCTATGACTCATCACTATAAGATTTTCTAGCCTTACAGCTCTTGGTCTATAACTCTCCAACACCTTAGAAACGCCGTTTTTAGGTTATTTACTAACATCAAAATTCTAGGAAAAGTCGGTCTCCCGATATGCTGTGTAACGCATGTCTTATCAGTAACTCAGTTGGTAGAGGACTTTACCGGCAAACAATAGGTCGTGGGTTCAAATCCTGCTCAAGAAGAATTTTTTTCTAGGATTTTAAAATTCGTCTGTATGTCGGTAATTTTTCTTCAATTATATTAATGAAACTGTTATTTTTTTTATCTAACCGTCATCCAGCTGCATCCGTATGAGCAACCCTCAGAAGTCTTCAGAAGACTTGTGCGACCTGGAAATAATGAGGGTCCTACCTTTTAACGTGCGGTCCCAAACACGGTCAATAATTCCAACTGAAAATATGTCCGTCCAAGCGTGCCGGTGTCATTTATTTGAGACACTCCGGTACACTTTTCGGACTTTGTTGGAAATCATGCATTAACTCTTCCCGGAGGCTGTGCTACCGAGGAGTGCTTCTTATTTTTGAGTTTTGGGTGTTATCAAAAAAATGAGCACGAATCAAAAAAAAATATGTTCCTGTCAACGTAAAAGGTTGCAAATCTACACAACTATTCGGAATATTTTTCTGATGTATCTGTCAACAGACAACAATTCACTGATATAAAAACAGTCTTGTTCATAAAAAGTTTATCGTCCAATTTGACTGTTTCTGCAATATTCACCAATATCAAGTGAAGTAGTTGTCTGAAAAACATATCTTTTTTTCCTGATTGTGGTGCATTGAAGTTATGAGTGGTTCATAAGTTTGGGTGGTAAGTCACTGGTACTTTTTTCAATCCAGTAACATTCTCGGAAACTTTCGAGGAAACTTTATATTTCATATCCACGTGCCTTTATAGACTATTTTAAACATGCCAAGCAGACATCATTAAAATAGATAAAGTTGTTTTTGTCATTCAATAAGGTCTTGATCGAGCGTGATCCAATACAACCGTGTGCTTTTTAAAAATATTAACTCGTGTGCAAAATCACAGGTTCAGATCATGTCCCAACGTTTATTACCTGACCATAGTCAAGGATTACGTTAAAATTAGATATATCTGGTGGAAATCACGCATGTTATACCTGATAGCTTTTTATATTTGATTTCGTGCTTTTGAAATAAAAAAAATAAATGATTGGATGAAGGGAAAAATATATTTGAGGATGGTTTGAATCATTTCTTAAAGTGAGTCGTGTGAAAGTTGTTTTCTGCCGTTGATCAAATGAATTCATTACAGTCAAACCAAGATTCGACAATATAACCGAACATTTCTCAAATATTTTGTTGAGGTTAAGTACAAAGCAAAAAAATGTATGGCATATAGAAATATATATATAGTGAGCAGCTAAATTATGGATCAAATTCAATATTTCGCAAGCATTGTGCTTTTTAGAAAAGTCCTGATTTTTGTTTTCGAAAAGACACTCTGTGACATAAAAAATCTCCCCTCTTTCACCCCCTTCAAAGTGACAGCCACCAACCAAATTTTTATAAATTAAGTATGGGGTCAGTTGATACCTCATTTCGAAGGGTATCCAATTGTCTATACAACCATGTCTATTATATTCAATGCCCCTCAATTTTTTAATTTTTTTCGGTTTATTCACCAACTGTTGTTTGTCATACGTTCGTGACAGTGGAGTAAAAAATTGTATGTAAAAAATGTTTGATTCTCGAGGCCACAGCGTGTCTGCCCGCTGGCAGTGTTTCAGCGCGGTTTGCGCAGGCTGTAGATCTCTGATCAGTGATTACCAAAAAATTCTCGAAAACTTCAAAATTCAATATCTCCCAAATTAATTTTTTTCGCCATAAAATTATTCTTTCATTTCGTTTTGTTTTGTCATCTTCTACTTCCTACTTCATTTATCGCCCCATTTTTTGAAACACCCTGTATAAGGGGGCTGTCCATAAGATAAAAACTTGTGCCAGATAATTTAAATATATATATATAAATATATACCCAGGGCCACAGCCATAGTCTCTCCATATTTTTCTTCAGATATTGCCATATACAATATCGGAAAGTGTTCATCTTGGGTATGGTGGTTTCATTTCAAGAATAGCTTGCTATATGTTGAGAAAGTATTACAATTTCTCCTCTACTCACTCGAAGAAGGGATATCGAAGTGATTCGGCGGGTGGGGTAACAGGATAGGCGCACAGTAGTGCGTCTCTCTAAAATATTATGTCATATATTGTATAAACATGTAATGCATAAAAATAAATCATAACAATAATAATATTTATAAAATAACACTAAATAATATAATCTGAAAGGTATGATTAAGTCCCCCCCTTCTCATAGAAGAGTACATATGCCTTTCCGCTCACTATGGATTCTGATGGAATCGGGAAAACCAGAGAATCGTTGTACTCGTGCCACGTGCCTGTATACGGATGCTTACAGTAAGCAGTGTAGTGTCTGCTAGATGAAGTCCCGCTGTGATTCAACAAAGCGTACAAGTTATATAGACAAGGGGCTTCATTGTCTGCTGTGAGGTTGCTCATATCTAATCCTTTTAGAGGAAAATCAATGGTGACATTTAATTTTCCTCTAAAGCTGTCTGTTTGAGAAAACCTTTTCAAATGGATTACCAAAAGGTTTGGGAATTCATGAATCAATAGAGATTTTGTGCTTTTTCTTCTTTCTTTGCAAATCGAACATGTCGGTTTCTCATCACCATCCATAGTTTCTTCCTTAGTAAATGAATCTAACCATTGCGAGAACTAAGTTGCCCTATTGTTTGTAATATTGGAAGAGAAATGTCCCAGAATGTATCAAATGTGACTGACCGATGACCACAAAATGTGCATTTCAATGTAGATTTCAGCTGTCCAACAAAGTTATCCACTAACATGGAGTTCTCAAGTATCTCTACCATGACTCTGTGGCATTTTTACTGTTGCTCAATCTTTCCACAATCTTGGTCAAATGAGTTTGGACTTATCCGTTACTGTATTGACGTCTTCATGTAGTCCTTTCAGCAGGTATCGTAAAAATTCCTGGGCTTCTTGCTGGGTATAACTTATGAAACGTGGTGCAAAGCTTTGGATTTGACTTTTTAAAGAAACTATAGCAACCACTCGATACAAAGAATCTTCTGACCACAGTTCCTTGACCACTTCCGCAAAAGTTTTAGTTAAATGCGAGAGAAGCGAACCTTGCTTCAATGAAATGAACGATTTCTGTGAGTGATATTTTTTTAATAACATTCTCCTTATCTGATTTATTTAATGATTTGTTCAAGGAAAACTAGAAAGAATTAAAAAAGTCAGCTATCTGAATGAAAATGCAAATTTTCACTTTCAGATTTTTTTCTTTCCTTTTCAGTTAGAGTCTTTTCACAATATCTATCAGATGTAGTTCAATGTCTAGCGTGGCTTGTGCCGGGGAAGTAGTTGTTTTCTGTTAGATATTACAAATAAGTCACATTTTTCATTTTTCAATTTTCATGGAGAATGTTCCCCCTTTCAACATGAATACCTCCCTTCATATTAGAGATACTGGTGTTTATATCATTGCGTTCCTTGTTCCTTGTTCCTTGCGTAGATGTCTGCCTACAGTATCGGAAAGTTTTCATCTTGGGTATGGTTGTTTTCATGAGATCGTAAAGAATAGCTTGCTTTATGTTGAGAGCACATTACAATTTCTCCTCTACTCCTCTATCGACGTGAACTGAGTGCGGTGTGTCGCATTGCCACGTGGACCGTTAATGCGTCGGGTGGGGTAACAGGAGAGGCGCACAGTAGTGTGGTATTATCATATCATTGCGTTCCTTGTTGTTCGCGTGGATTTCTGTCTATACCCCAGATGAAAAGTTTCCGATACTGTATACCCCAGATGAAAAGTTTCTGATACTGTATGTATTGCCATATATGTATGATGCAAGCAAGTAGGTCACCAGTTGATCTCTGATGATGTACTCTATACTGTCGAATGTTAACGATTCCTGAAGGATCCAACTATTTTATCAGCACGTTATTGATGGGTTATACTAATGCAATTGTCCACAAGGAGGAAACATTTCTGAATAATAAAAGAGTTTGAATAGCTGACAAAGAAGTATGTTGAAAAAATGTGTTATCTTATGATATCAAAATATCAGTGTTTATTGATTTTTGCACTATCAATAAAAAGTTTTATGATCAACATTTCAACCTTCGCGATAAACCGAGTCATAGTGGCCTCGATAATTATTACATCTGATGGTAATGAACCTATTTCTGTGCATCCGTTGATCTTTATTAACGTATTAATTGTCTCAGCCATATCAATTAATCTGCTTGTGAGAATGTATGTAAAATATGAAAGAAGTGAGCTATAGGAGTATTTAGGGCATTTTCACTCATTTGTCAAATTGTACGGTAACGGTAAAAATATCCCCGAAAAAAAAAACGAAAAAAACCCCACGAAAAAAAAAATTGAAAAAAGAACAATAATAAAATGTCCACGCACTCAAATGTCTACGTAAGGTTACTTCGTTCAGATCAGACTAAATAATTACTCCTCGCAAAATGTGTGTATTAAATTTCCACGTACTCAGATGTCTGCGTATTAAGGTTATTTCGTTCTGGTTAGATCAGAGGATTAAATAATTACGCCTTTTTTGATTTTTTTCCGAGGGTTTTTTTTTTCGGGTTTTTGTTTCCTTTTTTTTTCGGTGGTTTTCTCGTTTTTTTTTTCTGGGTTCTTTCCGTTTTTTTCCTAGATTCAAATTGTACAATGCATTTACATGGTGTCATTTATGCTCATCATGACCACCTAAATATAAATTTTGCACTATAGTTCAATTAACAAGGAATTTTTATTTTGGGCATTTATCAGCACATTCAAAAAATATGTATAGTGTTTCCATATCAATTTGTACCACTTCAAAAACTTATTGCCAACAGCAAAATTAATGTTATAAGTTTACTATGATAGCGATATCGTGATTCTTACTATGGTCGGATTCATATTGAGATGTCGGTATTGCGAGGTAGGACAATAGTTTTGCCGGAGTTGATACATCAGAAAGAGGCATTGATAAACATAAATAAGATGTCCGTAGGCAGGACAGCCAGGTAGTACGCTATACCGTTGTGGTTATTTATCTAATCATAATTAAAGCGTATTTTGAATTAACGGGTGTGATTACATTGAATATAAATATGTTTTCCATTGTAAGATACATGGAAGTATTCATGATCTTTCTGATGAAATGTATTGCAAGATGTTTTTCATTGTGTCAGTATCCAATTCTCTATTACTGAAAACAATAATCGTCAAATGGAGACTTTGATATATTTATGACACCATTATCGATCGATTCAATAACAAAAACAAATCACAAGATAATAATAGGTGGAGATTTCAATCTGAAATTTAAATGATATTTTTAATGATAATTTAATAATAAAACTCCCATGTATAAATCTATAATTGGGATTTAATTGGTAGCGATGTGTTGAGTCTTGATGAAAAATTCTAGAAGTTCACGAAAGAAGTTACAAATATATGATAACTACCATATCTCAAAAGAACACGAATACTTAGAAGTAAAAATGGTTGAAACTTACGATAACGTGACTCCCAGAACTCAAAGCAGTTGATGAGTTTCGAATGAAATAGAGACAAGAACTATTTCGACCTAAAAAATTGCCAGCAAAAGATATTTATTATCAACAGAGCTCTGTTTTGTTTAAACGTTCGATCCGGGTTATAACTTTTGTAATTTTTGGGAGCGGAACTTTCTTTTTTGAAACTTTTTTCGATAAGCCGTCAAAAAACGACATGTGAACCATACTATTAATAATATAAGGAAACTCACCAGATGGTCCTCCACTAGCGTAGCAACACGACCCGGCTGAAAAAAAGGAAAATACATGTACTAGTTCCATGACATTGTTTCAGAGATTATTTAGTGCTTTACTTGTATTCATAATATGTGTAATATGTGATGAAGAAAATCGAGTTCAATTTCCAAACATTTTACTTTGTTATACTTCGCTTTAAGTGTCATACACTTTCTCCGCAATTACCAAATTATGAAAGCGGAGAGACTTGTGACAAATATATTTCGGTAAAAAGGTCTTCAACCCATGGGAATTGGGAATCAGAAATTAGAGAATACCGGAGGAAATCATAATTGTTGAATGAAAAAAAAAGTCCTCAAAATAGTACTTGACATAAAAACCTAAGATTCGGACAGGGTTTAATATTTTGTTTGACATAAAATCCTAAGATTCGGACAGGGTTCAATGTTTCTATTACTTTTAGTACTCCGGGTATTACAGGAATTATTTAGGCATTATTTAGTTTGAAGTATTACTCGGAAATTCCTTGAGTATTACAGGTACTAGTTAAGATTTTTGGGAATTAGTGTAATTTCCTCAGCGGTTTCCCCTCGGTTTTCTCATTCACAAACGACCTCGAGATACTTAAACGAAAATTGAAACGTATGCATTTTGTTTCCATGGAACAAAAATGTATTTTCTATAACTGTATGTAATAATATTCGGTTCATAAGCTATAGGAAAACACGGAACACCTAGAGCATCAACTCGGTGGTTTCATATTCCATGTAAGCTGGTTCTCACCATGGTTAGTACCTGGGTAACTCACAGCTTAGTATACCTACTTGCTTCAACAAGGCATATGGACGTATCGGAGTTGGTCCCAAACCATATACACTTATCTGCCTTAAGGAAGGTGTGGGCTGAATTGGGTTCCAAAGAAGATACGTTGAAAATTGAAAAAATATGGCATTGTTGCCGCGCTTTCAATTTGTCAACAAAATATAGAAAAATCTCCAAATCGTACTAAAATTTGTATTTTATCGTACGGAAACTTACATATTGAGGTCCCTAAATCTATTTTTTAGTCTGATCTTTCTTGTCCAATTTTAGTCTCTGCTATTCTGGTAGACAGCGCAATTGCGACATTCATCTAGTTGTCGTGTTGTCTACTTCTCTGTTTTCTAGGGCTCTTTTGACAGCTTCGTGTGGTGTGTTGTCAAAAGCCTCTTCTATGTCAAGGTAGTCACATATTTCAGTTTCTTCACTCTTCAGTGTATCCTGGATTTCATCTGTCAACTGCACCAATACGGTCTCCGTGAATTGGCCCAATTTGTATGCATGTCGATGGGGACGCAAGGGCGCCCGTTCTAGGATTTCTGATGTGATATAATCAGTGGCTTTCTCCACCGTTTTCGGAACGAACGATATGAGACTAATTGGTCTTTGGGATTTGAGATGGGTTATATTTCTTTTTCCTGTTTAGGAATAAAAGTGACCCTGGCCCTTCTCCATACTTCTGGTATATATCCCAGTTCTACAATACTACGGCTGATTCTCACTATTTGTGGAAGGATTTCTTCTTGTCCGCGCTAAAGAAAGGCAGAGAATATTTCATCAACTCTGATTTGAACGGTTCGAAGGTGTTCATGGCCCACCTTATCCGTCTACTGCTGAAAATGCGTTTGGCCACTACTGTGTCTTCTCTGGTAGGTCTCCTATGTCGTTCTGATCTTACTAGAACGAATTAGTTAACCTTGCGTAGACAATTGATTGCATGAAAAATTAACACTCAAATTTTGTAATGAAATTCAGTTTTAACCAACTATTTTGATGTTCTACGGTTTCGGCGTTCAATGTGTGTAAATTCATTTTAAATGAATGGGTAGAGTGAAAGTAATACTTCACAAAGATTTTTTACACAATACTAACATTTAATGCTAACAGCTGTTTCGACACACTGTGTCATCTTCTGAGCCAGTTATAAACTAGCGGACGACGCAGCCATTATAACCGAGTCTCCACACAAAAAAATGGTTACACCCCAACCACAACGACAAGTAAGCGAACTTGAGGTGTGGTTGGACCGGTGGAACATTAGTATTGATACAAGGCGATGCAGGACACGAGACGGGCACTTCATCATGAACGGCCATTAGATTTCCTGGTAGACGGAGCCGTATACCTAGGGGTAAGCTTGGACAGAAAACGCACTCTCAAAAACGTACGTCACAAACAAACTGGGCATGGCAAAAGCGGCAAAGCGAAAGCTAGGTCCACTCATAGGTTGAAATAGCAGAATGGCCCTCGAGCTGAAGCTATGCCTCATCAAAACCATCGTGATATCCATCATACTATCCTATACCCTTTAACCGCATGGAGTCAATGCGCGTTTACATGTATGTATACTACAACCGGAAGAGTAGAATAATTACCGACCTGCGAAAGAACAGACGAGAGAAAAACGACAGAGACAAATACAGACGACCTCTCAACCAACCACACGGACGGAAGAGGTGAAACAAAAGCAGATCCTACGTAACGCCAGTGTCAACTTCAACAGGGCTTAAACATCGATAAACCATAAATTGTGATTTTCAGCTTTTAGTCACTGATTCATCTGTTAGAAATAAGGGCTATCAGCCCGGCAAACAAGGCCGTTTATATTTTTATTTTTTAAATTGTGGAAGGTTAAATCACCCAAAAAGTCATGTCATGAACTGAATATTCTACCAAAAAATGAATGGCACTTTCACGTACCTGAGAAAATTAAATCAGGCATCTATTTTACCAAATTTGCATCACTCATCGCTGGTCAGGCACGTGGACCAAACATCTTTCGATGTTCCTACAGTTGAAAAGTGAATGAGCTATCAGAAATCAGAAAGTTTCCTCCGAACGCAAACAATATTATAGCCAAATCTCACCAGCTCAGCGTTCGTGAGGAAAAATATTATTATCATTATTAGTGGCTTTTGATATGCCTGGATTTTTTATTGTTTCAGTTCAAATTTTCCTCGAATCAAATATTTATTCCTTGACTCAGATTCAGCGCGTCCTCAGCTGATCATGGAGCAATAAAAATGCGCATTCTGGTGTATAAATAGAGTCGGAGATCAGTGCACAAAGGATGTGAAGAGTAGGGACAATTTATAACAAAGTGTTACTTTTCTTTTGTTGACGCGTCATACAGTTCAAACGACACCATTACCAATCTGTGGTATGATTTGCAAATTGTAGTAGCTAAATAAAAAGTATTGTTGTCTGAGTAGTTGTTCCTAGAGCGTGCCAATCTAACAAATATTATTGAATTAACGATTAACTGTATCAATACCGGCAATTGATGTCACTTCCGGGCTGCAAAATGTATGAATTTTATCTGATGAGTTTGAAATACAAAAGATAATTTGCAAAATAGAGTAATTTCACCGGTACAATTCGACAAACCTAGCTGAACATAATGAGATCATGTGAAATTGCCCTTACGTTCATGTTGAGTGCTGTAATGTTTTTTTGAAATTATTTGTTCATCTACCCAAAAAATGACTTCAAAATAACTGCATTTTTGGGACATATTTGAGATTTTTTTTGTGGAAAAGTGAATTGAAAATTCAATTTCCATTACAGCACGTACGTAGAATCCAACTTCCTCTAGGAGCCTGTCCTTATTTGAAATCGATAAGACGAACCGTTTTTGAGTTATCAACTGACTCTTTAACCCTTAAAAGCGTCCCAAACGTAATCGCGCTCATGGCCTCTTAAAATCCATATGAGAAAATGCGTGTGAACAAATTTATTGTACCCAATCAGTAGGAACTACAAGAAGTTATGGAAGAATTTTTTTTCTTCTCCGAAAATAAAAAATTTCATCGGGACTTGGGGAATAATTATTTCGACAAATTCGAGTACAGTTTGGCAAATATATAGAGGAATATGAAGTCGGCACGCCTATCGATGCGAGGTAGCAGAGGAGCTCAGTATCCATTGTAACTGTGATCCTTTTGATTAGTGTCCAACGGCAGCACTGTTGTAAAGATACGATGGTGATGGAACGAGGAAACTCCCGCATGAAACCAAAACAAATTTGATAAACTCAAGATTTAACTTTTCCAAAACAAAAGAAAAAGTTCATTATTAGACTAGAAAAAATAGGATTAGGTTATGTTTATGTAGATCTATGATATATATTTATTATTTGATACATAAATGTCCGTTCCGTCTCGTTCGTGGTAGTGGTCAGACGTGTCGAAGTGTGTCCGATCACAAAGATGGCACGTGGATACCGCATGGGGGCGGGACTCAATTCTTGAAATATTCAATATTAGTTTTTTATTATAAATATTCATTTTTGGGTGGTGACGTTATATAACTACTTGTGAAAGTTTCCGGTTTCCTGGCTATCTACGCGAGTAACCAGGCTCGATGGCAACGGATTTGCCGTAACCAGGGTCCGGCTATATGTTTCATTTACCATTTGTATTTCTACTTTTACCTGATTATATAATAATATGATTCAATAATTACCTGATCTGGAGAAATTGATTCCGCATAGGAGTCAGAAATCCAAAAAACTAAGCTAAGAAGAAGAAGAAGAAGATACATAAATGTCATCTGAATACATCCTTGGGCCTTAAATCTTTAACATCCTAGGGATGTCTCTGAAGTGACTAATCTGGAACAATTATGCCGAGCCTAATAATGTTTCTTAGGTTGTGGAAAACAGAACGTCCTCTCCGTGCTTTCGGAGACAAATTTAGGATGACCTTCGACCCGAAATCCTCAACATCCTCAGGCTGTCTCCTACAGGACTAATCTGGAACAATTATGGCGCAAATACTGAACCTTATAATATTCTTAGGTTGTGGAAAACACAGAACGTCCTCTCCAGGCTTTTGGCGACACATTTTGGATGACCCTAGGCGAATGTGTGCTATCTGGGTGAATGTTAGCCTACCCTCTTTATCGCCCGAATACTTTTTCCTTCTAACTCGCGCATGTCACACGTTCATCGATATTCCTTTATATATTTGCCAAGCTGTATTTCAAAATATTTTTCAAACTGCTGCAGATTTTCAAATGTTACACAGGACCTCTTTTGATCGCCTTCAGGAAATGTACAAAAAATAAAGTTGCTTTTTTCTTTAAAATCCATTAGTCCGGGAAATATTTCCAAAAAAAACAAAACTTTTGGGACTTGGCATCACAGTCGTATTCATATTATTGGTGTTGACCAATTATAGTTTTCAACGGATTCGCGCATTATAGACATATTCATATTATTATGGTGTTGACCAATTAAAGTTTTCAACAAATTCGCGCACTATAAACGTATTATATTCATATTATTGTTTTCAAATGATTTGCGCACTATGGTCGTATTATTCATATTATTGATGGTGACCAATTATATAGTTTTGATACATGTGTACACGGAGGATATACATATATTTATATATATAAAGTAAATATGAATTCCATAAATAAGTTTTCGGGAAAAACCCTGAAATAGTCCAAAAGACACTATATACATTCCGACTGAGCATTGCAACTTTGCTGTTTTTCGAAGTATACTCGAAAGAGTGACTGTTGATAAGGATAAAAAAATAAAGTAAAATACTCACTCGTTCTTCTGTACCTCGATGTGTTGTATTTCCTTGCCAAAACCTCCTCTGATATCCTTTAACAATTCCAGTAACGGCCTTATGAAATTCAAATCCTGGTCGCCAACACAATGAACCGTATGCAAAAACCCATAAGGCTTTGATTTCATCGACCAAAACTTCACTTTGAAGTTCCGCTACATCCATATCGCGAGGCTGATGCAATCCGCAACTTATGTCAGTCAGAACATGCGATTCACAAGTAAAATGCAAGTAGTACGCTGTCTCTTGACGAACGTATACATAAAACGTGAGACAGAGAGCGCTAACCTCACGCACTGTCCGAAGCGCAAATTATTTTTGAATAACAATTTCTTGGTGGTGTTCTAGTATAATACGAAATGCGCCATAGCTCGCAGTTTGGAGAGGGGAGCCACTACACGTGCCTCATAATTTCGAATACTCCAATCACATTCATAAAAATATAAATAAAGAGGTACAAATAGTTCCATAATCATATTTAAATAAAAATATATATAATTGGAATGAAATTTTGGACGATTTATATACCTACTACACAAAACTGCATTTTTACAATTAGATTTTTTTATTATATTATAATATATAATATACAGGGTGACCCAAGATTAAACCGCCAAACGATCAGTATCGGTTTTTCAGATGAAAATAAGATAATATTATTTTAATTTTACTTAGATGTATGCAATTTCACCGGAAGTGAATAGACATGTTTTCAATTCTTTTGTCTCAATGTGACACTAATTCAAGTCCTGCTATTTTTAGAGAATACTGTTTTCTGTTTCAGCTGGGCACATCTTACCTACATTTAATTATCATTAATATGTTATGGTAATTGTGATCAATTGAAAATTATTGATAAGTAAGTCATTATTAATAATAATTACCGAAGTTCAAGATGAAAGTTACGAAAGCGCAGGAGGGCCACAAGACGTTTTTTTTCATCACTTCAAATTTCGAACGAATAATCATGAAGGAAAAGGGTAAGAAAACAAAAACTTCAATCCAGGCAAATTTTGAGAAATGTCAACAAGCAGCAGGAAAAACGTAATAATAAGTAACACGGAATGTATCGACTGTTAACATTAACATACCACCATACCATACCCAAGATGAAAACTTTCCGATACTGTAGACAGAAATCCACGCGAGCAACAAGGAACGCAATGATATGATAATACCAAATACCACATAAATAAAAGAGACACACTACTAAAGGTTTAAGGTTATGTCGATGTTAGTTTAGTTAGACTTCTGCCGCCATTTCGAGTTGACTTATTCTGAAACTATAGCCGTTTTCGATTGGCGTTTGGTTCTGGTAGTGGTTGACATAAAAATGACAGTGGTTTAGGCCGGATTTTCATGCATACGAAATCCGACAATCCGATGGTACGAAAATGTTCTGATTGGGTGAATTGGTAGGCGTGACAACAATTCAACCAATCAAAACGTTTTTTCAACCAATCAGAACATTTTCGTACCATCGGATCGTCGGATATCGTATGCATGAAAATCCAGCCTTACTTTCTGGTACTGTTAATGACGTCATAGTCGTAGTCATTGGTTAGTGGTTGCGGTAATCAATCAACACATTAGTTTCATTATTCACTATGACGTCATTAACAGTACCAGAAAGTAAACCGCTGTCATTTTTATGTCAACCGCTACCAGAACTAAACGCCAATCGAAAACGGCTTATGAACACTAAAGAATATCACTAAACTCAATATATTTTCCAAAAATCGATTAATATTGAGAAAACAATTGAAATAGATACACTATCGCTTATGGCAAAAAAGATAGGGGTGGGATTTGGGATTCTGTGAACCATAGAATTCTATTGTCGACAGTTTTGTCTCTTTCTCTCCCATGAATTCAAACGTAATGTCATCTCACTTTTTCTATCGACAATAGAATTCTATAGCACACAGAATCCCACCCATGACATTATGGTTGAATTCATGGGAGAGAAAGAGACAAAACTGCCGACAATAGAATTCTATGGTACACAGAATCCCACCCCTGATCTACTTTTCATTAGTTGAGCCGAATAATTATAGATGGCGCACCCTTCGCGCAGACTGCGAATTTTGACTATTCACGAAATGCGTTCCGGCTAGATGGCGCTGGAAATTTAGGCGTGAAACAATTTCTGGTGATCAGCTGCTAAACTCCATAAGATACCATATTGTTTAATTTCAGTCGTATTCAAATTTGATTGAAGTACTAGAGATGTCGAAAGTTGAAATGAGTTTATCAGACTGTTTTATCTACGACGACATTGCCATATCTGACAAAACTCTTAGTTTTTTAATGGAAAATAATGTAAAGAAACTTTGACTTTGCTACTATTGATAGTACATTCAGCATTGCGGCACTGAGCAAATATGCTTATTAATGGAACTTTTGATTTCTGCGTCCATTTCAAGTTGACTGATTCTGAAACTATGAACAACAAACAATATCACTGAACTGAATTTATTTTCCAAAAATCGATTAATAATGAGAAAACAATTAAAATGGATACACTACCGCTATGGCAAGGAAGATCTACCAGTTCAACCAAATAATTATAGATGTCGCACCCTTCGCGCAGACTGCGAATTGAGAGAGAGAGAAAAAAGAATATAGGTTTAGATTAGGACTTTGAATATAGGCCAATTCAGTCGGGCTTGAAATTAAATTCTAACGTTTCCATTGGCCTAAAATTAAAATTTGACATTTCCGCGCTCCGCATTCCGCCTAGTCTGAAACCAGCCTTAGGAGTTAGGTTATGATGTAGCCGATGTAGGTAACAAATCAAAATGTAAAGTGTAAACAAACGAATATGAAAAGTATCTTTCAAAGATGTTTTCAATTAACTGTTCCACCTAGAAGGCAGCCTTTCTCGTTCACCAACAAGCATAATAACAGATATGAACATTAACTTATGACAAAAACGAATATAATCACCGAAGGATAAAATGGTCACCATTCATTGGTCTGTTCGGAGAATTCCCCAGACTGTATAGTTAGTTTTGAAACCATAATATCTTTCTTTTATCAAATTGATATCAATTTCAGCTGTTCAATCAAATCGTTTATTCAAAAATGTCATCTGGCATTCCGCTCCCTCTCGCACAACCACTTCATGGATCAAAGTTATGCTGCCGACGTTTGTATGGAACCCTTGTTTTGGTTTGTTGATAACTTCACTTATGCAATAGGACCTGTAAGTGAACAGTATTCATTCTATTCTATAATGTACATAATGGAATATACAAAAATATTGAAATTAATTTTTCTCGATTACAGCTTCTCAGGTAATTTTATTCAAAATACTGTAGTTGATAACCCCCTTTGTAGGTAGTCATATCTGTTGAGATTGTAAGTCTGTTACTGTAACTGCTGCGTATATCCTAAATGCAGCAAACAAAATTCCTTGTCTATTTTCAATAAAGGCAATGATTCGCATTCAGCCGGTATTATAATGTAAAGATGGTTCTTATTCACTTATGGTAGCAAATGGAAGTTTTGACACATTTAAATTGAAACATTGCAGATATTTATGTTTCCTATCTTTATGTGTCTAACTTATCATGTACAACATATGCTGTTGCTAGCTAGTTAGCATGTTGTCTTGGGCCAATATAGACCCTTACAGTTTTTGTGAGAATTTTGAGCTTAGCAATAGGACGAAGTGGTTGTATATGTGTGAGTGTGTGCTGAAGTGTCGAATATACTTGAAAATGTATCTCTTGTGTATCTATGTTAACGACTTTATTGAACATAATTGAATGAAACTGCAAGGAAATTAATCATACCCAAAAAAGATTATGAGTCAGCCAGTCTACATGATAATTAGAAGTCTAACACACTGAACAATTACATTAACAGCCAGAGCAATAAATAACATTCAGGACATGTATGTTTGACCCACCCTGTACTGATGAGATGCAAATACCTCAATACGAAAATGTTTGTGAGAAAGGAGAGTTCCTCCAAAAGCAAAGGTGTTTTTGAGGCTATGGCAATTTTACAACATATCTGGCTGAATCAAAAGTTAAAGCCGACTTCCTTTGAAAGGCTACACAGTATACTTAAACATTTCCATAAAGGTGCCTGTATTCCATTTGACAAAGAGATATTGGATTTTTGGCTCAGCTGCAAGTTGTTCTATTTATTCCATAATGTATCAAAGAATCGTTGATACCTATAATAAGTCAGCATCCTAGTATATTTTAGGATTTTTTTTTTTTTCAGTTATTTGTGATTGCTGTAGTAGGTTTAACAGCATCTGTGGTGCTTATTGCTTACTGGATTGGAATACCATATTGGTGGAGCAGAAATAGTTTTGTTTGTATAATTCTAGTCATTATTGGACATTGGTTGTTGATGAACATAAGTTTCCATTATTATATGGCAGTTATTACACCACCTGGATATCCTCCACAGGTAATATTGTTGAGTTTCAGTAGAGACACATACAAGTTTTGACATTTTGTAATTCAAGGATTTTCTATAGTTCATAACTTTAATTCTTCATATTTGAAGCTGGATTTTTTACAGAAGACTACTCAGGTGAAGTTGGCGAGTTCTGGCTAAATTTGATAGTGTTCTAGAGTTCCTGATACAAGTTTTGAATAGTTCCAGCAAATTGTGTATTTTAATAAGAAAAACAACTAACAGCTAACTTCACGAGGCACTCTCTTTTTTGAAAAAATTAGTTCTAGTGGTATTTTGCGATGAATATGTGTTTTTTCTGTTATTAGTTAACTAATAGTGACTTGAGAATGGTATAAAAGCCGAAACCTGTCATAACAAATAAAGTATTAGTGGAAATCTCAGAGTAATAGAAGACATAGAGATGCCATGCCTATACCAACACAAATATCTGTTTTGAAGTGAACATAAACTATCCTTTTCTATATAATTTGCAGGCACGGGGGGTGACGGGCGGTGAGGCGTTATGGACAATTTTTTTTTATATTTAGAGTGAGTCGGACCATAACAAAGAATGAAAACTTGAACACGGACGTAACATGGTTAAGGTCCACGCTTGTAAACAAAGTTGCGTTGTCAAGACGAGGATGGAAAAGGCATTTCTATGTCCTTTATTATTCTGAGGTGGAAAAAGTCAAAAGTTGTTTTTTTTGTCCAGTATTTTAACCAGTAGTTCTGTCGAGACTTCATGCATAGTAATATTGAATTCATAATTAATTATTTCTTTTTAGGGTGAACTAATAACTGAAGCAGTTAGTATCTGTAAGAAATGTATCTCTCCTAAGCCTCCAAGAACTCATCACTGTTCAGTGTGTAATCGTTGTATACTTAAAATGGATCATCATTGTCGTATCCTTTTTGGGCCCATTAGAAGTTAATTATCTAATTGCACTTTGCACTGCTCAAGTGCCGAAAAAATGCGTTAGGATCTTTTGGTATTACAACTTGAAATATTCTCCAATAAGTAAGATAGTCGTTGCCGACCGATGTATTACTCTTTTTATTACTATATACACCTACAACGTAGGCTCTTTGTGGCAAATACCTGTCAGAAAACAAACGCTCCCCTTGCTTATACCACGACGGGTATTGAATTATATCTTACAGATACTTGTGCAGCAATTGCAAGTGCTCCCTATAACCAAAAAGCAGACTTTTGTTTTGGTTCGGACAGGGGAGCCACCTGCAGGCAAGTTTCGAGGTTTTGCCTTTCATTAGTACAGGGTAGGTCACTACAGACAGCTTTGATGCCATCTGTTCCCTGTCCGAATTAATCCAACACTCTGTCTATTTCATTACTCTAATGAAACGGGTGTGAGCCGCTCCACTTCGCTAGCAGATCAAGAAGCACTTTGATTCTCCGGATTGAGAGATTCAGTCAGATATCTGAACACACTCAGAGTTCTTTTTGGAAACCATTCAATATCGATAATCGTTACTAATACAGACGCTAGCTACCGTTATGAATTTTTTTTAGGTCCACGAGATAACTCATTTGCAGAGTCAATTTCAAGGTTTACAAAACGAGATTTTTCAGGTTACCACGCTTGAAAATGGCCAGTTAAAGTCAATAGGAACGAACTTTGATTTATTTTGTTTTGTTTCGTCTAGTGGTGCAAAATTAGTGATTAGCGTTTTGCAAATATGGAAACCTGAGATGCCTGAGAAACAATTTACTATCATAATTTTTACAGGTACGTCTGAAAGAGTAATCGAAGATTCACTGCAGAGTGCAAAAGAGTATCTTATTCAGGTGCTTCGCCCAGGTAACTCTTCAAAAACATTTGATGAGTTAATGTATTGAATGTATCACCATGGAAAAACTTTTTCTGTGAAAGAGTTACCTCCTACGAGCGCATCAATTAAACTACTTACATATTTCGCGAGCATTTTTTATAGTTTACAGCTAAATCAACTGTTTGGAAGAAAACATTACATGTTTAGATCCCCTTTTGTTTGGATACGAAATGGAAAATGATGATCTTATACCTATATCCGTAGACAATATTTTTCCTTCAGCTGAAGAATTAGTTCCGAATTGCAGCTCTGGTAAATATTCAGGTAAAAAGAGTTGTTGTCGGCAGCTGGAATAAATTGGTAATCATTTTGTCGTTGCAACATAACACAGGAGTGTACTAATCTTTATAATACATGATTCCATATTACTTCTTGTTAATTCCACCTACCTGAATTTTTCTTTTGTTACTGACACTGATATTTTGGACTACCCTGGATAATAACAATAACTTAAATATATTAAAGATATATTGTAAATTCCATTCCAAAATTACAATACTTACAAACTCACATCTTGAGTAAATAAAGAACATTTGTACACAAATATTATATTTTTTATTTCAATATGTGACCACCCTGTATAAAAACCAAACTGGCCATTTTTGGGCCTGGTAACCAGATGATTCTAAATATGTACGTCTAAGACAATATTATCCCACAAAAATACATCGTGGACCTCTCAAAAACACAGGCTGTTACCTAGCGTATGGACTATACTGACCGATGTTTCACTCCGTGTTCGATTTTGAGAATTGACTTCTTATAAATATTTGTTATTTTGCCGCGTTTATGAAAGGCAGATTTATATTTGTTTGTTCTACATATTTTTGCACTCCATACATTGAAAACAAAAGAGAAAAAAAATAACAAGTAATTGTGACTTTTTTTTTACATGATTCTCTACACGTAGTATACGCTTCTGGCTGATAAATACTGCTCCTTTTTAAGGAGATCTATTGAGGAAAAGAAAATTCAATGAATTCAGTTTGTTCGCTAACTTGTTACAATGTGTCTTCCAGTTGAGAAACTCATCCAAGAACAAGCAACTTAGTATGAAATAGCGAAACGAATAAGCATGAAGGAAGGGTAAGAAAACAAACTTCTCGGCCTCGGCTCGTATTCGCTCACCTCGAATGTTAACACGTCTTTACATTTCTTGTTACTTAAATAACTAAAATATGTTCGTATGTATATTTTAAGTTGTACATGAATATGCTTTTGGCTAATTCTTTTTTTTTTGTGTTCCTACTTTTCCTTAACATATGTCAGCTTGGTTGAATAACTGTGTTGGATACAGAAATCATAGATACTTTTTTCTTTATATGGTGTACATGGTTGCTGGTGTATTCTTTGTGGTAATATGTGGATTTGATCTAGCGTACACAGCCATTATGGTCACTCCTTTGGATATCAATGAACCTGAACTAGAAGGACATTCCGTTAAAATTAATAAAACTGGATCGTTTATACCAGTGGTAAGATTTTCTGAAATGAAATTTTTTTAAATTCAGATATCCAGATTTTTGTAACCGTAGAGTATCGATCGAGAAACAGAGAGCCAAAAATATAAGTGTTTATTAGGCGAGGACACGAAAAAATATCGCTCCAAATATGCTTTAAAATACACAACGCATATATAAATGAACCCAGAATAATTTTTGGAGTCGAATTTCAAATACATTCGTTCCTGAAAATCAGCAAATTTTAAAACTACTAATATTGGCGCTCTTTGTGACGTACTCTCCCGAGCCCTATCAGCCAAAGGGCGTATTCTGATTGGGTTGATTGTTACATGAAACGGCGATTCTATTGGTTGCTAGGAATTCTCGGGAGTGTACGTCACAACAATTTGCAAGAAGCCATTTGAATTTTGTCGACTTTAAATTTTTTTTTTAAGATTGAAAAAATTAACAAAAAAAAAAAGAAAGATGCCAACAGAGTTTTTGTTTTTGAAGATAATGAAATGAAATTTAGAGAATCTGTAAGTATGAGACACGAAAGTGTATTTTTTGATAAGCGATTCAGCTTCATGCAATTTCTGGTTTCACTGAAAATGATATAGGTTAACTTTCGATTTTTGAATGAGACACTTGGTATATTTTCACCTCTTTTTTCTCCGTATGACATTCTGAATACAACCATAAATCACTTTTTACTTCTGGTTAGATCAGACTAAAAAATAATTCCTCGCCAAATCTATGTGTTCAATTTCCACACACTCAAATGTCTACGCAAGGTTACTTCGTTCTGGTTAGATCAGACAAAAAAATTACTTCTCACAAAATTCATGTTTACTATATCCGATGGAAAATTTTCCATTTGATGAGTTATTTGTCGGGGAATTTTCACCGTCTGGAATTATCCTCACGGGGAACTGTTGTCGGGGAATTTTCCGTCGGTGAATTGTTAAATACCTCAACTGGGTGTGGAATGTTTCATGTGTGTTCATGTAGGTGTATCCTCTGTTATTCAATGCATTTTTTTGTTTTTTCAGACTGATGTACAGTATTTAGATAGTTCTTTATTAGAAGATGAACCAGTGGAAGAATATATAAGTCCTTGGAGACGAAGAGCAATTGTTTATATGGCGCTCATCAATAGTGGTGAGTTTATGATCATTAATTTTGAGTAAGGCGAGGCATATCCGATATTGAATGCACGAAAACTGTTAGCTCAGTGGATAATAGAGAGGACTCGGACAAAGTTATACAGCAAGGCAATATTGTTTATATTAGTGAGCTATATTTTTACTAGCTTTACCTAAACGTTTCACAATATCATACAAAAATGGCTTTTGAGTGCGGTACATTGCTTTTAGGATTTGTTTCAAGGCAGCCAATGCCCAATACATCAAATTTGACCGTCTGATATTTTTTTCACGGTAATGAGAAGATGCATGAGTATTCGTTTAGGGAAGTATGAAAAGGGTTATTTCATATATCTGAAACTTCTGAGATCGGCAATTATTGAGGTATGGTGTTTGGAAGGGGCATCAAAATTTAGAACAGTATTAAAAATACTTTAGAAATTAATAAGTTTTTTGCATAGTACAGTGTAAGAAGGGTTTCGCCGTCAGATTTCAGAGTATGTTGCTACGAATATTCTGTTGTAATTAATAATACAGCACCAAGAATGAATTAACCCTTGTATTACTTCTTAAATGATGTCATTGATTTCAGGTGGAGAAGAAAAGTTCATATGAACGAGTATCCTAACTTGCTTCGTTTCCGAGTTACAAGGTGTCAAAAGTTTAATAAAAAATCGGTTTTTCATGAATTACTCAAAAATCTTTACGCCGATTCTGATTTAACTTCGTGTGTTTGTTAGTCTTAAGGACCACCAACAGTGGCCCCCCACTCTCCACGGTCAATATTTGACACTTGAGCAAAATTCGAACTCCGTCCAGTGTTCCCAACAGCCTACTTTCGAACCACCATAAAGGTGCAGAGAAATATACCTATTTGGACCGAATTGCTGGTATGAATGCTTATGGGCGAGCAGTGCCGAGGTGGTGAAAAATAACTGCAATTTGTTAACGAACAATTTGACATGTCACACGACGAACTCATTTGAGAAAGGGTACCATTTGAAAAAAATCGCATAAACCTTAATCGAAGTGGGTGAAAATGAAAGTAACATTAGAAGTACCCTGATGATACATGTTGATCAGAGCATGTTCTCTACGTCACTTCACCAAACAAAATTCAGATCTTTTAAGAAACAAGCTCGAAAAAAATTAATAACTTGGCACCTGCTCATTGTGGCTGGGACAAAAAATTGTGCTGAGTAATGAACAAAGGTTTCATTTCAATGACAGATAAATAAACTAGTTATTCCATTTAAAAAAATATATAACTAGCCCGATTTCATGATTTCCTGGGTTTGAATTTTGGCGGTCACATTTTCAATACAGTGTTCATTTTATTTCTGGATAATTGCTAACCATATTGATTCACAGATACCAAACCCCTTCTACTCAATTTTATCAAGCTAATATTTTCAGGTGTTTTCGTGGCCTTGGGCGTTTTAGCTTTGTGGCACAGTCAGCTGATTGGTAAAGGGGAAACAAGTATTGAAGCAAATATAAATAAAGCTGAAACAGCTCGTTTACTAGAAGTTGGAAGAAAATACATTAATCCTTACAATTTTGGCAAAAAAAAGAATTGGAAAATATTCTTGGGATTGGTACGAGGCAGGTAATGTTCTATTGAGATAGTTGATAATTGACGTAAGTATTCGCGAAATGCGTTCCCGTTAGATAGCGCTCGAAATTTAGGCGTGAAACAGTTTAGAGGTGATCAGCTGCCAAATTCAATAAGAGACTGTGGTGTTTACTTTTATTCTCATTCAAATTTGAATCGATTACTTAAGGTGTCGACAGCTGAAATGAGTTTATCAGACATTTTTATCTATACACTTTTTGCATAACTCTTTGTTTTCGATTGGAAAATAATATAAATGAACTTTGTGTTTGATACTATTGATGATGCATTCAGCATTGGGGTGATGAGCAAATACCAACGGGTAATAGAATTTTTGACATTTGTCGCCATTTCAAGTTTTTCTGATTCTGAAACTACGAACAATAGAAAATATCACAAAAACTTAGTGTGTATTTTAAAATATTAAAACAATGGAAAACCAGTTACACCAATCGAAAAATTGTAATATAAAAATTATTTTAAGACTTACCTACCTAATGAAAATATTTTTCAGGTCATTTGCAAAACACGTATTGTTACCTTCAGCACATGAGCCTATTGGTGATGGACTTACATGGCACACTGTTCATGATATAACTCTTGATGAATGGCCTTAACTGTTCTAGTCATTTGTTTTCTATTCAACTAGCTACTTACGATACAAGTTTGTGGATGAAATAGGCCAAAAATTAATGACTCCTTAATAAACATTCCTTTTTTCAGGCTTGTTCTTACTGCCTTATGAACTGAGATGTGATTTTATTGGACAATGTTTATTTTATTTCTTGTCTTTGAGCGAGCAAACGATCTACCTCATGCTGACCCATTCTCTTGAGATGCAACGAAATTAACACCATAGTTTGCAACTGAATCAAAATAGTTAATCAAATATACGTTTTCTGATACTAACATATCAATAACGCCAGTAAAATATTAAAATTGAAGGCTGTTTTGTATTCCATATGTCCGAAATTTTTATATTTTTTTATTTTCTATATGAAGTTTTTTTTTTAAATAAGAACCTTAAAAATGGTAGTCATTACACGGAACACAGAACCGTATGGACAATAAACTGATTCTAACTCGATATCCAATATTTTTTCTCAAAATATCCAGGAAATTGGCTTGATTTGCAAAAATAGACATGAGTTTTTGATTGCAACACAAAGGACACACAATGGCACAACATCTTATGTATAAGTTCTGGTTTCTCTTACTGAACTTAAAATTATTTAGTTTATCTTATTGGATTTCACTATTTGTAAACAATTATTAGTATGTAATCCTTGTTTCATTTGTATTATACCCAATTGAATAAAAGGAATACCGCACAAGGTATTTGAGGCCTTTATTCGCAAAACTTTCTATTTGTTCGGAAACATTTCTTGAAAAAAAAAACTATTAACAGCTCAGTAGTGCTGTTTTCGCAAAATAAAATGATTTATAAATGTTGCTTAAAGTTTTTAGGAGTGGAATTTATAACTTTGCAGCCTAAAATATTTACAACTTTGTTAAAAAAAAATAATTCATACAGGGTGGCCCGCGAGGTTTTGGACAGGGAATATCTCGGAACTCGAGAGTATTGGAGAATTGTAATTATGAGGTTGTAAATTAATGCAATTTGTGCAGCTTTTTTTGACATTATGGTACTCAATGAGCGTTTTGTTTTCGGTCACGTGACATCAGATTTAAAATCATTATATATATTATCATATAACGTGTGCATCACGTGGTTCGACAGGCAAATTTCATTAGTGCCAGTTTTGCAAGTG
Organism: Chrysolina haemoptera; assembly: GCA_958298965.1. Classification (NCBI taxonomy): domain Eukaryota; kingdom Metazoa; phylum Arthropoda; class Insecta; order Coleoptera; family Chrysomelidae; genus Chrysolina; species Chrysolina haemoptera. Next base: position 10,567,663 of record OY282596.1, on the reverse strand, counting down.
AAACGTCCAAGCAAAGAGCAAGTTGTGCATATAACTGTAATTTTTTTTCTGACAGTATTTGCAGGCTAAAGAAAGAGTTTGGTAAATTCTGATTTTATCATTTGGCCCCTCTGTAAAATTTAAAATAACCCTGACAAACAATCCAATTTCTGAGAATCTGTCAAATAGCGAGTTTTGCAAATAATAACGGCCTCGTTTCTTATAGTAATACATTCTACCCATTGTATAGCACAAATTGTTGTTACTTTTAGTGGATATATCAACCTCCATTGTACAAAGCAACAACTGATTTGAGATAACTTTACAGAAAAATGAAATGGAAAATTAATACTGAAATCATTTTTCTATTAATTTATGTGGGTATTGTTGTCTGTTACAGCTTGAGAATAAGATTAGATATAAGCTGAGGAAACTATGTTTAACTAATTTTAGTGTTTTATGGGCTTGTTGGACGTGTGCATGGTGAATCCTAAAGGTAACTTCATAATATGTGTGATTTTTATATGTTCTCACCAGTTGCATGTGTTTGAGGATTATACTATTTCCAACTTTGTGAGAGACATTTGAGTAAAAGCTCGCCTTAGTTTTGTTTATTAACTTTATATGAAAACATTATTCTATCATTTGTTATTATTTATAATTTAGGTATTTATGTATTGAAATTTTTCTTGTAGGCATTTTTGAAAAAAAAGCCGTCTGATTTTGTTGTTTGTGACACTTTGTTACAAGCTTTTCATTTGGAGTGTTCTTCACATTTTCATGTAACTTTGTCACAGTCTGTTAAAATCAGTTTATGGGTTTATGAAATAATAGTTCTTGTGTAAATTGTTGTTCGCACATCGAAGTGGTGGATGATATTGAGTAGAAAATAAAAGATAATAAATTCATCTACAAGGTCAGTTTGAAAACTCACCCTAAATATGTTCTTTTCAGTAAATAGTATGAAAAATCGGAAAAACGTCAATTTTATTTTCAAGGGGGACACTTGTAGTAATAATTCAGCTCCCTAGGAGGGGTAGATGCAGTTATTAATTCTGTTAACAAATTGGACAATTCCTTTTTGCATCATACGCCAGGAATTGTAATGATTTATTAGTATCGAACTTTTCAAACTCATTTGTTAATGTATTTTTCTTGGCAGCTGTGTTAATGTGTAGCTTATACTATAGGGACACCCTTGTTACTTTAATATATTCCTGCATATTTTTAAAATTCATTCAGTGACAAAAAAACTCGTTCAAAATTGTCAGGAGCCTCTTGTTTTCACTAAAAAAAAATCCGTAAAATTTAAGTTCTCATACGAATTACATCAACTGAAATCAAATCTACATAACGGAAGAATTCATTTTATAGTACTATATCAAATTTGGGAATAAAAAATCCATGGGGGTGTACCAACGGTCTGAGGTAAACCTCTTGTATATACATTTGTAGACCTGAGAAAATGAAAGAACGACTATGATATTAGGTACAGTGATACTGATATTTGCTTGAAGACTTGATGAAAATATAGCATGAATACATTTTCCAATTCTTTCCTATAGAACTGTACCAATAAAAAAATAAAATAATTGTTACAACTGATCGGTAAGAAGTTATTTCATTTCCTCCTATTCAGCAGATATAAATTAACTCATGGAAGTAGAATAGTCATTCAAAACACGGTATTAAGTTATTTTCTTTCGCCGTCAATGATTGGTATTATTATTATTATTAGAATTTGCCAGTCCGACCTTTTTTCCGAAACTCCGTCACATTCGGAAGGGGTGTTGGGTTAATCATTACCCCAATAACCGCTGCACAATCATGTGGTCTGACAGCATGCTGCATTTGTCTGCCCAAGATTTCTGTTGTCTTGTGACAAGCTGGTATAATTTTTTTTAGGTTAGAAGGTGGCAAATGCATCACACCGCCAAGGGAACCTGTTATCAGAACCAACATTTTTACAGAATGATCTGTGTAGAGCCTGCGGAGTTCGAAGAGTAAATCTCGATACTCTATGATGAACATCGTCTTACTTCTATGGCCGAGGAGGACTATATCAGGGTCATTGACTTGTATTTGCGTGAGAGTAGGGAACGAGTAGTTTCAATAAATTCCACACTTCTCGTTCTCCACAATGTACTCAATATTCCACGGAGCGTAAGGCAAAACCGTCTTGTCTATACAGTGCGAGTGTCATAGGTGGTAGTATACAACACTCGTAGAATGGCGTTATGTCTGTGGATATAGGCTGAGACCGCATATGCTGGACATGCTGGCACCAAATTCATTATGGTCTCAGGAGCCCCACGACACGCTCTGGCATCTAATGTCGGGGACCAATATACCCATAATGCGGCTATGGTAGACCAAGGTGTTGAAGACACCATCCTGGCAGAATATTATGAATCCCTGAGGAATGCAAAGGTCAAATTTTTTAATAAGCCAAAGTCTTCGGCGCTTTTAAGAACACCCTATGCATTGGCTTATCCTCAAAGACCCCATGCATTGGGCTCCAACTTGGTGAGAGTTTGGGTTAACCCGTTCAACGTAGAAAACGAGACCAAGTTCATGGGCTGCACGGACTGTTGCTTTGAAAGGAAATGCTCCGATCCCTGCTTTCTCATTGTCACACACCAAGCAGAGGAGGGGATCTGAACTCCTGATAACTTTACAGGCTCCATCCAGTATACCATATTATGTTATGTACACTCCAAACTGAAAATTCCTCGGCTTCTTTGTTGTCTGTGGAAGTACAACCGTGAAATGGATGATCTAGGATGCATCATTTTGCGAGTTTTTACGTCGAGTTGTCGCAGCTCCTCTTGAAATTCACCACTCCAAAGGAGTAGAGTAAGATTGGAATGTCAAGCATATTAGTTGCAGCAATTCTGTTCTGTCCCGACAGTTCTGATGACCAGATCTCTGGCATGGCCTGTCTTTGTAAACTAGCCAGCCTCCCTCTGGTTGTCACTTGTTCAACCTTTGGCTACCACAGCAGGGATCCATACGTTATCGAGGTCCTCACTGTCGCTGTGTATAGACAAAGGGATTGTTTGGGTCCAAGTCTCCAAGTTTTGCCAAAGGAGCACCCTGTTATTATCATCAGTGATATCCTTGCCCATGTAAGCACTTTTTCCAGATGTTTGTTCCAGGTGAGCTTCGATCTATGTTTAACTTCAGGTATTTTGTCTCTGCTGGCATCTGTAGGATTTCACCAGATATTCGAAGAGCTCTGCGGATCTCTAGGTTTCTCTTCCTGGTGAAAAGAAAATGATCGTGTTCTCACCACGATCCTTGATAACGCTCAACAGTTCCTTCCTATTCCAAAGGATAGCCCTCCTTGGTTGAGTGTGGTTATGTGTTTTTCCCGATTCCAAAATGCGCTTTTGCACTAGTAGGAGGAATCCTTCTGTCGAGAGCTTCTCTTCGGAATGGTTTTGCTTCACGATGGCTAGCTTTTGGTCCCCGGTGAGCGCCTACTTGAAGCTCTCCTTATTGTTTCCACTTTTCGGTGTGGGCTTCTTTGCAGCGCCCCGCATTTAAGTGGAGGTGTTCGAGCAGGGTCTTTTGGTTTACCATATTGGTACAGGAGGGGATTTCATAACCCGTTTTTTTTCGACTGGAAGTTGTCCGCTCTCTCCAGACGTGGAGGAGGCTTCTTTGTTCGAGGATTAGATGTCTCCGAACTCTGTGCCCCACTTGTCTGAGCTTCCCCACGTTTCTGAGCTTCCCCACTTGCCTCAGCTCTCCGCCCACTTGCCCGAGCTTTGCCGATTTAAGCGAGGGGTACTTGCCCTGGTATTTTTCATCCCTTGCTTCAATTTTGGCCCTCATGAGTTTTCGCCTATGAGCTCCCGACAAATGCGAGTGCTTCATGGCCATTCTCTCGCGGGGAACTTTACCAACTCTTTGAGTGGACTGCTGGAGCCCCACTGTTTCGTTGGTACTCCCTAGATTCTGGATTCTTGAAGAGTGCTAACTAGCCCCGTGGTCGGGAGCTCTTGGCTTCCCGGTTCCGAATCTTTGAGCTTATGACTCCCTAACTTGGTTTTGGTTGTATATTTTTTTTTATATTTGTGGTATTCCATGTTGTTCCCAAGAGTAATGTCGGAAGGACGGTCGATCCCAGTAGACCCGCTTACTGGGACAAGGCTAAGTATTCCACCCTTTGTGCCATGTACCATCCAGCACGATGCCTTCCACCTAGGGTTAGGCGGACTTCTGACTCCTGTTGGTCTTTTTTTCAGCTTCTGCCAGAGCCGTACCTGCTTACGAATTGGTTTGGGGTTTCTCATCAACTAAAGTAAGTATACTTATAGATTTGATTTGCTGAATGAATAACATGGAACCAATATTCATTTTTACTGAATGTCATAATATACAAAAATATAAAAAATTACATCTACGTTACTAATTTCTATCATATTGTTTAGTTGGACACAGGCTACAGGAAAGGATGGTTATGGAAAGACAAAAGTTTGATAAATCCAACAATATTCCTTTTAAACTCACCAGAAAAAGATAAACACAGACTTTTGAGTGCGACAGTACTAGATTAACATAAAATATGATAAAATATTTCTTATCGAATATCACATACTTAAAATACTTTATACAGGGTGTAGTGCACTCCTGTGAAGGACGGGTGTATAAGGCTATTTTATAACGAATGGCAGGTGGGAATTAAATTGTGGAAATTTTAATTTTTTTTGAAAAATTCGGAAAATCTTGGAAACCGCTATTTGAAATTACACAGTTTCTTCCATCCGGCAGTTCTAGTATTATTGCGGCTCTGCTCCGGTCAGCTGACGTTCGGCGGACAGCGGTTCCCAAAATTTCGACGAATTTTAAAACAATTTAAACTTTCCACAAATGTTTTTCAAATTTCTCACACCTGCCATTCGTTATAAAATGGCATTACCTATACACCGGTCCTTCACGGGAGTGCAAGAGCTTAGATTACACCCTGTAGTTCTCAACTTCACATCTATTATATGATTTTTTCGATCCTTGTCTAAACAACACAATATAAAAAACGAAAACTTGAAATTTTTACAAATCTACCATATGATTTTTTCGATCCATGGAACGTATTTGGATACTTTAGTGTAAATCGCAAGGGTATTGACCTGTCCGCAAGATTTTCCAAATGATGTTATGCCTACGATGTAGAATTTACAGTGATTTCCTTCCTTCGTTATCAAGAGAGGTCCCCCAGAATCTCCCTGTAAACAAAAATACGTGTTTTTATGTATACAAGTCTTTCAACTATAGGTCATATCAGAATGCTTTTGATTCTTTTCGTTATTTGAGAAAGTATACGGGTTCTTGAAATGAAAAGGAGTATTTGAAACATAACATTTTCCGACAAATGCATAACAGAAGTTTCCCATATGTTGCAAACTTTGTGAAACTCACTCCAAACTTGCCGAAATCGGTGTACATGATGATCTACTGCGGTGGTTTTCCTCCTACGTCTTCAATATATCGCAGATTGTGACAATAAATGGTTTCAAATCAACACCTATTGCAGTAACGTCGGGAGTACCGCAAGGTTCCCACCTGGGTCCTTTATTATTTTTAATCTTTATAAATGACGAGAAAAAATCTTTCAAATTTTCCAAAATCATATTGTACGCTGACGACCTGAAGATATTTTCAAAAATAAAATAAGATTCAGACTGTTTAAACGTCCAATCTGACCTTTATCGATTCTCTCAATATTGCAACTGTAACTGTAACAGATTGTTCCTCAACTTGAATTAATGCTCGACAATTTAACCACATTTAGTAGTCATCTTCGACAATAGGTTGAGGTTCAATTTACATTGCGAATATATCGTAAACAAATGCAGCAGGATGTTAGGATTCATTAGCAGGATTTGCAAAACTTTCAACAAGCAAATAACTATCAAATCATTATATTTTGCTTATGTACATAGTAGACTGAGTTTTGCCAGCGTCATCTGGAATCCTCGTTATAACCTCTATAAAATTAGACTTGAAAGTAAATGGAGTTCACCATGTTGAAAATTTACATTCAGGAAGATTAGCATTCAACATTCTACTATTAAAAAACAAAGAATTATCTCGGATTTAGTCTTTATGTCTAAAATTCTTAAGAACTATTATGATGCTTCCGAACTACTATCCTTAGTATCTATCCACGTATCCAGAAACACAAGAAATAGGCAATTTCTCAATGCAAGTTTCAAACACACCAACTTGAGTCAAAACACTCCTATTCCTATAGGCTTAGCGATAGATTGAATAAGTATTGCTCTGAGATGAAAATTTCTTGTATGTCTTTGTCACATTTTAAAACTAGCACCAAACACATTTTTTCTATGCAATTTATATCTGTAATCTATTTTAAGAATATCTATAATTTTTTGTAAACTGAGATATGTTTACCTATGTATCAGTGAATAATGTTTTGGGTTTATACCTGTATATGTATCCCAAATCTGAATAAATAAATAAACTATATACGCACTTGACAGGTGTCCTTCTTCCCTTCCAGTTTCCCTGCACACAACATGTTCGAAGTAATTCCTTTGGGCAAATTCTTATCATTACGATACGTTCTATAACACCGTTCATTTTCGTAAAGGTCGAGAGTGACTGCCATAAGTCTGTTGCTATTTTCCCCAGCAAAATCTGTTTTTCCCCAGCCCGTTGCTACTCCACTGGAATATTCGATGTCGCTTCTTGTGTACAAGCATGCTGGTCTGATGAAATTCGTAAATACTATTTTCAACTCGGTTTGCAGGAGAGCAATATCGTTATATTTCAAAGGATATCTGTACCCAGGATGAGGAATTACATTTGAAACTCTGTAATCCCTATGCTCTGATCTGTCTCTGGTTGTGGATAAGTCAAGCGCTCCAAGTCGAACAACTGATGGTTCGCCTCTGTAATCATGATAATAATAATATTTATCTCCTAATACGGGTAGTGAACGTATACAAGTTCGGATGTTTCTTTCAAAAAGGAACATAGGGAACTCAACAGACGTGGAAAAGAAATGAAAGATTTCAAGAGGGACCAAAAAGTTTCCTTTCCGACACAAGTGAGTTCTATAGTAACATTTATTTTTATCTACTACTACATTTATTTTAAGCTTATATGTACCATCTTTAAATGTATGAATCTGTAAACAAATTCTAGAATGTTGCCTTAAACAAAACAAGATATAAAGTAACTCTTATCAATAAAACATTTAAAGCATGAATTTATTCTTTTCCATTCATCATCTTATAGGAAATATAAAACTGTCGTCAATTTTTAAATAAGCCCCAGGAGCATAGATAGCGCAACCAAATAATGTTTGAATATCAGCTTATCTTCAATTTCCTGAAAATCGACGATAGTAGTTCATTATTATCAATCCACATTTTTTCTGTCAATAATTTCATCTAAAAAAAATATTTATTGCCTGTAAATCTGATATAAAAGCGATGAAAACATCGTTATTTTGAAAGTGTATTTTGTGATTCACCTCTGCATTGAACTGAAGTGAAACGCCGGAAATAGGAGAATAACATGCACAAACAGCTTGAATATACAGTGCCCGTCTAAAGTCCGTTCCCTCCCTACTAATTTTTGAACCACCTGGTATATCGCAACGAAATTTTGAAGGCTCAAATAGGAGAAAAAAACCTACTTTTTCATGAAAAAATTCCAGTTAAAAGTTTCAAAATGGCAGTTGAGCGCCATCTTCAATAATTTTTTTAAATAGAACACTTGGTATATCATTACATGATCGGTTAGGGACTATCAAAGGATTCCTTATGATCGACAAGGTGGTGAATTTTTTTAAATAGAATTATTTGTAATTTTTGTAAGCGATGTGGTCGAGGTTCGATCCTCACCGCCATCACAGAGCTAAAGTGGTTCGGAATCCACTTTTTAAGCTGTAGGTCTCTGGTCTCCCTTGCTCGGACAAGCTCTGCTTTTTAGGGATTTTCTACGAAAACCTGGGAGATTCGTAATAACAAGTTTTGACAAATTTTAACAAAAAAAAATGTAAGGATTTTTCCGATTATTTAAGCGAATTTTTGCGACAAGATTTTTTATCGTCGCAATTTTCCATGGCCAAAACTCAAAACTGTTGGGAATTTTTTGGAATTTCTATACGTTTTCTATCTAGCTTTCGGGGGGTCAGGTGGGTTAAAATTTTTGAAACTAAATTATTCGTCCGTCAGATATTTTTCACTATTGTAACGGGTTTTTCAGATTTTAATTTCCCGTGTTTTTGCAACTTTTTCGATAAGGTGCGGAGTCCGAAACCCCCGACCCATATTTTTTTTCGTCGTAATTTTTCATGTCCGAAGCCGTTGGAAATTTTTCCGAATTCCTATACGCGTTCTCTATCTAGCTTTCGAAGGGGAGCACGAAGGCAGGGGGCAAAATTTAACACACATGCACTTACGTAGCAAGTCAAATCAAAGCTTTTAAAAAAGCACTAACTATCTACAAGTTCTCCGTATTGCGAAACATTCATGATGGACATATTACTGTATTGGGCTATTATTCACAGAATTCTATTTGCCACATGCTATCAGTTCATACCAAGGGCGCAAAACGAAAACTATCAAATGCACAAGCCGGAAGAGAAAGAATGGAAAAGTAGAATCAAATTAAAAGTGCCCTCCCAAAAAAATTCATGGCTTGTCTCGCTTCTGATTCATGCATAACATGGCATTGTAATACTTACAAATCTGGTGTAACTGTACAGTGAGCAGCAGTAAGGACAAATCTATCGCTTATTAAAGTTCCTCCGCACCTCCATGGTTCATCAGTCGTGTTGAAACCAACAGCAGCCTGAAAATTTCTAACATATACTAGCGGATACGACAGACGTTGCCCTGCCCAAACGTTTAAAAGGATGAAAAGGTCAAAACAGCGTCAATTATTCATTAACTTGTTTTTTTTTATTTGTGTATTTTTCATTCGCCGAGTAACACTTCTAATACATTTTTGTTAATGTTATTATCGGACTCATTTCGTGGCGAAGTCGCGGGCGGAAGCTAGTTGTTATATGGAGAAATCCTTAAATTTGCCAAAATAGCTTGAGCTTGAAATACACAAACGATTTTTCCTACAAACGCAGCTCTTAAATAAAAAAAGGTCAATACTCAATTCAACATAGGCATTGGGTTCAAGAATTTTTGCCGGAAAGTATCAAATAAATGAAATAGTAAATTCGACGATGTCGAAGCACACTTCTCTCCAAATATTTCCACCATGTGGAAAATAAGAGGCAAACATCCGACAGAAAACAACTACTTCCCTGGCTAATACCACGACGGATATTGAATTACATCTGACAAGATATATGTGCAACGTTCTTCCAAGAAGATCCAGTTGCAAATGCTTATTGTAATTATAAAGCAGATTATCCTTCATCTGGCTGGGGAAGACCACCTGCAGACGTGATTCTAGGTTCTTGCCTCGTCATCAGTACAGGGTAGACCGGACAACATTAGAGTCGTCCTGTCCCAGCCCAATGAATTAGAATCAACTGTATAACTAATATTTCCTCACAAATGAAGCAGCGACTTACAGTAAAAGTCAGTTCCAGCGCAGTGATGGTGGAACAATGCACCGGGAATGGGACGGACCAAAGAGTTCATTAAAGAAGAATTGACAGAATTCACGGAGTACCTACTAAGCCAGAATAGACGAACTGCCAGGATCCTGGTTGGACTTCTAACAGAGTACTGTAGACCCAACAATCTCATGAAAACCATCGTATTGGCAGACACAACAATATGCAGGTTTTGCCAAGTAGATGAGGAAACTTTAGCACACATACTGTGTAACTGCGAAGGTCTGACTAGGTAAAGGTTTTCGACGATAGCGGAGGAAAACCACAACCCTCCCAAAACATGGAGAACCTCAGGTCTGGGCCTAGAGTCTAGTAACGAGGCACTCTAACATAACATGAGGGTACACACATTTTTTTTTATTTGTGCCCGAATGAAAATAACAATTGTTTCGTACAATTTCACAAAAATTAATGATGTATGTGTTACGTAATTTTGCAATATGTTGAATTTGATAGAACAAGTTATAGCTTAATTTAACAAAAAAGGGACAGCGAATATTTCTTTCACTATTTTTGTGAGTTTATTTGGTTGGAATAAAAATCTCACCATGAATGGAAACTCTCCAGCTGTCGCAGGCAATCCTCCAACTATCAGTGGTACGCTGTTGTAGTCACATTTTGGCACCGTGAGGTTTACTGGATTTGTATAGGTAACTAATGGAAGTACTTGCACTATCGACGTAACTCCTTTACTATACTCCTCACATTCTGAAATCGTTTTTCAATGTGAAAAAATTCATAATCATCAACAATTTTTCTAGTGAACTCTCAAATTGAAGGTCAGTAGGATAATATCGTCAGAGAAATGAATATTTGGTACCTTTGGTGTAAATACAATTCAAGAAATTAAATAAAATTTTCCAAAGGAAATCGTTTAAACACCATGGTAAACATAATTACTATTTAATGAGTTCCGCTATGCTCGTTTCCAGTTTTTTTACCTGCTACCTGCCCAATGAAATTAGGGTGACATTTACTTTTGATCTCCACTCTGGGCTGACTGAGGCTCCGTTTGATAAAAAGCCTCTTTAAATTTCCTCCCTGATCAGAGTTCCACCCTATATAATACTCCTGCATTCTTCTATTGAATTTGTTGATTTTTAACTATTGTAAACCTTGTCAATACTCAACTGTAGACGAAGAAGTTGAAACGGTGTGAATAAAACAAACTATAAGTCGGTGGAAAATGAGATTTCAACAATAAAATTCTATAGTACAGTTAAAAAGTACATTCTCACGAACATGAAATCAGGTAGCAGCGATTTTTTCACACAATGTTCAAGATGATGTGGGTGTTCTCTGATCAAGTTTTCCATCTCGGCTCAGAGCCCCTCCGGAACGTAGTTAAAAAATTTATGTTTTTTCCAAATTTGCAAATATTTAACAATTTCTCTTGTTTTTCAATAATCATTTTCATATAGTTTTCTGAGATTTTAACCACTAAAAATAATGTCAGTGTTGAGCTCAAAAAATGAAAATTTAGTGAACGGACGTGTGCTAGGCATATGGAAAATTCATTTTCCTTGTGCCTTGAGCAGAAAAAAAAGTATATTTTTCTCAATCCCTCGTTCACAGCATTTTAACACATTAACAGGTAGGAACAATCTATTAGTGAAAACCCAAAGCCATAAGGTTTGCACGTACTTAAATACTCAGTTGCTGATGCATTTCCTCGCTTAATTTTCGGGCGGGAAAATGATGTGAAATTTTTTTTCATATGCCTAGCACACGTAGGATCGCTAAATTTTAATTTTTTGAACTCAACACTAACATAATTTTCAGTGGATAAAATCCCAACAAAGAGAAAATGAGTCATTGTCATTATCTGACGGTCTATCAGCAACCCTTTTTTTTTGACGACTCGTAGATTTCAATTTACTGTAACAAATTTCTCTTCGCCCACTTGGAATGGCCAGCGGCCATGTCGTCGACTACGGTGTCGAGGGGATCGGGGACATAATCGTTGGCGTCGTATTCAGACGAGTACTCGTAGGCATCTTAATCGTCGATATGCGAGGTAAGGATAGATCCTCGTCGGTAGTCTGGATATTCTCACACGACTGCCTACTGCACTGGCCGCAGACAATGCAGCATCTCAGCCTGGCTTTTCTGCAACTGCAGGCGTTTCCACACCCTTTTCGGCAGTTGCAGGAGAAGATCTGCAGCAGCTGGGATGGGGCAGCTTCCTGGTTCATCAATTTTGGGACCAGGCCTTGGGGTGTGGGTTACCACTGTGTCCCCGTTGTGTCGGACTCAGGTTCTTCCCTCATTCACTTCTGCATCTGGTGGTAAACCCGGAAAGTATGTAACTAAATCGGTACTACCTGATTCCATGTACATGAGATCAATTTTGGACTACAATTCAACTGTATTACTAGTCGAAATGCGATATACTTACTGTATCAACCTCTAATTTGCGTTACTGTACTTACTAGCTTCACTAATTCCGGCATTTTCATCGGAGTTTATATTTAGAGTCGGGTTTTGATCCGGAAACAGGAGGTCGGGTCTACTTAATTCATTTGTCTGGCCATTTTCATTGCTGTTGAACTCGTTTGGTTGAGAATTTGTATTACTATGACCGGGCATCAGTTCATTCGGTTGAGCACCTGAACTGCCACCTGAAAATAATTCACTATCATCTTCCAAGTGGGTTCGGATATTTCTACCATCACTTACCACAACATACTATTGGCGTAGTCAATTCGAAAAATCCACAGAGAGTCGGATCGATCCCATTCCTAGCCTGTTCTTCGGCTTGTGGGCAATCTGAGATTATTTTGCAGTCCCCTCCTTGGTTATTATGTTTCAAAGTGCATCTGTCGCCGACTAGAAAAAAAGCACTACTGTTAGTTATATAATAGGTCCAGTTAACTGTGAAACTATAGTTTAGAATGTGAATATGTCATTCACTGAATGATGTTCAAGGGATTCACTTTCTAGCCATTAGTAAACGATCCAGAGTTTACGAACAGTCGTCCCAAAGTTGTGAATCTGGCGTTTGAATGGAATTCTTGAACGCATACAACTAATTAATGAATACAAACGTTTGATTACAGTTGGTGATAATATAAAAATGAAATAAAAAAAAAACTTTTTAGCGAAAAGCTTTTATTTATTTCAATAAAAAGAAGAAAATAAACCCATCATTTTGTTACATTATATGATATAAAAGCTTGTCGCGAGAAGTATTTATTTCTAATAATTAAATTTGAAATTATCTGTATAAAGATTTATTCTCGCGACAAGCTTTTATATCTTATGAAATTTTATAATGTAACAAAATGATGGGTTCAGATCGATTGTTTTCATTTATCAGGAAGAACGTTCTTTTCCAAACAGAAATTAATAATATATATGTAGTATAACAGGTAGCACTAGGGGCAGCATATATTTATAAGAAAGCTATCTATATCATCAATTTCTTTGGACTTACTTTTGATTTGAGACATGTAAGTTAGTAGCTGATTTTCGGTTATCAAAGTGAATTCTAAAAATGTTATTAAGGAGTCATTTAAATTACTTTTGTAGAATTCAGCGATATCGGAATCGATTACGTCACTGAGTTGGGTAGATGAGACAAAAAAGTAATTTATTCCAGTAACGTTATTCAAGTGGTCAGGGAGATTCAGCGCCTTTGGTTTACTGTGCATATTTAATTTTTTTAATTTGAACCATAAGTCTTGCGATTTATTTGTATTCAAGGTGATATATTCCATGTACGCTTTTTTCGCGCTCGATAGCCGACTTCGTGTAGTTCCTAGTGTTTTATGGTAGGTAATCCTAGTTCTCAACTCTTCCTGACCGCTTGAACTTATTGCGAGCTTTGTCTCTGAGTTTGACATTATCAGTTATCCACGGAGTATATATGGTTTGTTGAAACTTCTTGTGATGTATTGGGCATGTTTATCGAAAAGGCTGTGTATGTGGAAATTGAAGTATTCGATTTTATCATTGATATCAGCCAATATGTACATTGAAACCCAAGCAGGAACCAAATTCAAATCATTTGTAAAGTGTTATTCTATATTAAAAAAATTTGAATTACGAAGGGTTTTCAGGGTTTGGTGGTCATGTTTTATAGAAACCCCATGCTAATATACCATGTGGTTCGAAAAATGCGTAGTAAAGTTTCTCCAATTGTCCTTTATTGAAGATATTTTTTAGATTTTCTATTTATACAGCAAAAATTGCGCTTTTTCCAGTTTGTAGGTTATGTGTTTTTCTCACTTCAAATTTCTGTCCAAGATTAAGCCTGAGTATTTTATTTTTGGTATGGATTTGATGGAAACTGTATTATTGATCGGTATCCAAATGTGTGAATATTGGTTTTGGTTAAATTTATTAGCATAGGTGGGCAGATACAACATTTTACTTCAGTTTATAATGAGAAGCCCAGTTCGTAACCATGTATAAATTGATGCAAGGTCTCTTTTCGCTTCATTTTTACAGTATTTTCATTCATTGTCTTTGTGGAAAATTGCAGTATAATTTGCAAATGCAATGATTTTACCACTACTCTGTATGGGACTTAATACCGTTCGTTGAGGTACACCGTATTCTATAACCTTCTTCACTGATTGCATTTCAAATCCTGACAGTGTTCTATTGTAGAAATAGTTTCTGAATAAGTCTAGGACAGTTCCTCTAATCACTGATGGCCAGAGCCGGATCTAGGAGGGGCAAGCCAGGGCCCATGCCCCGGGCGGCCAATTCAAGCTTGGCAGTCGTACACTTTCAGCACATACATTATTTTTCACGAATCGCGTAGGCATAGGTCAACAACAGCGTCAACCGCGTTTGCCCCGCCCGCAGGAATCGCAAACCGTGCAACCGCAGCAACGCGTGCCTACGCAAAGGGATTCCCTCGACAGCAGTGTTTTGTTTCAAACAATCAAATTGTGTTTATTATTTAGATCTCAGTCATCCGAAAACGAAGACTAAAATTGTAATTTAAATTTGAAAAATAATCCAATAATATATATCGAACTTGATTTACTTCAGACCCTATTCTGTGCTTTCCTTGCCACGAAAACTTTCAGATACCAATTTTGAATAGAATCGGATAATAATTACAAAACTCGTCCGACATATTGGATCCGCCATCTTGAATTCTTAAATTTTGACAGGAGAATCCTTGCTACCAAAAACTTCCAGATACTAATTTTGAATAGAATCGGATCATAATTTTATGAAACTCGTCCGCCATAATGGAGCCACCATCTTGAATTTTTCAATTTTAACAGAAGAATCCCAATCGCAGACCCTGAAAACCCCCAGATACCAATTTTAAATTGAATCTGGTCATAATTACAAAACTCGTTCGCCATACTGGAGCCGTCATTTCGTTTTCTCCTCTAACAAAAATTTCATAATGCATTGTCACCGGAATTATGTTCACCTGCCAAATTTCAAATCAATCGGACGATCAGAAGTGGTCTAAAAATTGGTTACAAGATTTGACCGTTACTTACAGTTTTGCCCCGCCTCGAAAAAATTCAAGATCCGGCACTGCTGATGGCAGTTCCTCTAATCAGTGATAGCAGTTCCTCTAATCACTGATGGCAGGTCCTTTAATCACTGATGGCAGTTCCTCTAATCACTGATTGCATTTCCAATCCTAACTGATAGTGTTTTATTGTAGAAATAGCTTGTGAATAAGTCTAGGGCAGTTCCTTTAATAACAGTCCATGGGTCACTAATCGAAAGCTTTCGACAGGTCTATGAAATCATTAAGAGATGGTTCAATATTATCTGAAGATGCAGTGGCGCAGCCAGTATTTCAGTTTGGGGGGCTGAACATACAATTTATCAGTTACCAGAGTTTTTTTTTCGTCAGCCGGATGTTATTAACATTTGGTGGCTTGAGGGGGGGCTGTGGCCCCAAAACCTCCTCCACCTCCTCCCTGGCTGCGCCAATGTGAAGATGAATACATTTCAGTGGTGAGTTTCATTATTGCATCTTGTGTAGAGATGTCCTTCTCGAACCAATGTTGATTTTTTAAATTATTTTGTATTTATCGAAATAGTAAGTCTTGCCTTGAGCAGTTTTTCGAAAGTTTTCAAGAAGATTGTAATAACTGAAATAGGCCGAGTTGACTATGAGTTGTTTGTCGCCGTTCTCATAAATGGAAAATATTATTGATGTTTTCAATACTGTTGGAAAGTGACCTTGGTGCATGTATTATTTGTATATATCTGCAAGTTGTTCACAAATTAGACTGCTTATCTCTTCAACCGTCCTAGCTGTTATGTTATCAAATCCGGGTGATTTCAATTTCAGAAAAATGAAGATATTTTTCACTTCTTTATAATCTGTGTCTTCGAAAAATAGTGAATTTGGGATTATTTTAGAGGTAGAAGTTTCTGGATTGAGAGGTGTGTTGAATTCCTCAGACATTTTTTTTTGCCAATGTTGGTAGGTATAATGATTATTCATTGCATCAGCCATGCATCGCTGGAGAATTTTCAAAATAAGTACCGTCCGTATTTGTGATTTTTTAACACGCTTTTATTAGCTTAACCTGTTTGTATATCTATGTATTGTTGTTGTTTTAAAATTGTTCTCAAAATTGGTATGTGGGGGTTTTTTAGGTCGTATATTTCAATTTTTTTGCCAAAATTCATAAATTAAAGATGGCTGCTTCAAGGTGGCGGACGAGATTTGTCATTATGGTCCGATTCGATTCAAAATTAGTGTGAGAGGGTTTTCGGTATCAGAGATTTTGAATCTTTTATCAAAATTCATGAATTCAAGCTGGCAGCCCAAGATGGTGGAGGAGTTTTGTGACTATGGTTAGATTGCATTCAGAATTGGTAATTGGGGGTTTTCGCGGTCGGAGGTTTCGATTTTTTAGCGAAAAATTAAAATAATAATTTAAAAAAACTAAAGAACACGCTTGACTTCCAACATGGACTAAAAAATAAAAAATAATGCTTGACAAAGTTTTCTTGAGCTCCTCAACGCTCAGTATTGTAAAATTAATATTAGTAATATGAGAACATAGATCGAGAGCACCCACGCTTTTTTACGTTTGAGAAATTACATTGTCAATTATTTTTTACTCTTCAGTCTATGTTAAGATATACGCACATGATTGAAATATTCGTTTCAATAATACAATACCCTCTCTCACTTGCACAAATCATATTTTCAAACGCTACAATTTTATCAAAAGTAAAATAATATTCGAAAGGCTTTCGAAAAAAAAGTTCGCCTATTGCTGTTAAATGAACAAAACCTAACTAACTTAGTCAAAATATTCCATTTCTGTAACCGTTTTCGAACTCGTTTTTCTCGCGCATGTCAATTTAGATAATGTTTCATATATTAGGTTTGTTTTGGTTCCTTTTATTACCGATTCTGAACCAGTTCTGAACAGTCGCACAATCAAGTCTTGGAAGACTAATTGCTCAAAGTTTGTCAGACTTACACTTTGGCACTACTTTGGACGGTTCTAACTTAGAACCAAAACAAGCCTATTATTTTAGAGGTTTGGTATTATCAGTGAAGTGACTTTAAGGAATATACTAAAAAACATGATTGGACTAACATTTGAACACATTTCTCTGGGTCTTTCAACCAAAAATCACTTTCCAGTATTCATATCCAGAGGTTATGTAGTTACTTGATTTTAGTTGACATTATTAGCTTTCAAAGAAACCTCTTAATCGATTCGACATTTTACGGAAAATGTGAGGAAGTGTGGGTATTTATCGACATAGGAAAGATAGGTCATTGTCATTCCGAAAATTGAATTGACAATGTACCTAAGCCTGGAAAAATTTGATAGCACGCATACAACAAACAAAACGTGTAGACATGAATTCTGAAAGTTTTCTCCTGTATTTATACAATAAACTAATCGAAAAAAAAAGAAAAATTATTTTTCAACACAAAAATATGTGCTTCCTGACAAATTTCTACAATATATTAGAGCTTTTTTACAAATATCGCGTACGTGAATCAAAACGGTACTTTAATTTATAGAAGTGTACACGTGAGAAGAGGCGACTTCAAATCATAATGGAAATAGGTGTAGGTAGTGTTTACCTTGTGCGAACGCCCTGGAGCACACTGTCCAAAGAAAAAAAAACACTACACTTTTTCTAGCCATTGTTATACAAAAAAGTCAAAGCACTGAAACAACCATATCTCTATAATTAATTCGATAAACTGAACACCACAACTACCACTACATTAATCGGTTTCTCACTTTCAAGAACTTTGATTTCTATCGGATTTACCAGAATACATGGGCGTCACTTCAATTTTGATATTCTTCAAATTCCAGTGCTTACTTTCTTCGAAAATTGGACACTTTTTGGAAAACACTGATGGTATTCATTTCCATACTTCCGCGATGATAGTATATTCGTTTATAAATTTCATTTCCACTTCCACTACTTGTTCTCAGCTGGTTAACCATGATGAGGTGGAATTCTCATTAATTATACATTTATTTGTTTTGTTTTAATGCATTCGAATATGTATAGAGTGTCCTAAATTGAATTAACTGATGGATTCATAGTAGCAACGGGACGACTGAATGTTTATTTTATATTTTTCACCAATTTTTGCAGAAAATTCACGAGGCTACTCTAAATAATATAACCTTGATACGCATTTTTTTGACATTATTTTCAGCATCTTGTCTCCTATGCAAGCAAGAGCCATTCGTTTATTCTCGATATTCTTCTCTTCAACTACTTCTTGTACTTCTTTACCTTACCATCTATACGGTCCATCTACTGTATATTATCAAGCTCTCTCTCAGACACATCTGTCCATGACAATCTGTTCTGGGACCAACATTATTTCGACTTCACATACACTGTTTATTGGGACAATCTTTATGTCCAGTACAAAGCTTCACGGATCATAGTTCCCTTCATACCGCTTTTTCTTTCAGAGCTTCAAAAATTTGCCTACATTTCTTTTTTTATGTTCTGTTTCCACAAGAAGGAAAATTCTGTAATGTTCAGAGAATATCGTTAGAGCTGAGGAAAAGTAGGTAGGAATTGGTTTTCTTTTTGAATGTCTGCCGGCTGTATGCTTAAGGAAATACCATCCAAGACAGCTTTGCTTTGCCGTTCCTTGCAAGAACGAGTCCTAGGAAAGATATGTCCGGCATGTCTCCAAAGTGACGGCATATAGATGTGAGGATTCAGCTCGATGGGTCAGTCTCGATAGGACCGCTAACGGTGGAACGATTAATGACAATTTAGAAGAGCATCATCCATGAAAATATCCATAAAACAGAGAGAGATCGCCAACTTTTCTGCGATGTTTCAGAGAAGTGAGCGAGCTCGTAAGCCAAGTATCACCAACGAGACGAATGGCTCTTTTTTGGGCAGAATCTAAGAGTTTCGATGTGTATTTAGGTGCTGCCTGTTTCCATATAAAGTATCGGAAAGTTTTCATCTTGGGTATGGTGGTTTCATGATAGCGTAAAGAATAGCTTGCTATATGTCGAGAGAGATTCACATTTTTAATGCTTTATATGTAAATTACGTTGAAATGCGTTAATCAATAAAAAAGTTATAAGGCAATAAAAGTTGAAAAATATGCCGTTTAATCAACCCACCAATTCAATTTCAGAACTTTTATCAAAATTCGAAATACGCCACTGTCTTCAGGAGGTCTCGATATACCCATGGTCAAAATTTCCTCGAATTCCATTCTTAAATAAGAAAATCATAAGATAATAAAATTTTACAAATTAATTTATTATTGGAATTTCAGGAAAATGTCACTTTATCTCGTAGTTTTTTATTTTTTATTTATCAACAGATTTCGATGAAATTATGGTCAGTGATATTTCGAGACTCCCTGAATCCAGTGGTGTAGTCAAAGTTCTGATAAAAGTTTTGAAATTGAAGTGGTGGGTTGATTAAACGAAATATTTTTCAAAATTTCATTTACCTATAACTTTTTTATTGATTGATGCATTTCAACGTAATTCACATATAAATCATTTAAAAATGTCGGGAATCCAGTGATGTAGTCAGATTTTTTCTAAAAAAATCTAGTAATTTTTTGACCGTAAAAATAAGATAAGATGTAATAGAAATGGAGATTTATTCATGAAATTTGGTATCCTGGTGAAATTTTGGAATGTCTACCTAACAAAAAAAAAATTCCAATCGTTTGAAAAATGTAATTTTTATATATACGGGTGCTTCTATATATATATATATATATATATATTCAATTTCAACAGAAGAATCATAATCTCCGACTCCGAAAACCCCCATATATACCACTTTTGATTCGAATTGGACCATAACACAAAATTCGTTCGCCATATTGGAGCCGCCATCTTGAATTTTTCAATTTCGACAGAAGAATCCATAATCCTTGCCCCTGAAAAGTCTCAGATACCAGTTTTGAATACAATCGAATCATGATATATTACAAAACTCGTCAGCCATATTGGATCCGGCATCTTGAATTTTTCAATTTTGACAGAAGAATCATAATCTTCGCCCCCGAAAAAACACAGATACTAATTTTGAATAGAATCGGGTCATAATTACAAAACTCGTCTGTCATATTCGAGCCGTCATTTTGTTTTCTCCTCTAACAAAAATTTCATAATGCATTGTCACCGGAATTATGTACACCTGCCAAATTTTAAATCAATTGGACGATTAGAATTACTCTAACAATTGGTTACAAAATTTGACCATGACAAATATTTTTTTTTTAACAAAGTGAGTTTATATAAGCATTGTAATGAAGTTTCTCCTAGAATTCAGGTTTTAGGTTTCTGAATCCATTATTTACTGCGAAATAGTATATTTTCTATTTGTGATTTTTGGTTTTTTAGTAAATAGACGAAATTTGAAATTTCAATATGATCCAAACTCAGATTAATAAAGCACCGTAGAGATGCCTTCTCTATACCTACTTGTCATGAAGTCAACATAACTTTGTTTGTTTATATGTTAAGTCCGTATGCATTCGGGTAGTTTCGTGTATGCCCGCTCATTTCATTCGGATCTAGTTGTCATTCTTCGTTTGTACTATGGCCCCTTACCCCCTCGTCCACAAATTGTATAGAATAGGATAGTTCATGTTCACTTCAAAACAGGTATTTGCAGCTATATTCTGCGTGCAGGCTTTTGAAGCGGATTAGAATTTCTATTTATGATTTTTTTTTTAAAAGACGAAACTTCAATCTGATCTGAAAGTACCGACGCGTGGTGGAAGCCAGCTTCGGCTACTGTCTAACAGATGACAGAGCAGTGCTAAAAATATTTTAAACGATACAAATATTCAAATATCTGTAGAACCACGAGAGATAAAAGAAAACTAATTTCTTTTTTGGATTCTGCTCTTCAAGATAATGTGCATTTTGAAGCGAATCTTTTTCATATTTTCAGCCAGAAAATTTCCAAAAGGGTTAACATTGTTTCTTGAAACGGTCAAAAAAAAATTAATCTATGCAGCCAGATTCGGCTTCTGAATCCATGATCTACTGGGGAATAGCATCAGTTTTTTTTTTTTTTTAATGAATAGACAAAATTTCAAACCAATCTAAAAGTATCGACATGCCTTGGAAGTCATCTTCGGCTACTGTCCAACAGATGGCAGAGCAGTGCTAAAAATATTTAAACGATACAAATATTCTAGAACCATGAGAGATAAAGGAAAACTTGTTTCTTTTTTGGATTCTGCTCTTCAAGATAATGTGCATTAGGAAGCGAATCTTTTTCATATTATCAGCCAGAAATTTCCGAAGGGGTTACATTGTTTCTTGAAACGGTAAAAAAAAAATTAATCTATGCAGCCAAGTTCGGCTTCTGAATCCACTATCTACTGGGGAATAGCATTAGTTCTATTTTTTTATTTATTTTGTCAATCAATAGACGAAATTTCAAACCAATCTAAAAGTATCGACATGCCTTGGAAGCCATCTTCGGCTACTGTCCAACAGATGGCAGAGCAGTCCTAAAAATATTTAAACGATACAAATATTCAAATATCTCTAGAACCACGAGAGATAAAAGAAAACTAATTTCTTTTTTGTATTCTGCTCTTCAAGATAATGTGCATTAGGAAACGAATCTTTTTCATATTTTCAGCCAGAAATTTCCAAAGGGGTTAACATTGTTTCTTGAAACGGTCAAAAAAATTAATCTATGCAGCCAAATTCGGCTTCTGAATCCACTATCTACTGGGGAATAGCATCAGTTTTATTTTTTTATTTATTTTGTCAATGAATAGACGAAATTTCAAACCAATCTAAAAGTATCGACATGCCTTGGAAGCCATCTTCGGCTATTGTCCAACAGATGGCAGAGCAGTCCTAAAAATACTTAAACGATACAAATATTCAAATACCTCTAGAACCACGAGATAAAAGAAAACTAATTTTTTTTTGGATTCTGCTCTTCAAGATAATGTGCATTAGGAAACGAATCTTTTTCATATTTTCAGCCAGAAATTTCCAAAGGGGTTAACATCGTTTCTTGAAACGGTTAAAAAAATTAATTTATGCAGCCAAGTTCGGTTCTGAATCCACTATCTACTGGGGGATAGCATCACTTCCATTTTTTTATTTATTTTGTCAATAAATAGACGAAATTTCAAACCAATCTAAAAGTATCGACATGACTTGGAAGCCATCTTTGGCTACTGTCCAACAGATGGCAAAGCAGTCCTAAAAATATTTAAACGATACAAATATTCCAATATCTCTAGAACCACGAGAGATAAAAGAAAACTAATTTCTTTTTTGGATTCTGCTCTTCAAGATAATGTGCATTAGGAAACGAATCTTTTTCATATTTTCAGCCAGAAATTTCCAAAGGGGTTAGTTAACATTGTTTCTTGAAACGGTCAAAAAAATTAATTTATGCAGCCAAGTTCGGCTTCTGAATCCACTATCTACTGGGGAATAGCATCACTTCTATTTTTTTATTTATTTTGTCAATGAATAGACGAAATTTCAAACCAATCTAAAAGTATCGACATGCCTTGGAAGCCATCTTCGGCTATTGTCCAACAGATGGCAGAGCAGTCCTAAAAATATTTAAACGATACAAATATTCAAATATCTCTAGAACCACGAGAGATAAAAGAAAACTAATTTCTTTTTTGGATTCTGCTCTTCAAGATAATGTGCATTAGGAAACGAATCTTCTTCATATTTTCAGCCAGAAATTTCCAAAGGGGTTAACATCGTTTCTTGAAACGGTTAAAAAAATTAATTTATGCAGCCAAGTTCGGTTCTGAATCCACTATCTACTGGGGAATAGCATCACTTCTATTTTTTTATTTATTTTGTCAATGAATAGATGAAATTTCAAACCAATCTAAAAGTATCGACACGCCTTGGAAGCCATCTTCGGCTACTGTCCAACAGATGGCAGAGCAGTCCTAAAAATATTTAAACGATACAAATATTCAAATATCTCTAGAACCACGAGAGATAAAAGAAAACTAATTTCTTTTTTGGATTCTGCTCTTCAAGATAATGTGCATTAGGAAACGAATCTTCTTCATATTTTCAGCCAGAAATTTCCAAAGAGGTTAACATCGTTTCTTGAAACGGTTAAAAAAATTAATTTATGCAGCCAAGTTCGGTTCTGAATCCACTATCTACTGGGGGATAGCATCACTTCTATTTTTTTATTTATTTTGTCAATGAATAGACGAAATTTCAAACCAATCTAAAAGTATCGACATGCCTTGGAAGCCATCTTCGGCTATTGTCCAACAGATGGCAGAGCAGTCCTAAAAATATTTAAACGATACAAATATTCAAATATCTCTAGAACCACGAGAGATAAAAGAAAACTAATTTCTTTTTTGGATTCTGCTCTTCAAGATAATGTGCATTAGGAAACGAATCTTCTTCATATTTTCAGCCAGAAATTTCCAAAGGGGTTAACATCGTTTCTTGAAACGGTTAAAAAAATTAATTTATGCAGCCAAGTTCGGTTCTGAATCCACTATCTACTGGGGGATAGCATCACTTCCATTTTTTTATTTATTTTCTCAATAAATAGACGAAATTTCAAACCAATCTAAAAGTATCGACATGCCTTGGAAGCCATCTTCGGCTACTGTCCAACAGATGGCAAAGCAGTCCTAAAAATATTTAAACGATACAAATATTCCAATATCTCTAGAACCACGAGAGATAAAAGAAAACTAATTTCTTTTTTGGATTCTGCTCTTCAAGATAATGTGCATTAGGAAACGAATCTTTTTCATATTTTCAGCCAGAAATTTCCAAAGGGGTTAGTTAACATTGTTTCTTGAAACGGTCAAAAAAATTAATTTATGCAGCCAAGTTCGGCTTTTGAATCCACTATCTACTGGGGAATAGCATCAGTTCTATTTTTTTATTTATTTTTTCAATGAATAGACGAAATTTCAAACCAATCTAAAAGTATCGACATGCCTTGGAAGCCATCTTCGGCTACTATCCAACAGATGGCAGAGCAGTGTCATATAACATTTTCAATTATATAAAAATTCAGATAGAACTAATATTGAAAACTGATTACAATTCCGGAGTCTCTCCGTCAAGATCTTCCCTGTGACATTGTGAAGCGAATCTATTTTTAATTTTCAGCCAGAAAATTTCCAAACGGTTGTTTCTTGAAACGATCAAAATATAAAGTTTTTCCTTGAGCAGCTAAATTCGACTTTTAAAACCTATTTATACAGTATTAGAAACGTTTCATCTGTGGTTTAGACAGAAATCTACGCAACAAGGAACGCAATGATATTATACCACATAAATACGAGAGACGCACTACTGCGCACCTCTCCTACTACCTCGTCCGACGAATTAACAACTCATGTCGATATCCATACCACAGGTGAAAATTCGAAAATCGGCATTTGTTCAGAAGATGGCGGAGCAGTGCTCTTACCATACGAAAATCCAAATATTTTGAGTACCATTAGAGGTAAAAGAAAATTGATAACGTTTCTCGTTTCTGCTATTCAACCTTTCCTATGTGCATTTTGAGGCGAATCTATTCACCATTTGTATTTCCAGTGCGGAATAGCATCAGTTCTAGTTATGCCCCTTGAATGCTGGATAAAGAATGCATAGGGTTTAAGAATTGTATTTGACAGATTTGGAGACGTCAAAAAAAAAAAAATATGTCTGTGTGAAACTTGCAAAATCAAAAATGAAAAAATTCGTAAAAATAGTGAAAAATACCCGACCGTTGAGTTTCAAAAAAATGTTACCTCCTGCCAACCCGCGAGTGTTAGATTGAGAAAGCAAAGGAATCCGGAAAAATTTCCAATGGTTTCGGACATGGAAAACTATAAGGAAAAAATCGAACGGGGGTTTTCCCCCTCCCCTTGACAGAATTAATATAAAAATTAATATATAAGACATACATAGGTACTTCTCGCGACAAGCTTTTATGAAATTTCATAATGTAACAAAAATATGGGTTTAATTTATTTTCTTCTTTTTAGCCCATTTAAAAGCTTTTCTCTAAGGAGAGTAGATGTTTCTGTTGGATGCTTGCAGATGTACGAGATAAATCGGATTATTTGCTTATAGGCCATGCATCAAGCATTTTCCAAATAGTCCAAAGAAATACATTTAATCTGCGAGTCGATCAAGTCAATCAATTTTGGGTCAGTTCAATGGAGTATCAAATAAAATATCATTCAATATAATGTGTATTATAAAATAAAGGTTTACACTTCAACAAATGGCAGTGAGCAAAATTTATATTTCTATGATACTAAGCTTACTTGATTGCATGCTTAGTTGAAGGCACGTTTCAAATTATGTTTCTTATTGAAAGATTGAAGTACAAAAAAAACAACATAAAATTTATCTTTGAACGTTGTCATAATACTTTTTAATATTCCAAATGTCCCAACGAAGATATATCGCATATTTTCAAATACAATGAAATGGCAAAACTCTGCTATTTGACCTTACTGATAACTACCTTTTCTCAAAGGTACAGTGATTGCTTGCTTCTTTATAAAGTTGAATAATTGTTTTCTCTGTGTATTGCATAGTATAATATTTTTGTTGGGACACAAAAGGACTACTTATAAATAATCAGTACTTTTATTCATGTGCCTTTTAATATTAATAATCTAGTACCTTTTCTCTGATTATAAATACCTAACAAATATTTTAAAATTGTTGGGGAATGCGCATTGATAAAAATACTGACGTCAAAATTTATCCGAAACAAATAATAATTTTTTCCAAAATGAATGAGATCATATAAAAAAAAAGGTTCACTTAACTATGGCTGCCTGTTTCATCACAACAAATAATAATAAAGGAATGTTCAATTATCATAATATAAAAAGCTTCATACACAAATAAGTAATTTTTATAATATACTAAGTTCCTAAAGACATAGCCAGAATTTGGTAATTATACATGGAGATGGATTTACAGATAAATATTGTTACATAAACCAAATTACATTAAAAATGATATTACAATAGATATGTCTTTAGTTTCTGTAGAAAAGTAAATAATTATTCTTTTAATTGGCCTGGCGATTCTTACAATATTATATCATAAATTCCAATAAATCGTTTTCTTAACAGATCATATGAGTTCTTTTTTTAAGCTACAGATTGAAGACAGAAATAAGAGCTTGATCATAATCTTGTTCAGAAACAGCCAATATACACCTCCTTTTCCAGGGACCAAATTTTTGAAATTGTAGGAAAATGACGTCATTATGACGTCGTTTCCTCGCAATACGTGATTTTAAACCACGTATTGAGAGAAATTGACGTCATTTTCTCTAGATAATCTTTTCCTACAATTTCAAAAACTAGGTCCCAGAGATAATTGGTTGCCCAGCAATTTTGGAATTTCTCATGAAACCACAAGTTTTTCTTTTGATCAATTGTACTTAATAAAAAATGAATTACATTATCACAAGTTGACAAGCAAGTGTGATGTGAGTTCCCTCGATGCCAACCCTGATATCTAATGCTTGCTTGAAATGCCCAGGGTGGTGCTGTCGGTTTTCGGGGTATGTGAATGCGCCGACAAAAATCATAAGTGCCTTGAAGCACTACAGCAAATAATAATAAAATCCGCTCTCAACCCGCGCGGGATGTGCTGCCTTTTGGGTACATCCATAAGAGTGTTTAAGGATTATTATTTGTATTATTATTATTGCACTCCATTCAAGTCATTATTACATTCTTTTCGGTAATAACAGACAAATACGCCTTTTTACAGATTATCCAGATCAAAATAAGATGATCCTGAATTGACTTCATAATTATTTCAGACCAATTCATTCAACTGTAATTAAATTTTGGATTTGAATTGAAAGTAACGTTCCTCAAGACCACAGAAAAATATCGGTGGCAGAGGCAGGTTGGCCCGGGTCACTGCTGATTACAACTATATGAAGGCACATTCATATCTATATTTAATTCATTGCAGACTTAAATGTGAATAGGAAAATGGCAACTAATAGAAAATGTATACATTTCTACTCCTTTATTTATATGCATTTGAAAAGAGATATCCGAGAAGTTCTAGAAGCCGTCAGTCTTACAATAAGTAAATAACTGACTACTAATATATTATTGCATTTCAAAACATTCACATTCAACAGATTGTGAATTATTAATCAATAGGTCACTTGACCACAATCTTGAAGCAAGCACTTTTTGTCTTCAATGCATTGCATTGTACATACCTAAAGGCATTCGTGTATTTTTAATTCCATAGTCGCAAATATTCACCACCTCAAACATATTGAAAATGCTTAGGATTTCTTTTATAAAAAACTTGCAGTGGACGGCTCAAGACGTGTTGCAACATTTTTATATTTTCATCTCCATCATAATTATTAATTCTGTTCACAAGCAAAATACATTATTATAGAATAAAAATATAATAATAAAGATTAATTATAGTAAAGAATGAAAACTTGGAATTGGACATATATGGGGGTTAACTAAACCTGAAAATTCTATAATCAAGTTGAACTTTTTCATCATTACTCTTTCCGATAATTTCCAAAAGCCAATAAAAACGAGGAACGATAAAATCACAAGAACGTTTAAATTTGGTGTAACTGAAGCAATTTTATTAACAATAATAATAAAAGGTCTTTATTTTCCAAATATGCATACAATATAAGAGGAAAAACGCAGATCTGGCGTCATGTATTAGTATACCTATTACCAGTTGCTCTTTTTTTGTCTGGATCCCTCTCATATGCAGTTCCTCCACGAATCTTTCATTTCCAAATTTTCATTCGAAATTAATAAATAACAAAAACTCGGGTAGAAAATTATCAATATCTATTTCATTATTTTCTGTCATTTGAAAATCCACATATACTGAATATACTAACCAGTTGTATTTGGAATGAATGATTAATATTTAACCTACACCTATCTACAACAAAAACGTTTCAAAATAGAAAAATATTATAAAAAGTATGATTCATTCAAAATATTGCTCACCTTTTGTAAATATGGGCATTTGTGTCCAAGTGTGATAAGGCAATATATTTATACAAGGCATCAAATTCAAGGGACCCTGCACTAATCTTATGGATATCTTTCAGTCAATTTCTCTAATTTTTTTTGTAATATGTAGGTCACAATGATAAAAAGTTATCATTGACCGATTTTTTCTGTTGAAAGAATTTGTACATATTTCCATAAATTATTTTCAGTTCATGCAAAAGATGAAGATAATAAAAAAAAGTTTGAGAAAAAGCTATTTTTCATGAGATTAGTGTGAATCTTTTATCTATGTTTCATTATATGTCACTGAAAAGTGAATTTGTGAATAAACATCACAAAATGTCAGTAATTGCAAATAGGAATTACAAAAGTTACTTATCCTAACTTTGTTCAAATCACAGAAATATTGGGACAGAAGGCCGTTCAAAAACTACTCGTCATTACGTTCATACAGCCCAATTCTCAATAACGAAAAATGAAAATAATTTTCATAATACATAAGAGGATGATAAGCTGTGACAGATCAAACTGCCTGACATGATTGAAAATAGCATTAGTTATGTCAGTCTGATGATGTCTACATAATCGAAGTCACATATTTACAACAAGTTTGGTCAGTTCCTTCCGAAAATATTTCTTTGGTTATAATATAAAAGATTAAGTACAAATAGAATTGTTTTGTTTTCTACCTCAGAAGTTTAGCACCAAGATTCCTCGCCACCATCATGAGAGTCTTCATCACTTGTGCCTCCACCATACATATCAGCTAATTTTCTGAATTTTGAACCAAAACTTGGCAAATGGTCGAACTTTAAGTCTTCTTCATCTGTATTTGAAGAAAGGGATGAAAGAGAGGCATAACTATTTCCATCTCCTTCATATCCATAGTGTCGAACATCATCATCAGGGTCTTTGTCACATGTGTCCATTTTATTGTCAAGAAACCCACCTATGTCGGCACTCATATCGGGATTTTCTCGCATTAAAGGCTTTTCATCAACAATATGATTCGTTCGGAATACAGATAAGTCATAGTTTGTATCGCATTCGCCGCCACCTTCATCTTCATAATTGATGATATTTTCTCGTGTATCATCCATTTCTTTTTCACTGAAATTATCTTGTTTACGTCTATGAACTACTACGGCCAGTAAGAGAACTGAAAATGAAAATAAAATTGGTTCTCAAATGAAAGCAGTCAATGATGGAAAAATTATCATATTTTTATTAATACCAACCTCAATCTACTTGACATTCATCTATGGAAAAGGAAGTTTTTCCAATTTCAATTGAAATAATGTTTATTCAACTAGAATTAGATAATGCAAACGTGAACATTTATACAATAAATAAATATCGAAAGCATCACCAAAGTATTCAAATACTTGTATGCTTTTGCTAGTTTTAGTTATTAGAATGGGAAAATACATAAAAATAATGATTTAAAATTTTGTTTCCATCATATTAATGAAGTCGAAGTTACCTTTTCTGAGGTGGCAAAATTCAACATTGAAAGGTGTTACAGCTAGTAAATACATAAATGAAATATATGTGTCATCCTACAGCTTCAATCATCATGATCATGAGAATATAATAATCATATACTCACTTATTAAAATAGCAACGCACACTAAGATTGCAACCAAGAAATTGGAATCAATTCCAAATGTAACAGCCTGCACAACTCCATAATTGCAGTCAGAATAGGCTTGGTATTGGTCTGAAGGAGCTCCAAGATTATAATAAAATTCATTGTAGGTCAAATTTCGAATACATCCTGTAAAACCAACTGACGTTGGCGGTAAGTGGTTCCAAACAGCTTTGAACTCTTCGTCGCTAAATCTGAATTTGGTTCCTCCAAGTTGAAGTGGTCCACTGGATCGAACTAAACCCTTATTGTCCCGCCCTTTCCAAATAGAACATGCCGTTTTGCAATCATCAACTTCCAGTGATATATCCTATAAAAAATTGAACCGATTAACAAGCCCTCTCTACAATCTAATTATTATTATTGTCTTATGGCTTATTTTCATATTTTATATATTTTTAAACTTCTCCACTTATTACTTTTTCACGCTTTGTCAACAGGAAAAATTATTCTTAGACAATAAAGCCCAGTTTGATTGATTGATTGATTGATAGAAACAAGAAAAGAACAAGCTTTCTAACAATACTAAACTTGACATATGGTTCCATTGAAAAAAAATTGTCGATGACGTCACTCCACCGTTGGCACCTCAAAAAATATTTGAATTCACAAAAAGGTGCAGAGTGAAGTACCCTGCAATTTCATGCGAACTTTTTTCGATAGTTTTAATATTAACTGAGAAAAATGGGCAGGTCCATAAATTTGACTTACTCTGTATTTATACAATTATTGATCATTTAAAGATATAAGATACAGTTACAAATAGCATTGGATGTTACAAAAATACTAGATTCACTTATGAAAGACAAATGAAAAATAATCAAAAGTAAAAGTCTGATTTTTTGGCAAACTTATAGTACAGTTCTTTTGAGATCATCATGTCACCGCATTTCATTCTTCTATTTGCCCAAAATGTTTTCTAAATTTTACATCCAATAGTAAATAAAGTATACTTACATCATAACCGGAACCAATTTTGATTTTATGCAGAGCTCCATCATTTAGTTTATTGATATTGTTCACCAAATATATTTCTTCTGTGCTTAATCCAGAACTTATCTGGAGTAAAGGAAATCCATTTTTGAGCTCCAAGGAGATATAACCTACAATGGAATTATTATAAATTTCTGAAAAATACTTTGACATTGTTGATTTTATTCATGTTATTTAATTGATAACCTACGGTAAAAAATTTGGATATTTTGATTGAACTGTCACTTTTTGTACTGAAATTTTCTTTATTTGAAATTAATTCTTCAAATTACTTATTTCAGTATATGTATCTGCTATATAAAAATAAAAATTTCAAATTTGTCTAACATTTTTTTTTCTTCAAATAACCAATTTAAAGATAATTACTGTTTCAAATCATTAACTACATTTTCAACAATTGTTTAACTAACAAGATTTATTAGAGATATATATTTTAGATATATAGGTTCCAATCATTAATTACAATTACAAGTGTTAAACAGGATGGAATTATAGTTAACAAAAATAATGACTGTGTTGATTTTTTGTTTTGTCATCGTAGCATAGCCTTCTAGAATAAAAATCAATATTATAATGAAAATGTTAGTTACAAAAAGTGACAAGTGACGCATGGTTGTATCAGTGGTTAATAATAATAATAAAATAAATCTGACTTTTTTGGAAACCTCTGTTCGCGAAATTTAGGCGTATTTTAAAAAACAAATTTCATTTTTCAAAAAAAAATTCAATAATTCCCAACCATTACAAATCGTTACAGTGGGTTTAAACAGCAAATAAGACAAAATAAGAAATAAGATAAGAAAGTTGAACAGACGTGATTCAATAGAAACGTTTATACACCAAATAAGAAGAAATAAGCAATAATTTAGTTTGAAAATACAAATGCGCATGTGCTGATGAAATTGTGACAGCCCTGACAGCAGACATGATGATCTATGTCAAGAAAGCCGTGATTTTAATGGTTGACTCTTATTTCTTATTTAATTTAATTCATCTGTATAAACGGGACTATTTATGTCTTGATTCTTATATTATTCCTTTTGTTATCTTAGTTGCTGTATAAACCCAATGTTATAAAATGAAGTGCAAGAGGTTAGATTTCCTCAATCAAATTAATAACGAAAATTTAATGACATACAGATTGACCAACACAGCTATGCCTCCGAGATGAGCAAACGATAGTAACTGTAGAATGAAGATCGACACCATACTGTTCTTAATGAAAAAAAAAAAAAAATTGTGCTGGGGCTCATCCAATCTTTAGAGGTAGAGGCAGAGCTGGTTTACATGTGGAGTGACGAATAACTACATAGTCATTTTTTTGTAGAACAATAAAAATGATTCTCACCCTTTGATAACTGAGCCTGCCGTAAAGTTAAAGGTCCATTGTAAAATATCAAACCATCCTCAGCTTGTGAAAGGATATGTAAAGTTATATCCGTTTTATTGGAGGCATCAAATGCTGGATACATCGCCCAACCATTTCCAGTGAACCCAATTGCAAGAATTTCACAAAAAGGACCTTCAAACCCAGAAGGACAGTCACAAGCATTTTCGATGAGAACTCCGCCATTAAAACATACAGGTTCTATGGGAAGAGTACCACATACTGGTTCAACAAAAGCATTCACTCCAACGAAAGAAGTTTTATTCGTAAAAACTACAGCTGGTTCTTCTATTATATTCAGTTTGTTGATACACGACCCATCTGTTTGGCAAACTGTTTCATTCAAACATTCATTTATGTGAATCATGACAAAATCAAGTCCCAACTTCTGTTCTAGCTGAAATCAGGAGAGTATCTTAGTTGCAATTTATTCAAGAATTATGCTGAACTCACCTGTGTTTGGTGTTCTGTAACCTTATTATCAAGTTTTTCCGGAGCATAATAAGGAGAGCCGTGGGCAGAAAACCTTACATCAATGAAAGAATTATTCTGATTTGGAGATTGTAGTACGGTGAAGACATCTACATTTGCTAGAGATGTATTTACTATCTTCGCGATTTGTTGATGTAACAAATCTTTTTTGCTCAAACCGTCCTATAAAAGATTTTTGTTAATCATATTAACTTTTCGATAATACACGTAAAAACTATTACTTCATAGATTTTTTATATTTTTTCTTTACAGGATAACTTGAAGATTATTAATGTATCAGTAGCTTAATACATATCCCAATATAGTATAGGCGATGTAGACATTTCCTAAACGATTAATTGGCATATAAATGTTCCTTCATAAAACCACATAGATCCGTAAGGTTTCTTGAGTAAAAAAAATGTGTTGGTTAAAAAAAAACCTGTTAATGCATATTGAATTTATGAATTTTCTTATATTATAAAATTTCATTTTACATAAAAGATTGTCGCGAGAACTATTTATTTTTCATAAATAAAAATACAAGCTTTTATATCATATGAAATT
Source organism: Chrysolina haemoptera (assembly GCA_958298965.1). Lineage (NCBI taxonomy): Eukaryota > Metazoa > Arthropoda > Insecta > Coleoptera > Chrysomelidae > Chrysolina > Chrysolina haemoptera. Next base: position 10,534,533 of record OY282596.1, on the reverse strand, counting down.
TTATAATGTAACAAAATGATGGGATTGATTTCCTTCAAAGTTTATTTTCTTCTTTCTAGCGCATTTAAATGAAAGCTTTTACAAAAAGAGTTTTCTAACTTCATTTTATTTTGTACTTTTTAAAAACAATTTTCTAACTCATCTCAATCTAGCATTCAGGGAGACAAGATGGTAATATTTTCTGAAATTGAATTGTTTGACTACCTATCCTATATTTTTCACTATTTTTATAAATTTTTCCAATGTAATTTTTCAATTTTTTTCGATATATTTCGAGGGTTCCAGGCCTCAGAGCAACATTTTTTCCTTGTAATTTTCCATGTCTAAAACTGATTTTTATCGAATTCCTACACGTTCTCTATCTAGCTTTCAGCGAAGCACAGCTCAATTTTTTTAAATTAATTTATTCGATTATCCGATGTTTTTCACTATTCTTACGAATTTTCGGAACTTGATTTCGACGGCCAGATATTTTTCACAATTTTTACGGATTTTTCTGATTTTAGTTTATCGAGTTTTTGCAACCTTTTTTCGAGAGGCTGGGGGATCCAAAACCTCGAATAATAGTTTTTTCGTTGTAATTTTCCATGTCCGAAAAATTTGGAAATTTTTCCAAATTCTAACTCGTTCACTATCTATATAGCCTTCAAGGGGTAGGCAGGTGGGTAGAATTTTTTGAAACTAAATTACTCGATTGTCAGATATGTTTTACTATTTTTACGGATTTTTTCGATTTTAATTGCAAGTATTTGCAACTTTTTTCGGATGGGGAGGGGTCCATGCCCCCCGACCAACATTTTGTCCAAAACAATTGGAAATAATTCATAATCGTTCTATATCTAGCTTTCGAGGGGGCAGGGGGGTTAATTTTTTCAAGACTATATTATAGGACAGTCAGATATTTTTCAATATTTTTACGGATTTTTCCGAACTTCAAATCAGTCAAAAAAACATCTGAAACCCTACGCGTTCTCTATCTAGCTTTCTGGGGGCAGGGAAGGACAATTTTTTTTACATCAATGTATTGTCATTGGAACTGAACCATAATATGTAAATTTCAACTCCGTAGAACCAGTGGAAGTGGTTCTAATTCAGCTTACAAGATTTGAGCCAAACTAACACACACACTAACATTGCAAGTTAAATAAAAGCTTTCAATCATTTAATTAAATAAGAAATAATACAGAACCACTATACTACTTAAAATTTGAAAAAAAGAGAGATTGGCTGGAATAGATAACAGAGAAACAATTTTGAAAAAATATGAGACATAAAAAGAAACGAGCAGCTTCAACAATTCAACAGGAAAATATCCATGCTCAACTATGGTCAACTTAGGAAGTTGTTGATAGAAAAAAATTAAATAATTTCTGAGGTTACGTGGATTTTAATAATTTTTTTTATATAATTTGTTTTTACACATCAAAATAGCGGCTACTTTTAATTAATAGAAAAAAAAGTTCTTTGGAATATTTGCAATAAGACAGACATAAAAAAATGTATTCGAAAATCTATGAAGTAGTAGTAGTAGTAGTAGTAGTAGTAGTTTAAATATAATTTTTCTCACTTGAAGATTTTCCACAAATTGTTCCTTAGTTATACCATACATACGAATTGATCCAGATTTAATAACTGCTTCCTCAGGAATACCTTTGACAGTTATATTTACTACTGCATTGACAGTGTGTCTTTCTATTATCGGCTCATGTGATTCAGTAACCTGATAATGTACAACATAAGTTCCTTCTACAGTTGTAGGTCTCATTAAGATCATTCCATTATTAGACTTGTTCAGAGAGAACTCTTCAAAGAAGTCTTGCTGAACAAAAACTTTATCATTTAAGTCCCAGTCATCTAAATCCTCAACAAAAACTCTTCCAATTTCAATATCTCTATTTGGTCCATTAACATACTTATAGACAAAAATACTGCTTTCGCCATCACCAGCTGCATTATCATTTCTATCACCTATTATCACCCTTAAAATACTAGTACCAGTGAGAGGGGGATTTCCACTATCAGTGATTGTTATAGGTATATCATAATACTTTTGCTCCTCTCTATCGAAGGTAACCTTTGCATAAAGTTGATTATCACTGATAGAAAACTTTTCTTGTATGTCATACAAAGCAGAATCAGCTAAATGATACGTGAATGGAGGACCATTTTCAGGTGCATCATAATCGTCTGCGCTCAAATTTCCAATCAAACCTGGAGGTTCATTTTCATACCAAACAATTTCTGTTACATTCAAAAATGGGGCGTTGTCATTAATATCTTTTAGAACTATTTGTATTTCTGCAACACTCAATAGAGAATTTGTACCCCCATCATTATCACGAGCATATATGAAAACTTGTCTCTCAGGGCTACCAAATGGTGGATCTCTATCAAGAGGCTTCAGTAAGGTAACGCAACCATCTTTCTTTGTTACACTTAGAAAATATTTATGTTCATTTGCAACTTCGTAGAATATGTGTTGGTCTGCCTTTCTATCTTTGATATCTGGATCATATGCTGAAAGCTGGATGATACAACCTTGATATAATTCTTCCTCCTGTATTTCCACCCTTTTTAAATATTCATTAAATATCGGTCGTTCGTCATTTTCATTCAAAAGGGAAATTATAACAATGGCAAAATCTTCAAAAGCACCATCAAAAGCCCTAATAGTTAAATTATACTGCTCTATCAGCTCATAGTCCAACTTTCCATTTACTTTTATTCTGCCAGTGGAGTTTTCAATCATGAAAGAATCATTCAAGTTGCCAGCTGTAATGCTATATGTTATGAGAGATGCTGTATCATTATCTAAAGCCAAAACTTCTCCCACAATACTCAATTTATCTGCAAGTTCGGTTATGTTGCTGAATTGATAGATGGGATGGGTGAATAGAGGTTTATTATCATTTTGATCTTCAACACTGATTTGAAAAATCTGATAAACAATGTTGGGATCTGTAGTATTTTGATAAAGAGCTGAAGGTGAATTGTCAAAAGCTTTCACTTTTACGTGATAAAGTGGAACAGTTTCTCGGTCAAATTGTACTCTAGATGTGATAACACCAGTGGATCGATCTATAGCAAAAATATCTTGATTATCCATCAATTCATAACTGACAATGTTGTTAGCAGCGGTTCCATCCTTATCTATTGCTCTAACCTGTATAGCTTGAGCACCAGGATTATCATTCTCTACAACGCTTCCTTTGAGAAATTCAAGAAAATTTGGTATCTCATCATTGACATCAAGAACTTTGATAGGAATATTTATAGAACTATCCATAGAATCTTTGTTTTTGACTCGCACAGTCAATGTATATTCCGTAACTGTTTCATAATCTAATGGACGAACAAGTTGAATATGAGCAACATTCCCATCAGGAACCAACAAAAACGTTTGCTCTTTGTTTGTTTGGAAGGTCTTGCCTTTTACTAGTTCATAAACAAGTTCTTTATCTTTTATATTGGACTCTGCTTCAACAGTTACTAGATACTTAGAGAAATCTTGGAAGTTTTCATGAATTTCGAGAGTTTCTGGAACATCAGGTCTGATAAATCTGGGTGGTTGTTTATCAGACCCTACGACAACTATTGAAATGTCTGCCTTTGAGAACTTCTGTCCTTCCTGATCTAATACCCCATTGTCAGATACATAAACAATGTTGGTAAATTTATTACCCTTTTTCTGAAAAATAAAACACAGAATTGATAAATACCTCACATAACATTGAAAAGTTTAGCTCACTTACTCCAATCAAGGCTTCTTTCAAATATACCACACCAGTATCGCGATCTATTCGAAAATATCGGGAAAACAAATTATTTGGTTCAGAAAAATTATAAGATAACCTAGAATTTTCTCCATCGTCAATGTCATAAGCAAACACTCTCATTACTTCACTACCTGCTTTGAGATCTTCAGATACTTGAGTTTCGTAATCCTGAAAAAAAAATCATTATCACGCTAGATATGAGATTAAAAAAAATAATAATAACTTACAGCTTTATCAAGTTGGGGTGCATTATCATTTATGTCAGTTATGAACACTGTAAAAGTGCATATATCAGCAAGCGGAGGTCTACCGTTGTCTGTCGCCTGTACAGTTATATACAGCTCTTTTTGCCTAATTGGTTCATCACGATCAAAGGGCTGTATCGTGGTTAATATGCCGGAAATATTATTTATACTAAACATCACTCGTTCCCCATCACGATGGACAATTCGGTATGTTATTGTACCTCCTGCATCTTTTGGATCATCGTCATAAGCCTTGACCTGAAATAATGATTCTTTTAAAATATCATTTTGAAGCTAAGCATTATGCTTTGGTATGCCCAAAAATTACAATATCTGTTCGAAAAATAATCTTATATAAAATGTGGCCACTTATGCAAAGAGATGTTATTCAGCAGACGTATATTTGTCTGGCAAGAACATTTTGATCAGAGAGAGTAACTAGCTTACAGGATTCAAAGGTGTGCTAGAATCTGCCATCCCAGCACACAAAACCACCTATAACACCTACAAGCGAACTGTTACGCCAGCAAACAATAACATCCTCTTGTAGGTAATTTTCTTAGCTTTCTTTCTATATACCTATGTATTTAACGAATGTGTCTCGTTATGGTCGCAAAATGCGAAAAATATAATAAGTGCGCTAAAATCCAGGATTCCAGCACACATAACCACCTATAACATCTACAAGCGAACTGTTGAGCAAACAAACCATAACGTCATCTGGTAGAAAATTTTCTTAGCTTTTTTTCTATATGGATATGTATTTAACGAATGTGTCTCGTTATAGTCGCAAAATGCGAAAAATGTAATAAGCGCTCTACAATCCTGCATACTAGCACACATAACAGCCTATAACATCTACAAGCGAACTGTTGAGCAAAGAAACCATAACGTCGTCTTGTAGATAATTAATCTTACGTAAGTGAATATGTTATGTTTGCTCAAGCGGCTACTTACAATAATCGTTATTAATTAATATTATTAAATAATACATATGCATTAGTTAATAACTATTAGGTATTATATCACAAACAAGCTTCAAGCTCCAGTGATTTATCATGTTTATTTTTCCTGTTGTATTACACCTTGTCAACATTTTCGGAAAATGACTATTGTTATTATTATTATCAATAGAATGTTTGGAAATTGTTTTGGGGCTAGCTTAGACAGATCAACCGGCACTGTTACATACTAGGGTTAGTAGTTTTTTGTTGCTTCGTAATCGTATCAAAGTCGCCAACCATTTAGACACACAATTTCATCAAACATTTTCATTATTTTCCAAGATACAGTACATTTTAATTTCGAACCATTACTTACAGGTGTCGCAAATCCCTTTTGGAAACCCACAGGCATAACAGGAGCTATCAGATCTACCTTGATCGCAGCAATGGAAGTCTTGTTCCAACTGAGTATATTTTTTAGATATCAGGCTATAACGAATTTGTACAGACTTGGTATATTTGGGAAGTTAAAAGGACAGTAATCTAGATAATGTCACATGGACATCAAAATAATTGCACTCCTAAGATGAGGTTAGACTACACGAAACAGAGATACTATTTGATGAACTCTTCCACCAGTGAGACGAGAGGTATTTCCTCAAAGCAATCTGATGAAGTTTGGAATTGATTTGGGTGCGATAATGAATAAAGTCGACGAAAATACCAAATCATTGAAAGAAGAATTCGTATATTCTGAAAGGAGAATTAGAAAACCAGAAAAATCTGATAGAAGAATTTCAAGATGTTTCGAAGAACTTGGAACTTGAAGAAAAAACTTCTAGAAAATTCAAAGATTCTGGAAAGCAAACTCCTAGAGAATACAGAAGGTTTAAAAAAAGAACTTTCTCGTGTAGCGAACCGGTTAGAAGAATGAATGGAGACCATAGAAACAGAGATGGAGAAAATCAAAGATGAAATCGAGGAAAAAACGGGAAAATTTAAGGAAACAATCAGTGCTGAAATCAAAGTTGGAATCGAGGCGGAAATCAACAAAATGAAAGATAAAATCAGTTATAGCTCAAAAACCGCTGCCAGAAATCAAGCGAATCTTTATAGGAATTTGAAGCAGACATTGTAAGATTGGTTCGCCTTGCATATCCAGCCACACCGGAAAAGATAATGGAACTACACGACCAAAAAACCAGACAAGCATTGAAATTAGCTCGTCCAACACAACTCATAGATGCACTGGCACGCGCTTTGGAATTTGATGCGGCAAAACAATCTTGCAGGAGCCAGTCAGGTACGGATGGTGGATGAAGACCCACAGGAGCCAACTACACTTGAAGCTGCCATTAAGAAAGTTATGAAGGAAGTGTTGCCTGAGAAAAGACAAATGAAATGCTGGAATTGTGGTAAAATTGGGCATGTGCGTAGCAAAGATGTCTGACAGATGTAGTTCCTTCGTGGCATTAGCTCAGGCATTCTCTGGTTTGGGTTTTCTTTCTATAAACCGTGTTCAAAATAACTGTCCGACATAAAAGTAATCAATAAAAGTGCATTTCGACTTTGTCGCAATTATTATCATTATTTTATGTCCACTTTCTGACTATGTCCGAACTATTATTTGTTATCAATAATTCGGATTTGATGAAATGTCCAGTTTCTGTAATGGATTAAATGTTGAAAAGCCATGATATGAAATTTAAAACTGATACAAGTTGGAATTGAAATGTGTTTTGAGAAAATATATTTTTACCTGTGTTACTTTCGTTCCAGCTTGCTGTTCTTCTTTAACATACGGTTTGTATGTCTGGCAGTCTCTAAATTTCGGTTTGTGGTTGTGTATTTTTATTGCACTCTTTTCTTGAGGTGCTAAAAAATTGTTCCTAGGGTTCTCACTGTATCCTGAAACAAAAATAATAATTAAGATAATGAACTTTCGGCCCATCCATTGCAAAATTCAAGTTAATTGCCATTTTGACAATGTTGCGGACTTCAGAACAGGTTGCAAAATTTTATAGTTTGTTAAACCTTTCCCAAACTTGTATTAAAGTTTGAATACTTTTGGAATTATTATGAATTGATGGTCTATTTTTACTGGCCTGATAGTTCTGGTGCTAGATCTTCAATTCCTTATTGATGTAGACCAGGAAATATTCCATCTGGTCCTGGCGATTTGTATAGGCTAAAAGAGTTTAATGCCATATTATTTTACTTTTGGGAATGTTACGCTTCGCTTTGCCACCTCCCGCTTTAGCCGTGTCCGCTCTTAATTGAAGGACGACAAGGGCTTCGTTGCTGGGATTTGTGACAATGGTAGATCCTGGAACATGTGTATTGAGTAGAAGGTACCTCAATAGTTTCGTTCCCAGTATTCGTGTGTCCTCCAGTGGGTGCTTTGAGAGTTCACACTGGGTTTATGGGGTTTTTGGAGAGTATGAGGTGCAGTCTTGCACTTTCTGAGGTTTGTTCTATATCCTCATAGACCTTGCTCTATGCTTTCCTTTCCTCCACTCTGATTGTTTGTTGTATTCTTGTAGTGTTTTGGAATATTCCTCACACTTCCCACTTTTTTCAGGGGGCAGTTCTGATAGGAAGTCATTATAGCCGCTGTGTGTATTCGGTTTGATATTACTAAAACTTTTATGTTTTCCCCAAGCTCCTCCCTATACCTCAGCCAGTTGGATTTCCTCGGGGTCCCGATACATTTTGGTCGGTTCACTAATCTCCAGGTAAATGTATCGGTGGTCCGAGTTTGAGTTTGTTAAAACCACCAGAGTTCGAAAAAACGAAAAGCTGCCAAAATAAATATATCGCTGGAGATCTACTCACATGTTATGCCAGCGACCATTTTATCTATAAAAGTGAGGCAGATGACCAAATATTAAAATTTTACTTTACGAAATTATTCATTGTCGAACCCTGTAATTTACTTCAGTAAAGAAACATGAACAATTTCATTCGTCATCGCGTTATTCATAACACAGCACGTGGGCATGTTTAGAACCATTCAGCAATTTAGGCTTTTCGATTAGGAAAACAATACACGCAAGCATTCTTAGATTAGATGTAATTTTTTTCGAGTCATTATTTCATCCTTCAATTATTCATAAGTAATATTTTTCAAATAAGAAGCTGATATTCTGAAAACCGAGGGTAGTGTGCATATTGATACAATCAGCTAACGAGGTTTATTAAAAATAACACTGAATTTCAAATTGGATTGAATTTGAACAAATTGAAAAATTACACAGTTCAGAATCTTTTATTTAAATTGAATTAACATTTGAGAGGAGCACCTTTAAGTGAAAAAAATGTGCGGGAACTAAAAAATGTTAATGTGGAGATATCAACCCACTATTTCAGTCATGAGTTAATAATTCTGGCCGAATGGCAGTTGATGCTAAGAAGTTAATTGTTCCCACAATCAGTTAACCAGTCCATCTAGACCTACAGTAGGACTCTAACTTTTTTGCATAGCAATAGCGATAACGAAAGCGAAGCGATAGCGATAACGAAAGCGAAGCGATAGCGATAACGAAAGCGAAGCGAAGCGAAACGAAATATACGCTATCACTGTTTTGTACTTGCAAATGGCACTCTGTAACTATAAAGCGAAAGCAATAGCGTTCATTAGCTTTGTTCTGGTTCTGAAAATTATTAGCCCTGGGACGTCAGGATTATGCGCAGTTGAGGAAAAGTGAGCGAATATGAACCTAAAGAGCACACTTCTCGTCAACTGCGCATGATACTGACGTCCCAGGACAGATAATTTTCAGAAGCAAAACAAACCTTTTGTCTCTCTCTTCTGGTACTCAGCTGTGAGCTTCGGAAGGGATCGGCAAGACCGAACGTCTTATCGGAAAGATAGCGAAGCGAAGTAAATTTTCTGGCGTTATCGTTATAGGTACAGATTCCTAACCTAATTCGTTATTTCTACTGTTTTCTGTTACAGTGTGATTTTAGCATCTAAAGCATTTTAGATGAACTAATTTGATTTCAAAACCTTCAAAATGGAAATGTGGGTCGAAACTTATACGAACCAGTGGATTTCGCCTGGAGTAATCTAATAAAATAAAAAGACCTTTCGGGTAAGAAAAATATGAAAGGCTGTGGGGAACGAAGGGAGGGAGGGGGAGGAGGAAGCTGAGGAGACTGGAGTGCTCCTCCAGCTACATAAGGATAATCCAATGCATGGGGTCTTCTTTAAGAACATCGAAGACCTTGGCTTTTCCAACAATTTTTTACCTACGCATTCCTCAGGTCAAATGAGCTGAAATCGGAGACCGAGGGATTCATAATGGCCTGCCAGGATGGTGTCTTCAACACCCTGGTCTATCGCATTCGCGTGATGGGTATAGAGGTCCCCGACACTAGATGCAGAGCGTGTCGTGTTCAAGCTCATTAAAACCAAACAGAATGAACATCATCAAAATGAAAGATTTACACGTAGATAATGCTACTTGGATCAAATTTTCCAACGAAACAAATGAGGCAAAAGAGTATGTCAAAACGCTTGACCTCTTCCACCACCAGTCCCTGATCTATACAGCTGTGCTTCAGTGAGATCTTTGTCCATACAAATGCATCTCCACAATTCCTGCTTATTCTACACAATCTACCAGCACAATCCCTTCCCGTCCCTTATGACGTCACCATTCAGCCGAGTTGGTTTCACATGCGTTTCTTTGAGAAAGATAATGTTTCATTCATGGAGAAGAACACAATATGTACGAAACACGGCATGAAGACCATCATCTGATGAATCCTGGATCAACAAGAACTGCTATAGTACTGTGTAGGCAGCATACTAATCAAATCATTTACGACTCCAAAATCAGGAACCTCAGACCAGGATATGTTACGACTTGTAATATATGCAAGGGAACAATTTAAATCTTAGAAGATTCTCAAAACGTCCAAAGTAGTAAAATGCCACCAAACTCGATAAATGAAGTTCCCGATCGTTTTGGTCTCTTACTAAAACTCTTTCTTCCCTCAACCAAAGAAGATTAGAACCTAGCCAGGTCTACTCAAACTGAATCAGCTCTTCATTATCCTCAACATACGATAAAGCTTTCTGAGTTTGAACAATACCAAAAAATGTTGGCGATCTGTCTCTCCTTAGTTATTTTCATGGCCGATGTTTTCAGGAAAGACTGAAATATTCAAGAAAATATTTTATGAACACCAAAACATAAGACTCAAATAAATTCAAGACTTCAAAGGATAGAACGATGATTATAGGACTTAAAATCGACAAAAAAAAAATAGGTTTTTCGAGGCCCAAGATAAATGTTCCCTCCTTGGAATAACTGAGCAACTCGGAACAAAGTTGTCCCTGTTAATGTTATTTTTATAAAAAAAATCCAATCACAATAATTGAGTCATCGATCAAAATAGAAAACAGATAATTATTAGATAAAAACTGCGAGGGGTAGATTAGATACTGTAAATGCAACTTGATATAAGTATTACTACTAAACACCTACACATATGTCACAATTTATTGACTCTCCTTGAATATATGTCCATTCTGGGTCAACCAATGCTCTGATGGAATTTGCCATATAAACAATATTTTCTTTTAAGACTTATTAATTATGTTCTGGACAAAAATGTTTTTAATTCTCTCAATTTCCAAGAATAGGTTGGTAGAAAAGAAAATCGCCATGAGGAAGGTTTCTTATGATTATTATTATAGGGCTCATTTAAAAACATCATGTGAATAACCTACACCGAGTAAAATGACTTTATCTTTAAAATTTAGGTATAAAGCTATTGAAAAATTATCTTCTTCATTTAAGCAGTCAGGCCATTATGTAAGAAAAAACAAGGAATCAACAGATAGTTTTTTTTTTTAGATTAAATACATCCCTTATACTTTCAATCGCACCTATTCGTTTCGGTGTATCTCAGGAATGCATTGCCACCTACATAACATAAATATATGCATTGTACAATATATTCAATTCTCTGAAGATCACTGGAGACCCGTGATCATGCAGCAACAAAAATAAATAATACCAACAAACATCCTGGCAACTCGTATAAAACTGGTTTAACTGATTTACTCATAATATAAAATATGCTACGTAAGGAAATAGCAAGGCGTTTTAATGATTCAGCACGCATGTCTCCTGAGAATTCCAATGGGCATCGCGCATTTTACTCATATTTCAGATTTTTCTTCTTTCAGAAGAAAAGCAGAAAACAACTAGGATAATTGATAATAACTGGCACAGCCATAAACTGGTATATTTTCTACATTCGTTAGAGGACAATAATAGCTCGTTTATAATGATAAATTAGGTGATTTGAAATTTCTAGTTCAAGACCACGACACACGCTATTTTTAAACCGTAACGGTGAATGAAACAACCAAACAAAACCAGTGGACCATGGGATATGATGTAATTGGATGATGCATTACTTCCAACTAATTTAGAAAATCCCAAGAATTTTGGTATGACTAACACGTCAAAAATAGTTTTCATCCGATAACCAATAGTACAGCTTGGCAAATCTAGCTATGAATGTGAATATTGGGTTCGCAGCCGGTCGGCGTCCTTGAGTCGTATGCATAAACCTGGAGCAAATGCTTTTACTCGGATTTCTTGAAAGAGACCTATTAACTTTTTCAATCAATGAGAGAGACAAACTCATAGTATAAGCATTTAATAGCTTTTATGCATACCACCCCTTGTCATTCTCAATAAAAGTTGGTAGTAGACAGTTACCCTCTCTGTGTATCGTTGGCGCATTTAACCTGCTGTACAAAAAAAAGTTACAAAACTACAAAACTCGAGATTGATCGTGATTTTCCATCCAAAGGATTTGGAAATAAGTGGGAGATCGTGGGAGATGGTTCATAGGTGGTAGATGTTTTCCTTATCCTTTTAAGATCTTCCATGTTGGAAGTAAAGCGTGTTCTTTAGTTTTTTAAACTATTATTTTATTTTTTCACTTAAAAATCGAAATCTCCGACTCCGAAAACTCCCCATATAAACAATTTTGACTCGATTCTAACCATAATCACGAAACTCGTTCACCATCTTAGGCCGCCATCTTGAATCAAATCGGACCATAAGGACAAAAAATTAAATATACGACCTCAATACACCAATTTGGGGTTGACATCTTGAATTTATGGATTTTTATAAAAAAATCCTAATCTCTGACCCTGAAAAACCTTACATGCCAATTTTGAATTGAATCGGACCATTATCAATCTCGTCCGCCATATTGGAGCCGCCATTCTGTTTTTTTATATAACCGAAATTTCATATTGCATTGTAACCGGAATTATAAACACATGCCAAATTTCAAATCATTCGGGCATCTGAAAGTGGGTGAAAATCGCGTTCAAAGATTCCGTTACATACATATATACAGGTGGAGGTAATATAAGCGTGTTAAAAGCAATATTGCAACTAAATAAAACAATAAATTAAGACAAAATTTGAAAAATAACTTTTTAAAAACTAGCTTTTATTCAAATGCGCTAAAAAGATAAAACAATAATTTCTTTAGATGTGTAATGTAGGTCATTCTGTGAATTACAGATTCAAAAGCTTGCCGCGCAACGTTTTCAGTTCAAATACGAAAGCGGCAAACAACTGCCAAATTAATCGGACAACTAGAAGTGGGTCAAAATTCAGTTGCAAGATTTGACCGAAACAAACATACTTACATACTAACAGGGCAAGTTACATAAAAGCTTGTAAAAAAAACTACGTCAGGATAATTGACTTTTATCTCCCATTCACCAGTACAGTACTGCACTTATCGGACTTATCGCTCGCCAACATAATCGTTTTAATTTTTGTAAGATTGTGTTTTGAGAATTATTCTCATCCACGCCAATATAATACAAGATGTTGAACTGATTTTGGATAAACGATTCTATTTTCTTTTGATTTTCTTTTGATAAAAATACGACTATCTACCTGTCATAACTTTTCTTTCCAAGAATATGTCAGATGATGATTCAACGTTCTTGTAGGATCTCAGCACGAATAAGATAAATCAATCGTGATAGGAATGAGTCACTCCAATTATAGGATACTACACAACATCGTTCATGATAAACGAAGTGAGAAAACAGAGGGGTTTCCCAAATGAATTTCACTTCAATGTGACTAATGCAAGCAGAAATAAAATCAATATTTTCATGCAGGAGGGGAATCGAGTTACTTTTCAGATGTATGGACAAAAGGATACGTAAGATAAACAAATTCAAACGTCAATATTTTTCAGAATAAAAAAAAATCTAAAAAATGTATCCCCATAGTAATAGAAAACAATTTTCGCACCTCATTTTTTTTTCGAAAATTATACCCATTATAGAGCAATTAAATAAACCATTCTCTTCCCACTGAATTAAAAAGAATAACATGATTTCCAAGATTCAGATGAGTTACTGAAAAAAAATTATGTTTTGGTAATGAATCTCAACATAATAATTCGACATGTACTTGAAAAAAAATAAAAAAAGGAGTGTTCTAGCTAAGCAAATTAAAATTTTCATATGTGTGTGTTTTGTTCTCTTTAAATTGCCGTTGCTATGTCCTATGTTGACATTATGACAATTAAAAATATTATTAGGAATGTCTAGATATTATTAGATAGAAAGAAATTCAAACGATGAAGCTATGTTGTTAGTTTGTTCTAGTCAGTCAATTCGAAACCACAATGCCACAATTTGTTCATAATAATCTTAGAATTTTGATAGCGATGATAACAAGGTAGATAAACGCTATGAATGAAATCTTTATCAAATTTCAAGGGAATTAATTCTTGTAGGAAAAACCAAACTTGTAATTCATATTGTAGATATTTCAGAAGCCAGTTGATGAAAGCTATTTTAAGAAATTCATAAAAAAATGATCGAACAGATTCCGGATGAATACAATAAATTAATTGTGAGACATATTTAAACTTTTTCTTAATATACTACCTATGTTTATAAACGGACTAAAAAAATCACAAATTCCATGCAAGTAGACAGTAGCTGTCGTTGAGAGAAATTTCACGCTATAGTTCAAATCATTCATATTAATTATTTTTTCATGCGCCCACCTTTTTCATTTTGAATCTTAAAAGGATTTTCATAGCTATTGAAAGTTAGTTCAAATTCGACTGCAAAATTCTAAACAGACAAACAGTCGGACAATAAAGCAAGTTAGGCAAACAAAACTGAAACCGTGAAATTGCCACTTCTTGCGCGGACGTTTGATGTTAAGTGCCTTATCACGGGATATATTACGGACTATAGTCCGTCGTATAACTAATGCGCAACATAGGTGTGCATATTTTCACGGTTTAAGCTACGTTTGTCGAACTGTAATAAAAACGTAGTAAAACAGGAAGCAGAATTCTCAACTATGACAGTATTTTAATAATTTGATAATATATGAATTGTTCAAAAAACCCATGATATTCATACTGTTTTGTTATCACATCCGGTGTCGTTTTAAGAACTATCACTGAAATCGTCAAATATTTGTTTTGGCTCGATGGCACTGATAATTTTACCCAACGAAGAAAGTAGCGACTTCGACCAAAGCCAGTGTCGAGTGAAACCAATCTAGCCATAAATATTGCGATCTTGATCATGCTGAGTGTCTTATCACTGGATATATTACGGACTATAATCCGTTGTCCGACAAGTGCGCTGCACGTTTTCACATTTAAAGCTAAGCTGGTTTCACTGTACCCGACATCGGACCGCAAAGGGTTAATTCAATTTCCAACACATCCACAATATATTTCCTTCATTATCAAAAAACCATCATCATTCGCTTCTTTTAGAAATCAGGGTATATTTTCCTTTAAAAATTTACTTAATTTCTTCGGTTTGAAACGCAAACCGCTTTTATTGTACCTATCCCAAGATTAAGCAGGTTCTGAGGTTTGAAAATATTAGATGGATCAAAAAATAATTTAATTCTCTTTTCAACGATGTGACACTTGACCCCCCATATCATTTGAAATTCTCAAAATGATGTGCTCCCCCACCCGCGTCTTCTGTTGAGCAATCACCATGTCTTTGATTTCAAAAAGTAATATCGGTGATACCCCCAAACGGTTTTATTTTTCATGTGTGTACGTCAAACCGTTCAAAAGTTGACAGGGGTAGGGGGACTATAAAAAAGCTCCATTGTATATTTCTATACTTTCATGGTCAGAACTTATGTCGATGATATTCTACTAAATTGAAATCAACGCATCAATATTGACAGTTCACAAAATTAGTAACAACCGAGACACACTAAATCAACAATGGGTAGGATAATACTTCCAACCTTTGCAACGCTTACTTGTTACATGACTGATATCATTAATTTTAGAAATATTAACCAATTTTCAGTGAATAATTAACGTTACTGATATCAGGTAAAATATATGGTATACAGTAACCGCCAAAAAGTATGATTCATATGAGAAAAAAGTTTATTATTAGAGTATTGGACAAACAATTCTGGGGAAAAGTTTCAGCATGTCCGATAACCTTGAAAATTTATTTTGACACATGAAAATTAACCAAAACAGAAGCCCCAGACAATCTAAACCGTACTGAAAAGACACTTATGTTAATTTGTCGATAGTTCGGCCACCAAAATAGAGATGTAGTTGTTGAACTTTCTAGAGTATAAAATAGAAAACTCAAGAAAGTTCTTGAAGCTTCTGGAAAGTTCTAGGAAATTCGAGATCGCCCTGGAATCAACCAGAACAGAGCCTACTGAATGTTATAGAACGTACTGAAAAGACTCGAGTGAAGTTCTCTAAAATTCGGCCAGCAGGGAAAGTTCCAGAACGTATTGAAAAGACAGTGAAATTATCTATGATCATGTATTTTTACGCGACAACGCCGGGTGATGCGGCTATCTTTATATATGACTATGCCGTGTCACGATGTTCGTTAAGGCTTATCTCCGAAACCACTCAACCGATTTTAATGAAATTTTGTACGTATGTATTGCTTGGTCCGATTTGTCATACAGGTTTTTATACTGATAAGTGACCCTCAATATTTTTTATTAAAAATTCAATGATTTTTTATAGGACAAGTAGCTTCTACCCGCGACTTCGCCATAAAATGAGTCTGACAATAACATTACCAAAAATATATTGGAGTGGTAAGTCTACGAATACAAAATATATACATCAATAGACACGATGATGGTGCAGGACAACATCTGCCGGGTTCACTAGTTGTACTACAGGGTGTTCCTTAAAGACATATATATATATATATATATATATATATATATATATGGTATACAGTATCGGACACTACTGTGCGCCTCTCCTGTTACCCCACCCGACGCATTAACGGACCACGTGGCAATGCGACACACCGCACACAGGTTACTTCCCTCCCTCAAGCGAGTCGAGGAGAAATTGTAATGCTCACTCAACATATAGCAAGCTATTTTTTACGCTCTCATGAAACCACCATACCCAAGATGAAAACTTTCCGATACTGAATGTCTTCCATGAAACGTTAAAAGAATCAAATCAAATTGAAACGTATGAAACTATTATATAAATGTTGCTTTTGAACAATAAACTAGTCACTCGGCGTTCTAGAGCTTTGCTCATTCGCGACGCGCTCTCCTTCGATCCTTTCAAAAGAATCTCGGGAGACCGCGTTGCGATCGAGATGAGCTCGGGAACATCTAGTGCACGCGTTTTTTATGATCGCGTACCACGCTATTTCTATGAATCGTTCACAATCGCAATAAATCGGCAACATTCGTCACCACTGACGCTGTTTACATTCGTTTTGTTGTTGTTGTGTGCGGTAGTTCTCAAGTAGTGCAATATGGATGATGAAAAGTTGATTATATTAGTTGAAAAATATAATACTTATAATAAAGTTTGAAATTAATAATAATAATAATAATAATAATAATAATAATAATGAACGTCTTTATTATTTTCAATCAGAAATGAAATTATAAACTTTCACAATAGTCATATAAATAGTGATTGAAAATGAAAGGCGAAGTTCAATTTTCCTGGACAGAGCGCCCACGAAACTTGTTCTTCCACTCAACCTAAATTGTACTGCAGTGTCATTTCGTAATAATAATAATAATAATTTAACAAAATAATATAAGAGTGTTCTTATGTGAATAAAAGAAGTAAGAAAAAAGTCAAAAATATGAATATGTTACATCGCTGTCACCTAGTCAAGGAGAAAAGGGGAGAAAAAACGAGAAGGGAAAAACGTAATATTTAATATATAATATAGCAATATTTCGTGGATGACTTAATGAGGATTTTGCAAGAGATACGATTTTAATTGTTTTTTGAAACGTAAGATACTTTCAGTTTTCATTGATCGAGGAATATCGTTATATATTTTTGCAATTTGATAAGAGAATGATCGCTTAAAAGTTTCCGTTCTGAAAGCAGGGGGTGATAAGGTACCTTTGAATCTCACGTTTAGATTATGCACATCCGATCAAAAAGTTATTTTTCTATGTAGATATCTAAGAAGATAAGAAATTTTAGAAATTTAGAAATCGTATTTTTTTATTGACAAACAAAATACAATCTGAAATATATTTTCAAAACGGTTTGTTCTTATTTCTGTGCGAGTTGTGGTATTAATACAATAAACTTTGTTGAACAGGTAATTTTGTTGCAGCACGACACAAATAAGAAAAGCATACCAAAACTCATTTCCAAAACAAAATAATTTAGGGGCTGAAACTACAAATAATTATCAATTTAAATAATTACAAATGTTCCGTACACTCCGTGATTCACCGTTCGGTAGAAACTTGGTGAATCCTCATTATAATGTCTAGCCAACAAATTTAAGCATAACCCAATACAACCATTAAACTGTCAATACCACGATTTCTAATTCTTTGTTAGTTAATTCGATAAACTTCGAAACGGCCTTGGTTTCTTGTAGTAGGTATATTTCAGCTAGAGGAATAATGTAATGTATATTCATCATAAAAGCAATATTTCAATGACATTAGAAATTCTATTGCAAATCTGGCATTTTACTAGGATAGGTAATCAGAAAAACCCTAAACATGAAGCAAATAATTTCGAAAATGAACGTGCAGAAGGATGATCGGTGAAATTATCCATTGAAAATTGAAAAATGTGGTTTTTTGTAATATCTAATAGAAAACAACTACTTACCAGGCTAAAGCCACGCTGGACTTTGAACTACGTCTGATAGATATTGTGAAAATTTGCATTTTCATTCAGATAGTAGATTTTTTAATTATCTAGTTTTCAATGAAAATTCATATAAATAAATGAATCAATTCTTTCGCTAGACCTCCAATACTTTTTTGTCGACGAAAATCAATTTCACATTTTCAAGATCATCAGAGAGGTCCAAACAAACTTTAGTAGTTATTTTCTATCGTTCAACATAACTCCTTGAAAGGTATTAAATATTGATGTTGAAAATGGAAACTCTTTCCACTGAAAATTGAAAAATGTGTTTTTTTTTGTAATATCTAATATCTAATAGAAAACAACTACGTCCTCGCAGATGATTCCACAGCTGATTTTATGAACATTCTCTGCAGTGTTACCGCAGAAGAAATATTTCCATCATTTCCATCCTTGCTGAGTGAAATTGCTTCTGAAGAGTTTTTTTCCGAATTCTTCCGACCTCCCTGATGATCTTGGAAGAGTGAAATAGATTTTAGTCGACTGTTGTCATCAAGCAAGACAGTCACTTCCCACGTCCGTGGGATGATCGACTACTAGGTCCAAGTATCATGTGCCCTGAGTAGATTAAATTAGACTAAGTAAGATTTCTGACGCATCACGACAAGCCGGTATGATTTTCAGATGGGAGAGCAGCGTGTCCACCAAGTACCTAAGTAACAGTGTGATTTGGGTCGAGCCTGCGGAGTTCAAAGAGTAACTCTCGATATTTAGTCAGTTTTTAATCCTCTTTTCGGACCATGTTCGTTTCGCCGAAAAGTCTATGACGACAATCATCCTACTTTGATGGTCGAGAAGGACTACATCAGGCTTATTTGCTTGTATTTCACTAAGTAGTTCCAACAGATTCGGCACTTCTCATTCTCCACAACAGACTCAATATCCCCCGGAGAATAATAGGGCAACAGCGATGTCCTCGTCTATACCGAACGAGTGTCGTAGATGGTAGTATAACACTTGTTATGTCTGTTGAGATAGGCTGAGACCGTATAAGCTGCAGGAGGACCTCAGTTTCCGCAGCTTCAATGTGAGCTTTTTGCTGAATGGGCTCCAACTCGGTGAGAGTTTGGGCTACCTCGTTCTGTGTCGAAAACGAGGCCAATTCATCGGCTGCCCGTGCAGAAAAGATCTGAACTCCTGATAACTTCACAGGTTCCATCCTGCACCATTCTGTTATGTAGACACTTCAAACTCAAAAGTCCACGACCTCCCTGTTGTCTAGGAAAGTACCACCGTGGAACGGGCGATTTAGGATAAAGATGCAAAATAAGTTTTTACGTCGAGTTGTCGCAGCTCTTCTTGAGTCCATTTCATCACTCCAAAGGAGTAGAGTAGGATCGGAATGGCAAGCATACTAGTTGCAACAACTTTGTTCTTCCCCACAGTTCTGATGACTAGATCTGCCGGAGTTCTACTTGCCGCGGATATAGAGTTTTTAACAGTGGTTACCCCTTAGGAGCGGCGTTTATAAGTAAAACGTCTCTCCGGTATCAAGATGATGTAGGATGCTTCCGTCTACAAGCTGGACATCGACTCAGTATTCCTCGCATCATCCTCTTTTGAGATAACCGTGGCACATTTGTCGATCCCAAACTCCATTCCAATAGTACGCGTGTACTCTTGCACAACCCTTAAGGACTGATGTAGAACCTTCTCTATAGCAGAAATGTTTATTACAAATTATTAACATCATAATACCATAACACATAAAAAATTAAACGAAAGTACTTAATACAAAATATAAAACAACACAAAAATTAATTGGCGCTCCGGGGCGACTTGATTGATTCCAGTCGCGCATTTGCTTTTTCAGCTGCAGGAAAACCTGGAAAAACCTGCAGCACCACATCATCTGAAGATCCCGATCTGCGAATGTCCTCTCTCTCATAAAATAAAATGTAGGGCGTCTCCAGAGGTTCCAATAAATTCAAGATATCGTCAGAACATTCAGTGACACAACTATCGTCAAACTTAAACCAGTCCGTTTTGTCTTTGGCCAATGCGTAATAATGACCACATTAACGCCAGAACAACAGTGGGCAATGACTGCATAAAGATTATAATAGTGGTCCGCTAGATTAAGGTGTTCATCTATTTCGAACTTTCTTAAGAGTTTGGTGCTTCCGCCAGAGGTCGAGTCGTGTTTGAAGAGCATCAGTGTTATTATTAGATTGACTGGTGCCTCAGCCATACTTATCGTCTTATAATTGTCCGTCAGTTTGGCGCATATTTGGCAATACAGCCGATCATCACCAGTTCAAAGTTCTATTTTCAGATGATGAAACAGAAAGCTTTGCATTGACTGGTTATCAGTCATATCAGGAAATGCCAGTTGAAGCTCCAGAAAGTCATATACGTTTTTGTTAACTCTTGAACATGTACTACAAAGTGAGGATTTTTCCAGCAAAAGATCCACAAACACAAGACGAGATAGACTGTACGGAATTATTCAATTCAGAGCGGTCAGGAGCATCGATTTTGTTATTTTCCTGCTCACAGAGAGTATTCAACAAGGACCCCAAAAACTCGGAACAATCCTCTTGTTGTCCTAACGAGTATCTAGTGGACTTCAAAGACTCCAGGAAATCGGTTGGTGGAATCTAGTGTTTCTGAGTGCAACGGACAATGGCAATAGTGAGACGCAGAAAAAAAGAGAGCTGAAGGAATCTCCCTGAAATACTTTCCTTCTAAAGATCACCCGCAATTATTATTATTTATCATTAATTATAATTCATTAATATTTATTATTATATATTATTATTTATTATTCATTATTTAAATTTGTTTTTGTATCCGGTTGGATTATACCAGTCGGGCCCTGTCTCCGGAGCTCCGACACATCCGAAGGGCGCGCTGGTGACATTTACCCTGATGGCCACTCTCCACGTCCGTGGGGTGAGCAACTACTGGGTCCGAGAATCATGTGCACTGAGCAGACGGAGTGAACCAAGGATGACGGCCTTCTGCATTCGTCCATATTATGCAAGCCGGTATGATTTTTGAGTTCGAGAGCAGTGTGTCCATCATACCCCTATAATCAGAACCACCATTTTAACAGAATGGTTTCGGTATAGCCTGCGGAGTTCAAAGAGTAAGTCTCGATATTTAGTCCGGTTATCCTCATCTTTTCGGACGATGTTCATTTCGCAAGGAGCCGAAAATCGTCTTTCTTTGATGGTCGAGGAGGACTACATCAGGCTTATTGGCTTGTATTTGCCTGAGGGTGGGGAATGAGTAGTTCCAATATATTTGGCACTTCTCATTCTCCACAATGGACTCAATATCCCCCGGAGCATAAGGCAACACCGGTGTCTCGTGTATACCGTACGAGTGTCGTAGATGGTAGTACAACACTCGTAGAGCCGCGTTATGCCTGTGGATATAGGCATTATTATTATTATTAAAGTTCGATTGAAAGTCGTTTTTTGTTATCTACTTCATAACTGAAATTGAGCAAGAGAAATGTTCATAGGCTTGTTTTATTGGATGGTTGACATGTCTTTCCATTGGATCGGTCTGTATCTACTTTTACCTTCGTGTTTAAGGCCCAACTTCCCCCAAATAATAAAATAACCATCAAAAAATTACTTTTTCAGTATTTTCCCCCGCGAAATTCTTTGTCATAAAATGTTCAGGTGATGTATGCAGGTAGGTACTTATTTAAAAAAAAAAAAAGTAATCTCGATGTATTTTTCAACAAGTAGGTAACTACTTCTCTATGTTCTAAAAGTATTAGTCGAATTTGAGTTATTTAAGGGATGGTTTTTCAATAACCTGTTAGCGTAGTTTTACTGACAGCTAAATTTGACTGGTGGTTATAATGAATGGGACATTTGCTTGAATGAAGGGAAAAGGGATAACGCACATTCTAACCATCAATCACGTAGCAGACACATTTGACCGAACATTGAAAAACCGGCCCTATGTCGCCGATTCGCCGAGCAAGTGGAAGTAATTAAGCATGACATTAAGCAGCCACCATAAGTAGTTTTCTAAGGTTCTTATTTACACAAATCTACGTGAATTAGTATAGTGATATTATATAATGTGTTCTCTGTTTTCTCTTATATTTTTATGAAGTAAGTTCATAATTTATTGAAAATGTCAATTAGTCATTCTTGAACTATTTCAGGAGTCCCTTGTAGCCTTCTTTGAAACATTTTACTGGGACTTCAACGTTTTCTGTCATTCTATTATCAAGCATGGAATCAACACTCAGTTCAAACCACTCCTATTTGAGTTGATAATAATATATCGAAGAGTGAACCACTTGACATTTATTAACAATGATTAGGAAGGAATCTTTCATGCTATGTGCCCGTATATAAATAAAATTCATCCAATTGAACGTTTCATTATCTCCATAATTATATGAGGGTATTTGAATAATGACATGGTTGTCGTGATTTAAATCAGTACAATTAAATATTGAAGACATAATATGTTCGTCTGACGGGTTGCTGAACTGACTATGAGGCATTGGTTCAAATAGTTTTACGAGAGAAATTTATTCTGGGAGACGGGAGTGTGTTTCGAAAAAAAAATAGTGAACTAACACAAATATACTGATACTTGAAAAATAATTTTTTTTTGTTTTGAAATATTTCATTTTTGAGATATCCC
This sequence comes from Chrysolina haemoptera, assembly GCA_958298965.1. Taxonomy (NCBI): domain Eukaryota; kingdom Metazoa; phylum Arthropoda; class Insecta; order Coleoptera; family Chrysomelidae; genus Chrysolina; species Chrysolina haemoptera. Next base: position 10,511,727 of record OY282596.1, on the reverse strand, counting down.
AACAATAAAATCACTCGTAAAATCATCATTGTTGTAATCGTATAGAAGATAATCTCAACGCTCAGGCATTTTTTGTAACAGGAGGTATTGTTCTAGGGTGATAACATCTAATATGTTGAATTCATCATGATTGATAAAAAGGGAGGAAATAAAAACTACCAATTTACACTGAAAAGTACGAAAGCGCAGGAGGGTAACAAGAGGTTTTTTTTTCATTGTTTTAAAATTTTGGTTATCAAATAGATTTTCAAATATTCGCAAAAAAACAAACCATTCTTTTTTTTACTCAATTGTTTTATAACTTTTGCAATTTTTCAATGCAATTTTGCAATGAGACCAAATCCAATAATTTTCGGTAGGCCAAGTCAGCTTTTTGAGAAAATCGCACTTGTAAACCAGACTATTATTGTCAAAATCACTTATTTTGATTGACGTCCTGTTAAAAAAAATGCATCGCCTTCACGAACACCCTGTATTATGTACCCATAATGTGAGACGTGTAATATTGAAGTCATTACCACAGCAATTGATTTTACTCAAAATCTATCGATTGTATCATTGAATTGTGATATACAGTGGCCTTTAAATGCTTTAATGATGTTTTATCAAACATATGTTTGAAATACCTACTAAAAGGTGAACATACTTCAATGCGATGATAATTTGGAATCCAAAGTAATTTCCACTATCTTAGTTGTATACATTAACACTCGACGGGTTTTGCTGCATCAGTTCAACTTTCATTTGTTTCGTCATCCAGTAGATGGATTTTTGTAGAGTTAGTCATACCTACCGCGTGTTCAGACAGACAAAGGAGCATATTTAAATGGCCACCATCATAACTCTCTTGTCCCCATGAAGAAAGTCCCTCCATTGGTCAGTATATCCAGTATCAGTAATCGTGTCGTCTCCTAGATCCAACGGCCAGCCGAGGATGTGGAATTCACCGATAATATTTATGCAACACGTCATAACTTTGTCCGTTTATAGGTTTAAAACACTCGTTTTAATATTCTGGGCTTGTTCTCATTACTTGTACATGTTTACAGGAGTGAAACATTGTAGTGAAGGAATGCATTGCTAAGCGTGTGTTCATTTTCAATACCAATTATTCAGTTGAAGATTATGAAACACTAGGGTACCCGACAGACGTTCTGCTGTAATTTTTTCAAATCAAAATATTAATTTGTCGATTGTATACGAATTTAACTTAAGAAATTGAACTTGGAAAAAACTGTTTAGAGAAAAGCTTTTATATAAATACGCTAAAAAGTAGAAAATTAACTTTGAAGTAAAACAAACCCATCATTTTGTCACTTTATACGATTTCAAATGATATAAAAGCTTGTAGCGAGAAGTAACTATGTATTTCTCATAAATTAAATTTGAAATTATCTACATCAAGATTTCTTCTCGCGACACGCTTTTATATCATGTGAAATTGTATAATTTGACAAAATAATGGGTTTGATTAACTTCATAGTTTATTTTCTTCTTTCAAGCACATTTGAATAAAACCTTTTCTCTTAAAAGTTTTTTTAAATTCATTTTATTCTGTATTTTTTAACATTAGAATTTGTTTAATTACCTGTTTTAATGGGCACGTACCCCACCTCAATTGATACATACATACAGGTCAAGCTACAAAAATTATTCGACGATTCGATGTTTTTCACAATTGTTACTTTGTTTGAAAGTATGGGTTTGAGCCGATATTTTTTTTGTCATAATATTCTTCGTCCGAAACAATCTTCGTTTCTGTCGAAGTTTCTAAACCTTCTCAATTTAGCCATCAGGGAGACAGTATAGTAATTTTTTTTGAAATTGAATTGTTCGACTACCTCACTATTTTCACAGATTTTTCCGATTTAATTTTCGAAAGTTTTTGCGATAATTTTCGAAAGTTTTTGCGACATTTTTCGAGAAGGAGGGGTCCGAGCCTCAGAACAACATTTTTTCGCGTTCTCTATGTAGCTTTCGAGGGAGGGGGGCAGGGAGGTGAACATTCTTATATTATTCAACCTTAAGATGTTTTTCACCATATTTAGGGATTTTTCCGATTTTTTTTTTGCAACTTTTTTAGAAAAGGGGGTAAGGGAGAGAGCTCACCAACAGACTTTTTGTGGCGTTATTTTACATGTCTAACCATTGAATTTTTTTCCGAATTCCTACGCGTTCTATATTTAGCTTTCGATGGGGGCGGGGCGAAGGGGGCGGGGCAGAGGGGTAACATTTTTTGAATTTATATTATTCATCGAGTCGCTCAGATGATTTTCACCATCTTTACGGATTTTTCGATTTTAATTTCGTGAGTTTTCCCTCGATCGAAATATCTTTTCGTCAAAATTTTCCATGCCTGAAAATGTTGGAAAATTTTTCGAATTCCTTCGCGCGTTCTCTATCTAGTTTTCAAGGTAGGGCAGGATGTAATATTTTTTAGAACTATATTATTTGAAGGTCAGATATTTTTCACTATTTTAACGGATGGTCCAATTTTGGTTTCACAGGTTATCAAAACTTTTTTCGAAAAGACGGGACATACATTTTTTTCGTCGTAATTTTCCTTGTCTGATACCGTTGGACATCTATAGATAGAGGACGCCTATTATCATCATTTGCTGTGGCACTCCGGGGCGACTTACTGATTTTTGGTGGTATATTCACTTTTCAGCTGTAGGAAAACCCGGAAAACCTACAGCACCACCTGGGGTGGTTGGTGTGCACTCCAAGCTAGCACTAGACGAGATTGGAATCTAGACAACTCACAATACACTTGCTTTTCAACGAGGCATGCGGTCGCCTATCGATCCGAAGTATTTGAGAAAAAAATCTCCTTTGATACTGTCAATACTAACAGCAGAATATCAGACGGAAAGTCGACTTATTCACTAATAAATTCACTAAATATTATTACCCATCAGAATTGATTAGAATCAATCGCGCACTGACGTCACACGGCTTCCCTCATCTTCTTCTGCGAGTGATCGTTTGAATTCGATAGTTGAGACTTGCATTTTGATGAAATAAAAAATCGAAAACTGGGTACAAGTAATGTGAGACTGTAATATTTCGAAATATATTTTTTCTAAAAATGACTGGAAAGGAAAACATTTAGACCTAGTAAATCAAATGTTCGTATCAAACGACACTTTTTGACGGATCTCATTTGAGCCCGCTCTCTCAAGGAGTGTTCAGATATAAAAATAGAAGGAAAACAGGTCGACCAGAGGATCCAACTTTTTAAAAAATATCACCCTGTATCTCATCAGTAGCTCCTGTTTGCATTGCACAATGGTGCAGTGATATCATTTTGGGAAATCTGCATTGAAATTATGTATTTTCATGGCATCATTCATGCATCCAAATTAACGTATCTTCTTCTACGGCAGATTGGCGGTTTTTGAAGCCCCTGCAAGTAGGCCTCTCTATTTGGACCCTTTGTGCACCCACATGTTTTGGGAGGCACCTGTGTAGGTTCCTCCAGCCGTAGTTTCAGGGGATCTTTGGGAGGTTCCCCTGTTGAGTTGTGTTTTGAGGCTACCTTCGATTCCTCTGGTTACCATTTCCAGAGTGCTCACGTCCGCACCTAGGGCCATCTTAGAGGCACTCTTGGGGATTCCTCTAATTGACGCCCTTGGAACGGTTGGCTTTGCTCCCCTCGAATGGGTTCCATAGGTTCCAAATTCTGTTCCCCTAAAAGACATGCATTTGGGATGTGATATCAGGGGTCCCTTCGAAGATTCCCTTGTAAACTAATGTTAAGGGGTACCTTCGGTTCCTCTGGGTTCCTTTCCCGGAGTGCTCACCTGCCCACCTAGGTTTGCCATCTCAGAGGCACCCTTGGGGTTCCTCCGGTCGACGCCCTCGAGACGGTTGGCTTGACTCCCCTCAAATGGGTTCCAGAGGTCCCTGCTTTAATTCCCATCAAAGGCGTGCACTTGGGAGGTGGTTTCAGGGGTCCCTGTGAAGGTTCCCTTGTAAACTTGTGTTTGGAGGACCTTCGGTTCCTCTGATTCCTTTTTTAGAGTGCCCACCTCCGCACCTAGGTTTTCCATCTCAGAGGCACCCTTGGGGTTCCTCTGGTCGGTGCCCTCGGGACGGTTGGCTTGGCTTCCCTCGAATGGGTTCCAGTCATCTCTGATTTGGTTCCCCTTGTGAGTATAGTCCTTCAGTCGCCTCTTACGACAGGCGGACCCTACCTGGGATCTATTCTTTCTTGCCCTGAGTCCTCAGGGGAATCAAATCAACTTTTATCTTTCTCTACTTATTCTTAAGAGATAACCAACTTTTATGTCTTGAGGAAAGAGAAAATATAAATATTATTTCTTCTTAAAATATTGAAATAGGATAAAATTCACAGATGTAACAATGAATTGGTCTGAGGAAGTTCCCTAGTAAATTATGTTTGATGACAGTTGATGAAAGTCACATATATTAATGAAAATGCGGTGTACATAAATCCGCCCTTAGTAAGCTTGAGGCTTGATTCATTCTTTGAATGAAAATTATAGATTTTGACACCAGAGCGAGATTGGTTATGATGAATAGTATAGGTACCATAAAACAATCAATATTTCAATGGAGAATGGACTGTACTAAACTGTAGAGGTTTCTAAATTTGTTTCAAATTAATGCAAATTACTGAAACACATATATATCGTTTACTTTGAAAGAATAAAATTATAGAAAATGAAACAGAAAGTGGTATGTTGAATAATGAAATGGGAAGATAAGGTCACCCCATGTTTACTCAATGATAAATGTGAGGTAAACAGAAAAAAATTGAGCAAGCCCTTCATAAACATACAAAGAAGATAAAAAACACATAGTAGTAATTTAAATGCACCCAGTAGCTTCACCCTTTTGGCAGTGGATAACCTTCAATGCACTCAGATACCAGCTGTGAACTGATTCTGTATGAGGTAATGCCTTAATGTCCGCTTGGCTGTCGGTGCATATCGTGATTTGCTGGCTGTGGTAGCCTCTGTTGATATTTTCTCTCACACAGGCGAGTATGTCATAAACTTCTGCCGGAAATGCAGTTGCAAAATTTCTCTCGAAGATTGCCCGTATATCCCCGCGCCGTCTGATTGACCCATCTTGAGAGTTGCTCCAGACAGGATGACGTGAATTCATGTTATCGTTGGATTCACATCCCTTTCCCTTGTTGTTTGACTATTTAAGGAATCGGAAGCAAAAGGTGAAGTTGAACGGAATAATTGCCAATGAGGTGATGAAAAATTATGGTGTCCCATAAGGAAGTATATTAGGACCATTGCTCTTCATAATTTATATAAATGACATGACTGACATTTATTTGCTGACATGACTGACATTTATTTGCTGATGATACCCTAATATATGCCTCATCAAAAGAACTTAACGATTACATCAACAAAATAAATGAGAGTTTGAAAAAAATTTATGAATATACCCGTGAGAATCATCTCAAAATAAATGCACTAAAAAGTAAATGTATGATTCTAGGTACCCACAAAACTATAGCTGAGGGGGAAACCGCTGAGGAATTTTGGTGTATATGTCTTGGGTATTAGTGGCATTACTTGGGAATTAGGGGCATTACTCGGGTATTATTCAGGTATTACTCGGAAATTAGGGGCAATACTCGGGTATTAGTTGGGAATTAGTGGCATTACTCAGGAATTATTGGGCATTACTCGAGCATTACATGGGTATTACAGGAATTATTCGGAGTGAGAGAACAATTACCGTACGATAATAATTGGTGAGGAGCAAAGGTCGGTCAAAACATGGGAATTGGACTCTATCTACACTGACTTCTCCAAAGCATTCGACAAAGTGAATCATAAGATCTTAATACATAAACTAGGAAGTTTTGGCATATCAGTGTCATTATTAAACTGGATTCAAGATTACCTCTATGATAGAACACAAGCCATAATAATAAAAAAATTCATATCCACTTGGGCCCCCTGCTTTTCAACATTTTTATTAATGATATAATGTCAGGCATCTCGAATGGAACAACCCTCTTATTTGTTGATGATTTCAAAATATTTTACAAGATTGCTTGTCCCAGTGATGCTCTAAATCTTCAAGCTAATCTTGACAGCATTGCCAACTGGAGCCACTCAAATGGTATAGTAATAAATGCCAACAAATGCCACCTGTTGAGATTCCACCATTGCAAAAAACCAATCTTATTCAACTATCAGATAAACAATATAGTTTTGGATGCTGTTTCTAACATCAAAGACCTGGGGGTCATCATAGATCCGACTTTGAACTTCAGTTTACATATTTGCTGTAAATAAAGCATTGAAATTACTTTTCAATGCTTTATTTATTTCATTTAAAGGATAACATTGGACTTCACAAACATAACCTCATTACGAACTTTATATTTTGCCTTAGTCAGACCCCACCTCGCAAAATTAATACAGGGAGTATGGAAAAGTGCAAAAAACAGTCCAGGTGGAGAAATACTGGTGTACTTAGAAAATTTTTTGCTAATTCAATTTTGGTTTAAATAAGTTAATTTGAATATTTCAGTTGCCTACTTGGCTAAAGGGAATTTTTTTTATGAAATATCGTAAACAAGTATTTGTATTCTAGAACTTTCAACTAGTAGGTACATCCAGATAGCGTGAGATTGAAACACCTAGTTTTACTTTTATTTTTGGTTAAACAAAAAAAAATTCACATATTATGTAAATATTTTCATAAAAAGGTTATGTGGACAACAAACGTAACAAAAGAAAGAATTCACTTGACTTTTCTAAGGAATTACCTATCTGGTGTCAATAGTTTACCCAAATCAGTATATTCTTAATAATTAAACTATACAGGCTCCTGTGCCAAAACAAAATATCAAGAGAATAATCGAAATCTCTAGGAAATGAACAGAATTACAGCAAATTCCTCATTTTTTTATGTTCAACAAGTGAAATGTTTAAAGCAACAGATAGTGCGAATAAATACCATAAATATTGCTATTAGTAGATAGTTAAGACAGAGTTAACACTTACCATTGTGTAAATTCGTAGTTTGTCCGTTAATCACAGTAAAACACAATAGAGTACAAAAAAATATATTCCAATGATCCATTCTCGTTTGGCAGAAGTGTCAATCACAATATTTTCAATGGAAATAGCATTAGACTGGACGTTTGTTAGTCAAAACTTCTTGTGTTCTTCAGGTCCTGTTGGTTTCAATACTCGACCACTTTCGACCAGTTCGATTTTTCACTATTTTTATTAGTAACCTACATTCAACCAAAATTGAGCAAACTCTTTACAAAGAACAGAAGCTTCGAGTAAAGCCATATTCTTCACTGGTACTGCTACGTGCTGCCAACCGAAAATTTCAAAAATACCCGCACTAGTTGCTAAATTCACCTTTCTGTAGAAATTCCCGGCTATATCAAATTGTTGAATATTTCCTTAGTTTATTTTAAAAACCACATCACATTTAAGAAATATGTTAACATCACAGCCGTAACCACAATCGAACAACCCTAAAAACAAACAACAACTGAGAATAAATTAAGAGAAAGGGAAATATAAACCAAACCACGAAACCACTATGACTAAAATACAAATTACTAATGGCTTAGTCACCGTTAAGTCAGCTTTCCACTGGCAGAATATCCGTAAGCCGACATTCAGCTTTCAAATTCTATTGGCTAATGTGAATTGTAAATCTGTGTAAGCTTATACGCAAAATTTGACTGGCTAAACTTTTTCCGGATTCCATAAAAAGAAAACTACCAATATATTATACTTTTCGTGAGTGAAACTTTAAAGTAAACAGTGAACAGTGGACCATATTCTTCTTCAAAATAATTAATTATCAATATAAATTATACCCCATTTACTTATTTCGCGATTCAGAAAAATTAAAAACACAAATAAAGTTTCTTGCTTGCACTATCGCACTATTGGTTAGATGGTTAGTGGTTGCAACACATTCGTTTCATTATTCACTATGACGTCATTAACAGTACCAGAAAGTAAACCGCTGTCATTTTTATGTCAACCGCTACCAGAACCAAACGCTTCATTTTCGTTCATTTTGGTGCTCCACCAAAGATAATAAAATAAATTTATCCCAAAGCCCGAAGCTTTTTACCGTCAAATAGTTGCTAGAGTTTAATTAAATCGACTGGCGCACCGAGTAATGTACCAGAAGGCTTATTCGTTTGCATCAAGGTGTAGTGTAATTTACACCCATAGAAATTATAATATATAATAATAATATAATATATATTATAATTTCTATGTTTACACCACACTTTGAATCGAGTGTCACTGAGTGCAGTTCAAACAAAGGAATGTGTCAAATTAATCTGCAAACCTAGCTCAGAGTAATAAAAGATCACTCTGAGCACTGGACTGCTCCATTCCTATCTCCCATGTTTGTATCAGAAATGACGTAATGCGGTGGCCTCCGAATGAAAGAAACAAATTGTTGAGTGGAATGGACTAGGTAGAGGGCCACTGAGGTACGTAACGATAGGAATGGAGCAGTCCGTGGCCCGTGGGTAATGTCCTTAGGGTAAGCTAACCTTTGGATGCAAACTGAGTTTAGTCAATGGCCGCTACGCTTTGTTTACATACAAACTGACTTACACTAACAAACTTGCCATCATGACGTCATACTAATTACACGTATTTCATCTCAATGCGTGCGAGTACTAAGTGTGCTCAATGTGGAGAATATATCCAAATTAATTCTGTTTAAGTTTAGGTTAGTTAGTTCACGTTAGCGAAGGTGGCCTTACATACCAGTTTTCAGCTTCAACTTCTTTCGAAAGAAGTGCTGCCATTTCCATATGACCATTTCCACAAGGGCAGAAAAACGCTGCGTTTTACGTCAACTGTCAAATAATTTTCCTCCATTGTTAATTAATGTAATTGTTAGTTCTTGTCAAAAACACCAAAGAATAGTTTAATAACACTTCCTAATTTATTTGGCATGTCTTGAACTATATTTAGCAGAACCGAGCTCAAATTGGCATGTACAACCAAAAATGTCATTTTGAACAGTTCAGTTGAACCGGAACTTGAACATGGAATGTCTGGGCCTAAAGATTCTATCAAGTAGTATAGCGATTGGCAACACTGGAACCTGCAACTACTGAGAATAGTGAGAACTGAGTATGTCAAAATAATGACACTTGGTTGATATTTCAATTTGAATGTTTTGTAACGGACAGATTTTTGAGATTTTATGAATTTTTTCAACAAACTGGAATTTTGGGTCCAGCAAGATCTATAAAAGGTGAGATTGTTCGTTTTTATTATCAATTTCCACCAGTTATTGCTAATAGAGATGAAAAGTATTCATGGAAACATGAAAAACGTTGTATTTGTAGAAAATCATGAATTGCATAAACTCTTTTCTATCACATTCTGGCTCGAACCTTCGTGGTGAGAAGAACGATAGACACTGGAAAGTTATATTATAGTTTTTTCCATTTCCCAGACAAAATATCCTCTCAAGTAAGTTGGTCACCTGTGTAATTTTCTTATTGGGAAATTTCATATCAAACTGTGTTTGAGTTTGAAATGGGGGACCAACCTCTTGGTGACTCCGGGGATCTTCAGATGAAGATGATTTAGTTTACATTCGAAGATTTAAGTAATAGATCTTCAAAGTTTTTCAAACCATGAAAATTACTTGAAGGTTAAAAACTTGATAAAGTAAATATCTTATCTGTTTTACTATTACAAAAAGTCGGGTTGAAAAAGGGAAAAAACTTTAACAAAATCCAGTCACTAACAGATTCTATTGATTTGGATAATGGTAAACCAGCCAAGATAGATTTAAGCATAATGATAGATGTGAGTGATACTCCCTGAGAAATAGATCACTGGAGGATAGTCACTTCCTCACTACCAATAGTTTCAGTGCGTTCATTCCGAGTAATTCTATTACTTCAAAAGCAATAATAAATAATATTGATACTCCCCTTTCAGAAGAAGAAATATTTGGAATCTGTTTCCTGGTGGTGTAATGTCTCATGCCCAGAAAGATGTATCACTGTTAGAAATAATTCTAAATCCTGGACTACAAATGATATTATCCAGGAAGGCAAAAATGTGCCACAGGGGTCAGTTCTGGGAGTTGTAGGTTCAATTTTAAAATCAAAAACTTGCCCAAAATGATCAGATATAATTGTTTTGATTACCGTTGTTTGTGAGATGTCCTCCGATATATTTGTGAAAATATTGTCTAGCAAAGATCCTCCTCTAGGGTTAGGTCTGGTTATTTCCATGACTCTAGAATCTAAATCCATATGAAAGAAAGAACTGCCTAACTGTATGCATATAAGCAGTTTCTACTAAGAAATCCACTCCTGAAAAACCTTCTTTGGTGCTTTCAGCTGTTCCTAATGTCTCCTTGTATCGTTTCCTCTGATTACGCTGTTGGATGAATCCTGAATCGCTGTTGGAATTACCTGTTAAGCTCTGTTCTTTGTTTGCTTCCCAGACAACAGGTTGTGGAAAATTTTCCTTATGTGGCAAGAAATTTTGTTTTTGCGGGTTTTCCACAATTTTTCAGTGCACTCCATTTCAGCAGTCTGTTGTCTTGTATTTGCCATAAATATTCAGATATGTAGAAAAGTACCCTAACACCAAAACTACGTGAATTTCACTCGACGCGCGTTTCGCCCAACACTTAGCATAATCAGGAGCTGTGAGGTTTCAGCCTTTCAACATGTATTCAATGTTTCCGCTTACATCCCCTAATAAAGCATTCTATGGAAGAAATTCGACTATAATGCATGCATTTATTGAGTGGTAATTGAACCCAAAATTGTTTATTGTTTTGAATTTATTCATTGCTCAACATGATGAATGGGTTAGATTTATTAATTATTTGAAAACTCGTACCCTGGCTTTAGGGTACGTAAAAAAAACTGTCAGTCTAACTCCACCATACTATCAACTTGGACTAAATTGCACAGAGTATAATTTTTAACTCAATTATTTCTTTGATTTCAGATCCTTACCTGTAATTATAACTATTTAATTTTTTCATGGCGATGGAAAAAAGAGACCCACTAAAGGAGGTGGATAATCTCACTGTAATATTTACGGTAAGTTCTATTTTTTTCTTTTATTCTCTAAAATTCAGTATATTTCTATGAGCAGTCAATGCATCCAGCATTGGACTTGGTGCGGGAGAAACATTTTTCTCAACTGTATTGGTATCAATACACGGCCACATGCCTTGTTGAAAAGCAAGTGTGATACGAGTTCCGGTGCCTAATACTTCGACCACCCGGGGTGGTGCTGTATGCTATAATAGTCGTCCTCTACCTGCACAGGCTATGCCTTTAAGTACAATGCTCGCTATTACAATCAGCAGTACCCTTTCATGGGATAACCATGTGAGGTCCATTGTCAAAAGTGCCTCTGAAAAACTTAGTTTTTTGTTTCGTGCTAAGAAGTATTTCACTTTCCGTCAACTGATTATTATTTATAAGGCACAAATCCTACCTGTCCTAGGATACTGTTCCCATATGGAGTGCAGCACCCTAACACCCAATGAAACTTTAAGATTCTATCCAAAAAAAGAGGCCTTCGTCTCGTCAGTGATATTTTGTTTACGAGCTCGCTCTCTTCTCTGGAACACCGCAGATAGGTTGGTGATCTGTCTGTTTTATAAATATTTTCATAGACGATGCTCTTCTGAATTATCATCAATCGTTCCACCTTTAGTGGTCCCTTAAAGACTGACCTGTCGAGCTGAGTCCTCACATCCATATGCCGTCACTTTGGTGACATGCTGAACATCTCTTTCACAGGGATCTTTCTTCCAATGGTAAATCTTTGGCATGCAGCCTGCAGAAATTCAAGAACACCAATTCCGACTTACTTTCCCTCAATCAAGGACTCCTATAATCAGAACCGCAAAAAAGGTTTAATATCTACGCATCAATAAAAAGTGTATACAGCATCACAGGAGGTTTAGGATCGAAGGAGTGGTATTGCACTTTAGGAGGTGATGGGTTTTTCACCCTGCCCTGCTGAGGCAAAACCAGCTCACGTATGCCCACGGGCAGATTTTATGATGTTGTGTAGGCGGCTTAATCAGAACCTCCATTTTCTCAGAATGTTTTGGGTAAGATGTTCAAAGATTATCTCTCGATATTCAGTCCTCCATTAAACACGTCCCATCCTAAGATTACGTGCCCTGTTCAGACTATGACACAGATTAGGTTCCGGATGCGACAAAGGGACAAAGTGACTCCGATTTAAGGGTCTACATATCTTGGCTGTTGCCAAATTGAGTTGAGTGCACAGCACGATGTCGATGACAGTAGCTGTGCTGCGCTCTTCCACCCGCATCGCGCTATTTCAACGCTCAATGTGGCAAGGCTGTGAATTTATCGCATGGCATCAGCTGTGTATGTGATTGTGTGTTCACATTGTAAGAGCAATTGTGCTTTTAATTTTTAATAAAAACATAACTTAAACATGAATGTTACATCACATTGTGACTTTGTGATGTTGCTCAGAGGTATGTTTGACATTACAGATACGTTGCGTCCATGGTACTTGTGCCTATTTCAAATATTACAAAGTTTGAAACTAAACGTTACAAAAATGTATCATATTAACAAGCATTTAATGTTGCTCAAAACATATATGTAATGTTTCTCAAAACATGCATGTAATGCAATGTAATGTGGAATTTCAATAGTCACCTTTTGGTAGGCGAGTAACTTATTCAACTTGAAAAATATAGAAAGAGAACATATATCATGAGCCACACACATCTAACATTCAACTTATTCCATATTTTTTTTATTTGAGATACAGGGTGCAAAGTATGACTGGTATTTCTTGTGGCTACAAGAAGAAATTATTGTGGAGTCTACAGGGCGGCTAAAAAAAGTGACATCAAAGTTGTGTTTTTTCAAATGGATCACCCTGTATTTTGTCACATTTTTGAAGGGGTTAGCAAAAAATAACATGATTTCATAAAAGGTACTATGAACACAACTCTTACCGTTCTCGAGTTATTTCTTTTATGAAAATAATTGGAAACTAAATAAAATCGAAATCTAAAAATCGTCCCTTCGAAATCTGACCATGCATCAAAGTGGTTTTGGGCTATTGATTTCGATACAACCCGTTTCTCAACGTCATACAGAATGTTCAAAAATCATTATCTCTTTTTTATAATTTCTAACAAAGATAACTTTGTTATTTCAAATAGAAACCCCTGTATTCATTTGGTCTGAAAAATAGAAATTCAACAATCTTTCATTTCATATTGGGGTTCCCTATACCTAACCTAAATAGTTTTTCAGATATTGGCTTTTGCAAATATTTTTATTTCAATGTATTTTTCGAATCAAGATAGCTTTGACACGACATTTATTGGAAAGAATTCTTATTGACAGTTCTTGTATTATATTTCCCGCCTCGTTCTCAAGATCACAATTATTGTAGTACACTCTCATCGCACCAGTGACGCCACAAATTTCAAAGCATCTAAAAATTGCTCCCGTCTCTGTCTTCCGCTCTCAACCCAACATTGTATGCTCTGCTCTCTGCTTCGTCATTACTTTTCTTTGTACCGAGAGTGACGCGCGTTTTTAGGTTAAATAGAAAAATCCTAATAAAGGGAAAAACAAACGATAGAGTTCCAGTTCTTTAGATTCATCTGAGTCATCTGACATACTTACCTGTGTAGACATGCATTTATATTTCAGATCAAGATATATAGATAGATATAGTTCATTTTTAGATCTTTTGAGAAGCTTCCAGAAATTTCTAGTTTTCTTTTTTATATTCTATAAGTTTCCAGAAAGTACCACCACCACACCTCCTCCATGGTGGTCGAACTTTCAAGAACTTCACTTGGGTGTTTCCCGTACTTTCTAGAACCTCTGGGACCTTCCGGAGCTTCTGCTATGGTTCATTCTAAGGTTTTCTCGAATTTTCCAGAACATTCTAGGGTTTTCTATCTTATATTCTAGAAAGTTTCTCTCCACATCCCTGTTGGCTAATATTTCTGTCTCTTCAGTACAGTCTACAAAAATCTTGGGCCTCAGTTCTGAATAATTCCAAGGTTTTTTAGAATTCTCCAGAAACTCTGAGGACATTCTAGATTTTCCTATCTTATATTCTAGAAAATTCCATACCACCTTCTGCTGGTTGAATTTTCGAGAACTTCACTGGAGTGTCTTTTCATTACGTTCTAGTACCCTTCCGGTGTATCTGTTCTAGTTCATTCCAAGGAAATCTTGAATATTATAGACCTTTCGAGAAGCTTCCAGAATTTTCTAGTGTTTTCTTTTTTATATTCTATAAGTTTCCAGAAAGTTCCACCACCTCCCTGATGGTCGAACTAACAAGAACTTCCCTTTGGTGTTTTCAGTACTTTCTAGAACTTTCGTGAGCTTCTGTTATGGTTCATTCTAAGGTTTTCTCGAAATTTCCAGAAGCTTCGAGAACATTCTTGAGTTTGTTATCTTATTTTCTAGAAAGTTCCACACCACCTACTTGGTAGCCGAGAACTTCGCATGGGTGTTTTTTCAAACGTTCTAGAACCTTCCAGTTAATTAGGGATGATGATGATTATGATTTGCTAATAAGCGTAGGATTCTAGCCCTCAGCAGTTTGTTTTGGTTCCTTAAATAAAAAAATAAAAAATTGTAAGAATGTTCCCTTTCTCAACATGAATGTTCCCTTTCTCAACATGAATGTTCCCTTTCTCAACATGAATGTTCCCTTTCTCAACATGAATGTTCCCTTTCTCAACATGAATACCGTTCAAGCGGATATCTTAAGAGGCAACATCAGCGCGTCATCAGGAAAGTAAAATTTTATCATTGCGCCTCACATGTTGGGTGTATGGGGATATAATTTTCAAGAGCGATAGTGGAGGTAACGAGGCACTTGTCCGTAAAAAAAATGCGTAGCTGGGAGCGGCAATAAGATAGATTGCTTCTAATCGTAGAATCGGTTTTGCGTCAAAACTAATGAGTTTATACAATTTTTTTTTCTTCCGAGTCCTTAAGAATTGGGAATTTGTCATTTTTTTCATTTGTCAAACCATAAAAAAAAATTTTCTTCAAAATCACAAAACCAAAAATCAGTAAGATTTCCGAATTCTCACAAACGAATTGAATCATTTGTTTCAACAAAATTTTCGCAAAAAAATAAAACTGAACGCTCAAAACCGACTCCCGTTTCATCAAGGGTATTGTTTGCTCTTAAACGATTCGTTTTTCACGTTAATAAAAAACAATTATTTGATGGATATAAAAATGAGAATATTTTTAGGGAAATGATAAAAATGGAGTAGATAAATTGAAAAATCTCAAATTTCTACGTTGTACCGCGGAATACATATTACTTTCCTTCTTTTTCCACTAAACTTGATTTTGGTCGAGAATAGTAGTCTATGTTGACTTTTCTAATTCAAAAATGTATAAAAAAATCGAACGAAGTTGGATGATATGAACCATTGGAAGAGCAAGAGTCACAGCTAAAACTAGTTTTGAAAATATTTAGATAAAATTGCAATTTTCAATTTTTCCAGATAGATATTTGAAATTTTGCAAGTGGGTCTCAAATTAAATTATGAACAACTTTTTCAAATAACTTTTTTATGTATCTTTACAAATAAGACCACTTTTGCCAATTCGTAATAATTTATTCCAAATTGCCGCCATATTGGCGGTCACGTGACGTATGTCAAAATCGATAATTAGGTTTTCCAACATGCAGAAACAATCCCCTATAACGTATTTTTTGTAACTCTGACATTACATTTTTTTTCTAATATGTTGCAATCATTATGGCCCACACTGTAGAAAGATTTTCGGACACAACGGAGTAAATCCACCCTAATTTTGTTGTCACCCATATCGTCGGAAAGCAAAATTAGCCGAAGTAGTACCCTAACAACTAACAAAGAACATTCAGGAATTTCTCTGCGTTTTTCTGTGGATTTTCTGTGCATTTATGTGGTCCTTTGTGATGATTCAGAAATAGGACTTAATGTAAACTAAACATCGTCTTTGTGCTTCATTTTACTGCATTTGTATACATCCATTATTTATTGTGCATTATCACTTTCTAAAAATACACTAGGAACTGTTTACTGGATACGTCGTATTCTATTATTGTATACATCCCATGTATTTGCAGGAAGTGCATCCACTAGGTGAAAAGAAAAATGAGAACAAAATTTTAATGTGTTGGAACCTAGTTTTGTCAGTGTGTTGATTTGAAATAACCAAAGAATGGAAAAATTGTCACCGGTTAATTTTTCTGAATTTTTGGTATGTTCTAGAATTTGAGCTTCTGTGCAAAAGTGTTCATGGGCACAACTCAATGCTATGTTAGTTTTCGACATACGAGATGTTCAGTTGAAAAGTGGCATTTTTTTAACACTTTTATCTATCCATAAATGGATGTATGTAATTATGTAACGGAATCTTTAAATATACGGGTTTCGCTAACTCCACATGAAGTAAGCAAATCAACTTCCGCAATTTATGCCTTTATCAGTTTTGAAGAAGCTTTTTTGTCACTAATTAGTTGCAGATTAATATTTGTATATCCTCTCTTTAAGAGAATATATAATAATACAATATAATGTATTATAAAAGTAAAAAAAAATCAGATATGGATTGAATCAAACAAATTAGAATTCCAAAGCATAGAGTTAATTACTATACCTACCTACCTAGTGGAGATTTCAATGTAAACAACAGGTATAAAAGAAGGCAGCTGACAAATTTTCTACAAAATTTCAACTTTGAAAGATTCGAAACGGCTCCAACTTTCATAACACTCAGAAGTTATGCCAATTATTGATGAACATCTACTACAATTGACCATTCAATTTATTCAACATACCTGAAAATCTGCAAGTTCTGGAAAAATATGCCATAAGAAGAATACCAGGCAACTAATGGGCGACAAAAAACTGGCGAATTATGAATACTTCAAAACGGATAGAAGATATTTTTTAAAAGATAAGAGTGGCAAAATATTTTTTTCTCAACTAATTAGCGGCAAAAGTAAGCAAAGTATAGCTAATTCAATATTGATAAAAGGTTGAAATTGCCCAAGTTGTTTCGCTAACTGCATAAGAAGTTGTGAAACATATATTTTTTAAAAGAGAAGAGCGACAATATCTTTTTTGTCACAACTAATTAGCGGCAAATACTTCAAACTGATAAAAGGTAAAAATTGCGGAAGTTGTTTCACTATATTCTTATGAAGTAAGCGAAGCGCCGTATATTTTTTAAAAGAAGAGAGGGACAATTTTTTTTTTCACAACTAATTAGCGACAAAAAAGCGGCAAATTGTGAAGTAATCCGTTATTACATTTTTTGTAGTTCTCGCTAACTTCATATAGACCTCTCAAGGGTATCCTTAACCGAGTGACGTTGAGTATCTTTCCCAGTTAGTCTCTCTTGGGTTTCTATATTCGAATAAAATACCGGACACGAAGGTTTGTCCGACACGTGCCAGTTTGCAATATTATCACAAGCTTTTTTCGTCATACGGTTATGTCTAGAACTTCTTTCTTCGATACTCTGACGAAAGTTAGTTTATTACCTACCTTAGCTATTAGTTAGAATAAACTGCAATAGTTACTCACCTCTTATGGTGATGCATGTGCTTTCCCATAATGTGTGGTGTGCATTTGCATCGCATCATATGATGAGTTGTAGGTTTATCCTTGCCGCATAACTGATGCTTTTTCCTAGAAATGATTTCTCGCCTTGGAAATATGCTTAGCTCACTATCCAGCTTCGGTTTCCTTCCTCTGTTGTAGTTTGGAGACCTGTAACAATATCACCGGTGCATAGCACTGGTATCAGAGTACATTCAACCGTATTGCTATATAAAATACCTTATTAAGGTTTCTTGTTACCTTCTTTGTGTACCTTTGTTGGGTTGAGACCCATACATATGTATTTTTTTTTCTCAAAAAACTATCAAGAAGGAACTCTTATTGAAAACGTTTCTAGTATATCTCGACGACATAATTGTACTCTGCAAATCGTTGAAGGACCACGTGAAAAACTTGGAGGAGGTATAAGAAATGCCATCTGTTTAGTAGTGTAGTACGGCCACGTTGTCTCTGGGTAAGGAGTAGTAGTAGACGAACAGAAGATCAAAGCAGTAAAAGACATACACCAGCTCCGGAGTTCTCTAGATTCAGATGCCCTGTCGCGGAGACCATGCCCAGAGGAATGCTGACATTGTCGACGAGCAGAGGAGAAGGAATCGACAATTTGTAGTACCAGGGCAGTAGATGATAACTGGAATTACAAGTTCCAGAAAGACCAAAAGAAAGATCAAAAAGAGGAATCGAAGACCGTCATGACAGGACATCGCAAGTTAATGGCCAGCCGTTAAATCCTACTGGGCCCAATGGAATTCTCTTACCCGGGCAATGGGGTCCTGAAGTGTGTGGAGTCATGTTCAAATGGACAACGTTCTTGAATGTCGTCCATTATCTGTCGAAGATTGCTGACGTAGTCCTCATTCTGGTGGCATCCCAAACTTCAGGTTTGGCTGGTTGACTCATTCACTACTGAACGATAGGTCATTACACACAAATGGAGGTACTAGTCCCAGTCTTTTCAGTCAGGAACTACCTCGGACAAGTGAATTTAGAGCTGTGGATCTGGCTTTCGGATGTTCAGCATTTGACACATTTCCTAGAATTGGTTGGACTGAAAATTGCTGCCTTGATGCGAATGCAGCTCCAATAGAACACCGAATCTACATATCCACTCTTTTCTGGAGGGTCTTCTTCATTCCCAGATGTCTTCCAGTGACCGCATCATGGATTTCTTGACTCCTGTCTTCTGTTCCTGATACAACTGTCCGGCGTCTCCTTTCCCACCATTATTTCTCAAAATTTCGTCGCCTCCCTTATTTTTTATAGAACTAATAGTTTTCGAAAAGAAAAATAAAATGAAATTTAATGTTGTGTGGATCTCTTACGGGGTTGGACTGAGAAATATTTATTATTTCCATAATTCACAACAAGGAATCTCCAAAATTTTATAGCATTAATTTAGAATCACCCTGTATGTATTTCAATTTATTTTACTCATGAAATTAATTTCAGTTATTTGACCGACAGAAAGAAATATTGGGTTGAATAACCCCTCCTTTCCCGTCAAAATAATACTGTCGTTAATCTAAATATCTTTCTGCCTGGCTCATCATGCTTTAAAATATTAATTCTTCAAAGCAAGTTTTGGCGGGGTAACTGAAATTCTGATTGACTCCCTTGGTGTTAAATTCAGCCATTCAGTTTTTATGTATATAAATAGATGAGCGTAGTTCCAAAATACTGTTCGATAAGTTCACTTTGTTGTGATATTCTCATAGGATAATTGTACGATATTGTTTTTGTGATGATTTATAGAAATGAGCAGGTTTTGTGGAAGTGATATAAAACTATAAAGTACGATATATTTAGTTTGTTTTGCCATATGTTAGCCAAGAAAATTGTGCGAATTCAGTTTTCGTTCTTGTACAGATGATGAATTTTGTTACCAATATTATAAAAAAATATATACAGGTAAGCATGTATGTACATTCTCTAGTGTTGAGTGATCCCAAAAAAAGTTTTCGTTGTTCATATAAAATGATACATAATTATATTTCGTCTACTGAAATCTTTACTGATTTGGCACGTCCACGATCTTTTTCAACACAAAAACATGATTTGGTGACGCGAAATGGATAAATATAAACTTCTTTGTTAACACTTTTAATATTCTACCTTTTTCAAACTTCAACTTTATGAACTATCGCTCATGATTATGGCATTGTCAGTTTAAATTATTTGATTGTATAAACAACGAATTGAATTTGCAAGTCATCTTTCAACTTTTGAAAGTACACCAACAAATTGTCTTTGTTTATATAGAATGTTGAAACATTTGATCGCTAGGAGATAATTAATTCCTCAACGTTTTTTTAATAAATCACTGGAAATCATCCATTACAAATATATACTAGGGGATTAAATTCAAATATAAAACATCCAATATATTTTTCAGGTTTTTTTTAAATTGGTATTCGTTTCTGTGCCAGTTATTTTCAGTGGCGTAGTCGAAGTATTCTTCTTGACGTATCAACTATACGTCAAGAAGGTTTCAGTTTTAAAATTACAGATCACTCGTTACAAAATTATCAAATTCTGTTTTCTAGTATTGATCTCTGTAAATACCCGACAACAAATTTGGAAAGATTGTCACTGGGAGAGAAACAGTGGCGGTTATTAATTACTTTTATTGCGGACTTACATTGTCTGGATTATTTTTTTGAGCACGACGTTTCAATCGGTTCAATATCTACGATCGTTACCAAATGTATACTGACCGCCAGAGTAATGAGAGGTAATGTATATGGCTTGAGGTAATTAACACGACTACCTGTTTTCCTAATTGGCCATACTTAAGCGTGGTATTGGGAAGGGGCCCTTATCGTTTGTATCCTTCTAGAATTGACCTTATTAATTAATGGTTTTCCACACATTCTAAAATTCTACTCTTGATTGACTAAAAGCGTTGTCATCTTTCCACTGGATTCCAACGTCTTAGTCAAGGAAGAACACTGGTTTGAACGAAAATTTTAAGAGTCCCTACACATCCAAGCCAACAACGCTTTCAGTCACCCTATAGTAGAAATTAAAAATGTGTGGAAAAAATAATTGATAACAGGTCAATTATAGAAGAATACAAATGATAATTGTCCCTATCCATTACCACACTCAAGTATGGCCAATTAAGAAAAATGTAGTTATATAAATTTCTAAATTTCTTCTCATTACCCTGGCGGTCAATACCCACTTGATAATGATCGGATATTTTTTTTTTTTTTTTTTGGCTTTGGTTTTAAACCTTTAGCCAGATCGGATATATTGAACCGATTGAAACGTCATGCTTATAGTATAGTATAAAATGGAAGTACGCAATAAAAGTATTCAATTTACATCATTTCTTAAAACGTTCAAACAAGTGGTGGTTATAATGGGAGGAGGGCTATGAGGCCATGAACCTCCTCAAATAACACCATGATATCGAAAAAAATTTGGCAACAATAGATCTAGGAACACAACAAATAACCAGCCTATTAACGACTAAACTAATAAAATGGTTCAGGTAGAAATAAATCCATTATGTTACAATCATGTGTTATACTCGAATTGGACTCAATCGACTTCTCTAATATTAATGGTCACAACAGTGGTCATATTCAAAAAGTATTAATATGAAGCTCACCGAAAGAGTCGAAATTCTAATAATGAATGGTTGTGGATACAAAGAAAAACGCAGAAAGTGGTTGTACTCTATTCAATTATAAATTTTCCATCAGAGAACCAATTTCACAATCCAATTTAAACAAAATTAAGAAGGAATTCCGGCTCATGTATTTGGCAGAAATCTATCGGAAAATTTGGCGAAACTCTGGCCGTTGCATTAGATACCTCCAAGGCGTTTGATCGCGTTTGGCACCAGGAACTCCTTGCCAAATTTCCATCTTATGGCTTGCCTTCCCTTGCTTGGTTTTCTTTTTCGTGCCAAAAACTATTTTACTTCCCTTCAACTGATCCTGTCCTGGGATACTGTCATTCGTCTCGTTGGTGATACTTCACTCACAACCTCGCTCAGTTCTCAGGAATATCGCAGAAAGATTGGCGATCTGTCTCTGTTTTATAGATATTTTCATGGACGATGCTCTTCCGAACTATCATCAATCGTTCCACCGTTAGCAGTCCCTTCGAGACCGACTCGACGAGCTCAGTCCTCACATCCATATGCCGTCACTTTGGAGATATGCCGCACATCTACTTCCACAGAATGGCAAAGCTTTGGAACTCGCTGCCTCGGGAAATATCACTTTCAGATTTGCTATTTTTTAGATAAGCTAGCCATACCAGTGACTCATCGGTGACCGTGGGATTGATAATCGTTTAGTATGCTTAGTATTCCACTTTTGGCTTCAAAACCCTTCTCTCACCAAAGATTGCCCTGGAAAGAATTTGGTTGATTTGGCTGTTGCATGTTTTTGGTCCATTATATCGCCCATATATTTATCTTCTTTGGGAAAATATTACCTGGGTTACATTCAGAGTTGGGGCTTTGATTTCGTACTTTCGCCTCCAACACTGTTTTGCTAGGATGGACATTTAGTCCTTTTTTCACGCACCAGCTTTTGATTGTGTTTAGAGCTATTGGCATTCGATTGCAAATTACTTCATCATGTCTACCCCTGGTGACGACCATGTCGTCAGCGTAACCTTGAGTCGTGACGATAGCACTCCCTTAGGGAAAACCTTCTGGTGTCATTCTGAATGTCTCCCCCTTAGCGTTGCCACAGTGATTCTGCTTTTCAACATTGATTGTATCCGTCTGATCAGGAAGGCGTTTATATTTCTATCCTCTAATTATTAGGTATGTCGATGAAGGCACAGAGAGCTATTTCTTTTGCCACGTATGTATTTTCAATGCTTTCAGCCAGACATTGTAGAGCATTGTAGAGCGCTGTTCGTTTCTAACATAACAGTCTATTATGTTCTCCTTTGCTTTTAGAAAAAAGGAGGTGAGAGGTGTGATGGGGCGGTAAGACTATTTCAAGGCCATGTTTCAGTGAAGCGGGAAAATAGTCCGTCCTTTCCTTGCTGCCAAAAACATCAAGGCAAAATATACAAATTAAGACATGTTAAGGATCTCGAATGCGGAAAATTGTAGGCGTAGTATTTTATGATATTTTTGTCCATTTAATCACAGGGTGAAATTATAGGTCAGGAATTCAATTCTGTAACAATGCGATTACGTTTGTTAGTTTTGATGAGTAAGTGCTCAACCTGTATACAATTTGGGAGGGCTGAAGCATTATAAAAGGCGTAACTTTTTCACCTATCCCGCAATAGGTATCAATAGGCAATTCCTATATGACACCACGATTTTGTCTTTAATTACTCTATACTTATTTACAACTTTTGCTGCAATTATCTCCTTCCCATGTCCAAACCATATTATTATATGTATATACCTTCAACACTTGGAAAAAATACATTTCTAATATTTTCATTATTATGAAAATGGCTTTCGAAAAACAATATGAGTAATCAGGCTGAATTCACTACTTTTTTCAGTCTGGAAAAAACGCCAAAGAGGGTGGAAATAATTAAGAAAAATAATGCGATGAAAATAACATAAATAGAAGAAATTGATGAAACTTGATCAAAAATGTTGCTCTATGTCTATGCATAATACATTTGATACATATTTTGATTATTTTATATTTACCTTTTCTGTTAATAGAATGGCTTTACTAAAATACGGATTATTTATTTCTTTCTTTCAAATTTAAAAAGCCTACATTGGCTTGGTTTTAATTGATCCGGATTATCGCGACACCGCTGTTTTATATGAAACACGAGTCTTGAAATGAAACATTTCGAAATATAGGTCCACCCTAAGTATCACGTTTTATGTTTATAGAATGAACTGACCGATGATCCAGAAAACATGCTAGAACCTGTTCATTCTTCGAACAAGGAGAATGCATTCAATATACCAGAACCTCAGTTCACAAAGGATGGTGAGTGATTTTCATCTTATATTTCTGATACTCTGTAGCAAGCACACTTTGTGATCTGTTTCCACAATATACCACTTAATTTCATTATCGTTGTTCTGAATAAAAACTTCAGTCAGTTTGTATAAAAGTGAATAGAAAACTGTCAACAGGTTGATTTTTGCACATCTACAGTTCGTATTCTTCTTCGAGGAAGTTTAAGTATTAGCAAGTTTGAATATTAGTCGTCTGTAACAAGGTTTTAAATTTTATTTCAAGTTCATATAGGTAAAATTTATTTCTAGAAGACGTTCCCCTTTATGTGTTCGATGCTTTATCAAACATTAATTTCTAAAAAAAAAAATCTTTGTGTGTTAAAGGCCACCAAAGAAAACTTTGAAGGATGATAAATACATTAATTTTGCACGAAAACTGTTTTTTTATAATTTAACGAGAATACATTTTTTCAATATCTTGAGAACGGCCCTCCAACAAGTGTCAGGGGAGCTATAGTTTTGACAGATCGCAGTGAAAATATAAAAGAAATGTTTTTTTGTATGTAGGTATGATTGCGTATTTGAAGACGATTAAAAATTTTGAAAAATTTTTCATAATAACAATTTTCCATATTGCCATAGTTAAATAAAAGTACTTTACACTTGACCCAATTTCATATTTTTTGACAAATTAGTTTCTGGAACATACAGAACTTTCTTATAAAGAATTACTTTTTTTTTCCTGAAACGAAAAATAAAAAAGTTTTCAGTATGCCGCCCTCTTAAGTGGGCGATGTTTTGTAATTACGATGTAATTACGCGAGGTCTTGTGTCGCGCGTGGTTCCGCGCTCTTTCTCTCTCCCAAACGGGCCATGGGCGATCTCCATACATTTTTTATTTCCACGCTCTGTCGGCACCATTGGTTCGATATACGCGGTTTCTATAAATTTACTTTTGAAGCAATGTTCCTCTCTATGAAGAACACTAGCCTCGCCCCAAAGAATCTGGTGGTGCTCTGCCCAGGCGTGGTCATTAATTCCCGATTTAAATGTTTCCCCTCGTTGAGTCCACTTTTTGTGTTCGGCTATTCTTACGGATAATGGCCTCTTAGTCTCTTGGAAATAGGAATCTCCACATAGACGTGGGATTTCGTAAATACAGTTTTGCTGGATTCTGTTGTTTTCTGGTTTCGTCTTGGCGAGGAAGGTTGGTAAGGTACTGCCGGATTGAAAGCAACTCTTGATATTGTATTTGCTCATGATCCTTCTGATCTTCTCGATCGGAGTTACCCCTAGTGTAAGGTAGGACAAGAACGAGTTGTTTCTGTACTTCTATGAGTTTCTCGGAGTATCCGTTTCAGCGTAGGTCCTTTCTGATGTATTTCATTTCTCCAGTGACTCCTGGTTGTTTTAAATATACATCGCTCTCTCCACTAACGTTCTTACAATGCCGCTCTTTGTGAAATTTGTGTGATTGGAGCCGTGGTTGAGACACTGTTTTGTGTGTATCTTCTTTCTGTAAACAGAGGTTAGGATACCAGAACAGACAATTGTTGTGAAATTGCTTCCTCACAAAGACGAAACCAGAAAATACAACTTAAGCTAGCAAAACTTTGTATACGAGATCCCAGTATAAGAATAGCTGTACACAAAAGTGAACTGAACGAAGGGAAACATCTAAATCGGAAATTCCTGGCCACGCCTGGACAGAGCACCACCGAATTTTTTGAAACGGGGCTAGTGTTCTTCATAGAGAGGAACATTGCTTCAAACGTAAATTTATAGAAACCGCGTATATCGAAGCCAATGGTGCCTTCAGTCAACCGAGCGTGGAAATTAAAAATGTATGGAGACCGCTCATGGATAGTTTTGAAGGGAAAAAAAGCCCGAAATCGCGCGCTCCAGAAGACCGCGTGTAATTACACAGCATCGACAGACCTATAAAAACATCGCGTAACGCGTAACTTCCTAATTTGTCAATATTCACCTGAGGATGATTGCGGAATCAAGCAATTGAAACGTTGTGAAAAACTGAAAGAAGTAGAAATATTTCAACAATTAAGACGATGGACGTCCGAAATGTAAGTAATCAAGTTACTACATCGTAGGTATACAACTTTCAAACAAACTACCTATTTGTTGGGTTATCAAATTCTTAGCGCCGGCCCTGTGTACTTGCGTCGGTTCAAGTATGTCGAACTACCGCAACCGTGCAACCGATCTTCGATCTCCGAATAACTAGTAGGTATATATTATATAATATACTAGGTACTCAGTAACTCATTAACTCAATCCTAGGCACAGGCAGCCCGAAAATCTGGTATAGTGTCGAGAGACTCGTGCCTCCTGCTTGTCTTGCATTTTGTTTTTGCCCGTTATGATATGATACATACTGCTAGGTAACCTACCTGAGGTACCATTTATGTATGTAGGTAATATTGGAAATGATTACTATTCTAGAAGCATTCACGGCAAAACTTTTACTATTTTAACGGGTTTTACTCCCAATAAGGCATCTCAAAGAATATTTTAGAAATACCGTATTCCTATTCCTAAATGCTAAATGAGAACGGCTTTTTGCTTTCACAATCATATTGAATGTATTGATATTGATGACTCCGTGACGGGCGTGACGTCACCGTAGAGAGGTCGTCTACCGTCTAGAGCGCGTGTATAGAATCCAGTCAGCTGCACGGCGTTGCCAAATTGGCATTTTCTCCAGGTTATTCCATATATCATAAAAATGGAGAAATATAACTTAAGAACTGTGCAAGCATGCTAAAAGTAAAGAAAACTGTCCAGAACTATATTTTTTTTATATCATTTGTCTATTCAATCAACTGAAAGGTTAATATATTGCTATTCTGCCGTGCTAGGCCCATTGGCGGCAACTGACATTCTACCATATTGCGGGAAAAAGAGTTTTGAATTTCAGTACATCTTGAATTTGAACCAAACTCTTTTTCCCGAAAAATAGTCAAAGGTTAGTTAGGTACTGCCATGAACTTAGCATAGCTGTATTGAAATCTGTGAAATTGGAATTTATGTAGCGATGTAAAGGCCGATTCAGATATATGCGTGCCCACCCTGCATTTTTGACCCTTCATAGGAAATGCATACTTCCCCATCGACGTTTACACTTGTGCTTGTCGGCGTGCGTGAAAAACGACCATGTTCTAGTTCACACAATGAAAGATTCAGTGAAATATATGACCTTGTAGAAACGCAAGTGAAACTAGTGAAAGGCACGTAAGATGACGTAAGTGAATGGTGGTGAAATTTCCGGCACATGGGTCAAAAATGCATAAGCTTGTAAATTGCACGTGTTTCATAAACCCTGCGTGGCACGCATGTATCTGAATCGGCCTTTAGTATTTGTATATTATTATCTATTGCAAATTGAAATCACAGAAAGTGTTATTCGTCAAAGCTATCGCTCTTTTTTATAGATAGTCATATCAGATATTCAATTTATGATATTAGAAGTTGTTTTAATGTGTTTGAATGGGTTTCTGGTATATCGGCTATTTTATCAAAATAATTGAGTCATTGAATGAAAACATATCCGAAAAGATTTTTAATTTGACAACACTGTTAGCACTTAGTTGTGTGATTCAAAATATCCAAATATGACTTTTCTGTCCCTCTACTTTAAACTCAAGCCAAGGTTGTAATCAATGCAAGGTTTATCAAACTTAATTTCGTCGACTTTTGTATTTTTGCAGTCTTTGGGAAGATTTATATTTTTTTTGGAATGATAATATGACTTCAAAATATTTATCTACAACTGCGGATGATTCATTTGAAAAAATATTTTAATTCTTTCAGTTACAGAGTCACCTTTCATTGCGTTAACTGCCTTGTTTCGAAATGTCATGTCATATTGTGCACTGACGTTTACTCGTATTGCTGCAGTTTTAACGCCCAATACACATGTTATTAATAATGTGATTTTTAACATGAAATAACAAGTTTTATACATTCCCAACAAACCATTTTAGAATAAGAAGATGATGATTCGACACTAATCTATTTCATATTGTTTATTCCATTTAGAATCATCGCCGTCAACAGATTCTACCATTCCAAGATCTAGACCAAGATTTTCTCTACTTCAAGAGTTTGATCCTTTATGTGCTAGTGAGGAAACAGTAGAAGAACCTCATGTAAAAGTATCTAATGTAAGTACCCATTTTCTGCTCTTGAAAAGTCACCTTACAGAGACCTGAGCTTGATGTACTACTACATGCCAAAACTAATCCTTCAAGGGCTAAAGACTAGAGAGGTGCTCATTCAAATGTTAACTTAGTACATTTCTCCAAGTACCTATCGGTAATGGGAATTGAAGTTGGTATAAGATAAGACCATCCTGAAAAAAATGTAGAATGATGCATAGGAGTCAAAATTCAAGAATTCGCCAAAAGAGGTAAAATGACTTAGAAATGATCATTGAATTGGGTCTCAAACAGTCTAGTTGTAAGTTGAGTGGAGAATCAGGCAATAGTTAATGGAAGGAAGGCTATAAAAAAAATAACAAATGAATTTGAATTCCAATCTTCCGCAACATCCTATACAATAGGAATTTATTGTGCAAGGATCCAGTAGTTAGAAAGAAACGTTTGTCCCTTTCATTCATTGAATTATAACTGTTCAAGACTTGTTACAATAACTTCGCAAGTGCTTTCGTGTCAAGGAGACAACCATAATGGCTAAGTCTGGTACTATCTGCAATGCTGTCTAAACTTTTGAACTGTACTTGCCATCCTGTCCAGTTCAAAAAACATCATGACAATTTATGCACTCTGTATTTATGAATGTGTGGTATAGTTTTTCAAAAATAAAACCACTCATATCCTACTCGTAGCACAAACGTGAGTTTCCCAATACATAGATTGACAATTACTAAGAAATATATATTATTATTATTATTATTATTATTACGAATTATTATCCATATAGACCTCAGCTAGTGACATATTTAGGTGCCCCATTTTCGCATACAAGCCTCGAATAGGGTTGAAAAGTATATGGATTTGGAGTAAAATGAAGATATTTTGCTACTGGAGATAACATATTTTTTTTCCCTTGTGTTTCCTAACTACCGTACGAAACTGCAGAGGGTGATTCGTTAGGTGGTTTTAAGAAAAAAAAGTTCATATGAACATATCTCTGGAATTGCTTCTTTTCTGAGATACAGGGTGTTGAATTTTTTTTTTCAACGCCCTGTGTCTCAGAAACGAAGCAACTCCGGACATATGTTCATAGGAACTTTTTTCTGTCACTATCTGACAGACTAATATTCAAATTTCCTTAATGGTATAACAGTCAGTTAATAAATCTCAAAAACAAACTACACAAGAATTAATTCAAGAACACTGACTTCAAATATGGACCATTTTTTTTCTTTATAGTTTTTTCTCTCTTTTATATAGGATTTCTCCGGAGATGCCAATTCCATCCAGGAAGAAATACTATTAGAGGCAGATGAAACGGAAGCGGAAGCTGTCTGCGTTTGTGTCTTAGCCGAATCGACAGAATCTACTCCCATATTGACAGCTTCCGTAGGAAACATTGACGTATTCATTGCAATTACACCAGAAAAAACTATTCAAGAAGTTGATAAGAATCAATCTCATAATCCTCCATCAGAAGAAATAATTCATCAAGTTGAATGTGATCAAGTTGATGAAAGTATATCCACTGATGAGACGATAAATATAAATGGTAGCAAATCTGACATATTTTATCCAACACTGGAGCATCCAGAAGAACATAATACTGATGCTGATTCTAGTCAATACCTTGATACTCTAAGCACTACTATAATAGTTGATGACCATTTTCAAAGTTTCAAATCAGTTGATCAAAAATGCGAAAATTCTGAGGAAACCTTCGAAACTGATTCAGTCAGATTAGCTGCAATACATGCAATAAAGTCAATGACTGATGCTACAACAAAAAAAGTGAGTATTTTACAGGATTGAAATGGTTTAATTCAATTTATTTAAATACATGATTTGAAGCTCTATTAAAATCACATGACATAATGAATAAAAAAAAATCTGATAAGTTATGTCTATTATTATTACATTAGGTTACAAGTAGAGGATTTAACACCTACTGTCGTTATCAAGTGTGTGAATGCTACAAGATATCTCGAATACTTATTATTTAGCCTGTGCCATTATCATGCAACTAATGGGGTGTCTCACCAATGTTAATTAATGTGATAGCATGTCTGTTCAGAAATAATTAAATCAATTTTGGAATTTTCTCATACACCGATTTCAATTGGGTTTTCTGGCGAGTGTTATTTTTTATGACGGGTCTTGGCAGACAAGAGTTTTATTGAAATTTCAATTGATCTAGTTGAGTGAAGTGGCTTCTACACATTCCGAATCTCTATGCTCAGTTGACTGAACACGTCACTATTCAGAATATATAACTTATAAACTTTCTCTTCATACCAATGTTCTTTTTTGTGGATAACTTTGGCTTTTGACCATGCGATGCTATGCTGGTTCGTCCATATGAGATCTGCTATTCCCGACTTCGATGTTTCTCCACTCTGAGTATTTTCCTTATGTTCATCGATTCTCACATTTAGTGGCCTCTAAGTTTCTCCAACATAATCCATCCCACATTCACACGGAATACGGTAAATGCAGTTTTTGGAGTCACTATTCTCGTTGGGTTGGATACGAATGAAGCATGTTCGGATGTTGTATCTTATCTTTTCCGAAAAACTTCTCACCACATATCTTCACATATCAGGCCTATCTAGGGCTTTTTATTGATCTGAGAGCAACACAAAATAACTGTCTAATTATGGAAAACTCTTTTGTGACTTCCACCAATCATGGGTTTCATATTCTGAAGAATATCATCATGGAACATAATATCAGTGAAAGGTTCTGATCTGGAAAAAAACTTAAATTATGAGTGGTAGTAAACAACTAATTGGATATATTCTTTAACAGCTTCTAAAGTAAAATTTTTTTCATTATTTGTTAGTGTTTGCTGAGTTTTTGTTGAGTCAAGAAGATATGGGGTCATATGATGTTCAAAACGCCTCTTGAATTTTTGCAGATGATTTGAAGTTATGTCAGTTTTGTCAAAGGCTTAAGTATTGTTTGGTAATCTTCAACTAATCTTCATTGTTCATTTTTTTTTCTCTGCTCAGCAATTTTGAAAAGTTTGGACCATGACTAAACGAAACGTTCTAAACAGTCGACCAGCAAATCCCATCTGACATCATTTGGCAAAACTAGTTTTTTAATTGAATCTGTAATTATCTAGAGCATACTCAATAAACAAAAATATATTCCTTCTCCAAAGTATATACTGGATGAACTACAACCACTTACCGGAAATTATCAAGTGTGCTAAAAAATTATATTAATGGGCTCAGATTGCTCTGAAATTTTACAGGTGTTTCCACAGACTAGTACACCCATCATTTTATTTTCAGTATTTGGTCATAGTTCACCCTGTATAAAATAGGAATTTTTAGAAGGATTTAAAAACCTGCTTACTTCATTGATGCACCTATTCTGAAACTGAATAAATTGTTTCTGTTAACCTGTAGATAATGTCTGACCTCACAGAAAAAATGGATCAACAGCAACAAGAATTATCGGAATTAAAGTTACAATTAAACGCCGTTAAACAAGCAAAGGCAAGTTTAGAACTGGAACTTACTCAAAAAGACGAAGTTATCTTGAAAACGCAAGCGGAACTCATCAAGATAGAACAAAGTCACAAACAAGAACTGAAACAACTTAAAGAGGAGTTGAGGGAGAATTCAAAATTGATTCAGAAGGGAGGTTCTAAAGATTTACAGGAAGAATTAAAAGAGTGCAAGGCTAGGGAGGCCAAAGCCATAGCTGAGTTGTCTCAAAAATCAAAAGCAAATTTGAGTTATGAGTGAGTAATAAAATAGTTATTTGATACTACATTTACTATAGTAGTATATATAGGTTTTGAATTAAGTGAGAAAATTATAGTATCTGTTTTTATCAGTTTCCGAGAAAAAACAACTTCTAGCCTCAAAATTAAAACAGGATTTTGCCAACGGAGTTTGTCCCTTTATTCTGGGACACTCTGGACAAGCTTTCAATTGTATTAAGAACTTTACAAATCTTTGACCTAATTTGTGTCAGGTCATTCAACAACGCCCTCTTATAACCATATATATTAAAAAAATAGCCATACGTTTATGTTTTTCTTCAGGAGGTCCTTGGATCAATATGAAAAGCAATTAGCTAAGGTTTTGGCAGATCATAGTAAGGAGGTGGAGGAGCACGAAATAACCAAACGACATTTGGCCAGTTTGGAGCTGGCATTCTCTGATGTCCATTCGTAAGTTGATACATGACCATTAAGGACCATAATATATTGAAATTTTAATTCGTAGCAAATATGAGAAGTCCAAAGAAGTTATTCAAGGGTATGTAATGAATGAAGAAACTCTAGTTTCAAAATTGGAACTTGCTCTGGCAACAAACTTAAAACATGAAGAGAAATATGAGTCTTTAAAAACCCACGCAAAGAATCAGATTGATAAGTGAGTAATAGAGTATTTGCAGCTTCATAGTTCGAAAAAGTATTCTGCCCAATCTGATTGGATAACCAGGCTTGGAACAGAAAGATTCACTCTTTGAGCAGTGCAATAGGTGGCTGTTAAAGAGCAAACATTGCTCGTTATAGTGTCATTCATGCTTGTACTTAGTTCGGTTGCAATTCAATATTCGGTAGGTCATTATAGCCTGGAGAGTAGTTGTTTTCCAATCGACTGACGTCTATTTATCCAAAGTCACAGTTATTCCTTCTGTCCTGGTCTACAGCCTGGGTTTTTTGAACAGTTTGAGTGGAATACTTATAGTTGCCATTTTATTCCTTCATTTTCGTAGTGTAATCATATGAAATGTGTTGATTTTTTTAACACCTCACCAAAGACATATAACATTCATCAGAGTTCTTGAGGGTAGGTACACTACAAAAGCGATTTATTTAATTAGGCAATGTTCCAAAGTTTTGCGTATATTGGAACAATGAGTCTTGGCAAAGATATGTTACAGATTGGGTATGTGGATGATGTATTTTGTGTTTTCTATGCAAAAACCAGAATATACTACACTTCCTGAATAGTGTGAATTCTGTATTTGAGAAGATGGAATTCACGGTGGAGATGGAAGATGATGAATGGGTGCCACTTTTTGATATTGGTAGTTAGGAATGGAAATTTACAGAAATTCCAAAAATAACACAAATATATTCATACCACCACATTCAGCACAATAATAATAATGATAATAATAATACTCCCTCATAACCAATCGTACCCAAGTGTACCCAAAGGCATAGCCTATGCGGGTAGAGATTAATAATTTTTGGTGGCGTGTTCACCTCTCCGCTGTAGGAAAACCTTCCTTGTTCATATAGCGTTGAACTTTCCACACTGGATCGACTAAAGACAAGAAATTTCAAAAAATTAAACACGATACACTGCTTACGAGGTCTGAAATATATATTTCAAAACGCAAAAATTCATCTTGTACTAAGTAGTATGAACAATCTTCAAATGTTACTAGGTAATCCGAAAGACAAAATCCCAACTTCAGATAGATTAGAAATTTTTACAATTAGCTGTCAAAATTGTGAAAATTCGGTAATTAACCCAACCAAGAGATATACGAATATGCGTTTCCATGAACATTTGGCACCATAAAATTAACATTCAAAATTCAAAATTAGTAAAAACAGTCTATGATTACAGGAAATTAGATTTTTATGAAAGCATTGCTATCCACAAAAACGGTTTGAGGTCTTTGCTGAATAACGATGATGGTCCATTCAATTTTAAACCAATTGAGTTGAATAATTCACATTATTGGCATGGTTGGGTGTGAT
Source organism: Chrysolina haemoptera (assembly GCA_958298965.1). Classification (NCBI taxonomy): domain Eukaryota; kingdom Metazoa; phylum Arthropoda; class Insecta; order Coleoptera; family Chrysomelidae; genus Chrysolina; species Chrysolina haemoptera. Next base: position 10,478,240 of record OY282596.1, on the reverse strand, counting down.
CATACCTGATCACTAAGGTATGAATAAGACTGGTCTAATCATTTGCTGTTATTTCAGTAAACGCTACTGATGAAGAACTTGTTTATGGAAATGATCATCTAGGAATTTACTTTGTTTTTAGGTGAATTCTGAGTTTGTGAGTTCCAATGTATTTTGGACTTCATATGTGGGAATAGTATTCTAGGACAGGTCAGGTTTATTACTGATTGTAATACCGTGCATTGAAATGGATGACCATGCAATTCAGTCAATCAATGAATCGGCTATTCTACCACCAGGGGTGGTGCTGTAGATTTTTTTGATTTTTTTTTTGCAGAAAAGTTATTGCACCACCAAAAATCAGCATGACACGTTTAACCTGCATGTTATTTTGCTTAATAGTTTTCGATTGTTGAACATTTTTTATTATTCCGTAGATCCAATAAGGAGATATTGTCATTGAAAGAGCGAGATGAATCAGAAATAAACAAATTAAGGGCCATTATTAAAAGACTGGAGATAAAGTGTTCTTCACTAGAAGTGTCAATTCAGCAGAAATCAGAAGAGTGTGAACAGCTGGCGGCTCTCTGCGATGAAGTCACCGGACAGAAAGTTTAAAAGCGGACGTTTGTTCCGAATGTGTATAAATAGATGAATGTTACACTTGTCCTTTATTTGTTCACAAGAGATACCCAGGGGTGGTAGAATATTTATATGTTTATATATATAGCATTAAATTTAACATTGGAGTACATAAAATAACCAACATATGTGAAAAATCATCACTAGAGGTATACGATTATAATACACATTACATAATCATAAAAATTCATAATTGTATTCTCTTGCATATATAAAAAAAATATTGATTATTTCACAATACTATGGTGCCTCTCAAGTATTCAAGTTTTCTTTATTTGTGTTCATTTTCTTTAGAGTACATTTCTTTGTATTGATGAATATTTTGAAGTATAAGTAATTTTTGAAACATCATTATTATGGTATATAATAAAACTTTAATGTCGACTTACACATACTTTGGTTTACAAAACTGCGACAATTGTTTCGCCATACGTTGGCTTCTTCAAGCAGAAGTGTACTATGTTTTCCTAAAATGTAAAGTTGAAAAACTAGAAAAAGTAGAATCTACAAATTAACTTGTGGTACTTGTCCAGGGCCAGGTAGCTCAGTGGTTGAGACTGTCGCGTTTAAAACCATTGACTGCTGGTCGGCTAGGTTCGAATCCTAGCGACTACAAATTTTTATCTGATGGCCCGTTAAAAGGTAAGACCTCTTTAATCCTTAGCTCGCACAAGTTTCGACTTTTGAGGACTGCCGTTCGTAAGGGGACGACAGCCGGTTAACGGAAAAAACAATTTTAACAATTTTTATCATGAATTTTCATAAAAATTCCAATCCGTTCAAAAGTTAACAAGGCATGGGGGGGTTACTTTATGGACAGACAAACAGAAGTATACTACTTTTTTTTAAATACTTCAACTGAGAAGCCTTTGTATAGCAAAACAATTTCCGCGGTGTTGTTAAACAAAATTTGTAAAAGTCGAAAGTTTTATTATAAACATGGATTTTCATCAAGTATTGGCTACTACATCGATTAAAAATCAGTATTATCGTCAACAAATAGTGTACCAAGTAAACAGTCTGTCCATAAAGTACCCCCCTCCCCCCGCCTTGTTAACTTTTGAAAGGATTGAAATTTTTTTTTGTCAAATGGTATCTCATAAACTACTCTCTAACAAAAAAATTTTGCCATTTTCAAAGATTTTTTGCTTTTGGGTGAATATTTTTGTATTATTCTACAAAAAAAAATCCAATCTGTTCAAAAGTTAACAGGGTGGCGTTACTTTATGAGAGTTCTTACATTATGCACTGCCATGTTGTGAATAGATGTTTTTGTTTGAAATTTTGCTGGCTTATAGAGAATTGAAAGTCGTTTCGAATGAAGTATTACTCGAACCCCTCCCCCACCCAGGACATTTAAAAAAGATTTCAACATGGCGGCCCGAAGCCATTTTGAAAGAACTACCATTTGACAAAAAAGAAAATCCACTCAGGTGGGGGGGTTAGTGTAGGGACAGACTCTATTTGTTGTACAGGGTGGGTTTATTATTTGAGAACAGCTGAGTCATTCAGCTTAGTTTCTATTTGAATACTATTCTTGGGCAGCGTTTTTGTATAATAATTATATTGTTAGCTTCCAACGAATGCATCCCAAAGTAATATACCATATTATTTGATTCTAAACCTGCACAGAGCAGCGTAAAATCTGTTGATTTTGTGATAACTCTCAGAGCGTAAGAATATCATGCATTGTTCTATATTCATTCAACTGATATTTCCATTTCAAGCTGTAGTCCAGCTCGATTCTCAGAAACCTTGATAGAGTTAGTATTGTTACACCATCTGACACTGCATACTCACTATCAGTTGGCTTCATGTAAGAGATCCATTGAAATTGTTTATTTTTTGTGGAAAGTGTTTTAATTTTTGTGTTTGGTTGAAAGTTGATATCATCCTACATATAAGTTTCTACTTCTTCCTACATACAAATGAGTATGAAAGGTAAAATTATTTGATTCTAATACTATTTATGTTGATTTGTTAACACCAAGTGAGACAGAATGGGACCGACAAACTCTACTCTGATACATTTTAATTTTAAAATACCTTTTCGTTTCGGTAATTACTTGATAAGAACTTGTGTCAAGAAACATCAAGAATTAAGGAATGCCTTTTTGTCAAATTTTCCTACATTCATGCGTAGTAACGGCGATTCTAAAATATACTGAATTTTTCAATGCTCTTTTCAGTGATCATATACAAGTCAAGTTTCACTTATGTATATCGAATTCAATATAAAACGTAGGAAATTACCCAAATAGTAAAAATATGTCGGTTGTAAGTACTAGACACGTATATTTTTGCAACAAAATATCAATATTTATCACTTTTTTTATTCATATAGCGAAAAGCTAGATTTACCATATATTTGCAAAAAACCTATAGTCTGGTTTACAGATGCTTTTTGGTGACTTCATTCAATTTGTAATGACATAGAAAAATAATCAAAAAAGTAAGGTCCGCTCGCAAAAATTGTACAAGTTATGAACAATTCAATAGAAAAGGGGTTTGGTTTTTCGTGAATATCTCAAATACCATTGCAGATATCGAAAATCGAAAAATATATCCAAAGAGCAGGAAATTTCCTGGCACTTGATAATTTTAATTGAGCGGTTAAAATACGGGTGAAAACGAGTGGTTCGGTTGAGCGCGTGTCACCCAGATTACCTAAACAAAAACAATTATTTTTATGAATTATTGTTCAATTTACAATAAAAAAAATCAGGTGCTTTCCTAATACAACCGCAATTTTTCTGTTAGTTTTGCTTTTATTAATTTACAATTTTTTACAAGTTGAGCATTGACATAAAACCCTGATAATTAATTGTTAAATCTCAATTTTCAATTGTTTTCTTCGAGCTATTCTTCGAGTGCTCGAGGAACGATCCTCGTTGGAAAAATTAGAAAATTGTGATTTATATTAATTAATTTGTATTTTTTAATATTAGAAGACATTGAAACATTAAAAGCATCAAAAATAATATTTTTACAAATTATTTTGCTTTTCATTATAAAAAGCTATATGAAAATTATATTTTGAAACTCATTACTCGCATTGTTTAAATAATTGTTATAAACAAATGCATACTAATGATTTTCAAGGAAAAAATTGCTTCTTCAAACAGTTATTACTCAAAAACGCATTTGTTAATTAACAATTTTTTCATGCAGGTAAATATATTAAGGAACCATATTTTTTCAAAAATCATTATTTAAATGCTCTCATATATTCTGAAGAATTTTTTTTATTATATTTTATTTGTTTATTTAATACACATATTTGTCGGTCGTACACAAAAATATGAATTTGGTACAAGAGTATATCGAAAATTATTATGAAAAGTTCTTCAAGATTATTAATCATGTTCAAATACGCAATCATGCCTATATACAAAAAACAAAAACATTTTTTTAACTCGCCTGATACTTGTTGCAGAACCTGTTAAGAAATTAATTTTGTAATAAAAACTGGTCAAGGTCACATAGGCAAAAGGGTGGCAACTGGGCGATTGTGGAAACCATCTACCATCTGAGATTATCCTCTCAATAGGTCACCACCAGCTCTTATACTATAATTTTTTGTTAGCACTCTAGAACATTCAACAAATATTAAATCGAAAATGTATCTCACTTTTTTATTTATTCAAGAGATTTCTTGCACGTTCTAGGTAATCAAGAATTAGACTGAATTTCAGCTCTCCTTGTCCATTATTTTTAATGTAACTTTTAAATGTTTTCATTCTAAATTATTGAGGCAGATAAATCAACAGCCTTACTGAACTTTGTTCGAATTAATGTAAAGCCTATAATATATATGTTATATATGTTACATAATAATATTTTTCTACTGGCATAACTAAAATGGCATTTGGCGTACAGATATGTACTGTGCTAAAGGCCGGTTTTATAGGTTCCAGTTAACTCCAGATGGACTAACTAATGGTTTAGAATGTGAATAACATTCATTAAATGATTTTATAGGGTCCTCATTCTAACCATCAATAAGTCCATCTGGAGTTTTTAAACTGAAGATACAAAACCTGCCTTAAATGATCGATCAATCGAAGATTCACCATCCAAACGTTCGTAGAAAAATTAGGGTTTATAAACTCCTTCAGACACCTTTTTATTTAACACGAACTCGAAATACTCATTACTAAAATGAAGTTCTTCTTATACAGGATGAAGTAAATAATTTTTTTAGAGAACTGCACAGCACAATATGAAACTTTAAGTGAATAAAGTTGTTAAATGAGCTTTCCGTGAACGCGAACACATTTTCTTTTGAGCACAAATCACATTTCGTTTGAACGATCTATTAAAAAAACTACGTCGAAATAATGCCCCAGTATACACCGTAATCAACTAAAAATAACAGACCGCGTGCTGTTATGAGCGTGGAACCACGATCAACCGTAGAAATTGAAAATTGAGCGTATTCGAAGGTTGATGAACTGAATAAACAATCACGGATTGCTCTGAAATTTCAAGGGTGTGTTTCCACATGAAAGTCTAGTACACCATTTATGTGAAGAAATTGTGCCTACAGAACTACAGTTTGTGAAATGACATCTTTTCATGTTGGTACCATTGACCCTGTAGCAAGCTGTGCTTTTCGTTTTATTTGGACTTTTTTACGAGTTTTGCATGGGAATTATATCAGTTGCTTACTTCAACATCCTATCATTTGTACACAGAAAGTCTGATCATTATATAACTACCATATATATGACAACAATGGCTAGTTTAATATTTTCTATGGCTCTACATTAATGAAATGATTTTTTTGTCTGAATAGTTGGCGTTGTGAATTCCAGAATGAAACTTTTAGTCTAACTTGTTTTTTTTTTTATTTGGTAGTCATGTATATTTTTGGTAAATAGTTATAGTTTAACCAGAGCGCGATATTTAATTCAACACTATGTTGGTGCAGTTGAAATATATTCCGGTAATAAAAGATACATGTACAGAAGATGTGTATTTTGGGGGACAGTACGATATTGCCTGTGAATCTGGTGATAAAAAAAACTGATTTTCGATTGCCATAATTACGAACACGTGGAACTTGAGTTTTAAACAGTTATCGGTAGATTTTTTTAGTACGAATGGATTTTTTTTTCTACAGCTATAAATAAAAATGTACATTTCGAGTGTGTCTTTGATTAGGAAACCTACAACGCAATACAGATTTTCATTTCCGATGGGCTAGCTGTATCGAAATGTTCATTTCCTACGACATTCATAAGGTTCTAGACTGTTTTCATGTAAGAAATTTTATGGTGATAAATAATGAGAGTTTGATCGATCAAATTAATTCTATTATTTTTCTAATAATTTTCAGTGGAAGCATTGCACAAGTGACAAATTTTGAATTTGTTTGTAATTTCGAAATTACCTCTTTTAGACTCTAGTGCCTTAAATTGCAAATGAAACATTTAAAACATTGGAAATATTTATTTAAATTAGTCGGAGTTTGGCTCTGTCTGTTAATGAAGGATTATCACGCGAGAGATTCGGATTCGGTTTGAAATCCTGATTATGTTACTTTTTTGTAATGAAATTTAATCTTATTTAGTTTTCATAACATATCTCAATATTTGTATTTTCAAGTATCAACTATAATTTCTGTCAATCATCTATCCATAAGCTGTCCAATTTATCGACTTCAGGTAAAATTTTTCCAACTTATTAGTTCTCAATGAGAGTTAATTACAGTTGGTCCAGATTTTTCATAACTTTGAACAAATGGGGTTTTGCCAGTATTAAATTTGGCTGAACACAATTTTCTAAAAGTTGGTAGTTGAGTGAAACTTATACTGTCCATATTTGATGAAAAAACACCTTTTTTTATTCTGGAGCTAGTTTTCATAAAACAAACCACCAGTATGATCATTTCTCATTAAAAAAAAACTTCTTATATTTTTGAGTTGAGCATCAATAATTTATCCAAAATACAGTTCTGTACTGTCTCAACCAACATTGTTTCTTAACCTTTAACATAGTATTGTTAAATTAAATGTTCGCCGCCCTGTATACATTGGACTGTGGACACTGTAAAACACTTGAGAAAACTTCCATCTCTGATCTGTTTGTCCAATAAAATGTGATCCAAAATTTGCTTAGTATCTTCTTAATGTATAAACATATTTTGTAGTACATTTGCAATCCTTAACATTCTCACGGGTTAGTTACTTTCCAGGTTGCCACATGTTGTGTTTCTAGTAACAGTATGAGTCACAAGGACTATCTAATTGAAAGATTCATTTTGAAAAATTGCCTCACAGGAATGATAAACGAACAACAAAAATCAAAGAAGGGCATCAGATATATTGATTATTTTCGTACCATTTCATTATAGTCTTGCAAATTCCACACCTTTGTTATAAATGTTAACATGTAGTCATCGAAATACAATATGGGTTATCAGCAAAGTGGCCACTCTGTATACAAGCCTGTAACAATAAAATGTAAATATAACAATATTTAAATGAATAAATTCTTTTATAAAACTTCGAAGCTTGTTTTATTTACAAATACTTTTCTGAAACATTTCAATCCAAGTGTTCCTGGGAAATATGTGAATGATTTTTGGTATTCTCGTAACACTTTGTGGAAAGTTGATTTCATGGATATTTATAAATCTTCTTTTATGGATATATTTATAGGGTCAGGTAGCCGAGTGGTTAGGAGCGCCGCTTTTCAATCATTCTGGCTGCCGTTCGTGTGGGTTCAAAGCCTAGCGAATGCAGAATTCTTTCTGATGGCCCGAGGAAGTGCTTAGAATCGCACGTTGAAAGGTAAGGACTCATGAATCCTTGGCTCGCGCATGTTTCAACTTTTGAGGGATGCTGTTCGTAGGGGGACGACAGTTGGTTAACGAAAAAAACAATTTTTATGTGGATAACTTGTTTGCCATTAGCATTTTGATAATACAACCACTATCAAACATTTTTTCAAACCGTTTGTATTGGTTTATCCGTCCAGCTGTCAAATTGGGATAGTACTCAATCTAAATAAGGCAAACAGATCTTACCTAGCAACTATAGTCATATTGAATGTGAAATATTTGGAACCTCCGGACTTGTCAGTCTTGTTACAAACAATAGTTATTAGAGATGAAGTAGTGTAATAAAAATGCACTTATCTATCATATTTATTCAATACAGTAAAATAGCTACAGAGAAACCAATTTCATTATGTATTTTCATTATTTTAATTTTGCGCGATATGCTCACGTTGAGTCCCTTATCACTGGATGTATTTTTTTTAATAATCTTTATTGAAAAAATAAAAATCCGTTGTCGGAAATTGCGCAACAAGTAATTCCGTCTACAACTAGGTTGGTTTTATTGTAATTAATTATTTATCTCTACAAGTAACATTTGACTAAGTATACGGCAAAGCTGTCTCTGTATATTTTACTCTGTCTTTCCGCTAAACTGTTACGTCTTCTCTGGACACGGAACTCTTTATTTATATCCGTAGCCAACTGTTCTCGACTGTTCGATTATAGGACGGTTTATATCGATATTGCGAACTTTGTCATCATTTCCGGCGTATGGAGCCAACCTATCGAAATGGACGACCCTATAGTTCTTCCTCCTCGGGGTGGCTTATGGATTCGATAGACGAGCTCGTTTCTCCTCTTCATGATTTTGTTTGGTGCTTCCCACGAGATCCGCACACCAGTTATATTTCACGGCGACATTTTGGATTGTACAGCCAAACCAGGTCACCAGCCTGAAATCCTCCAGCCTTGATGTCATAGAGGTTTCCTTAAGATGCCTAAAAATACTAGTGTAGCGACTCATACTTGAAAAACTGTGGGATCAAATCAAAAGCGAGACATTCACCACCTGGATTAATGAGAAAACGAATACTTTCGTGTATCGCCCCCAACGATTTTCTTAGGGTAAGTTTTCAGGAATAGAAGTTTCAAACGCGGCGAGCGAATATGAAAATGATAACAATATAACAAGTGGAATATACAGAATTACCATTGAATTAATTGTTACTGATATCCATTTTCTGAAACACTATATTGAAATTTTGGCGAAATTCAACTAAATGAAACTACTGATAATGTATTTCCTGTATATCATATATGAGTTCAAATTCAGGTTCATGAAAACCTTCCAATACTTGTCAATGATTGAATCCTATGAGGACATCATAACCGATAACCGATTAGAGAAGCACACCACGAACCAGTCCTTGACGTTAGCTTGGCAATTGGCCCAGTAAAATCTTACTCACTTTCTGCAGGTCTTCGTCACTCCCAGATGTTCTCCGGCGACCCCATCATTGATTGTAGTAGTGCGTCTCTCTTATTATTGTGGTATTATCGTATCACTGCGTTCCTTGTTGCTCGCGTAGATTTCTGTCTATACCCCAGATGAAAAGTTTTTGATACCGTATGTAAAATTAACAAGGGGACAAAAAAGTATAAACGAATATATAAAAATAATAGATCAAAAGTAGAAAAGAATATAAAACACAAAATCACCTATTGCCGATATTCGGGTCAAGTCTGTTTCCCATCAGCAAGATTGTTACCATAGCAAGACAATTTTCACAGCAAAATATATCTCAATTTTGTGTATTGCTTTATTGGCAGGAGATAATATGGCAGCAATATCTCCTACCGATATTTTTTCATAGGGATTCTAATAGAAGTTGGAAATCCACAAGGATAATATGCAAGCAGAAACAGGAGCTATAAAGGGATTTATATGTATATATTGTAAAATTTATTTATATAAGAATGAGGCGAGAAAAATTTTATGGGGTAGCGAATATTCAGTTGGAGATGGATTAACAGTGCTATTGAGTTCAATTACTTGTGTCGTGATTGGATCCATTGAGAAGGTAAGTGGATCAATAGATGAAGATGTTTTTAATGTCGACAAGTTCATGGATAGTTTGTAGTATTATCCAAAGTGTTAATTTGGTTTTGAAAAGCGAAAACGAATTTAAGTATTTGATTTGATCTGGAAGGGTGTTACATATTTTAGGGCACAGAGATAAGTGTGACATCTTTGTCTGATATCAAGAATTTTGGCAAGGTCATATAACTGGTCACTTGGAAAAAGGTGGTTTTTTTCCATAAATAATCTTAAAAGTTCTATTTTGAATAACAGAGAGGTATTTGAAGTGAGTGTTCATTGCACCGCCCCAAGCGATAATTCCGTGAATGATATGAGAATGGCGTAATAAATTGTTTTAAGGTGCGGAGTATCAAAATATTTCTTGAGATACTTAAACTTATAAATTATTCGGTTTTTTCACTACATAGTTAATATGTTCATTCCATTTGAGATGGCAATCGATCATGATGGCTAAGTATTTCATTGTCAACTGTGACGATATTTGCACGGTTTGGCCTTGGTTTCTGATGGGAAGTTTTTCATAGGAGGGTATTACCCTTGAATTGTAACTTGTGAATGGGATTTACTTCGTTTTTTTTAAAATTAATTGCCAGGAGCTTAGAATTGAAGTACTGTATGACTATATCTATATCTCTTTCCACTTTCAACTTCAGGTTCGTCCAATCATCATCGTCATAAAAAAATTGCAGTATCGTTTATTTGACAGCAGTTTATACTTTTCGAAATAAGAGTACGGTTTTTTATTATTTTTTCGAAGATTTTGAAATGGTGGAAATAACCGATATGGGTCTATAATTTGACATATTCTGTCTTATATATTAAAATTTTGTATGCTAATAAAAATCCCAAAATGGGCCAAAATTGAATGCCCAATGAGCTTTTTTTGAAGATAAACTTCCCACAGTTAGATTTCTGAGTTTATAGACTGGGAGATGATGACAGATTTTAGGAGACGATTTTTTCGTTTGTACTTTTGAGAGGATTGAAAGATATGACAGTGCTGATGAAAATGATGGAAAATTTGAGCGGTCCCCGCTTGGCTTTCATATAGAGAATTCTATTTTTATTTTTATAAAAAGCCTATAACCCCACTTCGGCATTCACAGACCTTATGCCAATTTTTTTCATGAACATTTTCATGATGAAAACATTCATATTTTCAATTGGCAGCAACGAGAAAATCACTGAAAATTTTCATTTTTTGTATATATATATGATATAATATAAAAGCTTTCATCATAAGATGTTCATAAAAAAATTGGCATAAGTTCTGCGAATGCCGAAATGAGCTTAGGTTTTTTGTAAAAATTAAAAAATTGAATTTTCCATATGAAAGCCACGCGGGGACTGCTGAAATTTTTTATCAGTAGTTTTATATCTTTCAGTCCTCTCAAAGGCATAAACGAGAAAATCGTAACCTAAAATCTGTCATCATCTCCCAGTCTATTACGTTTTTGCCTCTGGGAGAAATATTTTATTAGGTTTTACATACCCTAAAAATGAAATCCTTGTAAATCACTTTCACTTCCCACCTTCTCTTCCACTAGTGCTAGGGTCCGCTGGCACAGCCAGGAGGGGGCTTTGAGGCTGCAGACCCCCTCAAGCCCCTAAATTACTACTGTTATTGATAACACTCGGATGACGAAAAAAAAAAAAGCTCTGATAACTGATGAATTGTATGTTCAACCCCCCTAAACTGAAATTCTGGCTACGCCACTGCTAAAAAGTACGTATCAAGTTTGAACTCAGCTTAGCGTAAATAAAATAGTAAAATCGGCAATGTCGAAGTACCCTTCTCTCGCGCCCAAGTGTACACGTAAGGTTAGTTTGTTCTGGTTTGAGCAGACTAGAAAAATTCTCTCAAAATATGTATTTATTTTCTCGTGCCAAATGTCTGTGTGAGGTTAGTTCGTTTTCATCAGAGCAAACAACAACGGAGCAAATTGAATGAGAGCAAATTTGTCGAGAGTCAATTGTGTGAGGGTCACATGTTCGAGAGGATATAGTGTGAGGGGAAATTTTCCGAGAGCAAATTTACTGAGAATAAATGACTTGGACCCGCCTACCCAGAAGCTGGATAACAGCAAACATACGCATACCACTAAAATGCCAACCTCTATCAGGAACCTGGCGCACCTATCAAAACAGATAATTAAACAAATTACTTATAATGCACAAAATGAAATGAAAGTTGACTTTTTGTAAAGAAGCTTTTATATATAGACTACTGCATTAAAATTTTTGGTTTTTATTAAAAGTTTGTATTTAAAAAGATTTTTTACGATTATTTTTCAACATAAGATCACTTATTGTAGAGTAGATGCCATGAAACGAAACTATTATTTAAATGTCAGTTAAAGCAATATTTAAAAAAATCCTCACTATGTACAAAGAGCACCGTTGAATTTTGGATATAGAAGTTGGCCATTGCATGACTTGAGGCAATGGGTATTCTTCGCAAAACGGCAACAACTTCTGTGCTGAGATTTAATATGTTACAGGCGATATACCTCTGTGCAATAGTTTCAATTTTATTTAGTATACACTCGACGGTCGGTCTCAAGTGAGTTAAATGCGTGACATGTGAAGTAAAGTGCGCGATCACAGAAAAAATGACGAGGTGAGCACAACAGTTTTTCATTCATAATCATACTCTGACAGTTTTTCAAATTGTGTTTTGTTGCAATAGCGATAATATAAAATCCATAGATCTAGTTGATCTGACTTTGGTTTATCATTTTCCAGTCATGTCAGTGACGTTGGGCATCTCACAAACCGGGTTGAGACCTAGAAATATACTCGGAATATCCCAGATTCGCTGAAATAAAATCAAAATGGTAATGCATAACAGGTGCGGCATTTCGATTCTCACAACAACTAGTTTCTTTCTAACGACTAGTGTTTTAATACTGTATACACCAAAAGTATAATAAATAATAACTCTTGTATCATTGATTATGTGGACTTCATGACCATAGTATCCAAATTCGTTTTATATTTCATTGAAAACTCATTCTAGTTAAAGTGTAAATGTGTTAATATTTTTGGAAACTGAACAAAAAATCATATTTTTATTCCTAGTATAAAATAAATGAAATTCGACGAAATCGAAGTACTCTTCACTCCAGATATTTCCACTATGTGGAAAACATGAGGCAAACATCTGACAGAAAATAAAACTACCTCCCTGGCTAATACCACGACAGATATTGAATTGCACCTGACAGATATTGGTGCAACGTTCTTCCAAGAAGACCCAATTGCAGTAGATCATCCTACATTCGGCTGGGGATGAAGAATAGTTTTAGTGCTCGAAAATTACAGGGGGTCTTTCCAGTAAACAAAAGCTCTTAGGAATGTCGTTGAAAAGATACACGATTCCAATAATAATAAAAAAAATAGTTTTTTTTTTCTTTTACGAATTTTTTTAAGATTTAAAGAAATGACATTTTTTGTGCGTGTTCAACCAATGAAAAGGCTACCTATAAATATTTTTTTGATTTTATTGCGATGTTTTAAAGGGATAAAACTCCTCTTCCATTTTTTACCATAACTTTTTAACAAAATAAAATGTCTCATTTCGAAAATATCTATTGAAAAGAACAAAACTTTTTTAACTCTTGTGCTGTTTCCGTAAAAGTATTAGTTTCTTAATAAACAAATAAAATATAATAATCGTGCATGGACGGATCTTCTGTGAATGAAATCGAAAAAATCTAGTAGGCGGCTCTCACGTTTTGCTTGCACAAATTATGACTTCAATCACATTATTTTAAAATTATGCCGCTTGTTTTAACTTTTAACTTAGGCTTGCACCAGTAACATGTGATTTGTTTTAATAGAATATCAAACTCAAAATAGAAACAAAACAAAATTATATGTATCACAACAGAGAAAAAGACAACAATATCAAACGTATCAGAGTTATAACAACTGCTCGAAATGACCACCTCCAACCACTAGACAGGAATCGTTTTCGTCTCATAGATTGACGCAATATTCCCGGTTTGTTTTGGATTGTCTCGCAGCATGCAATGATGCGATTCCTCAAATAATTTACACATTCAATGGGGGTCGTATAAACCAAGGACTTAATGTGACCCCAGATGCAAAAGTCCAAGGGTCTAAGTCTGGAGGAGATCGAGGAGGCCAAGGTTGAGGTCCTGCTTGGCATATATATATATATATATATATATGGGGAAAAATCTCACGGACTCGTTGAATATGGTAAGGATACATTTTTCAGATCAGTTTATTGCCAACATTTAGTGTGTTAGCAATTTGCCTTGTACTTACTTAATACCGGACGATCTTCTATCATATTACTTCCAGTGCCACCGATCTCATTACTCGTAGATGACCACAATCAGTTTATCGTTTTTGAGAAGTCCTTCTTTCACATAAAAAATAAATAAAAAATCGTGTGATATGAGGTAGCTCGCGCTGAGTTTACATATTTTCATGGAGCCGTTCAGCTTCCAAAGAATTTCCATTGACACGACCATACACAAAACGCACATCGGCCAGTTCAGCGTTAGTGTAATTTTTCATACTGAAGATTCAAAAGACACAATTGAACTTTCAACTACCACATAAAAGTTAAATCGAATTGAACTATCAATTACCAGATAAAAATCAAACCGACTTGACAAAAGCCATCTACTAGATTTTTTCGATTCCATTTTCAGAAGATACGTTCATGCACGTTATTGTATGTAATTTTTGCTTAAGAAACTATTACTTTTACTGAAACAGCACAACAGTTAAAAAAGTTTTGTCACAAATTGTTCTTTTCGACAGATATTTTTAAATAAGAATTTTATTTTGGTTAAAAATGTAATTGGGTTTGCATGTGCCAACTCTTTAAAAAAGATCGCAACAAACTCAAAAAAATATTTACAGGGAGCTTTCTTCTTATTGGTAGAATACGCCCATTAAATGCTATTTCTTTAACTTTTCAACAATTCCATAAAAGCAAATATTCAATTTTTGGAAGCGTGTAACTTTTCAAGGACAGGCCTAAGAGGTTTTGTTCACATGAAGCCCCCCTTTGATTTTCGACAAGAAATCACCCTCTAAAAACTTAGGCACTTATTTGGAAACACCCTGGGTAAAAAACATTATTTTTTTTTAAATGTAACCACCAGAATCTGTTCCTTGATTGAAATGACATTCACTATGTAATAAAATAGTAGGAATAAATTAAAAATTAAATTTTTCACAGCAGATGCATTTTAATCGAAAACCGTAAAGTTGTATTTTTCCCAACACTTACTTTAGGACTGAAATTAATAATTTGAACGTATCATCATAGCCCTCTAGATTAAAAATCAAATATCGAAATGAAAAACATATGGTCACAAAAAGTAACAGTTGTATTCAGAATGTCATATGGAGACAAAAAAGGTGAAAATATACCGAGTGTCTCATTTAAAAATCGAAAGTTTATATAACTTCCGGTGAGACCGGAAGTCGCACGAATCTGAGTCACTTGTCAAAAAATGCAGTTTTATGTCTGATACAGATCCTTCGAATTTCATTTCAATATGTGCGAAACCAAAAAAGTTATAGGGCGAGCTACTTTCTGTGGACATCCGGTATACCTTCTAAAATTGACCACGTTGCTTGGGAATGCCGCAGCTGATATTGACAAGGTCGAGTGAAATTACATATTGAATGTGTATTCGTGGAGATAATACGGGTTTCATTAAACCTAGCAATTCGCTAATAAAATGTATTATTTTGCCGTATTCAATTCTTTGATACGTATCTAGAGCAGTGTGTCAAAGTTGGCGCCAAACCAGTTCCGAAATGTATTTCATTCCGGTTGCGCCTCTTGAAATTTTGCTGGCACTTGCATGCATTTATATACGCAAAGTACAAGATACCTTTTAAATGTTTTCTTCAAAAACTGAACTCAAATGTTTTAAATTTTCTTTAAAATCTCAGTTAGCGAAGTGGCTCTTTCTTGTTCTAGAACGTAAAAGACTTTTTCCTACGACCACGACCACATAGGAAAGTAACGTATATCGCACTCTATATACCCACGGGAAGAGGCTTATATGCACAAGCGTGGGAAATATTTTCCGCACAGGTGCTGCTCAGTTCAAGCTCAGGCTGCGTCATGCTGCGTGATGTAAATACGCATTCTGTTCGTGCTCAAATCAGCGCCCACACTATCCGAGCTTTGCTCGTTCGGTGCTCATTCGGTGCTCATGCGGAACGAATGCTCTAGAGAATACGCACCTATAATCGCATAATTTCTATTAAGGTTTACCGGTTTCAAATATACAACACTATATAAGTACACTTTTAGAGTACACGTTTTGAGCAATTATTAAAGTGACAGTAGTGTGAAATATTGTAATTCAGGTTTGAAGTAAAAGGAATGATAATAAACAGTTACAGTTTTTATTTCAATGGTACGGAGGAGCAAACAGATTTTCCTAAATATCTCGACAACTGATCGATCAATTTGAAAAAGAAAAGAAACACCGACGTGTAGAGATAAAAAAGACCTTTTGCAGGGGATGAAAGGGAGCATGTTCATTTTCTGATGAAAACTTGTCCCCTTCGATACATTTGTTGACGTGTCTCAGGATTTTTTAAAAAAACACACACATTTCGAAAAAATTAGGGTGGGAAGTCCTGAAATGAACACCTTGTATAATTCCTATTTTTTCGATTTAGGTACCTATGAATATCTAAATTTTCTTTATGATATAATACCGACGAGATCAAAATCATAATTAGACATCTTTTTTATTTTTGATAATAATTACAGATCAAGATACACTCTAATACAATATATTTTCATATCATTATATGGGTCCAATTGGCTCAGTTGGTAGAGCAGCGAGAGTAGATTTCTGATGAAAAGTTCGCGGGTTCGATTCCAGATTCTTTGTTTATTATGATACTGAAAAAAATTACACTTTTCAAAAAGATTGCTTCAAATATTTTGTATTTAAGAGTAATTATTAAAAATAAATGAAGTCAGAATGGTTCTCAGTGGGACCATTCATTGGATTTTCTTGGACATATGTCAATAGGTGTATCAGCATCTATATTTCTTGAGTTTGTTTTAAACAAATCGTCGGCTCAGTGCAAGAAAATTAAAAAATAAGTTGAATTTCACTAACCACTTCTTGCGATACCCTCTATCTAATACTTTAAGTCATCAACTAACTACATTATATTGGTGTATAGTACTTACTAGTTCTATAATTTGAAAGATACTATTATAACTTGAATAGTTACCTTACAATAATTTCAAATATTATTTCTTGCACTGAGCCGACGAAAATCGATTTCAGAAACCCACCAACAAAATCAATGAAGACCTAATATTTAAGTAGAAAAAAGTTCTTGTTCCTAATAATACTAATTCTTAAGTAAATTTTGGAAATAAACTAGGTATGTCTCTACTGGCCTACTTGATCTATACCCTATGTCATGTCTATCTATCTAATCGCCCGTTTTTTTTTATTCTACTCATATCAATGTACTTTCTACAATTATGAGATTCGTTTCAGTTTCACTGAAGTAGAGAATCACTCAACTACGACAAACTAGTTTTGGTGTTTTAGGTGGGTTCTTTTTTTTATCCTCTATCTCTATGTATCACTGAATCTCTAATTTTTGTTCATTCCAAATACATAGAGTTTCCATACCATTCATTGCCTCTCAAGATGTCTGTTCTCTTATGAAAATCATAGAACATGCATTCATCTGAGACATTATGGGCGAGTGCTGTCAATAACAGCCTGTCATTGTCATTTTCCATTAGTTAAGTAAGGATGCAATGATGCGATGCGATGGATCCATCGATGAATTTAAAAACTTGCCCAATGAATATAATACTGAAATGAGAAAAACAATCGGTACATGCATGGCCGCCCTATCGGATCCTTGTGCTAAAAGTAGACTAATTTTATAAAACCCTGTTATTATATCATCGAAATAAAAAGTTGAACCATGCGGCCGAGTAAAATGTTTATTCACGCTTTAATAACTGAACAAATATCAGTAATTTGTCCATAGCTACATAACGGTGCGAGACTTGAAAAAGTGGTTCGACAAAAAAGCGTCAATAGCAGAGGTCTTTAGTTCAAGTTCGCGATTTTATGAGTCGTTGAGTCATTCCCGTAGCTTTCTTCACGAATATGAGGTCGGTTTTGTTTTACTTTTTACAGGTTGTATGTATGTGCCTAAAAATAGAGAGTTGTTAGTAGGTATACGAAGAGCTAAAAAAATGAGGTACGTATCTGATATAAAATCAATTCTTGAAATTTCTGAGTACCAAAAGGAACCCAAATAGACATTCAATATAATACTGCTGAATTCAGTACATAGATGTATAATTGAAATATGACCTAGAGATTGCTTTCTGCTTGAGAAATGATTGAATGTGAATCCCAAAAAAGATAAATACCTATACCCCAGATGAAAACTTTCCGATACTGTATGTGAAAAGATCAGAAAATAAAAACTTGCTATTTTTAATTATCCCAAAATTTCATTCGAAGCTCTGTATACGAATATAGGTATAATTGAATTCTTAGCATCCTTTTCAAATGGCATTTTTAGATATTTTGCCATTTTTGCCACTTCATAGTAATTTTTTTGCAAAAAATGGCAAAAATGATCCTATTGGTTCGTTGTTCAAACTATCACATAAATAATAGTAATAGGTCTTTATTTTCCAAATATGCGTACCTACAATATAAGAGGAAAAACGTCGAAGATCAGATGGTGAAACGCATTGGTATACGTGTTATTATCGTATATTATAAAAGTAGTGAAGTGGTCGAGGTGTTAAGAGCGTATGCTCCCAGGTTCGATCCCTATCGCCACCACGGAGCTAAAGTGGTTTGGATTCCACTTTTTAAGCTGTACGTCCCAGATTTTCCTTGCTCGAACAAGACCTGCTTCTGAGGGGTTTTTCTCTGTAATAACAAAATTTTAACAAGAAAAATATCCTTCAGCAATATCTTCTATATGGATTGTTTTAGGTTGCCCAGCAGTTGAAGTTATCTCCCAGTGAGGTTCAAAAAAAATCAGCACTTTATATGTGTATATGTCGGAACAGATTGACATTTGCCAATATTTTGTTTTTTATTATTTGCATTCCGGATATTTTTATTTATTCTTACAGTATTTTGAAGCTGAATGACACATCGGACTGCATTAACAAAATAAGTACTTAGCAAATCAGGATGAAAAAAATATTGAAAATTTGGACCAATCAGCTTTTATTTATTTTTTCTGGTATACAGCGAACTTATTCTCTTTTTACTGTATGTACGTATCACTATTTGTGATCATTTAGACAATCAGATGTATAAAAATCTTTACCTGGTACATATCTGATACATATAATTATCGATAATGAAAGACTTATATCGTCACAGAAATATGTAAACATAAATTGACAGACATTTGAACATATTATTTCATTTCATTTGAAATTTTCTTGTCTCATTACCATCACAACGATACCATGAGGTAATGTAAATCCATCTTCCTTGTCATATTATGTGAGTTCAATATTTGCATCATTTCAAGAAGTTAACGTTATTAAAACGGCACACTAGTTCATTCAGAACATCATTTTAATACGCAACTACCGGACCCCGCATACGTTGTCCCCATCATAGTAGCTATTGATTTTTGATTCGTCAATATATTTATCTGCTGGCATGTCATAATGACATCGTTATGGCAATGTATTTCAGTTTCATTATATTATATTAAAAAAAGCCGATATTGAAAAACTGCAAGAAACTGAAGGGTACTAATAATATCGTTAACGACTCAACCGAAGTACAAAGAGAAGAAAATAAAATATTACGATCCAACAAAGCTTATATAAAAGGAAACAGGCTATACACAATTCAGGAACTCGAACCTCGAGAAGAAGAAGAAGAATACGAACCTCCGAGAGCAAAAAGTAACCCATCAACTCCAATAAGAGAAAAACATACCCCACGGAACACTGATAACAAACAGCAACAACCAGTTATAAAAAAATATAGAAAAGCCTATAACTTCCCAAAATACTCCAAAATTTAAATAAATTACCAAACCAGGTAATATAAACAAGACTACACTCAAAAAAAACTAAGAAGCTACTCATCGAGGACAAAACATATATATATATATATATATATATATATATATATACAGGGTGTCCCAGAATAAAGGGGACAAACTCCGAGGGTAGAATCCTCACTTCATTTTAAGGCTGAAAAATCCAATAAACATATACCCTAAAATGAGTATTACCCGAGTTACAGGGCGTTGAAAGTGACACAAAACAGTATATTTTCCATAACGGCTTAACCTATCTTAATGAAATTTGGTATTTCACTTAACAGCATTTAGTTTCATATTTCAAGGCAAATCATGTGTTTGTAACTCCAAACAGGGGCGTACGGCAGGTGGGTACCCCTACTCGCCCCTACCCAACTTTCACGCCACTGGATTAATATCGATTTCGTCTTCTTTTTAATAATCCCCGATATTTCCTATACAAAAAAGGAATACATTTCGTTTCACAAATATCAACGGTTTTCGAGATATTTGAAGTTGAATAAGTGCGTGCGTATCAAAACCTTTACTATTTTTGAAAGGAATGTGATGGTAACTATTTATAACAATATAACCAACATATTTCATACCTTGCAATGAGTATAAATTCAAATATTTCGAAAATTGTTGGCATTTACGAGGGATTTTGTTCACAAAAATTTCCCGATATTTAAAACTTACATAGCCACTAACAAAATAATCACTAATGAGTATCCGTATCACATACGCACCCACAACATTTTTGCAGGAATTCTAGAGGATTTAATTTTGTTATGTATAAAGGACTGGAATGACTTGGGTTCATTTTTCAACTGGACCTGAATTTTTTGAAGATAAAAGGAATTTTTTTATAAGAAAAAACTGGAAAATTCTCAGTGAAGATTCCGTTAACATCACACGTATTGCAGCTATCAATATAAAATAAAGAATAATTTATCACCACTCAGTCCTGCCATTAAAATCTATTTTTGTTGTTATTATTACTTTTATAATAACTGATAATTATACACAAAAAAGATAAACCACTCCTACTACAGTGCCTATGGTATTAATGACGATGATTTTATCATCCGAAGAAGAGGTGAAACAAGTTCACTGAACTTGGTGAATGGAATTATAATATTTTTTCACTTTGTTAGTGCTGGTTCAAACTGAATGGTATCATGCACAGGTCACCAAATAGATTTATATGTTTTTTTGCCATTTCATTACAGCTGGTGAACCAGTTCAAACTCAACCAATTACGATTGTAGTAAACCTTGAAAGAGTTCTAGGACCGTTTCAGTCTGGAACTGAAACATTTTATAATTATTAAGAGACTCAGACTTAATCTCTCCCTTCCATTTCATCCCCCAATTACTGGGCGATTCTCGAGGAATTCAGTTTTATGAAAATGCAAACTTTGGAATTATGCCTTTTAAGTTCAGTTTTCCCATTTCTTGTATAGAAATTACTGGTATTGGGTTTATAGCTTAATTAGGACAGCATGGCTTCTGAGATTTGGATTTGAATTTCTGCAGGCTGTATGCCTCAGAAGCAGTGAGTTCCAAAGCTTCACCGGTTGGAAAAAGAGTCCGTGAAAAAAATGTATTAGAATTTCAGATCTATATTATGTGTGCCCATGTTCATTTTGATTTCTCTATCTACAGTTCTCTACCTAGCCCTGTATTCGTTACGAGACTCCATAGGCTAGTTTTTATAACTCCCATGAATCTGGGAGCTTTTGGTTTTCTTCACCCAGCGTTGAAATCCTGAGCCTTGACGAACTTTCGCAATGGCACATTATGTGTACTGATGTTTCGTCTTCTGTCTTCTTCCCGACAGAACATGCTTGGCATTTCTTCTGCCAGACCGATTGTACTCATATATTTGTTGAGTCTACAATGCCATTTCAATGTTCGATATTTTTTCACTTCCCGTCAACTAATTATGATTTATAAGGCACAAATCCGATCTGTTCTGGAATACTGTTTCCATATATGGAGTGCAGCACCAACACATACATTTAAACTTTTAGATTCTGTTCCAACGAACAGCAAAGCTTTGGAACTCGCTGCCTCGAGACGTGTTTCCTGAGGCATACAGCCTTCAGAAATTCAAGAAGAAAACTAATTCCTACCTACTTTCTCTCGGCTCATCCGATGTTTTCTGAACAATACAGTCTTTTCCTTTTTGTTGTAACCAAAATTTAAAATAAAAAACTGAAACTGAATCTATGTGATCCCATGCGAATGCGGACAACGAGCAATTTCTTATTTTCAGTGGCAACTGATGATAGCCTATAAATTTCTAATATATACAAATGTTTCACCGATAATATTCATATCGTTACAGGGTGTTTCCGAAATTGAAGCGATACATGAAGTGGGAAGTAGAAAGTGACAAAACAAAACGAAATGAAAGAATGCATTTTTGTCGAAAAAAAAAAAATATTATAGGAGATATTGAATTTTAACAAAATTTTTTTGGTAATCACTGATCAGAGGTCTACACAGCTTGCGCAAACCGCGCTGAAATACGGCCAGCGGGTAGACACACTGTGACCTGGAAAATCAAACCATGGCCTCCCAAAACAAAGGTAACTGAAAGCGATTTTATAAAATTTCATAAAAATTTCGGAAATTTTTAATTGCTTCAAAAGCGAAAATTCTTGCCATTTATTGTTGAATTATGTTCCATATAACAACACTTTTTGTTAATCGCTCCAATTTTAGAAACACCTTGTATATACATACCTACAGGAACAATCGGATCTAATTCACACTATAGATAATCCAACGTAGCTGTGGCTGTTAGGCCTTCAGAAACTAGGTATATAGTTGATATTAGGAAATTAATGAAATTGGTGAAATTGTACATCTCTATAACGAATTCTTATAACTATGAATTTAATATATATAAGTAGAAATGGAAAGTAATGAGGATTGAACAGAGAAAATAGTGGATAGTGCGAATATGAGTTTTTCTTGACATGGAGTAAACAAAAAGGTTTTCGGAGCTTTACGACTATTGTTTATATTGAAGAAAAATTTAAGAAAATGAAATGATTCACATATTTGTAGAAAAAAATACTGTATGAAACTCAGAAAAAAATGTTTTCTTGCCTAAGCCCATTACTTTTCAGGCTACCGTCGAATAAACATCATTCGGTTAGGATTGTTTCTTTTTATTAAAAGGCAATGGCAATGAAACGTTTATTGCACTCCTAATTATCAAGCTGTTCTTTTTTATTCCATTCTGCAGTTCCCCCAATTCTTGAATTTTCATACTTCGGCAGTTGTCAAATTACTTTAATGATGTGATGCTAATATATAATTGAAATGCTCTATTTACTACACACAATACCGATTCATATGCATAGGCAAGAGAGTGACATACCACCATTCTACAATGCAATGAACACACAACAAAAATACACTCATCACCATCAGCCATAGCCTGCTGTAGCTTTTTGGGAAACGTGGCGTCGAGTGGGCGCCAGTTCTGAAAAATATGTATACAGCTGAAAACGAAACCATTCTCCATTGAAAAGGAAAACATTGAAAAAGGAAAAATCCTACGATAATTTGTTTTTGTAATATCTAACAGAAAACAAATGCATGCCACGCTGGACGTTGAACTACCTCTGATATTCATTGTTACGATATTGGGGTTCGTGGCTACATGAAATACTGGAAAGTTTGTGACTAGTGAACAATGAATTCCAATAAATCGATTGTACGACTCGAATATACTAATACAATAATATGCCTACTCCATTGGATACTAATTATACCTGTATACTATAACAACTGTAAACTTTACTTTCAAGTTCAACTTCTCCGTCCGCTCGAATCGCCTTATAAAGTCCGATATAATCATGGAGAATTTCTGCCGCCACGAGAACGCCTATAATCATCCATTTCAGAATACATCGTCAAGTTCTAGAAGCCCTGCCTGTGTTCCTCACTCCGAAAACGGACCGATCGTGACGTAATCCAATTCGTTCTTGCCGCCGCTTGTTTGCTAAGTTCCTGGAACTATAATTTGTCGCTGCGCAATTCACCATGCAGTGGCGTAGGATATTTCGTAACACTGCCCCCCCCCAATAATTTTGAGCGTCCCGATCAAAAGCTACCACTTCACCATGATAGGGCTTTTGTCGTTTCAAAAAAAAGGGCTTCGTTGGATTATGTAGACCAAGACGTCGATCCTTTTCAGTCTTTCCCACAACTGTGCTGGTTTTGGAGACCCCTCTCCTTCTACGGGAATTATACAGCCAAACTCGGTCGCCTCCTTTGAATCCTCCGGAATTAGCTTTCAAATCATGACGAGCTTTGATTCGGACTGATTCGTGGGTTATCAGCAAGCTTTCCCTAAGTTTAGCAGGATAGTCCTTTACATTCGTTTCTTTGGAGCTTAGTGATCTGAACATTGAGTGGCGTCAATCAAGCTTCCCTTCCAAAAATAATACTAGCCAGGGAAAGTTCCATTGAACTACTGACAGCTGCTCTGTATGCCATCAGACATAGTGGCAGGTGCCTGTCCCTATCTATAATTTCTCTACTAGTTTTCGTCCTCACTTCCAACGTAGAAAGTCCTTGATGACCGGGTTGGTTTGTTGTTCCTGTAGCATGTGTGCGGTAGTCCACTCGTTCCTAGATGATAGAGCGGAAATTGGTGTTCGAGAAACGGGGTTAGTTTTCGAGTCCTTGTGGGTAAAGAGTTGTTGTGATCGAGACCTCAGCAATGAACCGCAGTTGAGCTGGTTATGTTTCATATAGCCTTCACTTATAGCATCTCTTGCTCCCAGCTTGCGGAACTTCTCCATTTAAGATCTTTTTCTTTTCTTCTTGGATGTACGAAAATTTATCAAACTCTCGTTTATTGGACGTACAACATGGATATCAAATACGTCCAAAATAAACACATGTACATCAGATATATGTCCAATGGACGTACAGCATGGATCTTATGGACGTCTGGAATGAGCCAAGTACGTCGCAAATGTATATCCAGTGGATGTACAGCATGAATCTTCTAGTTTCTTCCATAAACGCTCGGTAAAAGTCCACCAAATAATAGCTGTCGTAATTGGCCCCTTGTTCTAAATATTTTTTGTTACAAAAAATAACAAGTAGCATGTTGATTATTTTGGTATCACCCGACGGTTCGCCATGATTGAAAACTGTACCCTTCATCTTCATTTTCCGGAATATTCTGAAAAAAATCCCGAATTTTCAGAACGGAGACTGGTATGGTCTCCAAAACTTTAACCAATAAGATGATTGAAATAATAATACCTCGTGATCACCTACCCCGAGGATGGTCTATGAATTAGAACAATGAGCTGTATGAAATTGTGTCCTTATCCACATTCATACTATATGTTTACATTCCGCAATTTCCATGTCCTTGAATGCATCAAAATGTTTATAGTCATGATCCAAAGTATGTTGGGTCACAAAGGATTTCAGAAATTGGACATGGGCAGTGTGCTCTATGAACCTTACTTTCATGACCCTTCTAGTTTATCCCACATACTTCTCGCAGTCCGTACAGCTAATACATATACATAAGCATATATCCCCGTCTTTTCTTATTTGTCTGTTCATTCTTTGGGAGTACCCTTGATCTGTTGTAGTTAATGCGAAGTTTTGTATACCACCCTCCTAATGAGCTAGGATTCTGAAGATGCCGTCGAAACTAGTGGTTCGTGTGGGATGAAGATATATTTAATATTTAGAAGAATTTTACTCTCTTTGCAAGTCGAAGAGTTACGAAGAGTGTTCTTGAATTTATATTTCCTAATCAGTTTGTTCACCAAGTGCACAGAATAACCGTTAATCTCAGAACTTCTCGAATGGATGTCAATTACACTGCATATTATTATAGAAACAATTTTTATTTTTCAGTGTGCCTCGAATAACTATACTTCTACTAGCGGTTGCTAGTGTCCGTTCTCAAGAAGAAGCTCACTATCTTCGAAATGCCGTGAGAGATTTACGAAAACTGAATTTGAGACAGACTTTGGTCAGAGCAGATACCGCAATGGTTTCTTCTTCGTCAACACAAAATGCAGAAGATACTGCACAGGTTCCTGTGGATAGAAGAGTACAACATGACACCGAGGTAGGTGAATCTGTAAAGGTCGGTATCCATTTGTTGCATATACCGTATCGTATCACCGTATGGTTAAAACCGACAAATCGTGATTCGGGTTGAAACGGTTACGCATGTCAAATTTGGGTATGGTCCGTATATATCCTTGGTTCTCTGGTTAGTAATTTGGCGGTCCGTATATACCAAATTTCTGAAAATTCGGTGACTATTTCCTGAAACTTCGGTGATTTATCTGTCATCAGAGCAACCGTACGTTTTCCTCGGTAACTCGGAAACCGCTTGTCATTTGTCAATTGGAATCATTTTATTGAGTGCCAGATTTGAAACTTTGGATCAAAACTCTAATATTTTCCCAAAAAAGGTCTTTGGGTCTGAAAGCATTACATTTGTTTTCATTTTGATACGATACGCTGCAACGTAGTGTTAGGTTTTTCGGCTTGGCAATATTAAAGCATATCCATATCAATTGCGCGAACGGGGATGATAGGACCCCCGAGTCGGTGGAATAGCTTTTTTTCTCGCATCTCTGCTGAAAGAGAAAAAAACGAAAATACCCACGTTGGTAGATGTCAAAGCTGTATGCAAGCAGGGGACAATAGTTGAAGAAGTTTTTTGGCTGACCTGAAATTCCAATCTGTCAGTGCCTTCTATAAGAACTTCACTATAATGCATCCTACTGATTTTGAATCTTTGTTGTCATCACTGAGCCAATGATCGTTAAACAATATAGTACGGTAAGAACGCGAATATGAAACGGCTTCATAAACATCCCGTCCACATGCGACCGTCCTCTAATCGTATCATTTCTTTGATGTGTCGGCAAGAAACCGCCAACTGGGCGATCACGTCCCGTTGCCTTTCTTTGTATCATATTTTTATACGCCACTTCGCAACGGCTTCCTTATCCACCGATTACGCAACGATGATACGACAGTGGCGGTTCCAGGGGGGTAAAAGGGAGTAATTAACCCCCAAGCCTATTCCAAAATACTCATACTGCCGTCCTAAGGTCTGAGGATGAACGCAGTATGTTTCAAAATATCGTAATTTGAGTGTTTCATTATTTCATGTCTATTGGCAATATATTCATATTTTACTTTTCTTAAATTATCATCATGGAATAATCCATTTCACATCACATAGTCGATAGTGGTATTTCACCGCCGATGGTGGAGACCATCTACTACCTACACTTATTTTATCTTCCGACATGCAGGATTTACCATTTACCATTTTCCATTTACCATTCATAGTCTGGCCGAGGCACTGCAAACAAAAAAGCTCATTATGCTATTCTCCTGCATGTGGCTTGATTCAGGATTGATTACTCTATTCAAATACAAAAATAGAAGGAGTGGAATTCTAAATCACAATTTCCGTTGGAACCAAAAGTCATATATCAGATTGGGGTAGTGTCAACAATCGGTCTATATTTTATATGTAATCGAAACTTTCATCTTCAAAGATAACCGCATAGTGGAACGCAAAGAATGTAGTTTGTTATTGATCTATATGCACCTTTTACTCTGACCATTACGCAAATGCTTCATATTCTTGTTCTTTCTGTCGAGTGCCTAAAATTACATTATGTTGTAGGTGCCACCTCTCAGCCTGACAAAAGGAGAGCTGGCAGCTCTTTATGAATCAGCAATTTCAAAAGGTGAAACTCTGCAGTTAGATGGTGGAGATGACACCTTCATTCACACAGCAGTTCATGAACTAGATGGGAGTGAGAGCTCCAAATTTCATACCCATAATTCAGTCCAAGATAGCGATACTTCGAAAAATGAGGATACATCTGGTTACTATTATTACTACTATCCTATCAAAAGTTTTATTGATGAGATGTCTTCGCAACCTAGCAGTAACGTAAGTTTGATATGGTACTCTATATATTTGAAAAAAATAATACTTCTCTTGCGATTGAGGTTTATGAAACACTTATCGAGGTGTTAAAAATTGTGGTTTAGCATAGGGATAAAGCATATTGAAGGCAAGAACTTCAATTAATAGTGTTTTAAGATGTGAACAATATTCAGACCACCATTTTTTTTTAAACTGAAATTACAACTGCAAAATAGTGGTTACATATGGCTGTTGCTTATGTTTTGTACCACACATCAAGCTCCAAGGCAACAATATTCTTTTTACAACAAAATAATGAAAATGGATATAACATATCCAACCTACTACAACCTATACAATAGAAAGTTAATACAATAGAAAGTTCTCATGGCACATAATCTACAAACGATTAATGCCTATTATTTTTTCAGTCAGCAGAATACACTTCATATAAACCTAAAAAGCCGAAAGGAGCCACAACTCATAGACCACAATATCAGTTTCATTCACATCATCACCAGGTATAATAATTTTTGGTTAATTTTACAGAACAACCTTAACAAAGAGAACGTTATTTCAGCACAATATCACAATCAACAAAGAAATGATGGAAGACAAGAAACCCAAGACTTTGGAACCGTTATTTATGGCAATATCTGGATTCATTGGTATGGCTGTTATGTTTGTTCTTTCTATGATAGTACTGCCCAAGTTAGGATCCAAAACAAGTAAGAAGGGAATTTGGGCAAAACGGGATGAAAATATAGATGATTTTGCTAGGCTTGCTTTGAATGCAATAGATGGTGATGACTGTACAGAAAGATTTGCCTGCGAGTTGAGGAAGACAGCGCGCACCTTCACTTTACAAGACAACAGATTCGTTAAGTAAGAAGGCTCAATATTTATTTAATAAGTAGTATATGCATCATCAAAGTATATCCAACAGTTCCTCTTGGTTTGAAACATAAAAATCAATTAACTCCTACGCTATTAGTATTATTTTTCTTTCTTGGCGAGGCTGGCTTTCAGCCGAAATGCAAGTAGTTCTATAGAACTTTTCTGCTCTCCGCTGTCAGGTCTATCCAGTGGGACTCCGGATCTTCTGATGAACTTCTGGAGATTCGTCACGAGTTTTCCCTGTGGGATGAAAACATTTGCACTACAAGATATTCATCCTCATGCGGCCAGGGCTTGGCATTCAAACACTATATGTGGAAGCCTGTTTATTCCTCCCTATCACAGAACCTGCATAGTGTAAAGTCTTGATGAAAATGAAAATCTAAAATAGATTCGCTTTGAAATACACACAGGGGAGGATCTTTACCAGCAGAACCCAGAAACGTAACCGGTTTTCTTTTAAGGATCTCCAGATATTTGAATTTCCTAATAGTGAAAAATATTGTTGAGCACTGATGCTATTCCGCAGCTTCAAGCGCCTGTACACTGAATTTGGCTGATAGATGAAGACTTTTATTTTTTGGTGATTTCAAGAAACAAGGAGATTTTCAGGCTGAAACTTGAAAACCGATTCGCTTCAAAATGGGAGGATCTTGAAGAGCAGAATCCAAAAACATATTCAGTTTTTGTTTATTTCAGTTATCTCTTGGACAGTAGCTAAAGTTGACTTCTGTGCACTGGTCTTATTGGGGAAGTTGATCCAAAAAAGTACATTTAGGCCAGTAGAGATAGATATGAAAAATCGAAAATTTAACAATAATTCCAAAAGTTTTCAGACTAGAAAGCAGTAAATCTCAGTTTGCAACCTCTTCCGAAAATGGCAATTAACTTGAATTTTGCTGTATACTCGTTGAGAAAATTCCAAAAGTTCTGCAAATTTGGAATCGTATTGAATATATTATTTCATATCACGAATCAAGTTTGCAACCAATATACACTGGAACATATATTTTCTAAATTCGTGGTAATTTTTTGATCAAGGTGGTCTCGAAATAATTGCAACCTTGTACACTATCCGGAACTTTACAAATTAGATTTTGCAAATAACAGATGAGGGTGTATATTTCTAATACAGGGTGTTCCTTAAAGACATGCTAATATTTGAGGGGGTGATTCTTTGACTTATTTTAAGGAAAAAACTTTCTATAAACGTATGTCCTAAAAGTCCTAACTTTTGAGATACAGGCTGAAAGCGGAGGACCACAGCAATGGCCAGCAAGATCCCCTGATCTCAACAGTTTAGATTTCTTTTTATGGGGGCACCTTAAAACTCTAGTGTATAAAACTCCCGTAAATACTTTAGAAGATTTAAGAGAGCGAATAGTTGCCTCGTGTGAAACTATTCGAAATACGCCGGGAATATTTCAACGTGTGCGTAATTCCATGCGTAGACGGGCGGAAGCATGCCTATTAAGTGAAGGTGGCCATTTCCAACAATTTTTATAATCAGTGTTAGTATTGTCAATAATTAATGAATTTGATCCGTTCATTTAAACTTACTTTTATAAAATAAAATAAAATTCGTTTTTGTACAAGCTGAAATCCATATTTTTTTGATTCTCATTCATTTTGGAACAAATCTGATCCCTTTATTTGCTTTAAGTCGATGCACAATCATTTCCATACCACATCAGATTTTTGAGGAATTGATCCTGAAGTAAAACGATTTTTATTTTTTTAAGCAATAAACAATGCGGCGGACAAAGAAAACTCAAGAGATTAAATTTGCTCAAAAATAAATGAGGATCTCAAAAGTATTTTTTTTTTAGAGAAAGCAGTGGCGTAGCATTTTTTTCTCCAAAAATATTCAATGCAAAACCCGTACGGACGCCACTGGTTGAGAAAATGAAAAGGTTTGTGCATTAAAAAATGTACCTTTATGCATAGAAGACATGTACCAAATTTTATAAAAACGTCTACAATATTATCTGTTATTATTAAAAAACTGATTTTTTTTCAAAACTTTATCACCCTGTATCTCAAAAGTTAGGACTTTTAGGACATACGTTTATAGGAAGTTTTTTCCTTAAAATAAGTCAAAGAATCACCCCCTCAAATATTAGCATGTCTTTAAGGAACACCCTGTATATTATGTTATCATTTCTGAAAGGTGAAATACAAATGTATCCGAAATCACCCCCATGCATTAAATAAGATATACTAAAATTATTTTTATTTACAAAATATTACCTGTAAAACTGAAACGAAAATAATTTTTTTTCAGGTTACTAAAACGAATAATGCCTGGTACATTTGCCAGACAAATCAAGGCCGGAAATTTACAAACCAAAATGATGAAATGTACAGCAATACCATGTAAGAAGAAAAATATCAACAACGGTATTAAAAATAACCAAAAGAAAAAGAACATTGCTCATAAAAAACACTAGTTGCCACCAAAGTCATTAGGTTATCAATATTTATTTTTATTTATTGTAGTTAATTTATACTTTATGAAAAATAAAAAAACACATGTATAATGACGTTTTATTACATATAAAAAAATGTTAGCATTATAAAATAAAGAAAAATAATGTATATAAATAAATATTTTTAGCTGCAATAATTGCATATACAGTCTTAATTTGGTATCCTAAATACAAACAGCAAATTATATACACTATAACATACAAAGTGACATTCACAATGATAAAAATTAATATTTTTACACAGCACATAAGCAAACTAAAGAGTAGATAGATTCTGAAGCCTGTAAATTGATGTTTTCACAAATATTTAAAACGTTGATATGACAAGGGACAAAAAACAATCAGTTAATGTCATATTGATTTAAGAAATAGTAAATCACTTGGTTTTCTATAAAATAATATAAGAGTGGGGTTTTGTATATATACTCCCTAAGTACACAGGGACATCCCAGGTACGTCCATTTTATGTGTACAGTCGGTACAAGGATATGTTTTGGACTTCCCAGGGATGTCCCGCAGAGGATAGCCGGTGGATGCCGCAGCTGGTACATTCTTGGGACAACCCTGGGATGTCCTTAGTACCGAAGCACAGTTTCTATGTAAAATGGCTTTTGGATAATTTTGCGGAAATCTTATTGCCCGTTAATATGTTACAAGCACCAATCCAAATTTATGTTCAATATTTAAAAGTGACGATTATACTGTAAAAATGTGCAGTGCAAAACAGTGAACATTTCATATTATTAAAGAATATTTTTGGATGTTCACCTAAACATAAACTATAGCATATGCCAATCGAAACTAATTTAAAAAATTATTCTAAGAAATTGCTTTTTTGGTTGCTAGAAAACGTACACTTGTGGTAAGACACTGGATAAATCATTTACTGGATATCAATCTGTACTATACAAGACGCTATTTACAATGTGACCCAATAAAATAATTTCATTTTAATGTAGACAGTTTGATTAAATTTAATCGAATTTAATAGGCTCAAGAAAATATTAATATACAGTTATTCTTTTATAGCAAATCATACCTGAAAATTTCAGCTGACCTTTTGTCCATATGGAATTAAGGAAACACGGGAACAGTTTCAGCAAATATTCCAACTTACATATTCGCAGAGAATGAGTACCGGGTTTCAAACAATGATAACTAATGGTTGAATTATTTTCAATAAAAAACATCCCAGACACAAGCTTCAGTATGTAACCACTGCTAACAAATTATTCGCTACATTTGAAGCAGGTTAGATTTGAACATTTTCTAATCTAGCACATTTAACTTCACCATTTACAGGAAAAAAACCTATGGTATTTTTAGAATATAAAACTGGTAGTATATATATATACAGCACATAATTGAGCATTGTGTTCACACGTTAATGTTTGTAATTGGAAAATACAAGAATAAAATTTCATACTAAACTATTGTGCTTTTTCTGTAATGTTTCATAGTTGAAAATATGTTCATAAATTCAAAGTCGAAAACTCTGATTGCTCAACTATTCACTCAACATCTCGCACCATAAAAAATATTGATTGGAACTTATTCAACAGCAAGCATTAAAAACAAAAATTGTTTACGTTTTTGATAAAACATCTGAAACAAAATCAGTATCAATTTCACAAGTCTATACATACGTGTTGATGTTTCCTTCTATACTGTTAAACGATATGAGATTACCAAAAATATGTTGAAAAGCTGAAATTTTTGAAGAAACTATTACATTGAACAAAATCTCTTTCCGAGCAATGTTTCAATTCTCGTTTGGAAACAACATTCAATCCCCTATATAACTTAACAGGTTTCTTTGATTATTTGATGGGCTGTAGCATGTCCAATTCTATAACCCCAGGCAATTTATTGCATTGAGCAGCCCTCTGCAAGATAACTGAAAAATATACCAATTAAGAGAAATTTCAGTGAAATTGTTGTTCTCCTACGAACGTCAGCCCTCAGAAGTCGCTTAGAAGTCGAAACTGGAACGAGCCAAGGATTAACGAGGTCTTACCTTTTTACGTGCGATCCCTAGCATTTTCTCAGGCCATCAGAAAAAAATTCTACAGTCGTTAGGCTTTGAACCCATACGACTAGCAGCCAGAATGATTGAAGGAAGGCGCTTCTAACCAGTTGGCTACCAGGAACATGGTAGGAATATTTTTTAAGGAAAAAACTTACTGAACAGTTATGACAGTCCGATGTTCTATTGATAGGAAGCACTTTAAAGCGTCTGGCGTTTTTTGGAAAGTACAAAATTGCAAACAACACTTGTATTTAACAAAAAATACAAACCTGATATCATTAAAGTAAAAAAACAATAATGAACCAAAGAAGTTTGGTTATATTTCTGTCACTGTCATTTGTCGAGATTCTAATATTAATGGTTTGTATAAATAGTAATACAATTATTCCTCAAGACGAAGACCTCAAGATTGAGACTAGGACTGAGATTCAGACGAAGACAAAGACAAAGTTGACTAAATAAGCCTTAAGATGTTTCCGGACGCGTCGTTGTAAAAAACCTGTCGAGTCCAATAGAAAAATACGGTCAATTTATAAAAATATTTGACACTCAAGATTAAGAATTTATAAAAGCAAGTTTCTTTGTAATAATTCGTTAAAATATAAAAATAAGTTACAATTTGATCTGGTTTATTAAAATTTACATCAGATTATTCAAATTCTATCTATAGCAGAAAACCTTGTGCAGATAGGTCATAATCTTAGCTTTTGCCCATATTTCTGACATTTAAACTTGTTCATCAAAAGTATGTATTTCCTGTTCAATTCACAAAACATATTGCTTAAAAATGTAAGCTGCATACTGAAACAATATCATCATCTGAGTATGTGAAAGTGTTCATCTAAGTCTACTTCTAAACCATCAAAACCATTAAATGAAATGAAATTAAAGAGAGCAATTTGTTCACAGTTACTTGGTTATGTAAAGTAGCCGATACCTCTGATTCACTAGAGAATAGACTGTTACCTATTACTCTAAAATAATCTATTTTATCTATGAAGCATTCAGTACTTCGAAAGAAGAGAAAAACTTCATGTTCTTGAGAATGATATTCATTGTGAATTAAATTGCCAAAAATATATTTATAGTACATGGAATCTTTACTACTTAGAGAAAAGAAATATTTTGTGCTCGGGGATGGCATTCAATGTGAATTTTAAATTTCCATATACAGATCGGGAAAAAATTTAACGCATCATAGCTTGTGCCATGCCATGTGAAGTTCTAGACAGAAGGCAGTCGACCAGCACATAAAATTATGAAGAGTAGGCGAGACTGAGACTCAAATAAACGGAATCACTCGACTAGCAGCGATTGATTCTGGGAAGCAGTGGTTAAGATCACTGAAACTCTCCAACTCCTAAAGTCACACATTTTGTGGTGATTGATTACATTCTGTCTCGCACATCGAATAGCATGGCAAACCTTTTGATGCGTCAAATTTCTTCCCGATCTGTAAGTAACAATGACATCATCAGCATCCCTATTTTGCAATTGTTTTTCAAGATATCAAAATAAATACGAATGTCAAATGCCACATTAGGATAATTTGTTTGCATCAAGGTGTTGTGTGGTGTAGTGTAATTTACACCACATTTTGAGTAGAGTGTAGCGAGTGCAGTTCAAACAAAGGAATGTGTCAAATTAATCTGCAAACGAATACCAAAATCGAGTGTAAATCACACCAGGTGTAGGAAAGTGCTACACCTCGATGCAAACAAATAAACCTATTTTGGACGTCTCTGACTTCCAGTTTGGTCGAATGTAATATCAGTCGTTGATTTTTAAATAGAACACCTTGTACATTACAGCATTTTCGGAATTCTGAGAAAATTCGGATCATATTTTCATAAATTATATCAATACCAATCAGTATACGAAATATCGATTCCAATGAAGAAAACAAGAATTTTCATTTTCATTACCCATATTTGAATTCTTCCTTTTAGAGAATACTGGACGATGTAATAATATCAAGTAGGCCGGGGTGGTAAAAGCGGCGAGCGTTTGAGTATGTAGACAGCCTCGAAGCATTCAAGCTTATACTTACTATGAGTAATTTACATTTTACACTGAAATGAGTTGAAGTGAGACACTATTAGAGTTCTTTTATTTTGAGGCTCCGTCTCCATCACTTAGAATTCTTACTTCCCCCATTATACCGCAGATTTACTTTGACCTTTTTTTTTTAATATGGTATTTCATAATGGCCATAGATTGAGTTTTTTCAGTTTAATGCTGAATAATATATTATTTTTTTCTGGATAGGTTTCGAAATGTACGGGGTGGTGCCATTTAAAAATTGCAATAATGTAATTTTGAAAGAGGAAGAAAATACAGCGAGTCATTGAATTAGTTGGTCAATAAACAAATATGTATTTTTCCATTACTTTCTCTATTATTTAAGATGATTCTAATTTGATTGCAGCATTCTAAATTGAAACAAAACAAGTAGTTGTAAAAACCAATAAAATTGTTTTGACCTATTCAGAATTTTCTCAGGATTCCGAAAATGCAATAATATACATATAGAAGGTGGTCCATTTGAAAATCCAGGATTGATATCACTTCCGACCAACCGAGAAGTCCGACAAAATCGTCAAGGACGTGAAATATGCTATTTGACTGTGTCGAGATTCGTTCCGATATGTTAAAAACCAAAAGGCAAAATAGGGGTGCTAGTGATAAAGTTGTCACTTAGTTACATATTCGTAATATTGGTGAACTAATTGAAAACAGTTCCGAATCATTAGAAAAATTTCAATATGAAAGTTTTAAAAGAATTGAACAACAACACCAAACCGCTATTTTAAACACTTCGTCACGTATTTCAAATAATCAGAGTTCAATCTTCTCTCCAGAAGATGATCACTCGGTGATTGAAACACGTGTTGAGGTGTTAAAAGAAGCAGTTTGCTGTTAGGATAGAACTCCAGTATATTTATTCATTACTACACCAAATGAGAACAAAAAGTATTTTACCCCTTCACCACACAAGTAATTTAATTCCTAGATGCGCATTTCGATAACAAAGTTACCTTCATCAGTAGGATTACTAAACTGGAGGATTCATCAGTAGGATTACTAAACAGTTTAGTAATCCTACTGATGAAGGTAACTTTGTTATCGAAATGCGCATCTAGGAATTAAATTACTTGTGTGGTGAAGGGGTAAAATACTTTTTGTTCTCATTGAGTGACACCACAGGCGTCCAATATCCCATTTTCGACTACACCAAATGTTCCAAACAGTGCAACGCATGAAAGTTTTTGGTAAACGATTTACACAATACACCATTTCAATAAAATAATCATGCCCAGTGAAAAGCAGTGTTCCCAATTGGTGGGCTCCAATGAACGGTTTTGGTATATTGTTCCAGTGGTTGCGTTCAGCCTTTTGGTATATTGAGTACTGGTTTAGAGCCCTAAATGGAGTGGTCAAGAATTGAAGTAATGAATAAACCATAATGGATTAAATAATTTGATCCAGATTATGTCTGAATTTCAAGTAAATCAGAGGTACACGATAAATATGGCAGCCCTAGATTTGAGCAAAATATAACATTTTCTATGTTATCATACGAATATAATGAACTGAATTTATTGCTTGAAAACGAAACCTTATCATTAACTCCTTTGGTTTTAAACAAAATATTTTGGTATTTAACTAAAAATTAATCATTCAACTAATTTACATCACTCTTAGAATATATAAATTACTTATACAAAAATACCTAATTATCAGTGAGACCAATAAGGATTTTTTTGGAATGAAAATTATATATGGCACCATTTATCCACATTTATGTTTCACAAAGACCATGAAGTTCTGCGTAATTTACAATAGCTCGATGAAGGAATTCATATTGTGCCTAAAAAATAAAAAATAAATGTGATTAATAAATTCAAATCAAACTATGTAGTTACAAATTAATAGATGCTGTAATAATGATTCAGTTATGGAATGTCATGTTAAGTTGACCTATCTAAAAAACATATTATACATTTAAAATGGAAGCATCCTTATAAAACATACCTTTTTCAACCGATAGGAATGATTTTTTTTTTAATTTGGTTTATCACACTCGTATTTCTTTTTTAATAGATTTTTATCCAGTTTGATTATTTTTTTTGACCAATTCAGTTACAAAGAAACCCGAAATATCATAATTTTCTGTAAAATAAACAATGACCTACAGTTTCATAACTATTCAAAAGATTTTCGTTTTAGCGATTTGTACTAAACGTGATACAAAATTCCGTAATTTTAAACAATACAAGACTAATGCAACATTAAAGAAAATAGTAGGTACAATTGATCAAATCGAAATAGAATTTTTCTTTAATAGGCTTTTGAAACAAATTCTTTAGTTTTGGTTGATGTCAAATTATTTGTTTGTGTACAGATTTTCGTACATTCATAATTCACATTTTCCCTATTTATTAAAAGTGCCACAGAGTCTGTGAATGAAAGAACTATAGAACAAGAAGAACGGCATACTGAATGATGAATTCCGGTTCTTTACATGATTATTTGAATGTTGCGATTATTTGAAAGCTACATACATCAAAATATTTGATATTTGATATATCCATGCCTTATTACATTTTTTGTTAGGGTATTGCAAAACTGTACATTATGGATAACGTTTCAAATGAGTGACCTACAGCCATACAATCAGCCCCAATTGATTGAAAATCTGGCAGTGTGGATATTTCCGAGTCCCTTTAGAAAAGTGACATTTAAACTACTACGAACTTACCCTACTTTTTTGTATAGGTGGTTAATACTTACATATGAATTGATTAAGGCCTGCCTTTGAGACCTCAACTTTCTGGTAACGGTGAAAATGTCAACTCTTCTTTCTGTCCTAAGTTGCTGTACAAGGATACTGAGCCCAACAAACATTGAACTTCTATCAGATCCAAAATTACAATGAACCACTATAGAGGGCGAACAACCATTATTTACCAACATCGTTTGAGAGTGATCCACAACCTCAATGAGCCCTCTCGTCACTTCAGGTACCTTTGGAAAAATAAATGAGATTATATAGTAACATAATCAAACTAAAATTCAATTAAATAACTATATCAGAATTGTTACCACAACCATAACTATTTTCTTAACATTATTTTTTCAAGTATCAGTTGCATATAGGAGAAAAATTTATAAAAAAAATAAAATAAATAAAAAATAAAAATCGAAGCCGTCGCAGTGGCAAATAAAAAACTATGCATGAAAGCATAGTGACAGTTTTTTTGGTTTTGCTGCTTTTACGTTCACTATTTAAATGACTGTATATGTAGGTAAGATTGCAAAACAAGCAAAGCTTGGTCACCCAGGTACTGAAAGTTAAACTTCCATACCCTATATAAAAAACTGTACATAGAAGTTTGTGCCGATTGGAACTATTGATCAGAATAAAATAAATCACAAAATACCCCAAATTCCGCCAATTTTATCGTAAGCCAAGTCTGTGCGGGGTCCTTCAAAACAGAACACATTATTGGCCTGTATACTAAAAGTCAAAATATTTACCTCCCCATCAACAGTAGGCCATCCATGATACTGCAGATGTGTCACTGGTTGGTCCTCACCATCACGACTTTTGACCAACATTTCCCTTCTCGTGTAATAGGGGCAACATTCCGCCTGATTATATCTGACATTGATATGGTCATAATTGGCCTCCTCTTCCTCCGGCCAGTATCTCGGACATTTACCTTCACCTAATTCTGATAACATAACTATAACACTGATTCCTTGTTCTGAAACCATCCTCCAGAAATCATTGATTGTTGTTTCAAGAGGATCTTGGGTAATGATAAATGACTCCCTATTATCATAGCCTTCTATGAAAGAAGCGTTAATGTACGTGGAATGTTCTTTTCCTGCCAAAGGGGTTAGTATAACTCTATTTCTATCATAAGGTATTATATTATCGCAGCGATTCTTTTCTCTGTTCTCTTCCCCACTTGCCACTGAGCAAGATTTTCGGTCTTCAAAAGCATTAATTATATTTTCAAATTCTTCCTCTAATTTACATTTGGTTTTTCCATTATCACATTGCTTCAATTTATCCAATATACATTTCAGTTCACTGGCATTTATTTCAGTATCACCATACTGAGCAACTTCCATTAATGCTCGATAAATGAAAATATATTGTTTCTGAAACATAAAGCATATTAACAGACAATGAATGGAGTAAATATCTGTTTCAGAGTTGCAAAAAATCACGATTTTTTTGATTGAATCGTGATTTTTTGATTTATACTGATTTTTTTGATTTATACTGATTTTTTCTTTAAATGTGGAAATAATGAACTTTAAAATCACTTCTTTTCATTACTTTTCTCTATTCGCCGAAAAATATTTGCCTATCTCCTCGGCGACATAAAAAAAACTTGTGTTGACATGAAAATTTTCGGAGGCGTGCCACGGCTTTCCTGTCGCTGCTTTCCTGTCGGTTTTGAATAAACTTCTTCCTATTTTTGAATTTTCTGATGAGTTATCTGCTTCGGAGACTTGTTTTTTCAGCAATTTATAATTTGATTTGAATCATGATTAGAAATGAAAAAATCATTTGATTTAAATCGTCGCAACCCTGCTCAGTTTCATCATAAGATAATGTTTACATTAATTTCGGACATAGTTCGTATTCATATAAGAATAATGGATTAGATACTAAAAGGATAAACGAAAAAAACCATAAACAACGTATTCTGAATCAAATGTTACATCTGATTGTTTTTACAAGCTTTTATTTAGCTTGCCATATTTGTGTGGGGTCAAATCTTACAAGTGAATTTTGACCAACTTCTGGTCGTTCAAATAATTTGAAATTTGGCAACGTGGTGACAATGCGTTATAGATTTTTTGTTAAAAGAAGAAAACAGAATAAAATGGGGACTCCATTACGAACTCCATTCTCGTTTCACAATGCGCCGAGACAATTTCCGAGATCATAATTCTGGGGATGCAAACATATGTACCTAACCCATCATCTGGTGAACCCTGGTTTAGCAGAAACTGCTCCAGAGCTGTCGCCTTCAAGCAAGCAGCATGTTGTTTTTTTTAAATTCGATTATGATTAATAATGCACTAATCCGACCTGTCCTGAAATTCTGTTTCCATATAACAGAACACACATTGAAACTTTTTAGATTTTGTCCAAAAAAAGAGCTATACGTCTCGTCGGTGGTACTTCGCTCACAAGCTCACTTCTACACACACACACGGATATATCAAAGCGATGATAATATTGTGTCCTCCTTAGCAACTACCGTGCGGCGCGCACTACTCAAGCGGTTTTGAGGCGGCACAGCAGGTCAAAATATTTGATATTTCCGCCTTTGGCGCGTCAGTCTACGCCGGTCAGCGTACTTTTGAGTAAGTTTATCTCGAAAACCAAGCAAGGTACGAAAAACATTCAAAGACCAAAAAGTTGTATTTATTTTTCAGCTGCTCAAGACGAATTAATATAAATCTTACAAAGTAAGTAAATTTTTTGTTCGAAACAAGAAACAAGGCAATGGAACACATGCGCTTTGGCACGTAGGACACTCTGGTCGCGTTCACAGCCAACGCCGCCGTTGGAATTCAAGCTTGTCAAAGTTGTTTCATTAATAATTTTTTCATACAAAACTTTCACCCTTCAGAAGAATAAAATTTATCAGATTGAATTCATTTTACATCTTAGCCACCAAGCTCAAAAACGCTCAAACAGCAAGGACCTACTTAAAATATTTGATTGTTGTATGGAATATCTTGGAATTATGATTGAATCAATAATTGTAATTGAATCAATCAATTTGAAGGAGAATGATCATCATACAGATATAGAAAAATATTACCAGCATATTATATAAATTCTAATGACTGGCTGGTAGTTCTTGTAGCCAGTCGACCATTACAAAATATAACAAATACACATGCAACTGGACCACTCTACAGTCGTTTGTCCCCATTTATAGCTAGCAAGACCCGCGGCGATTGTGTCTGCTGAGGACAGTATCAAAATGTTAGCGAGGAAGTGTGTACGTACGGCTTATCAGGAAAGGAATTTTATTAACGATGTTCCATTGCCTGCAAGAAATTGATGCAGGAAATGCAACAAATAATTTCTCGTCTGAAAATAAGGGCTATGGGTCTTTTATGCTATAAGGGCTATGAAAATTCATACATTCTATGAATAAAAAAAAAACACTACGAATCTAATGTAATAAAGGTTCATATAACCTCAAATAACACTCACTTGAGAACGATTGTTAATATGAACAATGAAAAGTGACTTGAACCATAAAGAACTAATTTCTCTTTTATTTAGACAAGTCCAAAACATTTCCACTCAAACCACCTTGTTGTGCAAAATAATAGCAGAATCTGTGAGATAATCTCATATTGCTGAGTGGATTTTGCGTAATTTTGGAACATGTTGGATGATTTTTCCTCCTCATTCAACAAGATTTGTTGCTCTCTGAAATTGACGTTAATACAGATTCTTTCAGATATCCCCAGAGAAAGAAATCATTAGGAGATACATCTGGTGAACTGGGATGCCACATGATCCTAACACTTGCAGATATTCTATGTATATGCCGATGATAATTTTCTACATCCGTCGAATAACAATACTTTGGGATAATAATTTGAAGACCTATTTGAAGTCTTATGAAAGGTAAAAATAGTCAATAGTCGACTTACCAAAGATTGAACTAGGAAGTTCCTCTGATGCCTCAAATCACAAATAGTATTAAAAATAAAGACATGCCCCTCTTCTCTCAGCTGTTGAAGTAAACAATCAAGTGCTACCAAAGTACCAGTTCTGCCAACACCAGCACTACAGTGAACAAGAATACTGCCTTTCTCTACAGAATATGCTTCATTGACTCTCTTTATAAATTTGATAATTCCATTTGGATGTTCTGGCGCCATGAAGTCCTTCCACACCAAGTAATGATACTGTGTGATATTTCTTTCTTCCAGCTCTTTGCCATTACTGGTTCTCAGAATTTTCAAATCCCTAACAATATAATCAGAATACCTCGTCTCTTGTATGTGAGCTACAGTAATCTCCCCAAAAATTTTATCACCATCAGTCTTATCAGGCCAGTATTTGGCACACTTTGTCTTGCTGTACTCTTCAAGATTAGTAAGCATGAGTATCAATTCCAAATGTTGTTCCCAAATCATTCGCCAGAATTCATTAACAGTTGTATCCATTGGTCCTTGAGCACAAATAAACTTTTTCCTTTCTTTGTAGCCCAACACGTAATTAGCATTTATGTAGTCAGAGCCAGCAATGCTGTCTACTTGAGATAACTTTACTCTCGTCTGATCATAGGCTTTGATGTCGGGATATCTGTTTTTATATACATTCTCTCTGGCATCTGATGCTCTCGTTGTTCTATCAGAAAAACGATCTGGCAACAGCTCAAATTCTTGCTGGAAACCATAATCTGAATCTCTGTGATGTTCTATGTAAGCGGAAACAAGATCTTCTTTGCTTATTGGACACATATCAGGTGGATTAAGCGACACCAGTCTTTGTCGACCCCTGAGGCTCCTAAAAATAGGAGCAAATAAGAAAGTATTTTGTTTATTGGTTGCATATACAGGGTGAACTACAACTAATAACGGAATGGGGTACTCATCTATCATGTAGAAACACACCTGTGAAATTTCGGAACAATCCGTAAAGATTTATATATATTTTTTTCGTCAACCTTCGGTAACACGCCACTGAATGAACAACCTATATTTTGTATCTCCGCGTAGGTGCTACCTGTCGATCATCAATGTATGTGGTTCCACTCGAATAAATAACTAGTCTTGAAGTGTCATTCAGTTCATTAACGAGTTGTTTACTGAGACATTTATTTCGATGTTCAAAATGCATTAGTAGCTTGGATCGAATGTGATTCGTGTTCGAAAGAACACTGTGTATGAGTATACAAAAAGTTAATTTGACACAATATTACAACAGGCAAATGATACTAATACTAATGCAGACTAGGTATTATTGGACTTTTCATATTTATAGTTCAAGTTTCAAGGTGAAAAGAAATTTCTCTCAGACAGTACCTACAATGTTTACTTCGAAAATGATTATTACGCGGCTAGTATGCATCTCAGGATCATGTCTAAGATAAAATTTGTCAAACTGTTATTGATAACGATCATGTGGGAGTTAAGATAGGCGAGAATGACTTAGATTCGTTCTCTACTTGAAATTAAGTACGAATAAGCACTTTTCTGGTTATGTTGAGTTTAAAAAAAACTCATTCTCAAAAAACTAAGGTATTTCTCTCTTACCTCAAAGATGTTCTGAATGTTATCATTTCAACAGCCTGTGCATGAGCTTGCTTTGTGTAACGATGCAACACACATAATGCTCCAAGTAGGATGAGTATAACAACAACCAACCCACACAAAATTTGCACAATGAGACTGAGAGTGCCTGCTGCGGGAGCTGCAACAACTTCTGGACCAGGATTCATCATATCAAGATAATTACTATATGCTGCCAAGAAAACAGGTTTAGCTTCTCCATGTACTAAAAAAAAAACAATCCAAAGCTGATTTGAAAACAAAAACAAAGATACTAAACTTTCGGTGATTTTCGGGTTTGTTGGTTGTGGTATCGAGATAATTTTCAAGATGTTTTGTCTATATCAGCGGTAGACATTTTCAAAGGCGGTGCGGTAATGGACGAAGCGTTCGAGTCGTTCATTTGAGCCTGACTGATTCGGTGTCTGTGTTGATTTCTTTTATTGTGCTTAGCCTAGTAGGGGGCGTGATAAGCAAAAACTGTCTATATTTCTTTGTATATTCATTATTATTTATCAGGAAATCCCCTGATAGTTTCAAAAAGAGTTTTAGTTTCAGGCTCCTCCATCAGGGCAAAGAAATAATCAATAGCAGTCAAAGAATGTTACAACAAAATATTTCTCTCTGTATGGAATGAGTGATTTGATGATCTTAATAAGTTGACAAGAATTGAATTTTTAAATTCCAGCACCTGCCACCAAGCAAAGAGTACAGTGAAACCAAACTAGCTGAACATTTTAAATTGCGCGTACGTTCATGTTGAGTGCCTTATCACTGGATATATTACGGGCTATAATCCATGGTGCCACGAGGCGCATCACTATTTCACGTTTTCAGCAAGGTTGGTTTCACTAATTGACCCTTGCAAAAGCTGTAGGACATTCTGCATGAGGTTTAGACGTTTGTCACTGAATACATTTAGAACACTTGAAAAATACTCTTGTCAGATATGTTTGTATAAATCACTGCTGATAGTAAGATCTACATACTTACCAATTACTTCAACGAAACCAGTATAATTGCTGTTTATATCGAGAGATCCATCATAAGGCGGCAAAGGAAGTATTTCATTTCTTCTCACTCTATTCACCAAGTTGGTACTGGTATTTTTGATCTTTTCTTCTCTGGGAGTGTTATAAGGTCTCAAACCAACACATTCATCACATTGAGAGTTTGAGGTGTTATAAACTTGTTCGTCACCCAGAAAGACTTCTGGATGTAAAGTGGAACTGAAAAATTTGTTATTATTATAATGCTTGAAATTACCCCCTTTCTCCAGCTAAAGAAGAATCATCTCATATCCCCACCTATGGCCTGAAGAACAAGAATGCTTTGAAGAGTCCCCAGATCAATAACTACTAACTACAAAACTCTACAAATTATTGAACACTACGAGGATATTATGAGAACAACATTTTTATGAATACTTTTAATATCATTTTCAGTTTGTTTTGATAATTTATGTACCAAGAGAAATACTGGTTATATTACACTATGGCAACACTGCCAACAGTGTACTTTATCATAGAGCTACAAATTTTCTTAGTTGAAAAATTACATTCTTCTTCTGAAAACAACAGGTAGAAAGATTC
Organism: Chrysolina haemoptera; assembly: GCA_958298965.1. Lineage (NCBI taxonomy): Eukaryota > Metazoa > Arthropoda > Insecta > Coleoptera > Chrysomelidae > Chrysolina > Chrysolina haemoptera. Next base: position 10,433,350 of record OY282596.1, on the reverse strand, counting down.
AATGGGCATTCATGAACTCATCATTAAGGACTTACAATTAACACTTTCCAAAATAAAAGAGAAGGTGTCATGAACAAAATTTGTAGTGATGTGCTTTATAAATGATTTCAAAAAACAATAGACAATATAGGAATAATTGTTGAGCAAAAATAAAGTAAAAACAATTCAATGGTACATGATACACAGAACTTTCACTTTCAATGGACTTCCTTGTAATATGTAGGATATCTTTTGATAAAGACAATGAACAAATAAAACCATTTTGAAAAAATCCTTTGAAATTTAAAACCCAAGTAATGTGTACCATATGCATTACCTTACATACAATAAAGTGTTTGATACCTGGTGAACGTTTCTGCCACATACGCTCCACCTCTGGGAGTACGGTGTGCTTCTTGATATGACATGATTGTTAAATCTTCAGGAATAGGCAGGTCAGAAAGCTTCTGCTGAGACTCCATACGGACCAAGTAAACGCGATAACAACAAATGGGTCCATTTCTCTCAGACACTCTAGGCATAAATAGTTTGAACATCCATTTACCCTGCTCCTCCATTTTTTTCCAATGGTATCTAGCCAACTTTTGCTTATCTGGTAAAGTTGGAGGCATTGTGCAATATAATATGACAGGTTGACCATTTTTCCTCAAACGGGTAACTCCTGATATCCTTACAGTATAGTTTGTATTTGCCGAAACATTATAAAAACGGGTACTAAGAGTCATCTCTTTGATGCTGGTGGATTTTGGACCCCATGATATATCTTCTAGGAGTCCTTGGTCATTCACGAACGATGCTGATCCTTCCAGAGTAACCTTTATGAAAAAATATTACATTAATATATCTATAATATATACAGTGTGGCTTTTTATAGGACCCCTGTTAACTTTTGAATGGTTCGACGTACAAAGAAAAAAAGTGGGTGGGTGTGTAATAAGATATATATATCTTTTCCTGACACTGACTGTATGAACAGTTTTTTCAAAAAGTTCCAAAATTTTCTAGAATGTTAGAGAATAATCTAAAATGTTCTAAACCGATCTAGAATGATCTATAATGTTCCAGAATAACCTAAAACGCTAAAATCTAGAATATTCGAGATTACAATCAAATGTAATAAAGTGTTCTAGCATGGTTTAGAATATTTTTGAATAATCTAAAGTGTTCTAAAATGATTTTAGAGTTGTTTGTAATGTTCCAAAATAAAATTCGAGAATAATTTTGAATGATCTAAAATGATGTAGAATCAAACAGAATTCAAAACAAAAATGAGAGAACTCTAGAAAGTTCTGAAAAATTCGAGAATATGGATATAGATGTATACTGTATGTAATTCACCAAAAAGAAGTAATAAAATGATGGGTTTGATTTACTTCAAATTTTAATTTTTTTTAGATCAATTAAATAAAAGCTATTCTCTTAAAAGCATTTTCAAGTTTATTTTTTCATGTTAATTTTATTTTATCTATACCTGACTTTTGTAAATGGATCAGTTTTAATCTTACTTACGCTGTATGACATAATGGTGCCGTGAGGATCTTTAGGGGGCTGCCAGGAAACATATACAAAATTGGTATGGCTGATATTATCAAATCTACAATCAACGGAAGCATTTGAGGGTGGACCAGCAATGCCATCCATGGTGGTACCATTGACAACTTCTGACCATGGACCACATTCTTTGCTGTAATCACTACAAGCTGCTACCTGAAAGTTGTATGTAGTGGCAGAACTCAAGTCTGAGAACATGTAAAGGTAGTCCTTAGTTGCTGGCTGAACAGCTTCGAATTTCTCTGTTGTATTATGCGGTTTCAAAATAAGATGGTAAAAGTGTATATGATCTTTGAATTTCTCAGGAGGCGCAGTCCACTTGATGGTGATTGAGCTTGAAGTTACCCCAGTCACAGTAACTGTTGGCACTACTATTGGTTCCTCATCTAACAATTTGACTAAACTACTGGTGGAATACATACTATCACCTTGGGAGTTCTTTGCCATTATTCTAACTGTATACAGTGAACCATTTTTTGCAAAGGATCCTGTGTTATTCTGTACGTTCAGTACTAAAGATGTACTATTTGGATTTATCATATCTGGATAATATGTCCATTCCTTGTCTTCTTCAGATTTAAACTTTATGATGTATTTCAAATCATTGGGACTATTTCCATCATTCACAGTCCAATTAAAGAATATTTTGTTTGTGCCTATAGGCTTGATGAAGTCTAAAGTTATTTGTGGCTTGTCGAGGACAAATATATCTGTAGAATTTTTTGCTTGGGAAATTGGCGTATATACAAAACAAGTGTAAGTTCCATTATCTTTTTTGGTTACCTCAAGTTTTAGTGATGTATTTTTATGTGTTTTGTTAATAGTTTTAACCTCCCATTCAATATCAGTCAGTGGCTCATTGTCTTTTAGCCATTTTATTTCTTCAATAGGGTAACCACTTGCTACACAAAACAAATCCACATTCTCATGCATTTTTGTGTACACTGGTTTGGATATTTGTACTATTTGAGCAGGTGAAGTTACATTCAGAAGTATTTGACGCAGATCTAAATCGCTATCACTTTCATTTCGTTTCATAATAGCATGGCATTTGTAATTTCCAACATGATCGAAGCCAATGTTTAAAATATGCAAAATAGACACTTCAAACTTATTTCCTGACTCCTTGTTGATATTTTCGCTTTCCATTTCGAGTTTGAAGCTAAAAGTAAATTGGTTTTGGTACAAGATGCAAAAATCAAGAACAATATGATATCTAGCAGAAAGACTTCAGTGTATTGTTAGTTTAACGTTTACTTTGCTAATTGCTAACCCTTTTCTTCAATTCGATCTAACAAAATTATTTCAAATATGACAATCAATAACTTTTACCTGCAAAATTCGAGCCTCCCAATAGGTCACATGCATGTATCACAAAATAACTGGAATTTGTGTGCACCATCTACTTTGTTATTAAATCACTAAACATTGTTACATTTAATTGTAACTTTTGAAAGTTTGGAACAATCCAGATTTTAAAATGTGAAGCAAATTTGAATTTGGTAAAACGCGCGCCTTAGTATGACGTCAAAGTTCATGTACACAAACTGTATTTTTCATGGTATTGACTTGTCGTTGATCAGTCTATCTAGAGTTTTTCAAGTGGTTGATTATTATCTTTTTATTATTGAGTTACTGCAAACCTACCGAAACTATGTTTTCTTTGGATAATCTTTGTTGACAAGTATTTTGACATCACACCCTACCGCCAAAAGACAATCGTTTGAATTTCCACTATTTTTCAATCATTTTTATTCTTGTTAATTATTGATATTTTTGGCAGCTATCTTATTTTCCCAGTATTTGAATGGATGGTATAATTTATTGAAACAAATAGGAAAAAACATGCATGAGACCTATTGGGTCACCGTTAAGAGCAAACAATACCCTTGATGAAACGGGAATCGGTTTTGAGCGTTCAGTTTTATTTTTTTGCGAAAATTTTGTTGGAATAAATGATTCAATTCGTTTGTGAGAATTCGGGAATCTAACTGAATTTTGGTTTTGATGATTTTGAAGAAATTTTTTTTTTGGTTTGACAAATGAAAAAAAATAGGCAAATTCCCGAATTCTTAAGGAGATTATAGACTCAGAAGATGAAAAAAAAATTGTATAAAATAATTTTGACAAGTATTTTGACATCACACCCTACCGCCAAAAGACAATCGTTTGAATTTCCACTATTTTTCAATCATTTTTATTCTTGTTAATTATTGATATTTTTGGCAGCTATCTTATTTTCCCAGTATTTGAATGGATGGTATAATTTATTGGAACAAATAGGAAAAAACATGCATGAGACCTATTGGGTCACCGTTAAGAGCAAACAATACCCTTGATGAAACGGGAATCGGTTTTGAGCGTTCAGTTTTATTTTTTTGCGAAAATTTTGTTGGAACAAATGATTCAATTCGTTTGTGAGAATTCGGGAATCTAACTGAATTTTGGTTTTGATGATTTTGAAGAAATTTTTTTTTTGGTTTGACAAATGAAAAAAAATAGGCAAATTCCCGAATTCTTAAGGAGATTATAGACTCAGAAGATGAAAAAAAAATTGTATAAAATAATTACTTTTGACGCGAAACCGATTCTACGATTAGAAGCTATCTACCTTATTGGCGCTCCCAGCTACGTAGTTTTTTTACGGACAAGTGCTTCGTTACCTCCACTATCGCTCTTGAAAAATATATCCCCATACACCCAACAAGTGCGGCGCAATGATAAAATTTGACTTTCGTGATGACGCGCTGATGTTGCCTCTTAAGTCCCTTACTAGCAGATATTTTTATGAACAACTGAGAACACATGTATCCTAAATAAAACCTGATCACATAAGCATATTTCATTGTGGTTTGGATATGTTGATGATATACTCTTGGGTTTTAACGGCTCAATGAGACAGATAAATCAATTTTTGAATTTCCTCAACACTCTTCATAAAATAAAATTCACGGTCGGAATCGAACAAAACAATAGGATTAACTTTCTGGATCTTACTATTATAAAAATTAATAATAAATATCAGTTCATCATTTGCAGGAAAATACTTTTACAGATTGTTCAATCCCCATAGATTCCTTCAGTATCACTAGGCAACAACAGAGCAGAGCAGAGCATTCGTTCCGCATGAGCACCGAACGAGCGAATGCTCGGACAGTGTTGACGCTGATTTGAGCACGAACAGAATGCGCGTACGGTGCTCGGGCCGATCCGTTTTTTGCCGATTTTTTTGTGCTCAGTATGGACGGTAAAAGTGTGCTTGACGTTCTGTTTGTGGTTATTACAGAGATTTTGAATTTGATTTGGATGTTGATGAAATGAAACTCCTGAAACTGTTGGAATAGTCCCTACAGGTTTCAGGAGAACATATGTTGCAACTGAGAATTGTTACTGTGACAGTTGTCGCAAATAGTGAGTTTTTTCGTTCGCTATTTTAACAACCACAGTTCATAATAAATAGGTATTATTGCAAGAACGAGTGAAGCTTGGTCTTCCAGGTACTTATAACTATATACTTGAAGTTACTTATGGCCGATTTATGCACCGCTACCTAAGACTAAGAACTCAGATTTCATCAATGGGAAAACAATGCGAAGATTTAACTGAACTCTAATTAGTACTGAGAACTTTTGCATTGTTTCACTCTTATAGTTCTAGTTCTAAGTTTATGGTTTAGTTCTTAGGTAGAAGTTCATGAATCGGCCATTAGTATGTAAAGTACCTTGATTGATTGACTCAAGAGATTACCTACTTGAGATATTGAATTATATCATGGTATGTATCTTTGCATATCATCCTCAGTTTAATATTGATGAGAAAAATAATTAATTATTTTCGAAAAAGTTGTTAATGATACTGTTTTCAACATCACACAAATTCATTGTTGAGGAATTGATAATATAGAAAGTGGACAATTCTAATTCATACCAATACTGGATGTTATAAATACGTCCTTGAGAACAAGTACATTTCCAAATTCCTGGAAACTATTCACTGTAATACCCACTGAAAACCTAAAGAACACAGTGATATGTTCAGAATTTCGTTCAATAAATACGGTACCAGTTTATGAAAAAAAAACATTGGAACTAATAGTAATTGGAACTAATACTAATTGGTCCAGTGACTACTCAAAAACCCATAAGCAAACAGTGAAATATAATAAAATATGTTTTCAACTGAATTTAAAACCGAACATGGGGTACCACAAGGCTCAGTTTTGGGGCCACTATTATTTATTTTGTTATAAATGATATAAGTCAGCATGTGAAGCATTGTTAAATCAGGCTGTTTGCGGATGATACAATGCTATATATTTTATGTAGGACCACCAGATGAAATTGAGGTGAAGCTAAATAAAGATTTACAACACATATGGGAATGTATCCAAGATAACAGACTGAAATTAAATGTTAATAAAACAGAATTTATGACCCAAAGCAAACAACAGCAAAAAACTGTAACAATGGTTAACAACGACAAAATTGAAGAAGTCCAAATCTACAAATATTTAGGAGTTTATATTGACCAACAATTGAAATTTGGGACTCTCTATGATTTCACAAAAAAAATGGCCAAGAAAGTACATTTTTCATATCGTTTGAACAATAAAGTATCAGTTTTTACGAAATTAACTGTATATAAATCCATTATATCACCTCACATCGATTTTGGCGGCACACTGATGCTCTTTATGAATAATGAACATATTGAGGCATTGCAAAAAGTTCAAAATCGCTCTATGAGAGCTATTCTAATGTGCAAAAAACGTACACCAATCAAAGAAATGCTTGACACCTTATCATTGATGAGTGTGAGACAGACAATATACTACAATGTATTTAATTTTGTACATAAATTTAAAAATAATATGCTTCCATCATACATATTGAATGATTTGGTCTATATCCAAGACATTCACTCTCATGACACGAAACAGAGCAGTAAATGAGTTTTACATCACCAGAGAGAATGACCGTTGTGATACATCATTTAGTAAGGGGTTGACATTATTCAATAGACTTCCTAGGGATATAAAGAATGTAACTGTTTGAATAAGTTCAAATCAAAATGTTCACAATATGTCAGGTCTAAGTACTAGTGAGTATTGTATAAGTCTAGGTTGTGAGTAGTAAGTAGATGTATTAATGTATTGTATAAATATTGTATTAGTATTTGTTTGTTAAATGTGAGGGCTTTATATATATATATATATATATATATATACTTAGTACAAGAGGTCATAACTACAAAAAAATTACAAAATGAGTTGAATGTCACTAACTACTTCTTGCCATATCCTCTATTTGAGAGAAAGTGATACATTACAAACCCTCTCACTTTCTCACACACACAAAATATGGCCATGCAAGGGTTTCGTTCTCCCCAACTTTCAAGGTTTATTTTTCATTATTAGTGGATGGAAAAATTTGAACTTGTTGGTGAAGATCTAATCTATGTTCCCTTTTATTCACTTATTCAAAATTTGATTTAGTTTTTTTCCGAAAAAAATCGCAAAAGTCAATGTTTTTTCATGATTTTCCAATTAGTTTTGGAAAAGAACCAAATAAAATTTCGAAAAAGTGAGAAAAAGGGAACATAAATTAGATCTTTAACAACACATCCAAATTTTTTCATCCACTAGTGATGAAAAATAAACCTTGAAAGTTGGTGATAACGAAATCCTTGTATGGCTATATTTTTTCTGAGAGCTAGTGAGAGGATATGTAATGTATAACTTCCACTTAATGTAGAAATCATTCATTTGTCAGAGAGTAAAGTGACTTCTTGCACTAAGTCAATGAGTAAGTAGTCTATGTTGAAGTTATATTAAAATATCATAAATAATTGATACAATCCTAGGAAGAATACATACCCCTTTTGATCAGTTACATCCTTGTCATTGAACATCCACATCATTTCGCTTGACATCCATTTAGTCTTACATATAATAGTAATATTTTCGCCAAGAGGCAACTGGTTGGGAATTTCGTGTTTAAGTACTTCGATGGTTATGTTTAAATCTTTATCCTCTTCATCTAAAATAATATTTAATAGTGAGAAGGCAATTTTCATTTCGCTGAAAAAAACAACACAAACATAGTATGAACCTAAATATTTACCTAGAGGGTTGCTCTTAACTATACGATATGTCAAAAATAAATAAAAAAGGAATAACACCAAAGGATAATGGGCTTGGCATATCATGGCGCCTTTAATTCAATCACTCCTAGAAGTTCGTTATGAGCCAATATTGTTAATCACTACTTTCTAAGGCCAATAACTATCAAATAACTTCATTTCTCATGTGGTATCGTAATAATCACAATACATGTTTAAAAAACAAATAGCCGACTACTTTGTTGTGGTAGGAACCATATTGGATAAGGTTACTTCTAGAAATCAGTGTTGCCACTGTTGCCAGTAATGCCAATCGGCATTTCACCGGTTCAGACTTCCTGGCGATAACGAAATTGGACAGTGCGCTAGTCCAATTAAAGAGATAGTTACTTTAATGCATATTTTTCTATTTTTCATAATCCAAATCGATCGACTGCGAAGGGAAAATTAACGATTTAGTAACAGAATCAACCTTTCAATCAATACTCATGAAGATTATTTTGTCTGCCCAATAATCATTTTTGTGTATATAATATAGTTATCTCAATAACTCAAACATAGCAGTCTTATTACTCCTACACGTCATTGTTACAGAAATGTTAAATTCTCTTTTTTCCAGATGCGCCTTTCTGTACTTTTTGTCCATTTTAGTGAGCCAACATGAATCAAAACTGCTGATATCTAATCAGTACCACTCATTGCTAATCGCATACATGCAATAGCTATTTGGTGTGTTGAACATCCTTCAGAACTACTTTCCTAGTGACGAGGTATTAGCCTGGAAAGTAGTTGATTTCTGATGGATATTCGACCATCTATTACATATAGTGCATTAACAGTGGATTGGATGCAACACCCTGTATAGGTATATCTTTTATAAATATATTATATACTTGTCAAATTTAATCTAGACAGAATAAAATTCATTTTATTGTGTTAAAGGTTTTTGTATCTCATTTCATCATGTCTTTTTCCCTTGAGTATATACGTTATATTTATTGAAAATGAATTTTTACTTGTTTATTTTACATCCAAGTTTTTTTTTGACTGATATTATTTCCTATGTATTTCCTAATAACTGAAATGCATCGTTGTGATGTCATGTTAGCATACCTGCGATGTCAAAATGAAGTCATCTCGTGAATATCTCAAAAATACATCGTCGTATCAGCTCAAAAAACACATCGCAGTTATATATCCAAGATAAATTGTTGTTATATCGCAAAACTTGTCGCAGGGATGTCGCATATGGATGAAACTTGAGTGGGACAAAATAACATCCCGGCGACATAGCACCAAGTCGTGATATCACATTTAGACATGTATGAGACGAAAATTATAGTATACACACAACTGTGGTGTGCGAACTCGTTGCTGATGAGTTAGCAGTCTTTCTTTGTTTCTCGACGAGAGGGTGATTGCGAACATAACTAGGAATCGTCGTTCAAATTTTGTGTTTATAGAACGATAATCTTTGGATTGGACTTGGCATTTAAATTTGGAGAAAGAATCGTTTAAAAGGATTCCAATGAGTTTTGTAATGTTTCATCATGGAATTGTTAATTGTATACTTACTTTAATGCTCGTACATAGTCAAACACGTCAGTTTTTTAGATTTCAATTTGTTTATACCAAATATATTCATGTTTTGCCTAAGTTGCCCACACTGGTGTTACCTGTTATTATACATATGAAGATGTAAATAGTCAGAGGTGTTGTACTCGAATGCCTGTCAGAAGTTTGGATGAATGTAAATAGATGAAAATTGTTTTCGAGATTCGAACAAAGTGGTTGTATTGAATAGGTAGTACGCGCCCCAGAGTCGTAATAAATAAAATTGTGTGAAATCTCTTCGTCGTAGAGCACGAACAAAGTTTGACAAGATTTAACGAATGGCTCCTCTGATGAAGAAATTCTACTTTCCGACGGAATCAGGGGTTGCACTTTACAACATTTATATTGAAAATACGAATTTTGTGAAATCTTCATCGGAACATATACAAATTGAAATTCCAAGCATAATTTGAAATGTTTTTACTAAACTAATGAATCGCTTTAGTGTGAAGCAAAATGAGTTTCAAAACGATTTTGGTTATACCAGAAGATGCCTTCATCAATTCCCACATAAATATTTATTTTGTCACTTGACAAAGACGATAACCAACAACAACACATCTTCAAACGGAAATGTTATATATTCCGAATCAGAACCATAAAACAAACTGTCTTCTTTATACATATATTCCATGGAGATATATCATTTCGTATAAGCAAGCCAATTTTACTTAAAGAAGCGGCACGTATTGTTCGCATATGTATTGTATTGGCCTAAAAAATTCAAGATGGCATGTTCTGTATGTATTTTTTATAGAAAATCGTTTCGCGGAATTTTACACACGACTACTTTTGTGCCACGTAGGGCATTAACTAAGAGTTGAATATTTGGTTGAATGTTCATGTTCATTCAATATATTAGCATATATTAGGTTGTCTGAACAAAGGATACGCCATCTATAATAACTTGGTTGAACTAAGATAACTAAAAACCCTGGTGTACCGACTGATTCGATTTTGTTCAGATTAGTTTGAAGACAAAACAAATGAATTAGTGGTGTACTTGGTTCTGTACTTGGATCCAGAGATGGCGTCTTCATAGGATTCAGTCATTGGCAGTACTGAAGGTGACTTTTCATGTACCTAAATTTGAAAATAATTTGTTTGAAGTTAAGTTATGGATTTTTTTATTCAAAACAAAAAACTAGAATAATAATTCTTAATACTCAATATATCATATTAATTGATTTTGAATTTTCAAATTATTTTCTTTGCTCTCAAAAAAATGTTCCCCAACCCTACAAGTGAATATTTTCAAACACACTGAATGAAAACTGTAAACCAAATGATAATTTTTTCTTCTGAATTCTACTGGGTGTCCCAGAATAAAAGGGACAAACTCCAGTGGTAGAATCCTTACTTCATTTTAAGGCTAAAATTTCCAATAAACTATACCCTAAATTGAATAATAACCGGTTGTTGAAAGTGATAAAACCAAAGTGATAGCACTTGACTGCATTTTTTAGTTCCAAACTTCGATAATCATGTGTTTGTAACTTAAAACAGGGGCGTACGGCAGGTGGGGAGTATCCCTAATCGCTTCTCCCCACACTGAAAAAATGTGGTACGTTAATCAATAAATGCCATTTATTACCTTTTCGTTCATTGGCAAAATACATTTTTCATCGTGGCAATGAATAAACATTCACTGACGTTCGTAGGTATTTATTGAGGTGAAAATTTGGTTTACTGGAAATCTAAATTTGAAATATAAAATGAATTAAAGGTAATTTTAGTCATTTGTGTATTTCAAAAAAAATTGAATACAGTTTTTCTAAAATTGATATTAGTAACAATTAAACCTACCGGGGACAGTAGTTCCGTATATTCCACTTATAATTTGTTGTTTTTCATCATTAAGGTTCGTATATACCCGTGAATAAAAAAAAAACGCGCATGCAAAAATCATAAAAAAAGTCTGAGTGATTTGGAATTCCAAATCAAAAAAATCCTGAGATTTGAAAACAAATCTATCCAATTGTTTTCAACCAAAAAATGAAAACGTAGTTTTTAGATATTTTAATGGATCTACCCAAAAAGTATTCGACAGATCACATCTCAAGCCCTACAGAATTTCTATTTTGTTATAACGTACATCGCCCATACTTCAAAATTTTTTCATATGTACAGTTTTTTTTTATAAAGGGGGAAAATCAATTAAAACTAGCTGTAAAATCAATACAAATCGGAAAAATATCATTTTTTGAATTAATTCAGTGAGATTGAACATGAAGGAATCATTTCTACCACTTTTCAGACATAGAAACTATTCATTTCAATTCCTAAAAGGGACATTTGAAGCTTTGGACCGAAAAAATTTCATTATCCCAGTGGATGCTGCCTCTGCTGGAAAGAAATGAATTCAAATTATAGTTTTGCTACCGTCCACACGTATCGCTCTCATTTACTGTTGCCCAACCATTAATTTTATACAATGTTGTCAATATTTCTAAACAAAGACAACCGATGAATGTTGTTTCTTTACTGACAAATTTGAATGTATCCGAAAATTGTCAGGATATTATGATAAAATTGACGCTCATCGTTGAAAAAACGGCGCCGTCGCTTCATTAGAAGCGTGGTGTACAAACAGGGGTGTCCTGAATATGATTACGGGAAAATATTGGCATGGAAAAAGCAGAATACTCATCATGTATTATATAGGGTGGGGCAAAAGTTTCACGGAAAAATCCTGATATACAAAAATATCGACGTGGACTATAATAGCTGTCTCAGAAGTTACAGAAAAACTATCGACATGGAAAACAATTTCACATGTAAACAAATTACTTTTGTTGCGGAAAATCTGGCTATACAAAGGGTAAAAATATCGACATGGACTACACCGGTAGTCTCTAAAATATTACTGAAACACTTTATATGGAAAAATTGTTCGTTATTAGAAACGAGGCTACCACCTTATTAGAGGCGATAGGTATACCAGGGGTGTCCCAAATATGGACACGAGAAAATATCGCCATGCAAAAAGCATAATTATTGACATTGACTATTATACAGCGTATCTCAAAAATATCACTGAAAAGCTGGATATATGGATACGGACTATAGTGGTTGTCTTAGAGATGTAACAGATAAACTATTGATATGGGAAAAATTTCACATAATCACTTTATTATAGGTAAAAGGAATACAGGAGTGTTCCAAAATATTGGCATAAGTATGCCGAAAGCAGAATGATCAAAATGTTCTATTCAGGGTGTCTTAATATTATCACGGAAAAATCATGAAATGCAAAAATCAGAAATATCGACATGAACTATACTAGTTTTCTCAAAAAAACTCAAAGAAACAATTCATATTGGAAAAGTGTTCGAGGAAGTTTGCTACCGCTTTATTATAGATGAAAGGTATACAGAGATGTCCGAAATATGATAACGGAAAAATATTGATATGCGTCATCTAATCATATCATCCCTACATGTATGTGATAAATATGGAGTAATGTGATTTCACCTCAGCCTCAGTAAATTTCTCATCACGCACGGTAAACAAATCGCACAGTTTTCGTAAACAAAACTCACAGTTTGATATCTCGGAAACGACTCAATCGAATTGGAAGAAATTTTGTATGTAGATAGAGTTTTGTATTTTAAGTTTATCTATATAGGCGTCTTTCTTGGGAAAACACGATTTTACTGATAATAATAATAATAATAATAATAATAATAATAATAATTTTTGGACCTCGAAAACGGCTCAACGATTTGGATGAAATTTTGTATTTAGATAAGGTATTGATTGCTACCTATATAGGCGCTTTTCATGAATAAATGTGATTTTACTCATAATAATAATATGAATTTTTGGATCTCGGAAACGGCTCTAATGATTTGCATCAAATTTTGTATTTAGATAAAGTTTTGCATTTTAAGTTTATTTATGTAGGCGTCTCTTTTAGAAAAAAGCGATTTTACAAATAATAATAATAATGATGTAAATTTTTGGATCTCGAAAACGGCTTCTACTTTTTGGAAAAAATTTATTATTCAGATACTATATTGCTACTTAAGTTCATCTATGTAGGCGCCTTTTCTGAAAAAACGTTATTTCACTAATAATAATATGAATTTTTGGATCTTGCGCGGAAACGGATGTAATGATTTGGATAAAATTTTGTTTGAAGTTATATGCTGTATGATCATTTAAGTTGTAATATTTTTGGAAATTAAAAGGTTTAAAAAATCTAACGATGCAATAATTACAGAGTAGATATCCCATATTTGAAGAATATATGGCCGTAGAGGTGAAGTATAGTACTTAATGCGCGGTTTCATGCGTAATTTTTTCATTCGTGCGTAATATGCCCTTTACAACACTTGTTACTTAATATAGTATTACATAGAAAGAAATCCAAAAAGGTGATTATTGGCAATGTTGGCATAACTGAAAGTATTAAAATTAATATCGAAACAATGAAAGTCACCTTGTATCTACAGTGAGTTTCAAAAAGTTTGCACCATATGGGAAACTTTTTTATTATGCATTTGTCAGAAAATTTGATTCTTCATAAAAGTTGGTGCTTCGCAAAAAACTCTCATTTGAGTTATCAAAATTTAGAATTTCTGAATGATGTACAGAAAAGAACAAAAAATAGGAATTTTGATCAAGAGTAAGCAACATTCATTGCTAGAAATAGGGGGGCGCCATCTCTCAAATTCGCCTGGTATAGAGAAAGTAATCATTATTAGGCATATTTTCATGAAATCACATGTTGAGAAGAAAAACCCGTGTTTGTTTTTGGTATAGTGATTGCAATAGAAAAATCGTAGCGATATCAATAAAACACAATATTAATATACCTAGATACAACCTTTATTTCATCGTCAGGTACATGGTAAATAAAAATCCTATTAAACAGTTATTTCGTCTGTAAATCGACTCTTATCATCTAAATTGATAACAATGGAATGTGTTCGAGCATGTCCAGACATAAGATATCGGCCGTTAGTGTCTGGTACAGAACTCTTCACTTCCTTACATTTCGTTTCCGTCGATGGATATGTAGAACTCGATGCACTTTCTTCGGCTGTTATTTTGGTTTCTTTTGCCGGAGGAGGTGACGTTTCGCCGTTGGATTTCAGCTTTGCGGCGAATGAGACGCTTTGCCTTTTTATTTTCACAGGCGTGATGTCTTCGATGTTTGTGTCTGCGATGACACCTGCAAAACGAAGACATTTTAATTTTTTTTATAAACGAGTATAAAAATGTACTAAACACAGAAGGTTTCATCTCTTCTATCAATCATTGTACAAGATCAAGTAGTGGTATATGCTTGAATCAATTTTTGTTAAATCATGGCGTGACATAAAAATAAAATCGTACATTTTCAAGCATTACAGTTGTTGTGGCATTAGATACAAAAATAAAAATGAATGGTAATAATAAAACATTAAAAAATATATTGATTACGATAAACATGAATTGAGAAACACAACTTCAGATATATGCAAATATAACACTGAACCCGGAAACTATGTTAATGTGGAATAAAAATTACAAAATTTTATGTTCATTTTCGAAACAGATGAAAAAGAATTAAGTAGATATATAATATTATATAATAGAATTGAAACCGAATAAATCTGTAAGAGATTTTGATCTGTCATTTTCCTAGGTGGTTTAAAGGATTGTAAGAAGTAAGATCAGTGCCTTTGAGAATATGTTGGGGGTTGTAGAGAGCAGCCGTTTTTGTTTGTCTTTCGGGTGCTTTGATGTATTTAATGGTTCCGGGTTCAAAATTTGGAGGGTCCTCCCGATTTTCATTGCGTTTTGATATTATTTTGGCTTTCTGTTTTGACGTGTCTTCGTGAATTTTGTTATATATTTGTTACATAGATTATTTGTATTCGTTCAATTTCGTATTGATTGGTTGGAATTCGGAATCAATATCGATAATGTCTTTAAGTTCCAAGTGCCCAAACACTAGATCTATTGGTTTTTGTTTTGTTGTCGAATGAAGACTATTATTAGGTATATGCAAGAACAGCAAAGGTCAATTTTTCGAAGGGGTTCAGGTTTGGTTTTGAAAGGGTCAGTGACCTCATGTGTTCAATGATAGTGGAGTGGAACCTTTCTACAATTGCATTGGAATTTGGGTTATATGAAAGTGTATAATACCAATTAATTCTATACAGTTTTGCGAATTCTTTTAGGAGGTTTTGGAAGAATTCGGTGCCATGACTAGGGATGACTTACGCTTGTCCAAATCTAGAGAAGCTGTCGCATATTGTTACAGATATGGTATTGCCAAATTTAAATGTACCAATGTGTATTGTTTCGAATGGTTTTTTGGGAGTGGGCGTTAACTGTAATCTGATCAACAGAGGGTGACGTTCATATTTTGATTGTTGACATATTGGACAGTTATTAATGAATGTTCTTACGTCATCGTGCAATTTGTGCAATAGTATTTGGTTTTGAGTTCGGCAATGGTTTCGTGAATGCCTCGATGGTAAGTTATACCTTCATGTTGAGATTTGATGAGGTTTTTCTGTCGATCTTCATTAATTACATGGAAGAGCGGTTTATTAGATTTGAAAAGCTTAAAGGAAGAATTTTTAAAGGATTGCGGTATGAATTGGCACATCTCTTTATAAAGAACGTCTTCGGCATCATTTTGGAAGTGGAAGACATATGTCCGTTTTGGAGCACAATATTCTTTCAGATGTTCCATAATTTGGGCTTGAAATGATTCATTGATAACATGTAGATACCATCGGGTTCGACATATTGAGTTTCTGAATAGTTTTTTGATTTCCGTTCGGGGGTTCCGATCGACTTTAATTGTTCATTATCTGTGATGTGGATATTCAATATCGGGTCTTCGGCACTCGTATGAATATTTGGAGGTCCCAACATAAGTGGTTATCAATTCTAGTATCCAACAACTTTGTATGAGTGAAACATGGTTTGGTGGGTAATATGTTCTTCAAATAATCAGATGGATTTCTTTGTGAAAAGAAAAGACGTTCTCAAATCAGCAGTTTTATTATATTGCCAGGATTGGGTTTGTTTTAATTCCAAGCCCCTCAATGTTCTGTCCAGACAGAATCAGAGAAATGTCATCAACATACATTACTATCTGGCCCTCTGTAATAAGGTATGGTGGATCATTCCCAAACAGGAGAAGTATTACTGGTCCCAATACAGACCCGTGTGGACACCCCGAGTAATCAGACTTACTGTGTGCCAGCTTGACCCTTAGTTTAGCTTCGCGTAGAAAGGATTTGATGAAGTTCTCCAGCTTATGAATGATTAATTTCAATATTCAGGGTATCAAAGTCTTTGCTCAGATAGAACAACATCCCTGTAACGTGGTTTCTTTTATCAATCATACTTCTTTATAAAGGTGGAATATTATATTCACTTCATGTTTTTATGGTATATCAATTTGTTAAGTGAAGGAACGAAAACATGGACAAGAATTTCAACTCACTCTTACTTCGTGTAGTGTAAAAATACTTTTTCAGCGATAATTATTGAATTCCCCCGTGACACTACCGGCGGATTTTCAGCCACACCCCAAGATTATATCTGAGAGGAAAAATGTCATCAACAGAAGTTGAGACCAGTATACATCATGCGTTATTGTGAGGGGAAATCATCGACGATATATTCTAATGGTTTTATGAGAATAATTTTGGCATTTCAGTATTGGTAATGGTTTTTAGTACATCCTAGATTTTTTAGGACCTCCAGAGGGGTGCTCTGAACATTTGTTTGTTATTCGAAAATGTGTTCTTTCGTCACCCGGGTTCACTCTTACGAGCAACCTAAGAAGTCTCCACGAGATTCGTGACAAAAATCGGAGATACTTTTTTATGGCTTATAATACAATATGATTTATTATTAAGGGTGTACATGGGTCAGTACCCACTCGCAATATAAGGTACTGGAAAACTTGGCGGCAACATACTTTGAAGTATATTAGATTACAAAATGCCTTACTAGTGTTTTGAAACAGTTGGAAATTGGCACTGTAACGTGCCTTAGAGCGGCTACCTGCATTTCGAGAATCGACAAGACACAGTCGAATCGCCGAATAGTGAAAGAAGAATCAGGCGTCTTCGAGGAGAACTAATGAGTATTCGCGAAGTGGACAGTTTTGCGTATTACGGAAAAATTACCTGTTGAACTTTTTGTGTAAAACAGACTAATACCTTAGTCGAAGAAAATTTCAGAGTAGCGTACGCCTTGTTCATTTGCAATTTGCGGAAGTAAAGCAAGAGTTGGACAAAAGGGAACTAGAAACTACTGGGAAGAAGTCCGTACTCCAGAAAATACTGTTGGAAAGTTTGATCCAAATAGGTAAAAAACCCGAAATCTATTTATTCGAAGGTTCTCTAGGTGATGTGAGTTCAATAATGAACAAACTCGACGTGATCACCAAATCCTTGTGTATATCTTACACTCGATAGATTGTAGACTGCGAACACGCGGGGCTAATAGTAGTAGAGATTAGTACTAAGATGCTCTATTGAGCTCTGTTGGACTGGGAGCTGCCCAATAACATCCTTGACAAGGATGTTCGATTCCCCCCTCGCTGCTCGAGGACGGTCCACCATAACACTTGAGGAGCTCACCAGACTATGGTCCGGCCTGAGCCTCGTCTCCGAGATAAATATCAAGTTTATCTTATGCCTACCAGCGAAGTCAGTAATAAGCGGAAGCTTATTATCGACCGAGCTAGCGTTAAACATGCTAACCTTCATAGTTCACTCAAAGTTGTAGCGTTGGCTGTCTTCCAGATATTCCAGGGTAGCAATTGTGCTAGTTCGGCGGTCAGATATCGATAGACTTTCAGTCAATCTGAGCATTCGGGCTATGACCACTGTATCATAGTTCATATCGAAAGTTGATGTAATTGATATACCATCGGACATTTTTTGGGTGGTAACTGTAGTTAACGAGGCATTATTATCATTATTGCTCGGCGGGGAATTCTCTTGCTCCCCGTTGTCAGGTCTATTCTGTGAGTACTCCGGATCTCCTGATGAATTCCTGGATATTTTTCAGGAGGTCTTCTGCGTCCGAAGGTATCCATCCTCATGTGAGCCTTGGTGTATTCCCAGCACTGGCAGGTGTTCTCTCAGGTGGAAGTGCCCTGTTGGGATTTCTACCATCTTCTTAAGAGAGAGTTCCGAATCATTTCAAGGAATTGTCTTGATAACCACTCAGTTGGCTCCATTACCATCTTCATCTTTCCGTTAGTATTTCTTGAGCCATTCTCCCAGAAAGATTGATGATGGTTCTCAACCAATTTCTTCATGTCTTGCTCAATGCCCACAAATGCGATTTCACAGGTTGGTTCCGGTCCAATGAGAATTGTTGCTGCTCTCGCTCTTGCTAGGGCATCTGTGCTCTCATTCCCCTGGATGCCCCTGTGACCTAGATACAGACAAGTTTCACCTTGTTCTGTCGCTGAGATTTTCGAGAGTCTCCCAAACTAGTTTGGAAGAAAACCTGCATGGTTGCAGAGACTGTATTGCCGCCTGACTATCGGAGAGAATGACTATGGGTTCATTTCTCAGACTGGAATATGGAGGCCTGAGTACCGAGGCTGACAGTACTGTCTTGCCTCCGTCTCTCCCCGTATATTTCAGCGCCTACTCCATTGCTTGTCTTGGAGCCATCCGTGTATCAGATTTGCCCTCTTGACAGCTTTGGTATGGCCTTTGATGTGACTTCCCCATCTTGTATGCTGGTGGTCGAAGTTCCATCAAAGGAGTAGGTTGGAATCATTTCGTCCGACGGCTTCTCAGATGTGTCGGTTCTTGTGACCTTCATTATGTTGAAGTGGCCTGGATTGTTGCCCCTCCGTGAGTCCAGGTACTTTAGTCTGGAGGCTTCTATTCTCGCGTCACCCACAAATATGCAAATGCAGAGAAGAAATCAACTACTGGGGAAGATAAACAAGTGGACATTATGAGCGAGTTTGTGAATAATCCGTCCTAATCGACTAGAACTGTTGCCTTGAATTTTGAGGTTTCGCAGATAACTGTATTCAGAGTCCTGAAAAGAAAAAAACGAATTTGACATGAAAATTATTGTGAGGAATTATTTGAATACTGCTTATGCAGGATGATGGTTCGGGCGCCGAGGATCTGTGGTATGGCCCCCAAGGTCACCAGTTCTAACTCCCTTGGATTTCTTCCTATGGGAGTATACTCGTGAGACTCAGTGTCACTCTATTCAGGAGTTGCGAGCGCGGATTACGGAAGTGGGTGCAACAATCACTCGAGATTTATTCTGATAACAGAAAAGGTTAGTGTTAGTTTGGTTGCTTTCCTGTTTGTGGTGTTTTGTTATTTTTAAACATTAATAACTCAACACGCAATGAAGCAAATTTCAAATTCCTTGCACGGTTGAATAGAGAATAAAACCCCTTTTCAAATGAGCTATCACTCACCACCCCATGCTATTATTTAAATTTTTCGAAAGGGTTGCTTCCTTCAGTAAGGGATGCAATTAGGGGTGAACTATTCATACAAAAATGTACCTTGTGGAAATAAAAAAATGGACGTGTCTCGGCGATTTTCCTAACAAGAGTCCAGTAACGAGTTAGATAGATGGATCAACACTTATGATGGCCACTGTATACATTATATCACGAAGCGAATCTGTAAGGATGAATTTGAAGAGGTAGGCAGATTTCTAATCGCACGAATCGATGTACTTTCATAAGAAATTACTATTGGCTTTCTTACTCTATTGAATATGTGATGATGGCTGTTGAATTTTGCTAGATATGTGACTTTCGTTGCATTTCATATTACCTACTCGATATCGTTCGGGGCATAAAATCAGACTTTGGAAATGCCAGGCAATCTCTTTTATCGTTCGATGAGTAAACCACAGCAGAAATAATTTAATAATTCAGGGTTATCGTATAAGATTAGATACACGCGCAGGAAGGCAGAATCTAATTCGAATATTCCAATTTGAATTTGATTTTTTAGATTAATACATACTGAGGCACCTATACCATGGGACACCCTTGTCACTTGTAATGGAAAATGGGTTTCACCAAGCATGCTTCTTCAACAGAACATAAAACTGAATGGTTTTTAATTGTATATTTTGGCATATTGGAACTTTCCTACCAATAATACGAATAATACGTATTTTGCGGTGTTATCCGCATCCATTGCCACATTTGTTCTCTCGTACTGATATCTATCGTATGTAGCCTGCTTCAATTGAATACGATTGCGAGATAGTGCTGTTCACTTTATTTTTAAACCATGGAGTTGCCTTAGTCAGCGACCGTATGCGAAAGATGTTGCGATGAAGCAGAGCTGTCTGTAAATCCGGCAAAAAAAATTATCGCATTTACCAAATGGTAAAAAAAAAGGGTTCAGGCCAGGGGTTCGAGTTACTCCAACAGGTTAAATACCTAGAGGTGTTCCTGGACTTCAAACCTCACGGAGGCCGCATGTAGATGGGATTGTATAAAAGTCGGTTGCAATCCTATGGCAACTGAGGAGAATTGGATGAGAAATTTGGGGATTCAACCCAGAAATTTTGCGCTAGCTATACATAGCAGTTGGAAGACCAAAGATCCAAAACGGGTTGGCTGTATGGTGGCCAGGTGCATAGAGTAGCACAATTAGCCAAAATCTAAGCGAGACCCAGAGGCTGGTCCGCTTGGCAATCCCGTGTGCAATGAAGACGACTCCAACCGTAGTGTTGCAGGTACTGTTGTGGCTACCGCCTCTTCCAGTCTGGATCAAGAAGGATGCAATGGCGGCCCATCTGAGGATGCGGGACTCGGGAGCTAGGTTAACGAAGGATCGACGATAGACATGCGGAAATCGCGAAATGGGTAGAGCAGAAGATTCCTATTTCTACCCTCAGAGTGGAAAACGCATAAGATAGAATGAGATGGAATAGAAAGTTCATTTTCACTTTTCCAAGCAGAGAATGGGAAGGAAATACGGTAGAGTTTCACCCCGGAATCCTAATGTTTTACGAACGGAACGCGTCTCACCGTCGAACACGCTTCGGGTGCAGACATCTACCTTTAAGGAAGAGGCATACGAGAAAGCTACGCTTTGGGAAAATACACAACAGTTTTCCAAGCTGAAGTGTTCGCCATCCTAACCGTAGATATGAGACAGGAGCCGAAAGAAGTGTATGAGCAGAGAATCTGTATCTCCTCAAAGCCATGAACTAGCCTAAATAAAGCAAACTCGCCACTTGTACAGGAATGGAAAAAGCTCTTGAGAAACTAGCCGATACAAAGGAAGTTTAGTCTGTATGGTTCCTGATCACAGAGGGGTTCCTAGAAACGAGGTGGCAGATGAACTTGCCAGAACAGTGTCTGTGACGCCGTTCTGGGGGCTGGAGCACAACAGACTAGACAGGCACTTTTCACTGATAGGCATTTGCAGCGTATGTGGAGGAGACCAAGGAACTTATTTGATTTGAAATGAATCTTTGGAGCTGAAAAACTCGAATTGAAGTGAACGGACATACTGACCTTCATTAGAAGGTAACGAAGGTTCGAAAGGGACTAGAAGTGACAAAAAGAGCCCATGGGGGCCTACTTGCTGGCTGCGGCGGCGACCTCCCCACGGGTATTACTATTAAATTCACCTCAAAAGTTTTTCAAACTTGGTAGGAGGTGATCAGCATTACCATGTATGTTGATATGTCTGTTTTTCGCAACTTGAGATGAGAGCCTTGGACACAGACGGTGTCGAAGGCTTATCATATCCAGCAGATTCATGACTGTGTCGAAACCGTGATGGAAGGCCTTTTCCACCCTGTGAATAGTTCTGACCATCTGTCTAATTGTGAACTAACTGGAATCGAAACTGCTCATCGCGGATAATTTTGAGTCTTTCCTCAACTATCTTTGCCACTACACTTCACAGGGAGATGGAATAATAACTTTCGAGTTAATGGCCAATATGGCGAATGATTCTTGAGATTTTGGTTCGATTACAATTAAATTTGGTGTATGGGGTTTTCGAAGTTACATATTGTGAATTTTTTGTCGAAATTCATGAATCCAAGCGGGCAAAATTTGTGATTATGGTCCGATTCTTTTCAAAATGGGCAAGTGGCGGTAGTCGTGGTCGAAGGTCATTAATGCTTTATTAAAATTTATAAATTCAAGATGGCGGCTATAGGATGGCAGACAAGTTAATATTTAGATGGCCTCCTCATTGAAGAGAACCCACAGGAAACATGCCTTGTAATAATCATCCGTACCTTACAGAATAACCTACATTACACATATGCAGAAATTATTTTTACCTTTTAGTGCATTTGAATGGAAGTTTTTCTTTAAAATGTTTTTTATCATTATTTCATTCATGGGTTGACAATAATTATTATTTTCAACCTCATAACTCTCGAATTTCAGGACGCAAAAAGATATTGCAATTTGAATGCGAGTATATTTGGGAGCGATGTTACACATGATGTTACACAACCATCCAGAGCTTGATCGCGCTGTAATCAGTAAGTATCGTTCAAAATGTCAAAAATGACATATCGGATCTGTACCGTAGTATAGATAGTACTTATGCGCCCCGGCTTGAAGAAACACCTTCTTGGCATTTTAATTTTAAACTTAATGCTGTCAAATATTGAGCCGTCTGGTGTTCCACATTTTTTTGCCAATTTACACACTGTCTGGAACTTTCAGCCGTACAATAAGCAAAGATTATACCAACGGAGTTTGTCTCCTCTATTCTGGGACACGCTGTACCTATTGTTATATAAAAATCTTACCTAAGCTGCTGCTTGCTTTGATAGTATTTTGCGTCGCGCTGTCATGTGACCTAGCAGCGTCTTGCATGGCTATTATTTTCGATGCCAAATGTCTGTTTCCCATTCTCATGTTTCTTTCCCTGAGGACTTCGAGCTGCGTGTAAACCCTCAGAAATTCTTCCTGGACGTCCTGTTCGTTATATTTGGAACAAATGAAATCCTGACCGCCCGTAGAGGAGTTTGTACTGTATTGTGGATTGTCCGATCTGGTCTTGCTCATGAATTTGGAAGATGGGGTTTTCGAAACCATGGAACTCTCGTCGGTTCGGTCGTCGTGTTTGAATACCATGAATACCTAAGCGGGCAGTGAAAAATGCATTAAATCGGGTTATCCGAGTTTTGCAGTCGTCGAAAAACATCGAAAAGGACTATTTCATATAGTTTCAGAAAGTAGTTGACATAATTAAAATTAATTGATGAAACTAATAAAATTGTGCATCTTCTTGAACCATGAAATTAGTATAAGTTGAAATGGAAAGTAATGAAGTCTGAAAAAAGAATATCATGGGTGGTGCGATTAGTACGAAAAAGTGTTTCTTGACATAGCGTAAAAAAAGAAATTCGCATTTTCAAAGAGTACCTATTGTTACACTGTTTTGAAGAAAAATCTAAGTAGCTACATGAAAAGTTTTTCCCAATGCACTAGTTATTCGAAAGTTAGGTCAACGTTAATAATAATAATATCGACATCATCAAATATGCCAAATTAATAATAATAATGACGTATATTCGTGATGAAATCGATACAAAGAATAAGAAAGAAATTATGAATAAACAGTACAAATCCACAGAAGTACTGTACGTACTTGTTTGTGGCAAATACAATGTGAATAAGTAGAATTCAAAGAAATTACCTTTGAGAAATTTCGAGAGCATGTACGTGTGTTCTTAATACATCTCCCGCACTAATAATTGCATAATTAAGGTGTGATTCAAGTAAACTATGGTACTTTTTTTTGTGTTTTTAGTTCAAAAGTTTTACAACTTGTTTGAATCGATAGAGAATAAATGTAACGTAATTTTTTTGTTGAATATTTCATTTGATGGTCCCATTTGAGGTGATTATCTATAAACAGTCAGTTACTTTTGATATTTGTCAAAAGTAAATTTTTGTAAAAATAATCGCTGAAATTAGGCTCAATTCAAATTTCAAAAAGTTGTTTCTATTTTAATTTTACACATCTGTGTCAAATTTGAATGTTCTGTTGCAGCTTTTGTTTTTTTTTTAATACTTATTCACTAGCATCATGAGGCTAGTGGTATTAAACAGTTTCATAGAAGTTACAATTTTTTTTAATAAATCAGAAATTTCGTAATTGAGAAAACTAAAAGTTGCAACAGAACGTTCCAATTCGGTACATATATGTAAAATCGAAATAGAAACAAACTTTTTTTATAAACACACTTTTTGGAATTTCAAAAAATAAGCTTTTTGGAATTTCAAAAAATAAGCCTATGATTATTTTGAAAAAAAAATACCTTTTGACAGATAGCGAAAGTCAGGTAACCCCGTCCGAGAAGGCCAGTTTTCATCTTTTCATATCACTGTGATATAAGTAAACAAGACAAGTCACTTGTTTCGACTAATAATTTTGAAAATTTTAACTTCTGTTGATTTATATCCACCATTTGCTTCTTTATACAATTTCATCCTTATTTTTGCTGTCTCTTTATGATTTTCAAGAACATGTCAACCAACCTCAAAATAAGTAAAATCATATATCAAATAATATAATTTTGACATGTATAATTCTTTATAGTTTTCTGAAGATGTAAATAAAATATACGAAAACTTGGAATATCTCTAAAGAGTATACTTTTGACATTGCTGCAGTCCCCAATATAAAATAGTTTTATTCTTAACTAGTCAGCAACGACTACGTATATATATAGGATAGCGAAACTGCAAATATAAAGCATGATTCTCAACATCTAAGAAAACATGTAATCCCAACACAATTCATCAGCCGTGATCATTTGGCTACCTGTACAAATTGGATGCCCGGATTCAAAGCAGCAACGGAATCAAATTAGGCGCACACAGAAACAAATGAATTTTACGAGAGCCCCAGGCGGCAAAAAGTTACTACACGACCCTACAGATACTTCTGACGTATGGCTGAACTACCACAAACAAATCCCACCTCATCAACGAATAGATGATAAGAAACTGGGGCGAATAGACAGTGTTTCAATGTTTTTTACATAAACCATCATTCTCATCTTTCATCAACTGCGGAATATCAGTTTGAGGTACATTCAATAAAAAAAATTAAGAACATATTAGCTAATGTTGAATTATATTCGTCGCATACCCGTGCAAAGCTTCTACATCACTGAGTTTTTTTCCAAAACTATATCCTATTAAGAAACTGTCCAATTCAATTTCAGTTTTCTTCTAGCAGAGAAGTCCTCATCAAAAGGTTTTTATAATACAAAAGCGGTAATTCTCTGCTATCCTAGCAAAAATTATTTGCTGAAAGTTGTTTTGACATACAAAATTCTAGAATGGGGATCCAATAACTTAGTTGAATTCACTGCGAATAAAATCCGATCATGTTTTATTTCCGGGAAGGCCAATCTCACAGTGTGCAGCGTGATGATATCAGGAGTACCCATACCAACAAAATCTTCCATTTCAATGCTCGGTATTACCATCAGCAGTACCCTTTCATGTGAGGACCATGTGAGGTCCATTGCCAAGAGTGCCCCTCAAAAACTTGGCTTTCTGTTTCGTGTGAAGAAGTATTTCACTTCCTGTCAACTGATTATTATTTATAAGGCACAAATCTGACCTGTTCTGGAATACTGTTCCCACATATGAAGTGCAGCACCCAAACACAAATTGAAGTTTTATATTCTGTCCAAAAGAGAGCCATCCGTCTCGTCGGTCATACTTCGTTCACATGCTCGCTTACTTTTCTGGAACATCGCAGAAAGGTTGGCAATCTGTGTTTGTTTTAAAGATATTTTCATTTTCCGAAATATTATCAATCGTTCCACCGGTAGCGGTCCCACACATCTCTTTCTTCGGGTCCTGATTTCATAAAAAGGAAGAGATGTAGTGACATGTAATTGTAATGATTATTCATGATGTGATTCAGTAAATAACGAATCCAGGCACTGGACTAAGTCGTACGTGGTCGGTCGGGAGACAGACTTCGACGGAGTTGAGTGCGGATACAAAACCACAGTGTTAGTGTTATTCCAAACATCTGGATACCTGCAGTGTGTACTTAAGTGAGATTAGTGAATAAAGGAATGCAGCAAGCTTTTTTTGAGACTTCGATAAATAAAATTGATTATGGATTCTCAGGTAATATTATTAGTACATGTTTTTGCTCTTTCTACAGTCACCCTGTGACTCTTTACGATGTCAAAGATATGATTTGCCGGCTGAAAAAGTCAAACTCTTCAGAATTTGATGAAATATCCAATAATCTGTAGAAAAAATGTAGCTCTGTGATCCGTCAAGTCCTCAACTCATCATTCAGCATTTATTTTAACAATTCTCTCCAAATAGAAATAATCATACCTTACTTCCAAAGATCAAACAGAGAAGTAACGTCACTGAAAGTTGAGTATGGCAGAAGAATATTATGTACATCAAATCTGGATTGGCTGGCTTTTGCAGAAATAACCTGCAATAAAAAAATAATTGTAAGTTTGTGCGTAACGTAAGAAGTTTTTGAAATAATGCTGTTAGTACAGTCTTTGTAGAAATTTCGCACACAATTATCTGGCATGGAAATGTTTTCACAAACTGTTAGTAGAGATCTGTCCCATATATCATAGAACCACAATTATCAGTTTAGGAGGGACATGGCTTCACCCCTAAAAAACCACCCCTTTTGTCAAGCCAGTTTTCACCTATAACTTGTCAACCGTTGAAAATACCTAACAAGTGGTCATTGCAAAAAGGAAAGCTTGAAAAATCTCCTGAAAGAAAGTTATCTCATTATTTTAGAATATCGATGTCGAAATTAAGATTACCAATATATGATGTCTTTGGAGATAACAGATCAAACTTGGTATTGTTGGATTCTTTATGAACATCCCTAATCGATCATGCAACGATATACAGGGTGTCCTATTTAAAAAAATTAACTCCTAGGACGCTACGCTTTTTTTAGACACTCTGTATAGATGAAACTCAAACAATGAACACTACAACTTGAATATTAAACATTTTTTGTTAAATGTGAAATGAAGAAGTTAGGGAGGGGGCGACGGACTTTCGGTCCTCACTGTATATCCAATTTGGTCAAGATTCCCAATATGGATTTGCGCGCAAATTTGTTCATTCAAATTTCTTTGCGCGAGGTCTAGCCCTACAAACTAATTGCACTTTACTTTGATAGTTTATTATTCAAAAGCAACATTTATATAATAGTTTCATAAGTTTCAATTTGACATTCTTTTAACGTTTCATGGGAGATATACAGTATCAGAAAGTTTTTATCTTGGGTATGATGGTTTCATGTAAAGAATAGTTTGCTATATGTTGAGAGAGCATTACAATTTCTCCCCTACTCGCTCGTGGAAGGGATATTGACGTGAGCTGTGTGCGGTGTGTCGCATTGCCACGTGGCCCTTTAATGCGTCGGGTGGGGTAACAGGAGAGTCGTACAGTAGTGCGTCTCTCTTATTTATGTGGTATTATCATATCATTGCGTTCCTTGTTGCTCGCGTAGATTTCTCTCTATACCCCAGATGAAAAGTTTCCGGTACTGTATAATTAAACATAATAAGTGTAATTATCCACGGATACTTCGTGTTCCTAACTGCATACAGCCCTACAAAAAATTAAGAGATTTAAAATAATTCATAAATGTGTTCAATTATAGTTGAATAGTATTAGTTTGATGCACAGAAGGTGAAAAACGAAAATATTCTATTGAAAAAATTACCAGCATTTTGAAATTTGCCAAATTTTCGCTGATTGTTCATTTCTTACTGAAATGTTGAAAAAAAAAACATGATAATAGAGAAAATTAAATTGGTATTTTTTTTCGCGTCATATATTATGAATGTATTTTTTACTTGGACAAAAATATTTCGATATTCCCGTAAACTATATATTGATTTTATTGAAAAATTACAGAAGAATTTATTTTTAGGATGTTATTCACCCATTTTTTTTGATAAATACTTTCTTTTCAACGGTTGGCGAGTTATAGGCGCAAACATGTCTCTTTGACCGAAGGGGTAGTTTTTTTGGGAGGATTTTTGTGGTTTTCTGTTGTATGAGACCTCTACGTCTATGAAGGAAAATTTCTTGCCGAATTTTTGTGTAGGAAATTTCTATACCGACTCCAGTAAAGGATGGGGCGCGTGTCTCTTTTCTGATTGGCTTATTGGCTGATTTGAATTCTAGCACGGTGACCAAGCGGAATGTTAAAACAGTGCTTGAATCATAAGCGAATTTTTAGGATAATTTTTGATGCAAGCATTGCATATAGGGGTGAATTAAACTTCGTACACAGAGTACTTACTCCTGAAGGAAAAAAATGGAGATTTGATGCACTCATCTAGGTTTACCAATACGATAATTCTGACTTTCAATTTTTAATTTTAGTAAACCAGTGGCGTGGTTTTGGTGGTATGTGGCTATATTGTCTTTATATTCTCGATGTCAGTAAGTTTAATCGATAATAACCCTGAGTCAAACATTTCATATGCCTAAATGTAGAGGTTTCTGGAAAGAGAGAGAGTACGCCACTGATCAACGCATAAAACATACAATAAACGAACGAATTTACGGATACTTACATAAACATAATTAACAATAACTGGTTTTTGTATTATTGTCAAGTCATCGGTCATCATCTCAATCAGTGAAATTTTTTTCAAAATATAATATTCATTTGAATTCAACTTTTGACATTTTGGCCTTAACCACTTCGCTGAATTTCACACGGTGGATTATGCCTTCACGGCTGCCAAACGTAAGTTGTACTGCTCTTATTTCCTTGTTCTTCCACTAAATCATTCCATGGCAGAGTTTCCGCAGGGAATATCAAATTAAGTGAGTTGATGATAGCTCGAGGAACATTAAATCTTCCAAAGCAATAAATACATTTTAGTGTAGGAATAATAAAGAAAAACCACCCTTGTGTGAATTTCTCAAGAACTTACGTTAGAAATACGAAGTGCTGTATAGAATTGAATACCGTCGATTATATTCGCTAACTATTCGAACTTCCTGTTGGCAATAGATGAGTTGCAAGTATGGAGAAACAAAAAATAGTTTGTTTGAAAGTTTTAGACAATGTTGTGAATTGATTACTTTCATTGCGGACTTCCGTTAACACTTGTTAACACTTGATAACGATTGGAGATACTGTACCGATCGAAACGTAGTGCTAATAAAAACAATCCAGAGAAAGGAAGTCCGCAATGAAAGTAATCAAAAAACTTATTATTTGAACTGTCTTTGTCTTATCAGTTATATTTTTTTGACCCTCCAGTAGGGGCGCGGAGTCTGACAGACTCAAGGGAAACATAGTAACAGCTGTTAATAGTTGTGTGTCTTAAGGTAGCTTCATGAATTATGGTTACTTTACCGAGAGCGTTAGTTTTACCATTTGTGAAATACGTCTCTCAGACTACCAGCCACTACTAGTGTTACACATGTTTCGATTGGCGAATTCACCATTTTTGGTAAGTTGTTCACTTGAAATATCACAAATATTTCATTGTTTTCGTTTCTCAGTCACTATGTGCGAGTATGAAAAAGTGCAGAAAAAGCTAAGGTTGAACAGGAACCAGATGATGAGGAAGATAATGAGAGTGACTCAGATATAACTGATGAATGCCAAACAGTTAGCGAATCCGAACAAGATGCAGAGGCTGTAGAAGAAGAGATCGCCTCAGAGTAATAAAAGACAATAGGGTGGTCTTTTTCATTCTTGTCTCGAAGGCAACATAATTTTGTTTGTTTACAAGCGAGGGCCTTTTACATTTTTATGAAGGTTGTAGACGATGTAGTAACTTGATTACTTGTACTTCGGACTTCCATCGTCTTAATGTTGACACGTTTGACAACATTACCACATGAACAACATGAATTGTCATGATACACAGAGAAGAAGAAATTATTGATTAATAAGAATTTGCTTCTACAATTTTGGTTACAATGAGGTAGTTCACCAAAATAAGGAATATACTGAGACATTTTTCAAATAAATGGGAAAAATTGAAATGGTGTATAGCCTATGAATGATTAATTTTCCATGAATATTATTTTAGTGAAGAATAATTTAACTGACTTTCAACCTACTGGCCAAAATTTGCTCGTACCGTGCTGATGAATGACCAATGAGACAGTTAAGTCTGTGGTGAGCAAGTGAATATGTGCATCCATATGTGAAGTTCGAAATTTGGTTTATTGATTCCATATGATAGGATTGAAATATTATTTGATTTTCGTAACGTGATTATACCAAGGAATTATTGGATCATATCATATTGAACATTACATTGAATGGCTTTTTGAACTTCTGCTCACCCGACATCAAGTTCACCTGGAACCGAAATGATGGTGGGGCCAAGGAGTACTTCAGTCTTCGCAGCCTCAATGTAAGCTTTTCGCCAAACAGGTTCTATTTCGGTGACAGAGTTTGGGTCAGCCCGTTTTGTGACGAAAACGAGACCAAGTTCATCCGCTGCCTTGAGCCTTGAAACGAAATGCTCCAATTTCTGTATTTTTTTATGGTCGCAGACCAAACAAAGGAGGAGATCTGAACTCATTTAACATGCTCCATCCATGCAGTGCCATTTTGCCATGTAGACAATCCAAACTGAAAGTTTACGGCCTCCTTGTTGTCTTGGGTGGAACAACCGTGGAATAGACGATTTAGTATGCAATCGCCTATAAAGATGCATTGATCTGCGAGTTTTTACGCCGAGTTGTCGCAGCTCCTCTTGAGTAAATTTCACCACTCCAAAAAAGTAGAGCAGGATCGGAACGACATGCATATTAGTTGCAGCAACTCCGTTCTCCTCCGACAGTTCTGATGGCCAGATCTATCGGAGTTTATGCTGATACTTGCCACGAAAAGAATATATAATTGTGGTTACCACTTGAGAGCGGTGTTGTTCTATTCCTAGGTCAGTATACGGCTCTTTGGCATCAAGGTCAACGAATTCCTCGCTTCGTCCTATTTGGATACGAGACGCGTGTTGTCTCGCCGACTTGATCTTGGCTTCCATCTTCTGTATGCCTCCCAATCAGAGAAGTGGTATTCCTCTTCTGCGTTTGGGATACAAACTGCTCGGAATCATACACGGCAGAGTTGACCTACTAGATGTTAGCCTTTTCTGGAAGAGCATCGCGAATCCCCGCATCCATCCGTGCCAGTTATGGCTTCAGGCGTTTGTGTTTATAGAGCACCCTACGGGTTCTTATGTCTTCTATCGGTGGTATGATGTGAGCCTCCTCTACAGCCAGAACGACACAAGGCATCTGCCACTTCCACCACTTCGTTAACCGGCTAAGGAGGAGCTCTGACATAGCCTCGTTTCCGAAGATGGGATACTTGTCTGCCACACAGTCCACCACACACTGAATACGATAAGCATGTTGTCTGGCCGATTTTATTTCAGGTCACATCTTGTGTATCCCTCCTTTCCGCTTGGGACAAAGTCTTCGCGGCGTCAAACACGGCAGAGTTGATTTGCCTGTTCTGAAAAAAACATCGTGAACCCCCGCATCCATGTATCTACTTGTTATTGGTGTTATGAAGCGCCCTGTGAGTTCTATTGGTGGTATGCCTCCTCTACAGCCACAACGGCACCTGGCATATCTGCCACCTCTACCATTTCGTTAATCGACAGAGGAGGGGCTCTGACATAGCCCTGTCTCCGCCTGCAGAGTTCAAAGAGTGAATCTCGATATTTAGTTTGTTTTTCCTTCTCTTTTCAGGCTAGGAGCCGAAAACTCTATGACGAAAATCGTGTTTTTTATGGTCGAGGAGGACTACATCAGGCTTATTTGCTTGTATTTGCCTGAGGGTGGGGATGGGTAGTTTCAATAAACTAGGCACTTCTCATTCTCCACAACGTACTCAATTTCTTCCGGAGCATAAGGCAACACCGGTGTCTCGTCCATACCGTACGAGTGTCGTAGATGGTAGTACAACACTCGTAGCGCCGCGTTATATCTGTGGATATAGGTTGAGACCGCATACTCTTGACAAGTAGACACCAAATGCATTATTATTATCTATATCCATCACGCCACTACGGTAGATCAGGGTGTTGAAGACACCATTCTGGCAGGCCATTGATGTGAATCCCTAGGTCTTTGACTTCAGCCCACTTGACCTGAGGAATGCAAAGGTCAAATTTTTGGATAAGCCAAGCGTTTCAATATTCTTGAAGAATACCCCATGTATTATTATCATTATTATTATTACTATTAATGATCTTATTATTAGCATTTCACTGATTTAAAGTCAATGACCACGAACGGAGCTTCCATTATTGAACTGGATATTACCACAAGTAACGTATTTCCAATGCTAGTACGGTATATCAGCGTGTTTGTTTTCCTTGATGTTTTTCAATACCATTTCAAGTTCCAGCCAAAATGTATTATGCATTTCACACGTACACAAATTACTTTTATTTTGTTGGTTGATTAGTTTTCACACTTTTTTCTGAATTGCTTGATGCATCAATCGATTTCAGTGCGGTTTTTCTCCATGGAAATTTATTTTCACGGGTTATATTGGATGACGTATTCCTCTGCCATATTTAACTCTATTGAACATCAATTGACTGAAATGATGATGAAATTCAGATAGTTTTCATTATTTAAAAGAGTTCAGCTGAAATATGTGGTTGTTTTTTTACTAAAGGAAAACATGTTTCGTCGACATCAGTTCTGATTCAGATGAAACTTATCAATGGTACGGAATCATTTGCAAAAGAAAGTTGAATATAAGTAAAATTGAAACTTGATCTTTTTGATTATTGAAAATCAACTACAACATATTTTATTTCATTAACATTGATACTCACTCAGAAATAAACAGAATTCATGGGCATATTCAAATTGTTTGTTTAAATTGTTTAAGATTCCAACACCAATCCCAGACTTGATCTCAACTTGATGAATTTTGGGTTAGAAAGACATCAGGTGAAAATGTCAAATAATTCATTATCACCTTCAATAGCTGTATATCTATATCACGACCAAGTTTCTCACGAATAAAATGGAATTTTAGGCCGATATGTTGCGAATTTTTCATCATTTCTCTCCATATGAATAGCGCTTTTGTTGTCAATGTATAATGGAACAGGTATAATAAGTTCACCCAACTACATTTCCAATTGCCAAATCTATTCACTAGTAGACTTCCTACCGCTGATATCTGCTGCAAAATCTGCATCACTGAATGCTTCAAAAAGGTGTATTATCTGCCGAAAAATTCGGTTGATTGCATTCCAGTGACATAACTTGGGGTATTCTATGAATAATTCACCATGCTTGTAATAATAGGTCTACTCACATTGAAAAAGTGTTGTAAGCACCCGATAGCTTTTCTATAAGGTTTATAACCAGAGTCCTGCGAGTCTACCAATTTGAGGGTTTCTCCTGGTGTTGAAACTGCATTTCGACACCTGATATGAAGAACATTGTAAGGCAAGTTACAATGTTTTTCAACTATTCCATCCACATAATTTTTTATTGCAAATTCGAGGAATATTCATAGTACGACCGGATTCACCATAAAATAATTTAACCAGAAGGTATTGAAAGAGTTAGACAACTATAATGATAACCCACAAAAATCAACTCGAAATAATACAATTTTGTTGTTTTAATATGAGTTCGTAGAAAAAGTACGGTATATGTTACGTGTTTGAAAACTTCTCTAGAAACATGTTCATTAAATACTCGATCCTGCGCTCGTGTGTAAAATACTTGTTACAAAGATGACGTATAACACTTTCACATAATGTACTATTATTAATCACACATTTTTTATTTCTCTGTGGACCAAATTCCTGAGTCCACGCAGACAAAGTCACGGGTAGAAACTAGTGATTTAATCAAAGTTTGATTAGATATATAATTTGGATGGAACTTCTTAAACTACAATTAAGATTATTTTCTTTAAAAAAATTTGATTTAATGTCAATCCCCCGAATAAAAAGACGGAAAAGTTATAGTCACTTCGAACAGGGATTAAAATTTTCATTCAAATGAAGTTTTTAAGTAGGTGAACTTGAGTATGCCTGACAACCTATTAGGCCCCGAATTTCAAATATATGGTGATCGTCCTTTATAGCCCAAATTTATTCAAGTTTTTGTGTTGGCATTTTGCTTTCAAAGTGGAAATTTGCAATCTATATATTTTCTGTCAGAGGAACGTACTTTAATGAATTCTTTTCATATATCATGACGTAACTTTTTCACTTGGTATTTGATTTGAACATTGTCCAAAACCTACATACACTTGCCCGCAAACGTTTAAACATCTGTATAAAAGCTGTATGAAAACTGTTTGCGAATATTTTTTCAAAAACATTCAAACATATGTATAAAAGTATTTTGTTTTCCGTCCAGGATGGAAAATACATGTTTATATTCGCAGAGGCTGTGTCGGCACAAAATCCTGCTACGTAGCGATATGTTTTTGACTTTTGATGTGGACGCAATTGAAAACTAGTATAGGATTTAATGCTCGTCAAAACAAATGGTTTGTATACCAATATACAGTATCGAAAACTTTTCATCTGGGGTATGGACAGAAATCTACGCGAGCAACAAGGACGCAATGATATGATAATACCACATAAATAAAAGTGACGCACTACTGCGCGACTCTCCTGTTACCTCGCCCGACGAATTAACAGCTCACGTTGATATCCCTTCCTCGAGCAAGTAGAGGAGGAATTGTAATGCTCTCTCAACATATAGCAAGCTATTCTTCACGCTCTCATTAAACCACCATACCCACGATGAAAACTTTCCGATACTGTATAAATACTGTGTTTGCGGGAACATGTTTACAAACATTTGTTGCGGGCAAGTATGTATGTAGGTCTAGACAAGGCTCAGAAGAGTAGAGACTTGGTTATATTCGTATTTATTTGTACAGTTGTACTAACATAGCTGAAACCATGAAAACATGCACGTCCATAATGCGCATTCGTCGTACAACGGACTATAGTAGGTAATATATCCAGTAATAAGGCACTCAACATAAGCGATAAATGAGAATTTCATATGTTCAGCTATGTTGGTAGAACTGTATGTGCGATAGTTGATGGTGGTGGTGTTGTTCGTAGTGTCTTTATGAAGATATAAAAAAAATATTTCTATTGCTGACTGGATCTTGGAGCATGAATATATTGGGAATCTGCTTTCAAGTGGTTTTTTTTATAGACAAATTTTTTTCGAGGTATAGTTTTTTGCATCATTGATTTTAAAAAGTTTCAACACTGATTTTTTCAAAAATCATCAACTCTATGTAATTTTGAAACAACTACATAAAAGATGAACTACCTCGATATTATCTGTATTTTTTTTGTTCCTAAGATGAAAAAAATGCTCAAGTACGTCTCAGTTCGACATTTGCCTATATTTTGCGAGCGCGTTAATGTTCGAGATTGTTAATCGCCATTTTAATTCACGAGTTCGTAACAAAACTTTTCCGTCGACCGTAGTTTTCAAAAATAGAGATATCTTACTTTCAATGTTTATGTATTTAACGATACGATAAAGAACAATTACTATTTCCTATTTATATATATTAACTCCACTCAAAGATAGTTTAATTTTCCTTAGTGGTGGTATTATTTTATTAAAAAAAAAAATTGCTTTCTGTGGGTTTTGAACTCTTGACCTCAGTGCTACCTCTCCGGCTGTCATGCCAACTTTACCATTACGCCACGTGACTATATATGATTTTGAGTGACAGTTGGTGTATTGAAGATTTTCTGAAATTTTATTTGAAAATTGACAAATAAACAATGACAGATAGTACTAATCAATATAAAATATATGAGAGCAATGTATGTTAGGTTGCATATAATCAAATTGTTGATTAATAGAAAATCATTCATTAACAGGGGTCATTAATCAACGATTTTTAGTGCGTTAAAATACATCATAAATGAACGGTCGACGGAAAACAATTTCAATTAATAGATGTTTTAACGTGCTCAAACTGGCTGTCTCTATGCTGAAGTTTTGAACGGCCTGCGTCTTATATATACCGCTTCATTCATTCATTCATCCAATGACAGTGGACATTCATCTATTTAATCGAAACACTCCGACAACTGTCGATGACGGAATGTTAGCCTTTATGGAGTTATTCTGTATATGTTTATTAGAACTTATAGCCTTGAAATTAAGTGAAAATTCTACCATCGGAGTTTATCCCCTTTATTCTGGGACACCCTGTTTATAGTGGTAACTCACGGATTTTCCTTTTAGGTATGAGTTATTTCTAGGAGTTTTTGTATGATTTCAGGCTCACATGTAATGCATTTTGTTTTGATTCACTCTGTTATAGAACAAGCTCTTCATGTTCTGTCTTTTGAGTGACCAGCTTATTAAATAGATAAATGAATGAAAAATAGCAAACAAATTGGCTTTCATGATGTTCCCATTTCATTAAAAAAAATGTCATTGCCTTTTTCTGTGTCTCCCTTCTATGAATCACAATGAGATCAACTGTATTTTTTTCGTACGATATATCGTATGAAAGATAAGTAATGAACAAGGGTTTACGACCTAAAAATTACATTAGACATTTGAGCAAGTAACATATTAAATTCTCTGTACGAGTTTACGAGCTCATGTCCTGAGATAACACAAATGGCAATATTAATGAATAGGAACGTTGCCTCTGGTTCTCGTGACAGTGGCAAATGAGTATATGTTTGAACATAGAAAGAGATGAATGTTCATATTAGAGAAAGGAATTTAAAAAATTTCGTGGGTCAGATTAAGTCCGGCCGGTGGCGTAAAGCCATTTTCCTGCTACGCAAAGTTATGTGCAATGGCAGACAGGAATGGCAAAGGAACTACAAATGGGAGAAGCAATTATTCTTTTTATAGAATGTTCCTCAAATGACTCGTGATATTGCACAATTTATGTTTTATCTCGAGAGATTTAACGAAGTTTTCATTTATTGGTTTTTGCTGTTCTCTTTATGGTCATCTGAAGATAAGAATGCAGCGCCAAGGAGGGCAGTCGTAGAACTATAAATACTAACATTGGAGTTTTGTGGTGTATTGGT
This sequence comes from Chrysolina haemoptera, assembly GCA_958298965.1. Classification (NCBI taxonomy): domain Eukaryota; kingdom Metazoa; phylum Arthropoda; class Insecta; order Coleoptera; family Chrysomelidae; genus Chrysolina; species Chrysolina haemoptera. Next base: position 10,395,997 of record OY282596.1, on the reverse strand, counting down.
TGTGTCAGCAAACACCTCGTTTTAGGTACCTAATAACGAAGTCACAGCTAATGATTCATTGACGATATGGATTGACTGTTACTTTTTGAGATAGGAAGTTGTTATTCAGACATTATAAGTGATTTGATCAAAGTTATAGTACACCATGACAATGTATTTGACTGGATTAAATATCAAATTATCCATCAAACATCGAATGAGCTACATGATGCAGCAAAAATCTGGTAAGGAAATTGAGTTTGAAATGATGTGATGAAGAATGGCCTAAGTACGTCAGGTAAGAGTGGAGAATAAAATTAATAGAAACTACAAGACGGCTTTTTTCCGTAGTATAATTACAAAGTTATTTGTAGCTCATCCAATCTATTAGAAATTTTTTAATTTTACATTTTCTGAGAGCCTTATTATGTTTACCTTTCAAAATTTCGAATTACCTCATTGTATTCCATATCATATTCTTATTTATATTTATATTTCTCAAGGTAAACTACAATAAGGCTTTTACCCGCAGATATTGCACCCGTAGTATAATTACAGAGTAGCTCATCCAATCTACTAGAGATTTTGTAATTTTACATTTTCTGAGAGCTTTATCAAGTAGTTTTATTTCTTCTTCAATATTGAAACTGAACCAAGGTGCGTATGGTTTAGTAGTTCTTATACGTCTTATTGGGGCATGGATATTAAAATGATTCAAGATAACTGAATTGAAAAACTCAATTCGTCCCAAGATTGAAGATTTCATCCCAATCTATAGCGCGAAGAACATCATGAAAATCCTATTTAGTGGGATATCTGAAGTCTCTATAGCAGACTGTTTTGTATTCTGGTGTTATCTTTAGTGATTGGATTATGCAGGTGATCTGAGAAACTAATGGACACTGAGTTTCACATCATCTCTCTTTGAGGTTACCAAAATATCTATTTGAGTCTGGCTATGAGCTGTTATTATTTCGGGCTCTACAATGGCCAGAAACAAGTTATTATTTGAGAGTAAATTGATATTCATATCACCTATCAAAGTTCATGAGCAAATTTGCAACCACATCTTTCCCAAATATATATTTCTCACCAAACTCGCTTACAGATATCCAAATATGTTCAAGAAAATGGCTAATCTCTGAAAATATCACTTGGAATTGTATTGGTTGTTTGATATAGAAGCACACCCATACTCCTCTCTGCCCAATTTTAGGTCTCTTATATTGTTTGTCAAGTGAATCGACTCACAGAGACTACTAAACGTCTTTATTAACTTATTAGTAACTCAATATTGTATTTCAATTCAAAAGTTTTATGACAATTTTGAAAACAGAATGACTGACTTTTTCTTTTCTTCTGTCACCTCTAGTTTTTCGGTCGTGATAGTCAGGTGCCGATATCACATCAGTAATAGCCAGGCCCCTATAACCATATTGTTGTTATCAATATGAGGACTGAAACATGTTTCAGAAATGCCATAATAATGTCGATATCATTCCTTGTTATGAATTGTTTCAGTTCATTGAACCTAATGGATAGAGATCTAACGTTAGTATTAGTGAATTTGATACTACTATTCATGATTCTTAATCAAGATGATCTAATATTAACCGATTTTGAAGAAATATTTCCATTCTGAATTATTATGTGGTAAATTTCTACATCGACTGTACTAAAAGTACAGTATACGTCTCTGGTTTCAACATGGCTATCATGCGAGATAGGAACGGTTTGAACATGCAAATTGAGAATCAGCAGACTACTCTTCTTTTTTTTTTAATGGAGGGTTGTGAACCTCACTTTCATCCCACGGATTAAACAAATAATTTATGAATATTAAAATCGATTCCATGCAGTGTTGTGAAAAATAAGGATGAAGTATTGTTTTTGTGGAAATAGAAATATTCAAGTACCCGGACACTATTCGGATACAAGAAAAATTCATTTTTTCAAAAGTTTTTTTTTTCAAAATTGAGCACTATTTGGATAACAGTAGATTTCCCAAGAAACCCCTAGCGTGAGATTATAACTTGGTAGGAGAAGTACCGAGTACGAGTTTGGCAATCAAATTCGGAAACACCCTGTATATTGCAGTCTATATTAACTTCAACGCGAGCAATTAATTAACCGCCTAAAAAACCCATGCATCTATGATGAATGGCTCAGACTGGAATTCGAGAAGAATGAAGTGCATATTTCAAACAAGTAATAAAAATATGAATATGGCTTCCACCAGTAAAAAATACGACTTTTTTGCTTTTATCAATAACAATCACGATGGCGAACATTCTATTGAAACCGGATGTAATAGAAATTACTGTACGCAGTTTATATTTATGGCTCTTTCAATAGCATTCCAGTCGTTTTTATTTGTTCCATCAGAGGCGATTTCAGAGATTTATGGAAATATAATTGATGCTGTGGATGTAAATCGCCGCGTTCTCTTTCTGTTTGTATGGACCATGCATTCGAGTGATTATTTCAGATGATTGAGATATGAAATGTTCTGAAGGATTTTCATACTCAGAGTAATACTGAAATGTTCTACAGTTTCGACTTTTAATATGTGTAAATTCATTTTAAATAGATGGGTCGAGTGAAAATAATAATTCACAATTTACACAACACTAACTTTCATTGTTAACGATTATTTCGACACACTTTTTCATCTTCTGAGCAAGTTATAACCTAACCTAGTCACAGAATGTCATCTCTTTGAGTACAAGGGTTGGTAAGGAGAGATCAAGGGGCATTAAGGAAATAACTAATAATATAATCAATAATTGGTGAAGTACCTATACATATCTACCTGATCATTCAGTACTAAGTTGTTTTCACTGGCCAGATATTTTTTGATTTCTATAGCCAAAATATTTAATTTCCGAATTTTGTGTGAAATTGTGAATATTTTCTATTAGGTGATTTACCCTTCTACACTTGTGTAGATTGTAGGAGAAAGTAGTTGTTTTATGACATATATTCGCCTAAAATTTTCCACTTTGTGGAATAGTTTGGGGACAAGGGGATTTCGACTTTGTCGAAACTATTCGTTTTTTCTATTGGCTGTTCAAAACTTTACATCGTTGTACCGAACACCCTGTTATTGTTATTTGATGAATCAAACGAATTCATCAACAAGTTGAAACTGATTATTCAATTATTTTGAAATAAATCGGAATCAACTTGATTGATAGGACTTTTCTGAAACTTCTGGAAATCAAACGAGTATATTCAAATGTCCATTATAGTTTTCTGCAGGCATCCTTTGTGAATAAACGAATATAAATTTCAACAGCGATGGAATCTATTTTTCGTAGAGTGAGAACGAGCAGCGGTAAAACTTGGAGAACTGAATGAGGAATTAGGAAATTAGATTTCAATCAATACTTTATTAAACCACTTCTTTACCCCCAACATTTCAGACTTAATTGTATTTTTAATTTGGAAATCGTGTGGAATTTTGTTCTGAGAAAGATTGAGTTCAGAAATTGAAGTTAGCTCGCGAGATTCAACGTCCCGTTTTATGATTTTTTGTTTGATTTCTCGTCAGGTACAATTTTCCAATCATATACTAGAAATGATGGAAACAACATTTGTTCGACTGAGGACACACAGTTGGTATATGGTCTATTAATGCACTGCCAGTCCGTATGTTTGGATATATGGAAAGGAATTTCATACAAATTATAATAGCTACTCTTCAAAAGAAACAACCCCTCTCCAGCAATTTTCAGGAAAAAATATTAGGTCTTCTTCTGAGTATAGCATATTATATTACGAGTGTGAAAAATCACTTTCGCAGAAGTAATGTACACTATTTTTCCTACGACTACGCGATAATCCCAGAAAATAATATCGATGACCTATGTCGATATTGTGTATGTAACAAAATCAAACAAATAGTTTGACACAACCATTTAAACTGACTTCATCAACTTTTGATAATTACCCTAACCTAACCTAAGGCCTACGAGATCAAAATCATAATTATATACTTCACTCTTGGTGATTATCACTTATACAAATTATCACCCAATGAAATATATGTCAGGATATAATATACAAGCCCAATTGGCTCAGTTGATAAATGTTTTTCTTCAACCTCTAGGAAAATTCACCATAGACAAATTTGATCTGATCCTTTACACGAAAAAACAACAATACTCTGAGACATAAATCTAACTTACCACTAAGCTGTTTAAGTGCATTAGAACTCACACTATTTCATAGGGCTGTCCTTGGATAGTTGTGTTTCAACTACCTCTTTTTTTCCACCCTATGGTACACTTATAGTTTCAGCTGAGATTTCATTTATTTCAATGTAACGTTGAGTACGCTTTAAAATTTTATCTGCATACTAACGGACTTTTCTGATGTCTTCATTATTGATATGCCGACTAACCCTTCCTCCCAATATACCTAGTGATTTTAATATCATTGCCGGGCTCATATTATGGCGAAGTCGCGGGCAGAAGCTTGTTGTTTTATACAAAAATCCCTAAATAAGCGATAAAAAATATTGAGCGTCACTCATTAGCTATAATATCCCAAGGACATTGATAACTAACGAAATAGTTTTATAACAGTTATCGAAAGCACGTTATATGGTAACAGCCCGACGCCAAAGCCCAATTGATAATAATAATAATAATAATACTCTCTCATGAACACTCGTAGAGTGTACCCAAAGGCATAGCATGTGCAGGTAGAGGACGGCTATTATTATTATTTGCCGTGGAGCTCCGGGGCGATTTTTGGTGGCGTATAGGAATAAAGGATGTCTCAAAAACATAGAACACCAATACTCCACTAGATATCGTAATAGGGAGAATGTACAGATAAATTTAGCAAAGAAAACAGTAGGATAGCGATTTTTCACTTATACAGCACTTCGATTATACAATTTCCTACCGAACATGTACAAAACATATTTATATGCCCTAAACTCATTCAACCTTTAAAAAAAAATATTCAAACATTTTATATTCAATATTGAACCTGATTCAGTAGAACAATTGATAGGGGCTTAATCTTTTCTCAAATTAACTTCTACAGAACCCACGAACAAACCAAGTTTGGTTCGTCTCATATGTTTATTCAGTTAAAAGGGGAAGACGTATTACATCGTCTAATAACCCCACCACAAATTATATTCTTTTCGCCACCAAACCAACTGGGTGTAATTTATAAATTATATTTAAATATTTGTATTGTATATTTCTGTTTCAGAAACATTATTATTAATAATTCATATCTGAATATTTATATTCGTATATTTGTATAAGTATCTATATTTTTGAATAAACACATTATATTATAATATTTCCACCCAAATCATATTTTCCGGCGTCATAAAACTCCATAAATATTGCCCAATTATATTTTATACTATTTACAGTATTCCTTGGTGTATTTTCTTCAATAATTTTGTCAATTGCATAATCATTTCAAACACCAAAGCAGGGAAGAGACATTTGTGTTGCTTAGCAATGTCATGTCATAAGTGATAACTACCCGTGAAACCTATCCATGGGTAGTTATCAGTATAATGATTGATGGTTTCATTGGTTATCTTGACACACATAACTAGAAATAAACAAATTTGATAGGATATTTTTTTGAGCAAAAAATTTTCGCGATAAAAGCTGTCATATATCTCAAGTTGGATCAAGCAATATCAATTACAAAATTTCTTTAAAATTGGTGCAGTGGTTTCGTAGATTTCGGTTTCAAGAGATACACTTGGGTGTCTATTCAATAAGATCTAATATCTTCCGAAACCTGATTCAAGCCATCCTTTTCTGGAATTTTATGTCATCTAGACTATTTCAGATCATTGCAGACTAATTTCGAACATCCTAGATTACTCTTCATTATTGTAGAGTGTTTAAGATTGTTCTGGAACATTATAGATCACTCGGGTCCACGACATCAACTAGATCTCAGTAGATCTCTCAAAACGCAATTGGATTTTAGTCAATTTGCTCTCATTCAGTTTGCTTCCATTGTATTTGCTCTCACCAGAAATTAGCTGCTTTCAGATCATTCATATGTCAGTTGGCTGTCAAAATAAGGTGATAATTATTTTCTTCAAGACAATTTTATAAAATGAATGATTTTAACCTACAAACTGGAAAAAGACTCAGATATTGATACATACGGAGATCCATTCGAAAAAATTTTTCAGTCATTTTCACAATTCTCCGATGGAAATATACTTTTGATTCACTCTGTATGCTGAACGTGAGGTCCGTTCCATGAACAGATTATCTTATAGTATTTTGTGGCTATAACCCAAATTGCAATGTTTTGTGAATATGCCTTTTGAAGAAAACAGGAAGTTTTCTAAAATAAATGTTTGAAATCCTGGGAGTCACATCAAGTTCATTTGGAATCATGTGATTTGAGAAGTGATGTCATATATATATATATATATATATATATATATATATATATATATATATATATATATATATAAACCGGATTTAATATTATTTTCGTATTTTCATAAACCCAAGAATGTCCATGCGTGTTTCTAACTCATTCCTAGACTCTAATTTCCGATACTTTAAGTGTACTCTATTCAATATGAACATTGTTTTTCGTTCACTCTGTTTTCTCTATAAAAATCTTAATAGCCTGTTATTTCATAAAAATCGCACTTTTGCGTGCCTTTAATAAGTAATCGATATTATCAGTTAATAAATTCGAAGTTATCTTGACAACACGTAACGTTTGCATGTTTTGATTATTTCAAATAAATTTGAAACGTAATGTGACCTGTGTATCATATTAAGTTTCAACAACACACAAAAATACTAATAATAATGATAATAAGCGAGAGACCAACCCTGGTGAGCTTCAACACCACTTCGATCAACAGATGTAAAATCAGACGATTCAGGTAGGCATTTTGTCTCTAGGCATATCGAATCTAGGAAAGAACAACGGAAAACACAAAGAGAAAAAGGTTAGGAAGAAGGAGAATTCATTTCCTGTTTTTTTTCGGGGGTTTTTTCCTTGTTTTTTTTACGTTTTTTTCCGGATTTCTTTTTCCGTTTACCAGTGTATCCGTTATCCTACTATGAAATGTATCGACCCCATGGCGAATCCTGCCCGTCGTAAGAGGCGACTGAAAGGATAAACATCGCCGGTGAAATATCACTATATCGACTATATGTGCTTTGAAAAATTTGATCATTTACTTTCGTAACATCCGCGGATTAAACATGGATGACGTCCACCATCACATACAGGCAAAAAAACCTGATATTCTGGTTCTAACAGACCCAAGTGGACTCTTCCACCAACAAGGTCTTCATGCTTGGTCCTGGTTACGAATTCCATTCTCATCTTAGATTCAAAGGTGGTGTTCATTACTCTGAGACTAACCTATCATGCCAACGCAAAGGGAGTTTGGAGCTGAAAGACTTTGACGTGATGTGGTTCAAGCTGGCTAATACCAAACAGACCAAATTCTTCTGCTGCTTTTACTCGTCCTAATAAACCATCCTATTAGACTATATCCACCAAAATCATCCAACAGCTGAAGTAGTTATAATGGGAGATTTTAATGTACACAAGTCTACTTGGCTCAAATTTTCCAACAAAACAGACGAGGCAAGTCGTCAAGCTGAAGCCTTCGCTATCACGTATAATCTAGAGCAACTGGTGTCAACAACCACTATGCCAATACCCTAGATCTTTTTCTCACCACCAATCATGATCCACAAAGTACACTGGGAAACCCCGACCACAACCTCATTTCAACTTTTGCTCTTTTTATACAACATCGAGCAGCACGAGGCTGTCCCGTCTCATTTGGCACCACAATCTAGCTTATTGGGATGGTCTTCGCATGTTTTTCCGAGATTTTCCATAGGAAAAAGTGCGTTTTTCCAACTTTGCAAATTCCATCCTGGATCAATTGGAAAACCCCCTGATCATAATTTCCATTGAGAGGCATATGCCATCTTAAATACCCAAACAAGTCATATCAAGAACCTGAGATTATTTTATGCCAACGAACCATCAAACGCATTGTGCTGGCACCCCTTCTTTGCAAGTTATTCTACCTCTCTTATGATTTGGGGGTATTCCTGTCTAACTGGAAAATGGCAAGAGTACAATGAGTCCACAAAAAGGGGAAAAACCATACCCAGCAACTACCTCATTGCTATCTAGATCATTCAGAAATTTATCATCATCATTAGATTCTTTGGAGATGGAAAATTCTTGTTCGTGATTATTGGCGACTAATGCAATTACTCCCGCATACATTTGTTGATGATTGCATATGACATCCTTCATGGATTCTGTGGACCAGTGAAATTCGAGATCCACTAACAATGCCGATATGGATTTACACTTGGGACAAGGGCGGATAACCAGCCGTGATGTATGCATAGATAATTCAATATACCTGCCTATGTGCACAGGCCATGATCTATTCAGACTTGCCTTGCCGGCAATGTTTCGTGTAAATCAGTTGGCCCACAGTGAATTTCTATTTGGAATTGAATGTAACTACTCATTCAGATTATTGAAATGTATTATATGGTCAGATGAAAGTACACTTCGTTTCAGGTTTCTTAAAAAAAATCCTGTCGAAGGAATGAATCAATGGTTCAAGGAACATAGAACGTGATAGGAATATCTGTCATAGTGAAGTTTCTTGTGCTTTAAATTTTAATATACAGTGCTTATTTTTAATGAAATAAGTATTTCAATAAACTTTATCAGCGGACATAATTTCTCATTTTTAATGATAACGAGAGATGGTATCAAGATACCGATATCACCATTTCAAACTTTGAGTTATCAACTTATTTTTCACGAACACTGCACGTGAGGGGTAGTGCCTCAATTTTCGTCAGAAGTGAGTTGTTATCAGAATGTACTTAATTGAATCAAGTCTCCGTCTACATAGTTACTTTTTCGAAATTTCGAAATTTCGACTTTAATGTCAACATTTCGACTTTTTTTTCGAAATTTCGAGATTAATATTGACATTTTGAATTTTATGTCGAAATATAATCATTTCGACTTTATTTTCGACTTTATTTTCGACTTTATCGTCGACTTTATTGTCGAAAATAAAGTCGAAGTGATTAAATTTCGACATAAAAGTCGAAATTTCTACATTTAAACTCGAAATTTCAAGAAAAAAGTCGACAATTCAAGAAAAAAGTCGAAATTTCTACATTAATGTCGAAATTTCAACATTAAAGTCGAAATTTTGACTTTTTTTTGGAAATTTCAACTATAAAGTCGAAGTGACGAAAAAAAAAACCTCTTGTTGCCCTCTTGCGCTTTCGTATAGAACCGCTTTTCCGAAAATGGAAACGGAAATCAATGAACGTGATGATACGTAATCATATTTTGCATTTCTAAAATCCCCCTTATTTGAGTGTTCTACTGTATAATCCATATTTGATATGGCTTCAACACAAGCGAATGGAACATGACCTGATTTAACGATATTATTTCTGGGAAAACATGTTTGGATCGTGCTATGAATATCCATATAGAATGTGGAAATATTTCTCTCTATACTCCATGCAATATAACCTACCCGATATTCAAATGCAAAAAACATTGTTATATAAATTGTTCTGACGTTCCATCTGCTCCCAAAGGTATCAGCTTTAAACAGAAAAAACATTGATTTCAGTAACACAAATCCTTAGTACGTTTTACTGGCACCTGTCTGTTTTGAGAACCGAATGTGTTTGATATGTTTTCCATACAATACGTGCATATGATCACTACCATAATAATTAGACCGATTGTAATTTACAAAATAAATATTCTATACAACGCCAACGTTGCTGGAGCAAACTGAGCGAATGTTTGGATTTTATGATATAGCTGATATTTATTTCAAAATTGTTTTGCGAATAATTGATCCCGAATTTGTCTCTACTAGGCTTCGTCCATTTTAATCAAAAATGGAAAAAAGGTATTACTGTACCTAATACTCACTTCACAAGTGTGTTAGTTTTCAACAAAGAAAGAAGAAGATAACCTTTTTCAGAAGTGAAAACTAGAGTGCAACAGATTGAATATAACTTTAGCAACTGAGCAAAAAATTCAGGAAAATAAAAATGATAAAATGACAAACGGAAACTTAAACTGAATAATTGTTCCAGTAAAGTACGAAGAGATCTAGAAAATTCCTTGTTTATCAAGTGACCAACAATAATAATTGATCTTCCAATTATTATTCTAATTTTTCTGTTAGAAATATCGCAGTCGGGCTCTGTCTCCGGAGTTTCGATACTGGTATTATTTACCAATAGTGGTGTGCACGAGACCAACGAGACGAGACGGTCTCGTCTCGCCAATGAAATAAGAAGTCTCTTATCAAGTCTCGTCTCGCTTATCGTACAAGAGTCTCGTAAAAGTATAGAAGTTTCGTCATGCATAATCTTATTGTTTCAGTGCAAGGAGGAATACTTAAATACTTGCTATAATATAAGAGTCGGAAGGGAAAATTACAATTGCTGAAAGATAACATCATGTATTTGACAGTGAAAACTCCTTCCTTCAGCTCCTTCAGCTTCCTTCAGCTCTATCGGTCGCAAATTATTTTGTTTTTCACCTAGTCGTTTAGGCATAGCAAACATCTTTGACAAAATTTTTTTTTTCTTTATATTTTTGTTAGGTTTTCAAGTCCGCAATTAGAAATATTCACCCGCGAGACTCTCGTACGAGACGCGAGGCCTCATACACGAGACTCGAGCCGAGACCAATAAAAGTCTCGTCTCGAGGAGTACTTCTCCGCAGCTTCAGTATGTGTTTTTTTCTAGAAGGTCTTCAACTTGATGAGTTTGGGTCCCGTTCAGAGTCGAAAACAAGAACAAGTTCATCGGTTGCACAGGCTGCTGCCTCTCATTGTCACAGACCAAGCAGAGATGGGGATCTGTTCCCCTAAATACTTCACAGATTCCATCCAGTACCATTTTATTATGTAGGTCTTCCAAACTCCAAAGTCCAAACCTTGGAGCGGACGATTTAGGATGCAAGCTTCCATAAAGATGCACCATTTTGCGAGTTCTCACGGTGCAGCTCCTCCAGCTCCTCTTGAGTACATTTTGTCCCTCCAAAAGAGTAGATTGGAATAGAAACGGCGAGCATATCAGTTGCAGGAACTGTGTTCTTCCTCGACAGTTCTGATGAACAGATCTTTCGGATTTTATGCTGCGGAGAAGAGTTTTTACAGTGGTTACCTCTTGGGGAAGGCATTGTTCCTCACCTAGGTAACCGTTTGTTTGTCGATCCTAAACTCCATTCCGATAGTATGCGTGTACTCTTGTACCAGCCTCAAGGACTGATCATTATTCTCTCTGGAGGCATATAATTTTAGATCATCTATTTTAAATAAATTGGTGATTGTGCCTCCAGTTGCTGGGGGTGCCGCAGTTGTAACCACTGCTGTTTGTGAGGGCATCGGAAAATGGTAATATGGAGATACAGGAAATAAGAGGGCTGAGGGAATCTCCCTGAAAGATGCCCCTTCTGAAGGTCATCTGATCTATTTGTGATGTGACTTGACCAAATCCTATGGTGAAGCGATCCTCCAGTGTGGCATTAGTTGTCCAATGCATGTCCCTATCTAATGAGCGGGGTATTATTATGATTTTTTTTATTACTTGACAAAATAGTTACGGATATTCAGTAATTCAATATTATGAATTCATCAAGATATTGCCTTGAAAATTTGCCATCATTTATCTAGTAATTCGTGTATGACAGTAAGCTTTATGTATCGTTGTAAAGCGTTCTAAGAGGTAATAAGAATGTCGTTTTTATAGTCGACATAAAATAGCATATAACACTGTTTCAAAATGTCTCAAACATATGAAACAGCAAAACAACTGATATCTTCTCGCAATGCTCCTCGAAAATAATTCATGTCGCTACTATTTGATAATTATATTTTTGTTCATGTAGGAGTGAATATTCGAAAATATGAAGCTAGTAATGGCTTGAAATTCAATAAATCTATTTTGTGTTTCGGCTACGTCAATAAAATTTGAAGGGTGTCTCAGGAAATGTTTAGTCTAGAATTTCCAATGAACACATCTTCTAAGATACCTAACCGAGTAACTGAGTTTTACAGTTGAAGTGTAAAAAATGCATGTGTTGCTGAATAACTCCATAACGAATAAACTTTTCCCAATGAGGTTTGGTATGTCATTTGACAGCTTTAGTTTGAAATGTCAATGAAAATTATGAGTTTTTCACTTCAAACAGGGGCGTACAACAGATGGATAGGTACCTCTAATTGCTCCTCCCAAACTTCAACGGCACTGAATTGATAAAGTTTTTGTCGTCCTACTATATTAATAAGTGCGAGGTGTGAGTTATTATTTTGTTAGAAGTTGATATTTCCGTTGGTTTGAAAAATGCGAATATTGGTAAAGTTTTGAATGGATTGTTTCCACACTCTTACTAGTCACTCCTTGAATTTCAGAAAACGCCGGGAACAAATTTAAGCCATAGTTAGGGATAGAAATTTATCCTGCGAATCCACCAAATCATTGAAATACTTTTAATGCGAATTAAATTCATTCGAGGAGGTTATTAGAGATTACTCTCGAAAATAGCTTTGCATTTTTTGGTTCCAGTTTTTTCTCTAGAACAACTGAGTAGAATACATCAAACTCTCCCTATTGCTGGAGGAAATATACGACGATTTACAAAAAATAACCATAAAATCTTATATAATATAAACTACTCAACCGATCATAATGAAATTTTGCACACTCTTTTTTATTTGCTCCAACTTGAGAGGTATCTGAAGATGTATATGAGTAATATACGAAAGCTTGAAATATCTCTATAGAGTATACTTTTGACCTGCTGCAATCCCCAATAATGACATGCCAGCAGATAAAATAAATTAGTGAATCGGAACTAATGTAATTTTGTGGTGTTCAGCAAAAATTAACTACCGTGAAAGTAGTTCTTCATTAAACCTTCATACGATCGCCATTCAAATCAAACGTAATTTCAGTCAAATGTTCAAGTATCAAGAAATGGCTTAGAATATCTGAATAATTAATTATCTCAATTATAAACTCTTCTGCCCTGATACATTTTCCAGAAAAGCCTAGACAGAAAATGAAGTGATTACTTACATTGATATATTTAAAAATACGGATAATAAGAACTCGTTGTAAATTGCCATGGAGATAAATCGGCTTTCGTTGAACTCGGATGGTGCTTTCCTAACTACGATACACAGTCTGATTCCCCAAACCAGAAAAAGGACTTCCACTGAAACAAGAGAAATACAATTTCATTTTACGACAATCTTGAAATATATATAAGAGGTTTTCAGTAAGTACAACATAAACATAATGGAAAGAAGAAACTGGGTAAGGAATATACAGTTTGTAGGCATGGAAAGGTTTCGATATTTGGCAAAATTTCAGTAGGACGACGATATGATGAAAGATAAAGCAACATGTTATCAGAAGAGTTGAATGTAAAACTGTTGTATTTGAACTGAGTAAAAGGTTATGAGAATTCTTTATCGAGAATTTTATCAGAGACATATAGGTACAGGGATTTGCGTATTCATGTGACACAATGTATATAAAGTGCATTTGCATTATTTTTCTTTATTTATTGCACTTGATTATTCTAGGTCGAATTTTAAGTATCATTTAGTTCTTTCCATTTTGTTGTACGGAACAAAAGCGTCTTACAAAAAAGATGCTGGTTCGAGGCTCAGAGTTATTCACTGAGCTAAACACGTTCACGACCACGTGGCACATATATGTGACGCATAGTTTTAGATTTTAATGAAAAACTCAATTGAATAAGTGAAAATACTTGATCTTCGCCTTTTATCTGCCAGTTCGAAGACAGAATTCACTCTGTAAATATTTTTTGTCACCACAGAAAATCATATACCGGCAGATATCACCATGCAGAATAATATATCATTATTCGAAAAACGTAGAAATTGTGATACTGGCATAAAGCAGTGGGTATCTGAAGAACCAAATGTGATTTAATGAATTTGTAAATATTCAAAACTAACCTGGTAGAAAAATACAATGAATGAATTTATTCCATTCAGGAATCTGGGAATAAAAATCCAGCGACAACTGAATCTTTCACAACCTTTTGTTACTTAAATTGAATTTGAATTTCAACGATTAATTTTATTTTCGCAAAAGAGTCCAGATTAGGCTTCCCTTTCTTTCCACTGTATCATGAATTCATTTCTTTTTTTAGTACAATAGAACAAAACGAAGAGGCCATGGGAATAACCACTTTCTGTGACAATGACAATGACATTGCGGTGCTTCTATAATATCACGTCGATTTGAAATATGGGCTCATTCCTACACAGCAAATGTCATCCAATTGTTTATGTTCGTTTTACGTACAGGTCCAATCCAAACGTCCCAAATGTTGAATGTGTGCGTTGTATGTACAGGACGCGAACTCGGAATGATATTAGGCCAAGCAACGAAATGTTCGTAAGGGAAAGTAGTTGAAATATATTCGCATCTGTTCTTAGTTTTGTGGAAATCATTTAAAAACGACTGTAGATACTAACAGTCGAAACGTCGTGATTCAGTAACCGTAGAGAACTAGTTTTCTCTTATTATATAATTTTTTAGACAATTCAAAGTCCATAATAGTCATGTCAATGGTACTTGAGAATGCAATCATAGAGAGAACCTATACTATCGTTCTGAAATTTTTTCTGGGATTGATCCTCATCACGAGTAGGCTATGAAACGATAAGGTATTTGTTCTCTTCAAGAATGCATCTTGTCAGGTAAGATCATCCTTGTTTGTTATATATCTGGTATTCAAATTGTCTTGGTGTATTATGATATTCATAAGTTATGGATCAATACTGGGAAAGCCATAAAAAACTACATAATGCAGGACATCTCGGAATTCAATTTGAAAATGTCATACTCGTGATCAGACAGAGCAAAACTCGATTGAAACGACGTGCCTTATAGGGAGTTAACGCAGTAACAGTAGTTTGGAAGCAGGAACTTCGGAAATATATTCCGAGAGGGTAAAGAACTGCTTCCAATAACAGGCTAAGATTTTTACATCCATGCTTATTTCGTATTCTCTCTTTCGTAATAAATTTTCGTTTGGGGGTATACGAAAAATATTGTGATAGGAACCTACAACGGTTGATTCGCGCGTTGGCAGACTACATACTACAAGGTCAAATCCAGTTATGGAGAGGTCAATGATTTCATGGAAAGGATATACGTAACACACTTTTGGGTTTTTCACACATAATGATGAATAGATTGAGACTTAAGAATTCTAAGTTTTGGAGGAGGAGCATGTGCTCTTTCGCCTTATCAAAAATACATTGAGATCCACCATTCCACTCAAGAAGAAATTTTGAAGAGAAATGATAAAACCCGTTGGAATAGTCCGTACAGTTTTTAGGAGAAAGTTTGTTGCAATTGAGAACTGTAACTGTGACAGAGGTCATAAATAGATTTTTCGGTTTTGCTCCTCTCGAAGCAGCGAGTTCCAAAGCTTTGCCGGTCGGTGGAAAAACGAGCCCTGTTCGACAGGTCAGTCTCGATGGGACCGCTGACGTTGGAACGATTGAAGATATTTCGGAAGAGCATGGTCCATGAAGATAACTATAACACAGAGACAGATCGCCCTGTTCCAGAGAAGTAAGCGTGCTTGTGAGCGAAGATTTACCGACGGGACGAATGGATTTTTTCTGGACAGAATCTGAAAGTTTGAATGTGCACTCTTGGCAATGGACCTCACATGGTTCTCCCATGCTAATACCGAGCTTTGAAATAGAAAATTTCATTGACATATTTACGCTGGAAACTGTGTTCACAGCAACCGTCACATATTTTCATGATTAATTCCAAATGTTTTTATATTTACATATTCTAGGCGTATTACTTAGTGTTTGATTACATCAAGGCTCTGATTTTCAATCATGATTTTAATGTTATTGACAATTTCTATACTTGTACAAGTTCTTTGAAAAAAAAAAACGTACTCACCGACTTGTTGATTGATAATTGTTAATTGTCTGCCAGACAAGAAGTTCAACCTATACTAGCTAATTTCAACTTGATAATTATTTCGTGATGATTGTTATTTAGTGCTGCATGAATCCACACTTAGGGAAGTACAAAAACCTTCATGCGATTCCAAAGTGACAATCTGGCCTTGATCTAGTCGTATGCACGATTTTGGTGATTCTGAACCTATCGACAATAATATATGTATTGCAAATAGCATACTTTTTTACGACTAGTTGTTGACATCTTGGTCCAATATATGCGTTGTTTTTCTGCCATGTGACATGTGCTATAATTATTTGTTTACATTCTGTTGTTCCCCTATAATTCACACATTTCAATAATTTTTGATTTGAAGAGTTATTTTTTATTCATAATGGCTTCAGGGTAACTCAAGTTCACTGGAGTTGAAGTTGAAAACGACTTTTGTGGAAAAATTCCAGGCATGGCTAAAGGCCATCAAGTCGCCCTGTTGAGAATATAATGAAAGAGGAAACTCTGGGAATAAATACCTCAAGAGTTGAAGGTGTTAGGATTGGGCACTAGAACAAGTGAAAATGGAAAAAAGTAGACATATATTTCACATGTTTTATTGAAACCAAAATGGTAGCTACCTCATCACAAAAAATGCAAGGTCAATCAGTGATTCAATTTTTCATGTTTGATGACTCGGATAAATACAGATTTCAAGAACCGTTCCCTTACCTTTCACTTTGAAATGGTTCTCAAAATCTTTTCTTAGAGCATTCAACTTGGCTTTCGCATAATTTTCAGGACGAAACGCATTAACGTGCCAATCTTCAGGGATTCAGAGTTCTGGGAGATCAGATTGAGGAATCCGACTCCGTGAGATATCTGGGAGTACAGCTGGACATGCGGCTAATCAATAAACACATCAGCCTGGCTATCTGAAGGTACGTTTTCATCCCCGGTCGCATGCGACTGTCGTGATCTTCCGGGTAGCTGCGACTGATTCGCGAGGATATCGTCAGGGCTTTGTTTATGTGTTTTCCTACCTGCTACTGGGTCGCTACTACCAAAAACCACTTGCCGGTCGCGCATAAAAGTTATGCATATATCATCTCCAAGAGCAGATTTACGACTGATTCGCTGCGAATGTATAGTGTTTGTGTGCACGTGTGATTATTTTTTTCATTATATGTGTAAAAAAACTGTACTAGCAGTTGATGAAGAGACTTCTGAATTTTTTTGATTTTATTGATTAGATAAAGTTCCAAACAAATATGTCACAGAAACAAATGTTCAGTGATCCCGAAATGGAAGATTTCGATGCCATACATGATGAATAGCTTGAACAGCTTGTTTCCTTAAGGTACGTTTTCCTCCATGGTCGCATGCGACTGGCAACCACGAGTAGCTGCGACTCGTTCGCCAACACAAACCGAAAAGTACATGCGTTTTTCTCCAGTGCGAATAATATAGTAGTTGGCGTTGGTAGGCGATGTCTAAAATTAATATTTCTAAGGAAACCGTAATGTTACTTGATCGTCAGGCTGAAGAGGATAATCTTTTTCTGTTATTAACCTTATAATCGTGTAAGGCTTTCAGTAACAACCACAGAAAAAGTGTCTTTATTCATTCATAGAAATATTCAAATTTGATTTTCCCAGTTATTTGACGTAAAGATAACAGATACAAAATAGAGTATAGGAATAAAATGTTTGAAATAATTGACTGTATGAAAACTATCTTGGCCATCAGAAGAATGGCCCTGTTGGTCCAGTTAGCAGACGAAAGATCTGCAGGACCGGTGTCGGTATACGAGAAAGTCGATAGACGAGAAGTTATCGATGGACAGTGTGAATTCGCAGCAAATTACTCGTGAATCTGCTCTCGGAGAGGATATACGTCTAGCGACTGCGCGACCGGCAACTTGCTTTCGGTAGTAGCCACTCAGTAGCAGGTAGGAAATCCTCGTGGTCGCCAGATGCATGCAACCCTGGAGAAAAACGTACCCTTACTGTGCAGGCGAACGAGTCGCAGCTACTCGGACGCGATCGCCAGTCGCATGAGACCGTATAGGAAAACGTACCTTGAATGAGAGTTGGGTTCGCTGACACGGATCCATATCACATTCAAAGGGTGCAAGCACTTCTTCCTAGAGATTTCCCTTTAATTTTTGCCAGTGGTACCTTTACTGGCTAGCAGTGAACCCCAATATTGACTAAGATCCTTTTGACCGATGAAGCCAATTTTTTTAGAAATAAAATTATAAATTTTTACAACAAACCACGTATGGGTCGAAGAATATCCACAAGGAATTGTAGAAATGCATTTCCAACAGCAGTTATACATCTGTCGATGAGCAGGTTCTCCTTGCAGCCAGCGACCTCACCTCTTTGGCCCACTTTGCTCATATATCCATTCGTACACCGGATCAACTGCGGAGAGTATTCACGCGTATAAAATGCGCGTAAACATCTTATAGCATGAATTCAAGCATGTTATCGGCCTGTAATTCTTTGGATTAGACAAATCTCCGTTTTTGGGGATAAGCACGGTTCGCCCCTCGACAAACCAATCCGGAATCTGCTGCTCCCCATCTAGCCAAGAGTTAGAAACTCTTGCTAAATGGTGGTGGATACTGGGGAATTTTTTCACCGATAGTTGTTTAAGTTCTTTGAGCCTTTGAGGGCCCGTCGAACTTCTTCCGGGGTTATCGGATTGCGCAGATCTTGAGCTCAGGATGTTGAAGCCTCCTGCAGAAAGCTTCAAACTGCGCTAGGGCTGGAGTGTCCACGTTAAGTGGTTGCGGATACTCATAGATGTTCTTCCAGAAGTTTTCCACCCGATCAGCGGCCTGCGGATTATCGACACGTGGAGGTTCTTGGAATAAGCGAAAGGTTCATCGCGGAACTTTATGTTTTCCGCGATGCTTCTCGCCCACAACTGGAAAGGAAAGCCATAAGATGGAAGTTTGCTGCCAAATATGTGAGACATAAGCAAGCAGGTCATCAGTTGATGCCAGAAACCAAATTATCGATCATTGATAAGTCTTGAGCGTTCTAGATATTTCATGAGCTCGATGTTGATGGCTTTTTTCTTGACCTGGACTCAACAGATAGCGGTGCAATTAGTCTATGTTTGCTGGGAAGGTTATCTTCCCACTTTTTGGGGAGTGGTTGTACTCGTGCAATTTTACAGCTTGACGTAAATACCCCCAAATTATGAGATATGTTGAATAACTCGCAAATGATTGGTGTAAATTTGAAAGCACATTACTTGAGAAAGATCAGCGTAATTCAGTCAGATTCACTATATTTGTCGGTGTTAAAACCCACCAAAACGTGTCTGATGGTCCGTTGGTGGAAGATCATTTCAGGCATACGACTGTCAACGAGAATGATGTTCTGGGGTTGTTTTTCCAATGATCAAAATGAGCGGGACTAATTTGGACACTCTACGAGCATTGATCGATTCTTGGCATTCTAAGTCTCTTTCAAGGATTCGATTATCTCCTTGCAATGTTTCTTGCTTCAGCATATTCCGATCTGATTTCAGGGTCCTGATTTTCCATTTATCGATCGTATGCTGCCTGCTTGAATGTGCCAGCTCTACACGTTAGCCAGTTCGCAACATATCACGTCAAAGTCTCGTGATGAGGTCATGTTTTATGCATTTGCACAAGATAAGAATTCCATGGGAGTAACTTTTACCTAATATCTCTTCACCAATAGTGGCAAGCGAAAGTTTGATAGTTAAAAACGGTACACTGAAATTACCAAAATGCTTTCTCAATATTTGAAAGAACCCTCGTAATAAACCCAAAACATTCCATACGAATTTAAAGTTGTCTTGTTACTTAACTTGTTTCTTCAAGTTTTATTTATGATAGGAGTTAAAAATACTCTTGTGAATACTGAGAAATTTCAGCTTGAAACTTCCAACTCCTTCAAGAAATATTCTGTTCGATATAAATCATTATGCAAGAGTTTGTAGAGGGCTGCTGCAACAACGATATCATTCAGAAAAACTGCCATTGAGTCCTCCTTCAACATGTTAGACGACATGTTTTTTATACAGGGTGAACTACAACTACTCATTGAAAATTATACAGTGGGCTCTCCCAACCAAAAGAAGTCAATTCCATCCTCTGGATGGAAATAATGAATGCGCAGGAATAATCCCTACGCCTAGAAAAGACGTAATCCGTATTACGCATCCAAGGGAGAAGAAGAGAAACACCAGTAAAGAGCAACCCCAAGGCACTGTCATCTGCCATACATACGAATTGAGAAAATTATAAAGGAGGAGAAAATTAATCACCGTCTTCAAACCAACGAAGAAAATATCGGAGTATCTGAAATCAGCAAAAGACAGCAGAGATCCACTCAAGTCAGCGGGAGTGTATAGAATTCCATGTAACTGTGGTGAAGTTTATATCGGTCAGCGTTTCTCTTGACGCATTAGAAACTCGATTTCGAACCTTGGATTGGTCAGAACAACGAATTTGTTGACTGCCTGCCGATGAGTAACAAAATTTCTAACTTTGGATTCCGTGGTTCGTTTCAAATAGTGGATGTAGATGTCACAAGTTATTTTTCATTATCATTGCCTTTGCCGTAAGGTATTGCTTCAGAGTGATTTCGTTTTGATTTCGAGAGCTCCATAAAGCTACTCTGACGAGTTGTTAACAACGAAATGGCCGTCAGCAGATGATGGGAGTAAAAAGGGTAAAATCTCGGTAGGTATCTATGAAATGAGAACTATAAATTTTTAATATTTTACTGTGTCTAACTAAATAAAATGTTTATAGTGGGTATCGATCAACATTGAAGTGTTTTTGACACTACTCCATGATTGAACGAACTTTCTTCAATCCTAGTTTCCATAAGTCTTCTGAAGACTTGTAAGTTTGCAGCTGGATGATGGAAAACATTTTTTAAAGAACACATTTTTTATTAAGGAATAATGTTCGGTTTTGAATCTTTCAGGAAATACTCTACGACTTTCTTCGCGAAAAGATTAGGCTGAAACTTACTGTCGATGGATTATTCAAGGTAACAAAATTAAAACAGTCCATGCGAAAAACAATCTCACATTTTAAAACCAAAGTCGAGCCATTTTGAGAGTCGTAATTAATGGATTAAACATTAATGTTCGGTCACAAAAATGGATGAAACTTCAGATTTTCCCTTCAACCACAAGATTATATTTTGTAGGTACTGCTGTCGGAGAATGAACAGAAAACTTCTTATAGCGCCCGAGAAAACTTCATTTCAGTTATCACTATGCATACTGAGTAGTTAAAAAGTTAATCAGAGTAAGTATGTCCCAAAGAAACTCTCAGATGAAGCGTTGAAAAATCTCTTGAACTCATTCACAGGTCCAGCAAACAACTTGCCAATTTGGAGGTATAATACAACAGACAATAATGCAATTCTTTCACTTCAACTTATGAAGAAAGGTAACATTATCAAGCAACCTAAATGAAACGAATAATTTCGACGGAGTTACAATTAATTTCTCTCCACAGTATCTCACGAGAAGGAAAATTGAGCAAAATATCTGTCAGAAAACACCCAAAACTCCACAGCAAGAAGTAATCCTCGATAGCACAGATTCCAGGAAGAGTTAATGCAAAATTCGAACAAAGTTCGAAAAGTGTGCCGGAGAGTTTCAATGAATGAAACGAATAATTTCGACGAAGTCGAAATAAGCGGGATGTAATGAATAACCTGCCAATTTGGTGGTTTGGGGGGGGGGATGGCCCCAAAGCCCAAACCCCTGGCTGAGTCAATGCACATCTTCCAGAAAGACTGAGGTTATTGTCTAATGGCAAATTCAAAACTGAACTGAAAAAATTGTATATCAAAATGTATATTACAGTACTAACGAATTCCTTCTAACATACTTTTAATGAAAACGGCAAAGCAAAAAGTGATAAAAAAGCAATGAAAAAGAGGTACCTTGTCAGTACGTAGCGCTGCCGTCAGAACGCTCTCCCGGGGTGGGAGGCGTGGTTGGGCTGTCAAAGTCGTAAATTTTTAATGAGAAAAAATGATAAGGTGTAGGCCTGATATTTGGTAGAGTTATAGGTTTTAACTCTAGGAATCGAGGAGAGTTATTGTCAGAAGTCTAGGTCGGGGCTTAAAGACTGCCAGAAGTCGACAAGGATGTAAACAAATTTTGAAATTTAAACCACAAGGTGCAGTTCTGACAATTGCATTTTTATATTATATATGGCTTACTGAACATGTATATAAATTGTCAGAAGTCTTAATATTCAAATTCTCTAAAATGTTGCCAAATTGGTTGAGTTGTCGAGATTCAGGGTATAGAATATTTATCAATCTTTCTTTTTTGCATGAATACTTTTTTGATATTTTCAACGGTTGACAAGTGATAGACGAAAACTGGCTGTTTTGACCCAAGCGGTGGTGTTTTAGTGGCTAAACCATGCCTCCCAATACGGATTGTTGTAGTTTTATGATGTATGGAACCTTTAATAACATTTTAGAAAGGAACACACTTCCATGACGGTTGATTAGGTGGGAAATTTCTAAACCGACTGTACTAATAAAATGATGTGATTGCCAGAATCAGTGCACTTTATATACCAAATGATAGCGGTGAAAACAACGGAAAAGTAGGCGCTGAAAATTCCATGAAGTGAAAACGTCTATATCAGAAGGGCCAAAGGCTATATGGTGAAAATAACCCATAAAGAGCCAGAGGAAAGTGAGGAAATGAAACACTATTTGATATTCTTATCGAATATCCGGAGATTATTTTTGCTTTAAAATAGCACCTTCGATTTAGTTTCAAAGCTTTGCTGTGTATGAAGGTAATTTTCTTGCCTTTTCACCATTCTCCAGGAGCTTGCGAGTCAAATTTCAAATTGTTCCATTAGGGAATTATAGGTAAACCTATGCCTTTTATAAGCCTATAGCAAAGTTCATTAAGAATATAATGACAATTCCACATACGTTCAGTCACAATTATGTTGAAACAAATTCGAAAATAATAATAATTGCTGATTATTGGTAAAACGGTTGAAGTTCAGAGCTCTTGCTACAAATAGGACTTTTGTGAAAAATAAGGTATGAGTCTTTATGACTGTTTATATGTAGAAATCAATTAGTTGGATCATATTTTCAGTTGTACAATCACATTGCTGTTTTTTTTGCCCGGATCTTCATGCTATTTGGAAAAATATCATTATTTTGAAATAGAATTTTTGCAAATTGCATGAATTTCGGGATAGCGTCCAAGATTACAAATTAATGAATGCATCAGATGTTTTTAAAATTTGCAGCAAAGTTTCAATACTTTTATAATTATTTGGAGACTATCTTGATCATAAAAATGACCACTGATTGAAAAAATATACGTTCCGGTCAACGTAAAGAGTTGCAAATCTGTACAACTGTTCGGAATATTTTTCCGATGTATGTGTCGAATTTGAAGAACTTTTTAAATTCTTTCTTATGGTATATCAAAGAAAAACATTAGTTTTTGATAAAAAATGTCCCGTACACTCAAATTGGTTGCAAACTTGATCCGTGATATGAAATGATATATTTAATACTACTACAAGTTTGCAGAACTTTTGGGATTTTTGCAAAGAGTATATAGCAAAATTCAAGTTGATTGCAATTTTGACAATGTTGCGGACTCCGGAACAGATTGCAAAATTGTATAGTTTGTTTTTAAACCTTTCCCGACCTTGTGTTGAAGTTTGAAAACTTTTGGAATTATTATGAATAAATCGTCTTTATCTACTGGCCTATATTCAGTGAGAGCAACTGGGCACTAGTCTTCTGTTTGTCCGATCCGGTCGGTTGAAATCTACAAATCTCTTCATTTTTAGCAACCCCATTTTCGAATTAATGAACAATATATTTTCTAAAATAGATCAAAAATAGAAGAAATCTATTTAACAATGAGCTAATCAAGTTCAACACTAGATGTCCTGCCATACCAGGATGCTCACTGCAATTTTCCTATACGATATAGGAATATATTTGGGTCAAAAATCCATCAGAAAACAACTACTTTCCTGGCTAATACCACGACGAACGTTGAATTACATCCAATTAATTTCCGTGCAGAGTTCCTACAAGGCTATCTCCGCAATTGTTAAATGCATGGAAATGTTAATCGAAACATTTGGACCAACTATAGATCGATTTCTGGGTTCTTGCCCTCATCAGTATGGGGTAGGTCTCTGCAGACAATAACTAATGTCTGCAACAAATGATTCGATTATCAATCCATTTCAAGGCAGAAGCTGAGACGCCACCCGCAGATTGGTGTTTAACCAAACTACGAGCGCCATCCCACCCACTAGCCACCTTAAGCAATACCCAGTACTTCGCAAAGCGAATATATCAAAAATATAGGTGGTCCAAATGTTTCGATTAACATTTCCATGCATTTAGCAATTGCGGAGATAGCCTTGTAGGAACTCTGCACGGAAATTAATTGGATGTAATTCAACGTTCGTCGTGGTATTAGCCAGGAAAGTAGTTGTTTTATGATGGATTTTTGACCCAAATATATTCCTATATCGTATAGGAAAATTGCAGTGAGCATCCTGGTATGGCAGGACATCTAGTGTTGAATATATTTTCTTTATGTTTTATCCACATAAAATTATTGAAGTAATATACTCACGTGTTGAGAACAAGTGATCCCACCAATCCGTCCTGCAAAGGTAGGCCTTGAGATCGTCAGCGGTTATTCCCACAATAACGACGGGGGGTGCCACAAGGGTGCGAATTATCAGTAACGCGGTGAAAATTGTCAATATCACACCGAGCCTCTTCAGCAAATTCGTATCTGTTATCTTAACAGCCTTGGCGGAACGAACTCGAAAGATAACAGATATCCTGAAAAGAGGAAGAATAATTTAATTCAGTATTGAGGGGGATGTGTATTCAGATTGAGAGATATAGGCAATATATTCAAAATAAGATTTGATTTATCGAGGCTGGAGGTGAAATTTCGGGGTGAATACTGATGCTGCTCGTTGCTCCGTGTGCTTGATTGTATACGATATCATTCAATTGCGTTTAGAACAGTATTGATATTCCGTTGGCCCAGATTTATCTTTTTTTTATGAGATTTCGCAAACTAGATTTAGAACTAGATTAGAACATTTTCTTTTATCTTTGCTCTGAAACTTGGTTCCAACGCAATAACGATTTTCTTGTATTCAAGTCCGGATTTCTGCTTTAGGATTTTCTTTTTCATTCTATGAAATAATGAAGTCTATTGCACTATTTTCTGCTAGGTTATTTGCAGGTTCAATGCCATTCACAACTTCAGTTTTGGAACATACATCAAAGTTTTGGATATGATTAGATGGTAGTGTTTTGAAATATTCAGAATATTCAGAAAAGAATGAAAAATAACTTGTGACATCTATATATTTATATTTTATATTTAAATTCATTGTAGAGTTCCTGATGAAGAGCCAATAAAGACTCAAAAGCTTGAACAGAAACAAGAGTTCACTTTATTTCCACCCCCTTGTTGACTGCATACCCAAAATTAAAAGGATTTTTATATATACATATATATATATATATATATATATATATAATTTATTTTATAAAATATAATCGAACAAACGGGAAGAAAGCAGTAGACTCCTGTTAGACACTTTCAGCCATCTGATGTCTTCCAATTCATGTGGTTTTTGCTGCCATCGTTTGATTCCAAAGAAGAGGTGGTTTGAAAGCTGCATTAAACAAGTTCCACACTATTTTGAGAAAAGCAATATCTCATGATTAAATAGGTAGGTACTATTATTGTGTTCACGAAAAATCAACAAAAATAGACCATTAAAATGTGATGTATTTTTCTACGAGATGAATTTTGTACAAACGCAATTACATTTGTCCATCACGAAACCCAATTAAAAAAAAAGTACGCTGACATTAATTTCGGAAAATGTCTTTTGTCTTCTTTTGTGACCCGACAATTTTTCTTTTGAATATCATATTTTAAGAAGTCATATTTTTGGACCTACTGCCAATCCACAAAATTTTACTTTCAAAGTATTAAATACGGACTAACGCCGTTATAAAATTCTGGCGAATATCTGTTTAACACGAAACGTTCCGAAGAATATGTTGTAACCTAGCATAAAAAATTTTAGATATACACTTCTATAGAGTATTTTTTATCATTATTAATTATTTATTATATTATTATATATTTGTTAGAATGTAGTACTCGTTTTTTAACATATATGTAAAATAGACATTGAATGTAAGTCTAAAAGGAAATAAAGAAATTGAATATACAGTGATTTACGATGCAGAAAAACTCAAATTCATCTCCACAAAAAATAGAATTTTGATCAAGATAACAACCTCCTTGAATGAACTTTTTGATAATGTCAATTATAAGGGGTAGTTTACACTTGATCGAAATTCCTATTATTTTTTCCCCCTGTACACCTTTTGGAAATTTGTGCAATGCACTAATTTTTATGAGGAATGAAATTTTCTGACAAATCGATAATAAAAAGGTTTTCCATATGGTGCAAATTTTTGAAACTCACTGTATATAGTCTGGACCACATTTTGATAGGCAACCTATTTTAGGCGTATTCGTCTATTTATGAAACTTCATACGAAGTATGTTTCATCCGTTAAGCAGAACGGTGAAGGTCGACCTCTCTTCGGCTCTTGAACTATAGCAGTTTTGAGCAAAATTTGAAAAAAAATTCATTTTTTGATCGTCCGTAAAAACTTTCCTATTTGACCGATTTTATATTTACTTTTTTAATCTACAGGTAATTTCTTCTCTCAATTTTAGTTTTCAGTGATTTTCACTTAGGATTGATCGTTTTTGAGTTATTAGCGAAAAACTAAAACAAGTCCAAAAATTTCGCGGTTTTCCGGCCACCAAAGATTTTCCACAGCCTCCTCGAGGTCGAAAACTTGGATTGATGTACAAACAACATATTAAAATTTCATCAACCGGGGAATTTTTCGTCGTAACAGTCCTTTTCCACGACCTGCCGACTGGACTAAGTGTAGTTATAAAATTAATGAACTTAGAAAATAAGTATTACGATTTATTACCTTCCACATTAAATAGTTCTCATCTGGAGCTTCTGTTGAGAATTTATCAACATAATCTTTTGATAAATCAATAGTTCATTAAACTGTGTAACGATCACGAGGACACTATTCATGTTTCAAAACAATATACTCATATTTATCATTCACTAACAAATAATCTAACAAGAATCAAAAAATGTGATACGACGATGATGAATTCTGAACTCATCCTTTTTTGAATATAATATGGAAGGTCTCCATTTTTATGTATTGTACGACGCTCTCACAAGGAGTTTCATATAGGTATCTCGATGAGATATACCTATAAAAATATTGATGTTAGTACAATTTTCTTCCCTTTAGAAGGGGAGTCACACAATTCCATTGTTTCGGTTTCATCATCCATAATGTATTATAGGGTATTTATTTTATCGTCAGTATTGAACATTTGAGGGCACAACCGTCATAAACCGATTGTACCTTTCTCATTAAGCTCAAAATAATATGTTCAACAGGATCAGAGAGAGAATTCACTTGAAAAATATCGTTAAACAAGCCAAGATGAAAATATTATTTCTACAGTGTCATGTTTCTGACAGGCAACGCTATGTGGAATAATTTGAAGAAGATTGTTGAACATTTCCGAACGAATGAATTCTGAGAAATTTGAGTATTGCGGATTTTAGTTAAATAGATGTCGACTTTGAAGTGGATCATATTTCATAGCATTTCAAACAAATGCCCAAGAATTTGATCGTTAGATGAATATCATTGAAAATTATGATGGTGGAAGCATCCAAAGTGATTGAAATTATATTGAAAAAACGCTTGACTAGTTTCTTCGGAAATTATTCTCTAATTAATGAATTTCAATTTGCGTTCAGCAAAAGCCTGGTAACACTGGATTATATCTATACGGTAGTGAAAAATATTGTCGATGGTTTTGAGGAAGGAATTAATTCATCGATTACAATCGTATATCTCATTAAAGCGTTCGATTGTATTTCTCACAGTCTTTTACTTCATTCACACAATAGATAGAATCGTATCTCACAGGATGAACCGAGAGACGAACTCAGTGTGTCTCTGATAACAAAAAACTTTCCGACATGTGACTAACGAAAATGAAGAATACGAAAAGTTACTTTCTATAAGTCGAATGCAGTAGGTGTTGATGGTATCAGTACAAGAATGATTTACACGGATTCAGCATGCCTATGTAAAATTGCCCTATATATTAACTTAGGGTATGGTCCCGTATATATCCTTACTCTTACTCTGGTTAGTTTGGAGGTCCGTTCATACCAAATTCCTAAAAATTCGGTGACTATTTCCTGAAACTTCGGTGATTCATCTGTCACAAGAGCAACCGTACTTTTCCTCCGGTAACTCGAGAACCGCTTGTCATTAGTCAATTGGAATCATTTGAATTATTGCCAGATTTCAAACTTTAAACTTTGAAATCTTAGAAACCGCTACCAACCGATTTGAAATTTTCTTACTATAATAGGATAATTTTTCTGTGATTAATTGTTACAGGATACTGATTTGGCACTTATCTATTTGTATTTCTATATATATATGTATATTTAGTAAATTTTTGTCTCACCATTAACGACTTAAATGTTTTCATTAGAATTCACAATTTTTTTAATATTTTGTTTATTTACTTATTTTTTCTACAGGTTGAGTGGAAGAGCGCGTCTCCTCGGTAATTCAAATTACTGATGAGACCGAACTCTGCCTTTTGTTCTTGAGCCATGAAAAACCGTACTTATGTATGTATGCAGTCTTGAATAATAAATTCTATTATTATTAATATTAAATAAATTACGGTGTGCCTCAAGGGTGGGCTCAGGGACCCCTTCTCTTCATCATTTATATCAATGACCTTTATTCATATCAATGACCCTTTTACTTCCCTTTTCCTAACACTTTTGTCATATATGCTGATTATGCGAAATTGATTATTGAAAACGCAAACTTGTGCGCACTCTTAAATACATTAAAGATGAGGTTGAGAATATAACAAATTAATCATACCGAAATAATCTCCTTTATTTGGACAAAAATAAAACACAAACATTTCACTTTTTTGTCGACTATACATTATCGGATGGTGGCACTGCTAATCTCAAAGTAATTACTTTCAAATGATTTGTATCTTAGTACAGTCGCAGAATTAAAAAAAACATATATCTACCCAGTGAATCGGTGTACAAATATTACTCCATAAACTGTAAAGGTCCCATATATCATAAAACTACAGAGATGAAAAATAATAAATACTATGTTTCGACTAAAATCTCCCGACTCATTTCATAGGCATAATAATTATTACACATGGGAAAAGATCAAAATAATGGAACTTTATAAAACCATTTTGTGTATATCAGAACTTGAAACACAAAACGGTGATTTCAGTCCTCAAACTTGAGTAACTTATTAACTAAAAGTTTTCATTCATTTTCCTAATATAATCGGTAATATGATTGCGAAGTTTCTTTTGGAATTCCTCGCATACTCTGCATGGAAATGAGAAATACACCAAGTATGCGAACTTTGAAGGAATATTACCAGAATGGCACGTTTAAGGATTCTTTCTAATTAATTCCGTCCCGACATAGAAACAATTCGTACGAGTTCAGCCCATAAAAAACGTAATATTTTTCTCAATGGAATGTTTCAGTGTGGCCCTTCCTCCGAAGTTTTGATTTTTTGGAGGGCTCGCTAATAACCCAAGAACCACCACCCACATCCACAGTGTGAGTATTCATTGGGTCCAAGCCTCAATTGCCCTGAGCTGACGGATTGAATCAAGAACGACCGCCATAAGTGCTTTTTGGACGATCATTTTTCTGAAGAGATCCAGAATTATTAGCAGGGTGTCATTCGATTCATAAGTCATCCAACAGCTGAAGTCATTATGATGAGGGATTTCAATAAACACTTCTCTACCTTGTTTAAATTCTCTAACAAATCAGACGAGGCAGTTCGACAAGATGAGAGGCCTTCGCTATCACGGATGGTCAAGAGCAACTGGTCGAGCTACCCACACGCATTGCTGATGTCAACAACCGGTATGCCGATACACTTGACACTTTTCTCACCATGCATCCTGATCCATACAATATAAAAGTTCTTGCTCCACTGGGGAACTCCGACCACAACCTCATCTCCACTCTTGGCCCTTTTTCTACACCATCGAGTAGCACACTGAGACGGGGCTGCGTCTCATATGACACTACAATTCAGTCGACTGATATAGTCCTTGTATGCTTTTCTGAGCATCTTTGTGAAAGTGCATGTTTCTGTTTTGGAGATCCACCACAATGTGCCGAGAAAAATTCTGAGGCCATGATACATACATACACTTACTATACTCAGACGATTCAGACGGTCACAATAGACTCTCATTTTGAGATGGAACATTCATATAGATAATATTACGAAAACACTAAGACTATTACTATATAAATTCAGATTCATGAAACGGATTTTGAATATAAAACATTTGAAAACATTTTATCACGCGTTAACGTTGTCTGACCTATCCTAGCATTGAGTGGAAAAAGAACCATGCAACATGTAATGTCTGCAGGTGACCATTCCAAACAATCAGGAAAAATATTGAAAGCTTCATTGCTATTAGCACCTGTGTTCTCCTAGAGGAACATTGCACAAATGGATGTCAGCTGTTATTGATGTTATTTTATGTTCCTACGGGGACGTATTGTTTTCTTCTAGATACTTGCTTAAAAATTTTCACGTTGTGTGATAATGTGGGAAGAAGGAGATTTTACCCTTGTCGAAATTAATATTTTCATTGATTTGAAAATTTTCGTCACACTTTACGAACTCTGTTCGAATTATACATTAACTATTCCTGGAATCTGTGCTGCCGATGAGTGCTCCTGGCTGTTGAGTGGGTGTTATCGTTCGTTGGGTGGGCTAAGATAACTTTGATGTCTGACCTATCCTTGCTCTGACAAGTGAAAAACAAACCGTGAAGCATGTCATTTCTGCAGGTAGTCATTCCCAACCAGTAGGGGATGATATTCAAAGCTTGATTGCAATTAGCACTTGCAGTTGTGTCCTCCTGGTTCCTCCAGGAGGACAAATGGATGCCATTGTTCGTATGGAAAAAAAGTTGTTTTTTGACAGATAGTTCTTCAAATTCCACACTTTTCAGGATAGTGTGGAGAGAAGGGGATTTTAACCTCGTCGAAATAATTCTTATCAATGTATAGATTCTACATTTCAATCCGTTTTTTCTTATTCATTTTCCATTCTGACCTACCGGAAACAAAAAGATTCACCCAACTACTGTTGAGTAACTAGTTGCTCCTCTGATCAGTTCTCGTGGGACTAAATAATAACAAATTGAATATTCAACGAGAAAGGCTCCCATACAGATGACGCGACGCTCCATTTAATAATTTTGCATATTGATGAGCAATTTGCATTTTCAAAAGTGTTGTTAATAATTAATATATACCTCCAAAGCCTAACTTTATATAATGATAAGATGAAAATAAAATTAACCGTCATTACAAGAGGCAGTTCATATTGGAGAAATGTATCGACTCACCTCCAAGTTTTCAACATAAGAGCTCCGTAAGTCAGAGAGAAGCCAATTTCTCGCAGCCAGACTCGAGCCGTACACGTGTAAATTGTTGGTTTCGGGTACATGACGATCATCTGAAATGGACGAAAAGATATGTTTAGGGAAAGATGATTATAGTATTATGATGAGTGGATGCTTCCTACTTTGGTCACGAAAGGAGCTGCAGCTACTTTATAGTCATATGCGGCTTCGCTCCTGCCAATATCTATCTAAATTTTGATTTTGTGATCCACTGAAATATGACACGGATAACTTCAATTTGTCTGACTTCCCCTTGAACTGATGAGAGGCAAGCACCGCGAAACCGGTTTGCAGGTGGTCAACCCGACCAAAAAAAGTAACCTTCGTTGACGTACATTGCACAAATATATGTCAGATTTAATGATAATGATTATAATTATGCATAGGGTCTTCTTTAAGAGAATCGAAGACCTTGGATTATGCAAAACATTGACCTATGCATTTATTGGGTCAAGTGGGCTCAAGTCGAAGGCCAAAGGATTCATGGTGACCTGCCAAGACGGTGTTTTCAACAACCTTGGTCTACCGTAGTCCCGTGATGGCAAAGGACACTAGATGCAGAGGGTGTCGTGGGACGCCTGAGACCATTATGCATTTGCCGTCCACGAGTCAAGCTTATGGGGTCTCAGCCTTTATCCACAGGCATAACGCAGCGCTACGAGTGTTCTACCACCATCTACGACAGTCGTTTGGTATGGACGGGACACCGGTGCTGCCTCATGCTCCGAGGGATATTGAGTTTATTGTGGGGAATGACAATGAGAATTTATTGGAAATACCTATTTTCCACCCTCAAGCAAATACAAGCGAGTAAGCCTAATGTAGTCCTCCACGACCATCATCGATTCTTCATAGTTCATGACCATAAAAAACAGAGATTAGAGCATTCATTTTCAAGGCCACAGAACGTGCAGCCGATGAATGTAGTCTCGGTTTAGACACTAAAAGGGATGACCCGAAGTCTGTCACTGAGTTGAAACCCGTTTAGCAAAAAGCTCAACATAAATCTCCGGAGACTAAACTAATTCTGTAGCTACATAGGAATAAGCCAATACATGTGGTATTATTCAAGAACATCAAAAACATTGTCTTAGACAAAAATTTGTCCTTTGCTCACCGCCGGTCGAGTGGCTGAAGTCGAAGATCAAACGATTCAAAGTGGACTGCCAGAATGGTGTCTCAATAACCTGGTCTACCGTAGTCTTGTAATTGATCTAGAGGTTCCGGACCCTAGATGCAGAGCGTGTAGTGGGACGCCTGAGACCATAATGCATTAGCCGTCTGCTTGTCAACCTTATGCGGTCTCAGCCTATATCCACAGGCAAAACGCTGCGCTACGAGTATTTTTCTACCATATACGACACTCGTACAGAGTACGATATTGAGTCCGTTTTGGAGAATGAAAAGTGCCGAATCTATTGAAACTACTCATTCCCCACCCTCAGGCGAATACAAGCATATGAGTCGGATTTAGTCTCCCTCGACTATCAAAGTAGAAAGAAAAACTGACAAAATATTGAGATTTTGAACTCCGGAGGCTTTATCTAAACAAATACGCTAAAATTGCAATGTTCGTCAACCGGCTGCTCCCTTACGAGCAACCCTCAGAAGCCCTCAATACACTTGTGCGAGCTAGAGCCCTCCCCTTTTGAGGTGTGATGCCATGCACGAGACCGCACGATACCAGTACCCGCGTACCTTGGATTAGCAAGCTACATACACGCCACTAAGACCTTTATATATAGGGGTACTTGGTGGAATGATAGACACGCTGCTCTCTAATCTGAAAATTATACCAGCTTGCTATTGTCACTTCATATTTTGAATGCATCAAGATATTTTCTTCAAATTTCTGTCAGAAAACAACTACGAACATTGAATCACATCTGACATCTATTTGTACATTTTTCCTCCAGGAGGACGAAGGACAAAATTGCAAGTGTTTATTGTAATCAAGCATAGATTGTTAGCCCCAGCTGGTGGGGAATGACCACCTGCAGACATGACATGTTTCAATGATTTATCCTTCTTATCACTGCTAGGATAGGTCAGACAACGTAAGAGTTATCTTTGTCTACCTGATGAACGATAACATTCAAAACTTTACAACAAGAAGGACTCCTCTTTAGCACAGCATTGAATATTATCTCCCATTTGGTTAGGAATGTCAATCTTCTTGTAGACATGATATGTTTCATGGGTTGCTCTCTGGTAAATAACCTTCAGACATCTAGGTATGAGCAGAGCAAGGAGCATTCCGATTCTCGGGGTTGAGGGATTTAGTCCCATATACCAGGTGACCACGGGGTGGGGTACGACTCCGTTTTCTTCGTTATTTCTCTAGCTATATTCCTGAAATTTGTAACATTGAAAATGCTCAGTAGATGGCACTTTTTGACATATTTGAAAAAAAAAAAACAACTTCTGGTTTTTCTGACAATTACATCGACTTTCGATTTTCAAATCTATACTAGTACAAGATCGGTTAGGGATGATTATGAGAAATCCAACAATACCAGGTTTGATGGTCATAAAGGGTCAGGAAGCTTAGTGGTTAAAACCGTCTTGTGTCGTGTTCAAGACATTCATGCTACTGGTCGTGTAGCTTCGAATACTAGCAACTACAGATTTTTACCTGATGGCCAGAGAAAGTGCTAGGAATCGCACGTTAAAAGGTGAGACCTCATTGATCCTTGGCTCGCACAAGTTTCGAGTTTTGAGGGCTGCCGTTGGTAAGGGGACAACAGCTGGTTGACGGAAAAAAACATTTCAACAATCTCCAATGACTACGGAGATATCGCTATTCATGTAAGCCATGAGTACAAATAGTTGAAGAGAGAGTTGGATGAACCCGCCAGGAAAAGCTTATGAATAAATTGAATGGCGATATCTCCGGAGTTATTGGAGATAACACCATCAAACCTGGTATCGTTGGATTGCTCATGATCGTCCCTCACCGATCATGTGATAATATTTGTAGTTCTATTTGGACATCTAAAATTGATGTTGTTTCCGGAAAAACTGAAAGTGGTGGGTTATCAGAAGAGGCGTCAAAATATTCGTATTCAAATTCTATAACAATATACCAAATTCGAAAATTTAGAGGCTGTACTCACCTCGATGTCACCTGGTATATAAACACAAAGCTCAAAGTTCTTTTAAGAGATTGTTACGTAACGATACTCGTTGCCGACCGATGTTTCTTCGCTTTTTCACTCCCATCCACTTACTTACAATACGTGTAAACTATTATGGCATGTACCTGTCAACCAAACAACTACTTCCCTGGCAAAGATCGCGCGACGGATATTGCATTATATCACAGAGTATCTGTTAAACAGATACTCGTGTAATCTTCCTAACTGTTGAGGATACAATTGCGAGTGCTCCATCAAGCATTCTAGATGGTAGTGAAGAAGAGTGAAACATCGGTCAGCAACGACCATCGCCACTTAACGATGTCCCGAAAAAAATCTGAGCTTGAAGTTCAAATATTTGAGCTTCCACATGTTATGACTCTCTCCAGTGTCAGTTGTTTATTTTAAATGGAACACCTTGTATATTATTGAGAATTCGGAATGCTGCTGAAATTTGCTTTTTTTTTCTATGTATATCATAACTATACCTAACTAGTCAAATTTCGGACTTATGAGCATTTATTCGTGAAAATATCCCTTCAGAATGTTATTTCCATTTGGTATTTGGTAAGCAGGACATGATTACTATTTGACACTTTGACATTATCCTAATAAAATAGACATTTTCCTAATAATATCGACATTTTCGTCACTTCAGAAGTTGCTTATACCTTCAAAACGATGAAACAAAGTTATTCAAACGAAGTTCTTATTTTTTCATTATTTTTGGATAGTAGTGAAAATTATCAGCAGGACATGTAAAAAGTTCAGTGGAATGTATCCGAATCTTCAGCCAATGAACCTAATTTTACGATTTCAAAACTATTTTGAAGGATTTGTATAAACTTCAAATGCACCAAGAAATTTGACTCGACCCGTAACTTCTGAAGACAACCAGATTAATATTTCAGCATATTTTCACGCATTTCCCGAGTCATCGATAAGAAGTGCTAAAGAAGATTTGGGTATAAAATATTCATCAATTCAAAGAATCTTGCGAATACATAAAATGCAAGCTTATAAATTCCATTTATGGGGTTGGATCAATTATGTAATGACTTGATTGAAGGATACACATACAATTCCAGAACCTATTGGAATTTGAAGTTATGACATACCGTGCTATAAATGAAGAATGCTCCTAGTGCTATCACTCGCAGTAGACCTGGACTTGCAGCACGAACTACCTGCAATATAAATAAAACTTGAGGTTGAAATAAACAAGAAACACTTGAAATGTATAGTTGATATTTTTCGACACAATGAAGGAAAGTGAACCCGATATCATTCATTGAATACCCCAAGTAGTACACATATATTCATTGGGAGAATATTGTGGAAATATTGGCAAAATAATCAAATAATTAAGTATATTGGCGAGAAAAAAAAATGTGAACATTTCGTGATATTGGTCCAAAATATCCCTGAAGCACACTTAAATTGTGATAATATTGGCAAAATATCCAAACGTAATATTGCCAAGATCAAATTACAAATATTTCGCGATATTGGTCAAATATTTCATTGACATTATACAAATGATATTGGTGAAATATTATGGAATCAATATTGACCTCAGAACACATAGCAATATTGATATAATATCATTTAGATATTTCCGTTAAATATACAAAGTGAATACGTTGTCTTGGAAACATTGGTTGAATAATCAAAGAAGTATGGTTTGAGGGCTTCGAGGCCCAGATTGGTTCACCTCTGTGGGGGCGGTTTGTTTCCTCGAACGTTTCTCTCACAACTGCGGTGAGCATCTACAGCGGGATGTTGTCTTCTCAAAGAGCAAAGTAATACTGATACCGAGGTCGAAAGATCCTTGCAATCAACAGACGCAGCTGGCTAATTACTTTGTTTTTATTAATTTTTTCGATTGGGTCGATTAGATGTTGCTATCTTGTACCTGCCCGTTAACTGTTTAATAGCAACATCCCATCCAGTCAGGCAACCCAGTCAAAACAAATTATTCATAATAGAGTAATTAGTCAGACTGTGTCTATTGATTTCGGAGATCTTCTAACCTCAGTATCAGGTCGAAGGATTATTGGGGGATTTAACTTCATCTTTTCAAAAATCGAATGAAACTCCTTAGCATTCGTTCAACAAACTGAAGACTTCTTAACAAAATTAAGAAACAGTGTAACTTCAGATGAAACTCTTGAGGCATAAGAAAAAGCAGCTTTGAAAATATCACATGAAAAAATTGCATTGAAAACAGTTTTAGCAGGGTTAGGCGAGCTTTTCGGTTGAGTGATACGATCACCGAGACCGCAAAAGCTTGGATGATGCTGAATTATTTTCAATGGAAGAAGAAAATATTGCATATTTGAAAAATTTTGAAATTTCAAAATTAAGTTCAAAACGAAGAGGTTATAATAACAACAATAATTCCAACAACCAACCAGGCCAAACATTTTGCAATTTTTGTGAAATACCCGGTCATACTAATTCGAATTGTTATAAAAATCGAGGTAGATTCAATACAAATCAACAAAACAAAAAGAGGAATTTCCAAAATCCAACTACTGTTTTTTTTGTAGGTAATGTGTCTATCGATCTCTGTTATTGCTCTTTAGGTGGTCGTGATGATCTATTTTCCTGCTCCTATCCGTCTCGTGTTTTGCTTTCATTCTTCGTTTCAAGTTGTATATTGCATTTTCACGTCTTCTCAATTATCCTTCTGACGATTAGAATTATATTTTTGAAAAGCTCTTTCGTACCGACTTGAAATATATCTATATTGGCATAATGTGAAATCAATATTCAGTCCATATCAGTTCTTATGAGTAACTGAATAAACTCCTTATATGCCACAATGTCACTTGGACTTGGATTGTTAAATCATTTTATTTTTTATATTTATTTCGAAATTTGACCATTTCGAATGGAATGATTGAGATCAGAGTTTCATATCATGCAGAATGTTTTAATGTGGCGCAGAATAGAAATGATTTGTGAAACATAATTTGTTATTTGGAGCTTCACATTGGCTTTGAAGCTATCCATCATTGGAATTATAATTCTGTAGATTACATATAAATAAAATGAAATAAAATATAATTAACATAGCCATTAGCTACTGAAAGTTTCATTTTATGAAGAAAAGTCGTTTTCTGATATGATTTGCTGGAATATTGAAATGGCCAATAGCCAATATGTTCGTTCACTGGATAAATTCTTTTATTGTCGTCTCTAATGATTCATCGGAAGAACAGTTTCCAGAATTTCATTTATTCTCTTGATCGTGATTCAAGAAATATGGTTTGTATAATATTTCTATTACTAAGAAATGTTGGATTTCTCACATCTGAAAAATGTTTGCATAATTGATAAATCTTCCCAATTCTTGTTTGAGAAGTGAATTCATCTCTTGGATTACATGGCACGATTTTTTTCAATTATCTTCCACTTCCATTTGCTTACTATCAAGCCTGGGATCTCTCTGATGCAAAACACAATTTGTGTGCAATCTCGTTTTCTTTTTAATTTCACCATAGAGAATAGAAGGCATAATCCAAAAGCTTACTTGAGAATCTTTGGTAGATAAGATGACAACAATAAAAACTCTCACGGGTCTTTTTTCCTGATTTGAAAGAAATAATTATCTTGAACTGGTAGATATCCCTCGGTTACTTTTTTCGGTACTCGTTAATTTCACAAAATAAATTCCAGTCTGGTTCATAATAGTACATTTTACTCAAGTAAAATACTCTGGGAGCAAAATCTTTTTTCACTCAGATTTTCTGGTGAAAGTCCCTCGAATTTTTGGAGAATCATCTCTACAATATCTTAAGCCCGCTACACACATAACGATATATCGTAACGATTTCAAACTACACAGTTAAATCGAATAGACAATGTGTCTGCACACGCATAGCTCCCAGCGAGCATAAATATCCCTGGGAGGTTTTGCGATGTTTCGAAAATGTAGCACGCAATGTTTCATCGAGATGTAATATGTACTTCCCGAAGAGGTCTCTAAAGGATATCCAAAGTTTTGTTTTTGTTCTTTTGTGGTGTTTTTTTCAACGCCTATAGAAATGTTTTGGCGATGTGAACAAAATGTTATAGTGTGAATGTTTCCACTTGGCATAACATAGTTCGTCCTTGAGACGTTCACCGAGAATCTGATATAGACCTCAATATATTTCCAATATGCACGAACACTAGCCAGATCTAACTCTACTATTCACATAGGTTTTATGTTTTGAAATGACAGGAAGTTTTGTTTGATTCAAAGATGACAAAAAATTTATTCGTTTGAAAACATCGTCTATACATATCCATGAAAATGAATAGCATTAACAGGTTGGTAGTATTGTACCGTGATCGCGCTTGCTCATTTTCAAATTCATATAGTGAATGTGTGGTGCAGAATTCTACACTAGAATTATTGGTCCATTTTTCTTCGAAGGAACGATGAATGCTGAAACCATTTTGAATTTCGTGAATAACCAATTATGGGACATTCTCGAAGAAATCCTCATATATGTTCGTACAACTATAATTTCTCAATTGGATAGTGCTCCCATCCGTATTGCTGGTGATGTACGAATATGGTTGAATCAAAAATTTGTACTGAAATGGATTGGTCGCAAGAGCCCGTTAATTTTTTGGCTGACGCGTTCACTTGATCTCACCCCTCTGGATTTCTACTTCTGGGGGAATACTATACAAAATATTTGTCAAACTAGAACAAGGAGAGGAGAGTGGCGACGAAGAATTGTGGCAGTGGACAGAGAAATATTACCAGGAGAACTGCGAAGAGTTGGACATAACTTGCGAAGAAGGTACGAAAAATTTAAAGAGAATTGGATATATCGAACATGAAAAGATTCAAAATTGTTGTTGTCTCAGTTTGTCATCTGCTTCATTGATATTACCTTCCTTCACGTTTATTTTCAATATTCATTATTATTTGAATATAATTTGCGTGCAAATAATTTGAGTTTATTTACAATCAGTGAACGGATCGTCTCCTTGCCTCAATTCATTCCAATTCACACGGAATTTTTTAAACAAAGTGACTTGAAAGATTTCATTTTTGAAAAATTATAAAAGGTATAGCAGAAGATATCACGTTGAGTTATTCAAGACTGGTACGAATTTTTTGCATGCATTCTATAATCGTAGTAGGTCGTAAAAAGGTGGTGATGAAACGTTTTCACTTGACAAGATAGGGAATTTCGCGAGACACATATTGGAATAAAAAAAACTGCCAATAAAACAACGTTTCCTCATCAACTTTGCAAAATTGTTGCAATGGAATCGTTAATATAATTTTTAATACTATATAAGTCTGTAAGGGTAACGAGGATATAAAATATTATACCTACTTTCACTCTCGGAAGTCAAAACTTCATTCTTACCTTAACGTTTCCATATTTCCACGTAAAGAGCACAACAATAGGCAAACAGCATATTATTATGCATGAAAGAATCAGAATGACGGTTCGGACAACCCAGTTCAAGGAAACTACACAAGGACGTTCGTCCTCGCATGATTCACAGCCTTCTGGACACTGGAGACATTCAAACATGCCCTCTTTGTCGTACTGGTTGCTTTCACCCTGAAACAAAATTATATTTCATGGTCTACCAAATCCGGGATATACAGTGTGTCCCACTTTGAGCAGCCACTCCCTCGTATTTTCTTGACAGTAAAGTGATTTCAAAATTTGTTTTTTATTACATATAGTACCCAGAAATATCTACCTTCAGGTTGATGAAATATTCGTATATCCATTTTCCACGGCTACCTACGACCAATTGAAAAGTGAAAAATTGGGAAAAACATACTAGGCATTTTTTTTATCGCAAAAATAACACCAGGATCTGTTTCAGAACACCCTAAAACCCCCAAATCTCAGTGATAATTCATTAAAATATACAGGGTGTCATCTGTACCTAACAACATTTTTTATTTGTTATTCATCCACAATGTTTGGTAGTTTTCGATTTTTTTCCTTGGTCACGAAGTACCTGAAAATCTTCAAATAATGATGTAGGGAATGTTCCAATATTACTTTTTCATGCCTACCTACGACCAAATTGAAAAGTGAAAAATTGGGAAAAATATACAAGGGATTTTTTAAAGGCAAAAATAACACTGAGTTCTATCCCAGAACACTTTGAAACCCCCAAATAGCAGTACTTAATTATTTAAAATATACAGGGTGTCACCTGTAACTTACATAGTATTGATTTTTATTCATCCGTAATGTTTAGTTGTTTTCGATTTTTTTCCATAATCACTAATTATTTAAGAATGTTCGAATAATCTTGTAGAAAATATTCAAATATTTCTTTTTCATGGCTAGCTATGACCAGTCGAAAAGTGAAAAAGTGTGGAGCACACATCAAGGACTTTTGTAGCACAAGCGTAACAGCGGATTCTGGTTCAGGAGACCCTAAAATTCCAAGACCCCAATTCTTCAATCACAAAAATATACAGGGTGTCATCTATAGCTGGCAGAATTGATAACGCTTATGTATTCGTAGCGTTTAGTTGATTTACAAAATTTCTTCTCGAGTCATAAAAAAACGTTCAATTGATGCTGTACAAAATACCAAATATTACTTTTTGATGCCTAGATATGATCAGTTGAAAGTTGAATTATAAAGGACAACATACTGAAGATTCTTTTGTCTCCGAGCTAACACCAAATTCTGGTTTAGAACACCATAAAGGCCCCGGATCCTGTTGTTCGAATCATGAAATTACATAGGAAGTCATCTGTAAATGGAAACATGTCTAACTCTTCATTAAAAATAAATTTTGTTGCTAGTTTTACAGATGACACCTTGTATATTTTAATGATTTAAGTAATTAGATCTGAGTGATTTAGATTGTTTCGAAACACAATTTGGTTTTGTTATGAAAACGAGCTCTGAAATGTTTCCCAGTTTTCCTATTTCTGAATATTATAAATAAAAATATAATCCCGAGTATAATCATTTCTTTCACAAAACTAACACCATATTCTTGTACTCAACAAGCTTAACAAGATTTATGAATAAAAAGTGAGATATGTTACTATTTACAGGATGATATTCTGTATAATTTCATTAGCCGGTCAACGAATTCTGGAGGTTTTGCGGTATATTCTGAAACAGGATATGTTGTCTCGGTAATAAAAGAATGTTTACCACAATTTTCAACTGGTCATATATAGCCATGGAAGTATAATATTTCGTTTTTTTTTTCACACAGTATCAATTAAATATTTTGGGTGCTTCTTGATTGGAAAAGAAATATTCAGAAACAATTCAACATTACGGATAAATAAAAGTTATCAAATTTGCTAGCTACAGATGATGCCCTGTATATTTTTAGATTTAAGTATTGAGGTGGGGATTTCAGGGTGTTCTGATCCAGAAATGTTTGTGCTTAAAGTATCCTTAATGTATTTTCCCCATTTTTTCGTCTCTCAACTCGTCATAGCAAGCCATGAAAAAGTAATATTTGGTTATTTTCTATATCAGTAATTGAACATTTTAGGTACTTTGTTACTATAGAAAAAAAAAAAATCAAAAACAACCAAAGATTACGGATGAAAACAAATTGAAAATGTTGCTAGTCTGTAAGACACCCTGTATATTTCAATGAGATCTGGGGGTTTAAGCATGTTCTGCACCAGAATCTGATGTTAGTTTCGAAGTAAAAAATCTTTTAGTATATTTTTCCCAGTTTTTCACTTTTCAACTGGTCATAGCAAGCCAAGAAAAACTAAAATTTGGGTATTTCTTATACTCAGCATCAATTGAACTCGTTCAGGCCCCTTGTGACAAAAAAAAAAACGAAAGCAACCGATCATTTCGGATGAATAAAAATAATAATGTTGCTAGTAACAGATACCACCCTGTATATTTTAATGAATAAAGCACTTAGATCTAGGGGTTTTAGGGTGTTCTGAAACAGAATTTGGTATTATTTTTGCGATAAAGAAATGCCTAGTATCGTTTTCCCAATTTTTCACTTTTCAGTTGGTCGTAGGTAACCGTGGAAAATGGATATGCGAATATTTCATCAACCTCAAATTAGATATTTTTGGGTACTATATGTTATGAAAAATAACTTTTGATATCACTGTACTGTCAAGAAAATACGAGGGTGTGGCTGCTCAAAGTGGGACACACTGTATATAAAGCCAGTTTTTTATTCACTGAGATACAGAAAGAGGAACATGATCAAGTTTTTGTTGTTTTGAGGAATAATGGAGCGTTGAATCATCATGTATTCAAGCTCACAATGGGATGAATACTGTAAAACTTTTACTATACAAAAAAAAGATTTGAAAAATTACTAAGGTGTACAGCGTTGTATAGTACAGGTACTGTACTGTAGAGACAAGAATATTGTTATATTCTAACATTGTTAAATTATACACGAGTTGTCTACCAATATGTTGATCGTCTTGAGACATATTTTTCAGTTTTTGTTTCCATAGTGTGATTGAGATCTGGTTTGTCGAAAAAATATTGTGTGTATTTTGAGCACAAAATATAATTGCCGCTCTCTTTGTCGAGCGGCAATCCATCACTTAGCGCTCTGAATACACAAATACCTATTTTCTACAACCGAGCGAAAGTACCATGGTTGCTTTTCAAAAAGGATGCGCAAAGTTGCACTTTTCCGAGGAGCGAGCGTTTCTTTACTTTGCCGCTCGCCGATCGAAAAAGTAACCAAAATGCTCGCTGAGTCACCATGAAAACAATAATTGAAAAATGTCAAATGTTTTTCTATAAGTAATTGAATTTCAGATTCTACATCAAATAACTATGTATATTACGATAAATAGAGCGATGAATAATGCAATTCACAAACTTCTGTTGAAAAAATTGATAAAATGATATGTATTATGATTATAAACTCTCATTTTCTAAACTTTTCATTATACTGAAGATGATAGAAATTATCTGTAAATTACAATGATGCCCAAATGATCGCCTTTAATAAATACAAAGCTACCAACTTTAGTTAAGAAAAACAGTTCAAAAATTGGTTGGTGGTTATTCTTCTTTCAACAATTTCGTTCTACTGAAGGTGGTAGAAATCTGTTTTTTAACCCCGCACGTTTTAAAATCTGAAC
Source organism: Chrysolina haemoptera (assembly GCA_958298965.1). Lineage (NCBI taxonomy): Eukaryota > Metazoa > Arthropoda > Insecta > Coleoptera > Chrysomelidae > Chrysolina > Chrysolina haemoptera. The sequence goes on along the minus strand of OY282596.1, from coordinate 10,352,026 downwards.
TGTCAAATTTGAGGTTATCAATAATCATTAAACTGTACCAAACATTTTTGTAAAATCTGCGGTTGTAGAAAAAATCTTATGAGCTAGTTAAAACCGAAAACTAAACTTCGGCAAAGAGAAAAGCGACACAAAACTGTCTAGGAATGGTATTGATAATAAAATAACACAAATAGGTTATTCATCATGAGAAAAAAGCAGATATAAACTGTGTTTCCATATTTCAACGTAGTGAATGAAGCAATTGAACAATTCATTATGTTTGTCCAACTGTCTAACCCTTGAAGTTTTGCTTGCAAAACATTCGCAAGAGTTCTCCTTTATACTTTGAATACGTTTTTGTTAACACGCCACTGACATATGCCTTTTAAATTATTCACCTAGCGTTAATACAGCAGATAAAGTTGTGAAATAAATGAAAAGAGATGAGAGGACCTCACTCCAAAGTGTTTTGTTTGGTATTTTGTATTTGCCGACTTCACATTCAGGCAAAGGAAGATTTTCATTGCAGTTATGATTTTCTGTTACGAGGAAGTGAAAATAAGCACTTACTACTCAAAGATCCCTCATCTAGATCCATAATTGTTGGTTAATCAGTACTCCTCAATCTATAAATTCAATGATTCTCGGTATTCCAGACTGCCTGGAATACACTTCATCAAAGTTACAAAAAAAAAATAAAAATTCGACCATTTCACACGGTTTTCATAACTCATCTGGAAGTTGTTGATTATTGTTTATTCAGCCAGAAAAAAATATTATTTTTTTCACGTCTGGTTTTACAAATATTTATTTTTAAGAAGGGGTTCACCTTCTGAAAAAGGTCAAAGTAAATCTGCGGTACAAAGGAGAAAGTAAGAATTCCAAGTGATGGAGGCGGAGCCCCAAAATAAAGGAAATCTAATATCGTCTCACTCCAACTCATTTCGGTGTGAAATATAAAATAACTACTATAATCCTCATAGTGAGTTTAACCTTGAACGCTCCGATTCTCTGTATATAAATACTCAAATACATACAAATACATTGTCCGGTATTCTCTAAAAGGAAGAATTCGAATATGGGTAATAAAAATGAAAACAAGCTATCAACAAATGTCTAATTTCTTTTTGTTTTTGGCGATATTTAAAATCATAGGTTTTACTTTAGTTAAACATTCCAGACGAACGCGGATGATTATGAATATCTAGATGAGGAAATATATTGAACACGGTGAAAGATATTTAAAAGTGGTTATTGTTGTTCAACAAATTAAAACAGATATTTCTTTAATTTTGTTAAAATACACAAATAACTGAAGAACTTAGGAATAACATGTTGGTGTCTTCAGATGGGTAATTTCATGTAGGATGCGAAGAAAAAACAGGGTGTTTCATTTGAAAGAGTCACATAAACCTAAATCGAATTGGACGAAAATGAAAGCAAATAAGCACCGCTGGGACAATCGGTATTATACAAAGCCTGAATTTGTTCTTCAAGAATTCGTTTTCATGCATTCATGCTGAAACATGGAATATAACTGAAACATTCTGAATAAATCAAGAGTTGTGCTACTGGTTTATCACCTCATTTCCTTCTATGAGATAAAGAATCGGTTAGATAACTTTCCGTCGCTTAGTTGAGAGAAACTGTTACCTACACAGGAATTAGCCCTGGCTTTTATGATTTATAACGCTTTTACAGTCCTTTCATACACCCCTCTAAATCAAAAAGGCTATTTGTTAGAGACTTGATCCATTGTCCCGATAAATTTTCAGTTCATTTGGGGAGTTGGGAGATATCGAATTTAAAAAACCGGTTGTCCCACAAAGAAGTATTTAATAATTCGAATTTGCAGGCACCTTCAAGCTGGTAACACACAAGCTCTAAGTTGAGTGCTTGCAATACTATCGGTAGTAATTCCTCTATAATAGAGAAATATTTTATCAGATCTAGTTGAATGTCCAGCGTCGTTTTAGCCAGGGAAGTAGTTGTTACCTGTTGGAATTTTAATTTTCAATGGAAAATGTTTCCCTTCTCAACATGAAAATCAAAATACAAGGTGACTTCAAACTAGTTTTTTCTGTTTTCCGGGTTTCAAGTTTAATAACAACCGTTACTCAACGATTTCGCAAAACAACTCTGAGCTTTGTGTTCAGATCATATTTCGATATGTAGGAACACATTGTAATCAACTTTAACAGTTTTGTCAGCATATTATAGCATTTGTATTCCAATTGAAATGTTTTGAATTTGAACATATCGGTCCAGAAGGTAGGAGGCATTATGAACCGTACCGTATATTCACTAAAAGAAATCCAGGAATAATGAAAAATAATCTCATTGTTTCTGCTAGTGTGTAGTTTTCTGAAAAGCGAATGTTGGTTTTTTCTACTTCGGAGGGTCCAACCTAAGGAATACTGCGCATTTCATCAGAAATAGTTAACTTCTAGAATTCCAGTATGAGTAACCTGAATCTCTTATTTGTTTGTGTTGAACTCCAAAGTTTCATTTGATGTAGTCCGACCAATCCCATACTTCGAATAACCTTCAATAAGTTGATAAACATATAAGTGATGTATGGGAGAACTTGTGAACTTCTAAACTTGTCTGAAATATCTGTGTTGGACAAGTTACGTACCACCTTAGCCTATATTTTTTCTTATTCGTTCATGATTCCTTATACCGGGTGCAAACGAGATTATGTCACGCCAAATGGTGATTTTCAAGAATTGATACTTGAGTTTTTGATATAATAATAATATTTATTCATCGTTATGGCAAAACAATAAAATACAGAAACTATAATAGAGCTAGCACTAGACGGGATTGGCATCCAGGCAACTCACAATACACTTGCTTTTCAACAAGGCATGTGGTCGCCTATCGATTCCCATAATGAGTACTCCAGAAAAAACTGTCGTATACCGGGCTCGAACCGGCTATCGCTATGCTGAAGTTTCGTACGGCCTGCGCCTTAGACCGTTAAGCTACCGGCCACTACTGCAAGTTATAAGATTTCACTTAGAATACTGTACTTGCGTATACTCACCGAAGTTGACCATGGGTCGACCAAGGGAGTCGCTGGCTGCGAGAAGAGCCTGCTCATCGATAGATGTATTACACAGGACTTGGTGTAGTCGCATGAGCTGATCATGAATTTAATCAGATGCCTTGCGGTACCAGATCAAATAGTAGGATGCATGAACAACTGATTCTCCAGGAAGATTCTCTCAGTTCTCTTCTCATTGGCATCTCAGTATTGCCATTGCCATTGACTTTTTCGCTCAGGAAAACGCGAAGATACAACTGCGGCACCCCCAGCAAACGGAGGCATAGGGTCACCCATCTATTTTACATGTCTCATGTGGAAAAAGCCCATATAAGTTTTCGAGGGTTCACGAGGGTTATCGGCAAGGAGTTTATGAGCAACAAATGTGCCACCATTCATCTCACAAGAGAACGATGCGAAGATTACGGAGAGAACCTCCAGCTCGTAGACGGAAGTATCCTACAACATCTTGATGAGGGACGTTTATTTACCTAGAAGTGTATCAACGCCACTTCTAAGAGGTAACCATAGTTCACAATACCCTCCATGGCAAGTATCAGCATAAACTCTGACTGATCTGGTCAGAACTGTCGGAAAAGAACAAAGTTGCTGCTACAAGTATGCTTGACGTTTTGATCCCACTCTACTCTTTTGGAGCAATGATGTGGACACAGGAGGAGCTATACAGAAGTTTGCATCCTGAATCGGGAATGCGTGTGGGAAGCTCGACCAGTTGCTCCAGACCATACGTGGTAGCGAATGCCTCAGCTTGAAGACCGTCTGTTTTGTTGGAAAATCTGAGCAAGAAGTGTACATTGAAATCTCCCATTATAATGATTTCAACTATTGGATGTTTTTGCTGGATGAAGTCTAATTGAAGTGATGAAAACTCGAAGACGTCCACATAAGATGGTTCATTAGGAGATAATTGAAGGCAGCAGAGGAATTTGGTCTGTTTGGTATCAGTCAGCTTGAAGCACATCATGTCCTTTGGCTCCAAACTCTTTTCGCTTTGGTATGATAGGTTAGCTTCGAAGTAAAAAAGGAAAAACACCACCTGAACCGATAATGGGATTCGTAACCAGTACAAAGCATGTGAACATTGTTGGTGGAGGAGTCCACTTGAATTTCTGTTAGGACTTTTCAGTTTTTTTCGCCTGTAGGTGATGGTGGTATTCTTATTGAGTCCACGGATGTTATAAAAATTATTCTTCAAATTTTTTTATGGGTGTCATTTCGAGTGAGGGGTACTCGAATTCGAATGAAGAGGTATTTTACATCCGAAGTATTTTACTAACGGAAACTTCATCATTATAACTGGTGAAATAAGACACAAAAATTGAAGGGAAAAGAAAAGGATGCCGGAAGTTATCTGTAGTCGATATGGTGGTATTTCACCGGGCGATGGTGGAGACCGTCTACCACCTATGGTTATTCTCTTAGTCGACTCTTAGGTTTTCGTATATTAAGTATATTCCAAGTCCGACCCCATACAGACACACTGAGTAAAAATACTCCAAGGTGGCGATGGTAAATTATTTTCCAGTGAGCCCATTATAAAATAAGTATATAATTTTCCTTAGCTTAATTTGATCAAGAGAATATCTATATTTATCAAAGTGGGATAATTATCAAATTTTTAACGAAGTCCTAATTTAATCAGGCTCCAGAGCACATAATTTGTATAAAGGCAACTCTAAAATCGATGAGCGATTACCTGAAACGATGAAACGAGCGAAGTTTTCTTCCAGCTCGTAAGTATTTCATTAACAATGTGTACTTCAAATAATGAGGGCATAGAACTTTCTGAAGTTTCAGTGAGGCTTAGACGGTCCGAATGAAACGCTCTTATCTCCTCAAAAGTGTCAGCTGATTACTCTCAAATTCTATATATTCGAAAAAAATATTATCGCAATGTTAACAATTATACATGGTAGCCCACCAAAAACAGATTTTCAAGGTGTACAGTTGTTATTGAAGTGAATAGAAAAAAACCTCTATGTACAACCTATCCTGGTCTTTTTCTTCACATGGCAAAGGTGTGTTGTTATACACCATTTCAATAAACATTGAATCAATCATATTTCCTTTCTTTGAGCCCACCAAAGTAATTTGAGTTTTTCTACTTTAACTTTGATCAAAATGCTCATGTGTAAAACTATTATTTGATATTCGGAAATTTCTACATTCGTCGCAGTCCAAAACTTGAAAACTTGAAATACCTATTACCGCTAGGTATTTGTACGATCCAAGTTCCAGAATATTTCATTCGTTTGAGGAAAGAATATATTGTTTTATTGACTTTTGATTGTTAATTATGTATATCAAGTGAGTAAAGTGATACTTTTTTTTTCGAGTAGAAAATGTTGATGCACGACATCGTAGGAGGAGTACAGAAATTCCTGCGAGTAAAAATAACACTTTACTAACGAGTTTCATAGATTATTTTTTCTGCAACTGTAAAACTTTTTATATACTTGAATTTTTCTTTAAAATAAACAATACTGGTTGAGCAATAACGAATATCTTTTTGTTGATGCTATTTCAAGAAAAACTCGTATTCGCACTATCCGCTATTTTTTCTGTTCAATTTCATCATTTTCAATTTCTATTTATATTAAGAGGCAACATCAGCGCGTCATCACGAAAGTCAACTTTTATCATTGCGCCGCACATGTTGGGTGTATGGGGATATATTTTTCAAGAGCGATAGTGGAGGTAACGAAGCACAAACTACGTAGCTGGAAGCGCCAATAAGGTAGATAGCTTCTAATCGTAGAATCGGTTTTGCGTCAAAACTAATGATTTTATACAATTTTTGAACACTTTGAACTGGTAATTGTCACTTCGAACTGGCAATTGCCACTTTGAACTGACAATTGCCACTTTGAACTGGCAATTGTCTCTTTGAACTGACAATTGTCTCTTTGAACTGGCATTGTCACTTTGAACTGGCAATTGTCACTTTGAACTGGCAATTGTCACTTTGAACTGACAATTGTCTCTTTGAACTGACAATTGTCTCTTTGTTGTTGGCCCTTCTACGCCTTCGTAGTTTTCAGTGACCTATATCATAATATTATTTCAGTATTTTTTAAGAAATTTTCTTAATCCATTGAAAATAATTTTGTTATTCGAGCTAAGCAGCGATTTAATATTTATAGGCAAGTACATATGGTTGGATGTTATGGTTTGTAAAAGTTCGATAGTGTTTAACTTATGATTGCCGCATGAAAAAAACTATGATCGAAATCACAAGGTGGCAGTGACTCCGTATTTTTTTGGTCGGTGAATTTTACTTAAATTTTTATAATTAATGCCCGTCAAGTGATTTTTTTAGTTATTTTATTTGGTTTCCATTCTAATTGTATTCTAATTGTATTTTACCAAAGTTTCCAAATATTTATTTATTCGACAACTGTCTTATTTCTAGAATTTCTGTTTCGGTGTACAGAATATGAGTAATACACTTTTTTTTTTCGATAAGGTGAATTAGAGTATTCAAAGTTCCTCTGCTCACACCACAATTCCATAACGAATATGACATTCTACATGCAAATAATGTAAATTTTTCAAGTGCTTCTAGGAGTTCTTGGAGCTTCCTAAATGTTTATAAAATGGTCCCAAACTTATTGACAGAATACTTCATATGGTAATCGCATTTCATATGATTATCAATGGAAATTCCTGAATTTCTTTTTTCGAGAAGAATGTTAAAGTTCAGTTGTGACTATTGAGTGATCGAAAAGAGGAGGTTTAGCATAATTTACAAGAGGATGAGAGTTTATAAGTTTTATCAATATTAAGCATTGAAAGCTTTTTATCCAAACACCATTCCATAAAAGAAAAATCCGTTTGGACTTCAACTTTTCTTGCTTTCTAGTTATATGCTTTCTCAAATATGACTGTATCATCTACATATGCACTAATATTCATTCACGAGAAAATGTTCTTGGTACTCATTTCAGTTGGAGTGGAAATTCCCTCCATAAAAAAACACATTATTGATCTTCTCCACCAATTTTAATGCATAATTATTAATAATGAACCTCCACATTTACTAATATTCATCCGTCGACTGAAGATGGGTTTACCTAAACCCGAAACATGTCTCGCTGGTTTGGGAAACCAAATTTAGACGTATTAAACCTATTTGTGATGACTTTGAGATTTTCTTTCAGTCTTAACTTTCCACTCCACTTTGAGAAATGGACTATTTCAACAATTTAACCTTTGGAAAGTTCTCTTTTACTTCCTGCAGAACCCCACCATTTTGAAGTGGGAAGGACTGAGTACATTGCCAGAATTCTATCATTATAGTTGTAATAATCATGATAATAATAATGAGAGATTATTGCTTCATTCAATTATATTGACACGTGCACACAGCTTGACAATCTCACTTATATATTTTTTGTCTGGTTGGTGCAACTGGTTTGTATGTAAGTGTTTCAATATTTGTACTGGTATTATCCTAATGTTATTTTAACTTCTCACAGGACATTTTAGATACAAAAAAAAAAATTTTGTAATTAATTCGTGCTCTAAATGAAAATGCCGGAGTTGAACACACAAAACTGAGGAGATCTGACTCCGACACCCTTTCTACCAAATTTTCTCTTCGTCACTGCAAGAGGCCTATTTGACGACCATGCAAAAAATCGCCCATTAGACCTGATTGGAACTTTCAATTTATATCTTCGAAATAACGATTGAATGGTTAGGTAAGTTCAAAGCGAATAGTCCCGTTTATGTTGTGACATGGTAAAGTATACAAAACAAACCTTTTACGATCAATTAATCTGATACCTCTCTGCTTTCGTTTGGAAACGAGTGGGCGAGGTTTCCCATCATCAATGAATACGACGCAACAAATATTTGGGGTATGAATTCTATCAAGATATCCAGGTGAAACTTTCAGAATTTCTAAAAAACTCGAATAGCTTTGTAGGGCGATAGAACTTTTATTATTTCACTATCTCAAAGTATAAATAAGACGGTCAAGATATGACATAAATGATGATTCCTTTATTGACTTCGACGTTCATAATTTGCAAATCTTTAATTTTGGCTGAAATAGGTTGACAGTCAGACAGTGGTTGAAAGTCTCAATTATTTGCTATGTGGCAGGGAAGTTTTCATAATACAAAATTTCCGACGAAAATGTTCATCCGAAACCAAAACGGTGAACTCCTTTAAGGTTGGAGTACATTTTTCAGACAATTTGAAACGGCAAAATCTTTTAATTACAAGATGCCTACCAAGCTTTCGTGCCAACTTTGACAATAACGTTATTGTGAAGTATGTCACCATGAAAATTTTTAGAACTTTTTTACCATTTTATACATTTTGAATGCTTATATTTTCTACTTTTACCTAATTTTTTACATTGCCCTGAGGAAGTGTCGAAGTTGACACGAAAGCTTGGCATTTTGTGATTAAAAGATTTTGCCATTTCAAATTGACTGAAAATCCCCGTTATATATATATATATCCATAAATTTATAAATTTATTAAAAACTTGTTATCCCTCATTAAAAAAGTAATTAGATACTTCAAAATACTCTCGCACTTATAACTACACATAGATAAGCCTTTTTTGTCGCAAACAATTGAAATCTTTATCCGAGTTTTTGAAAACCGTCCCATTTGTCTGGAAATCAACAGGTAATTTCAGAATTAATTATTAAACATAACATAACAATTTAGAATGCCCAATGTATATGTTTTGGGTATATTAATTAAATAAATTTAAAACTCAAAAAATAGTCTGGAATTTTATTTATTTATTTCTGGATTATGGACTATTTAGATGTTAAAATAAAAGATACAAAATTTCAAATTGCCTACATGATATTTTTTGGTTTTATTTTTTTGCAAACTCCTTCTTCGACAATTAAAGATGCACCTATTGATACAATATTTATTATTATTGTAATCTGCTAAAAATACATTCCCTATATTCGTCGTCAACTCTCCGACTATCAGTAACAGAATATAAAACCTTATTGGTATTTCAATATTTTCATGGAAATACGGCAATATTCCATTTGTTATTCCGTTGTTACAACGGTATTTAATGGATTTGTAGAATGATAAATATTGATCGTGTTATGAAGCGGGTTTGAGAGGGGGACTGAATATGTACATATCAGTTACCCTACAATCCCCGTTAAATTTTTTAATATCGTTAGGAATGAATGGAGCTATTCTAAATCGATCAAAATGCCATAATTCACATCTTGAACAGATTTCCGCATCGATTTTGGCCCCAAAATTGCTGAATTTCATTTTCAGGCCTATAATTTATGTGTTCATCTAACGATATAAAAAGTCAGAGCAAGACATTGAGACAATAAAACATACAGTGGCTATGAATCTATGAGCTGTTGAAGTTATTAACACTGAAGAGAAGCATAAAAATAGAAGGGAACTCACTCATGGAAAGCACCATCAAAAAATTATACAAATCCTCAAAAATAATGAACTGAATGATCAGTATTTCGATATCTTCAATTTTTGTTCCATAAAGTATTGGTGTTTTGATGTTTTTTTTTATTTAAGGTTAAAACTACAATATATTGGTATAAGCATTATGATATCAACTTTCTTCAAATTGAAAAAAAATATCCCCATAAATTTGCAGAAAATGTTCATTTCAAGCATTATAGAATTAATCCCACACAAAGGAGAGATAATTTTCCATTTCTACGAAGTTTTCAGTTGAATGATAGTTCATTCGATTGTTTTTCGCTCTTTCCTGCTCGTTATGTAGATACCTAGAGTTGAAATGACACTGAGGTTAATCAACCGTCAACACACAAATGCTGATACGAATATTTTTTCGAAACCTCTTTTATATGAGTATGGAATATCATAAATGTACATATAATAATAATGCAGAAAGAAACACCAACTATACTCTCCTCCCGCACCTTTATCATTATCCAGTGAATCAGTAAATGATATCAGAAGTGATTTGTTACTTTGTGAAAACTCCGCAAAAAGTCTCAACTCCCGGCTTTCCTTCATGATACAGAATACTTCTATTGTTAAGAGAATTCCAAAATCTGAAAAGATGGATGCTGCTGCAGCTTCAGAAAAAACTATGAACAAATGTTTACTTTCAAATTCTTTTGAGGCCTGGGTAAATTTGTTAACTTTCACATATGAGTTCTTCTATTTACCATCATGTAGTCAAAGTCGTAAGGACTATTTGGCCACATTGATTAGGAGAAATCTCGAAAACAGTGAAGGCATATTTTTTTCCTTTCAAAGTAACTTCTCTTGGACACATAAGCCTAACATCATGAAGTCTGTCATCAATAAAGTTTCCGACGGAGATATTACGAATTCTGACTTTAACTGACACTGTTGCAGCTCATGATATGTCAATATTATCAGAACTACAAACAAAAACATACTTTTGACAAGCACCAAACTCATTTCTTCAATACAGCGAGTGAAAATTTGGTTGCCCTACAAGTTACAGAAAGTGAAGTTCTTAAAGTTGTAAAATCTTTCCATCCGGATTCGCAGAAGGTTTAGATTCTCTTCGTCCATCACACTTTAATATAAAAAACTAGAGGATCTAATGGTCAAAAACATTTATCCTCCTCAACCTCCCTTTGTAAGTTAATGCTGCCCGAAAAAGTAAAGTCCGAAATATGTCGAATATTATAGGGAGCCTCTTTGACTGCTTTGGAGAAAAAATGTGGAGGTAAAAGAGTAATGGCTGTAGGAACAATTCTTTGTCGTCTTGTAGCAAAATATTCATGCATGAAAGTAAAAGACAGTTTGGGTGTATTATTTCGTCCTTTCCAATTTGGATTTGTTACTCCTCCAATATCCTGATCCATTTTCAGAGATATTTCTGAAACTGGATGTCAATAATGCATTCAACATGGTTCATAGGAATATTTTTTTAGACAAACTCAGAAATGTCATTCCAAGTATCTTTCCATTTATCGATTAGTGCTATAAAAATCCAACTTATCTGAACTACGGAAATGAAGTCATCACGTCTGAGAGAGAAGTAGAGCAAGGGTTTCCATTAGATCCAGCTCTTTTTTGTTTGATTATAGAAAATTCCACTGAATCTATTGCCACAGATTTCAATTGCTGGTATCATGATGATGGATCTATAGGTGTTTCCGCAGAATCTGTTTCAGAGCATTTCAAGGAAATAATATGTAGTTCTGAAGAAATTGGCCTCGAGCTAAATTTCAGTGAATGTAGGATCCTGACTATAGATCCTTATTCAATAAAAATCGAAATGGACACGGCATGGTACACCATTATCTGTAGAATCTTTATCCCCATATATCATACAGAAAACTGATTCTTTGAGCTTGATGGCATTTCGCTTCGACAGCATTTCAACACATATTGCTCTTCAAGAACTTCCTTGCAATTCCAAAATTATTATACACTCTCAGATGCAGTCCAACTTGGCGTTGTGAATATGAACTCAGACATTTTGATTAAGTTTTGAGAAAAATTTTAGAAAAAATTACCAATAATACCTTCGACGATGTCAGATGGCTTCAGACGACACTTATTGTGAACTCTGGTGGTTTGGGAATCCGCCATGTCTTTTTCCCCCAGCCTTTCTTTCCTCTTATATTAGTAGTCATATATTTTGAGAGCCTGGGATCTTCCTTTTATTGACCTTTTATTCAAGCAACTCTTTGATTGGCTGCAGAGTCTAAATGGCTTTTCTCAAGACGGTAGTAACCCAAAAATCTGGTGCTTTGCTTTGCTGAATGCACTTTCAGTTCCATCTCTTGGTTTATTATTGGATAACGAAGTTCAGAATATCAGTTGGGTTCCGTTTGGGTTGCAGAATATGGTCTTCTTTGGTTGAAATCTCCAAATGTTGCAACTGCAACTGCCTTAGTCATCTTCAGAAGACTAAAACAAAACTCGAAAACCTATATTTGAAAAATTATTTAAATAGTAATAACTCAATATTATGTTGTCCAAACTTGCATTTGCTATAATAACCCAAATTGAAATAAAGTTCAGTATGGTCTATTTCCGGTATAACTGAAATTTGCAGAAAACTGAAAATATTTCAGACGAGATGACGTAGGTTTTCCAAATTTTTCTACAGCTGAAAAGTGAATATGCGACCAAAAATCAGTAAGTTGCCCGGGGCGCCACGGAAAATAATACCAATACTCGTCCTCTATGCGCACAGGTACAAGTACACTTTACGAGTGTTTATGGGGGAGTATTATTATCATTATTATTAAACCAGACATTTGAAATACTCTCCTATTCAAATTGTTAATACAGTGAAACCAATTTCATTATGTATTTCAATTACTTTAATTTGTGCGGTACGCTCATGTTGAGTGCCCCTTCAGTGGATATATTACGGACTATAATCCGTTATCGGACAAGTGCGCAGCAAGTACCTAATTCCGTCTAAAGCTAGTTTGTTTTACTTGTAGTTTCTCATATTCATAGCGATACGAAGGACTTCGTAAAAAACTTTCCCAGACAGTTGATGGATTTCTATGAAATGACAACAAACATATACTAAATAATTTTGTTTCGTTGTGTTCACCAATTGATGATCGATCTCATATCAGTCTCAGAGGCCAAAACAATTTCTTAATAATATATTTCACACCAAAACAAGGTGTGTGTCATTCTCAGACAGCCAATAATGACTACAGAAAAAAAATATATTGAAAACTGAAATGGAATCAACCGTTGTAGCAGACACGTTATTTAGTAATTACTTTTTTCAGTGAATTCATTCTACGTTTGTGGGAAATCTGTAGTGTACACAAGAACTCAACTTGTTTTAAATGTATTCTGAAATGATAACAAAACTCTCGTGCTTTGGTATTATCTAATACTCATTGAGTAATTATGATACCTATCGTCTACTGAAAGCGAATTGATTTTGGTGTGCGTGTGTATTTTGCATATGGTATGGTATTTATTTTATTCATATTGAGATAGACTGAGGAGAACAGAGTAATAATCTCTCTTCGGGAAACTGAAAAAAAAATATAGATTCAAATTATGTTTTAATTTGCATTGGCGACAATACTGTAATGTACAAGTTATTGTAATGATTATTCATACGAATATTCATGGGTGATTTCAGCAAATAAATAATCCAGGCACTTGACTGAGTCATACGTGGTCGGTCGGGAGACAGAGATCGAAGGAGTTGCGTGCAGGTAGCAAACCACAGTGTTAGTGTTATTCTAAACATCCGAATATCTGAAGTGTGTACTCAAATGCGATTAGTCAACTGGATATATAGCGATTGGGTCAAATCAGAAATTACACTTCTATAACATTAAAATGCGGAATGCATTCTGTGAAAATGTTTAACGGTAGAGTTTTCACCAATACGGAAGAATGTCAGGAAAATTACAGAAAAGGACTGCAGCCAGCAGACGCAGCAGTTAGATCGATTAGAGTTCCAACCAATCTGTACTTTTCATTACAAGCTTTTATTCAGTTTCACGTGTCCCGGTGTGGGAGTGCTGGTGTGTTTGGGTGCGTACTGTGTGTCTCTGTGTGTATTCAAATTTTGCAAGTTAAATATGACACACTTCTAATCGTCCGATTGATTTGGGATTCAGTAGGTGGACATAATTCCAGGGACAAATGACAATGCAATATAACATTTTTGTTATAGGAAAAAAAAATGGCGGCTCCAAAATGGCAGACGAGTTTTGTAATTCTGATCCGATTCTATTCAAAACTGGTATCTGAAGATCTTTGGGGTCGGCAATTATGATTCTTCTGTCAATATTGAAAAATTCAAGATAGCGGATCCAAAATGGCGGATGAGTTTTGTTATTATGATCCAATTCTATTCAAAATTTGTATGTGAGGGTTTTCGGTGTCGGAGATTATAATTCTTTCGTCGCAATTGGAAAATATAAAGTGACGGATCCAAATATGGCAAACGAGTTTTGTTATTATGATCTGATAGCTGAAACTATAAAAAAGTGCTCGCTCATGTTGCGCATTAGTCGTACAACGGGATGCTAGCTATATTTGTCGAACTGTATCTTTTTTCAGTGAATTTCTTAACGGACTTGCAGTCTACGCAAACGGAAAATGAATTTACTAAGGAAGTTACGCATTCCTTAGAAATTACGCCACCAAAAATCAGTAAGTCGCCCCGGAGCGCCACGGCAAATAATAATAATAGCCGTCTTCTACCCGCACAGGCTATGCCTTTGGGTACACTCTACGAGTGTTTATAAGGGAGTATTATTATTATTATTATTATTATTGTTATTATTATTATTATTATTATTATTATTATTCAAGACCAGCGACCTGAGCCAAGAGCGTTTACATGGCAGTTTTTCGCAATCGAATTCCATAGTGAAGGTTAGAAGTTCTTATTCAACATCCCAATGACGACGTACTTTCTGTACGAATCACTCTGTATGTATTGAATTTGATGCTCCCTGCGAATCGATTCATTGAACTCCATCCAGGTTGGAAGGCTGAAGCATTTATGTTTTTTTTTCCAACAGCGAACGACAGCTCTTCGTCTGGCGACACTGGGTCGTGGTTCAAGTAATTAAAAATCGAAAACTTTAATAGTTACATTAAAATCCATACAGCGCCTCTAAATTTTTGATGGCATGGAATCCAATCCTCTTTAGTATTCTAGCTGGTTGATCCGATCGCAGTTCGAGATAAAATTCTTGTACTTGTCTAGAAGACAAGTACAATGGATAATCATCCGTAGTAGTATTCAGTAAATTCGGCTAGATGCATTGCGCGAGCAAGCCAACGTCAATACGTTTGAGGAACAGATCAAGTAAGAAGCAAGCAAATTTTTCAAATATTCCATTCATTGGCGGAAGGCTGTTGACCAGGAATCTCACCAGAGCCAATCTCAATCAGTCAAGAAGGCATGGTGGGCTTATCACGACCAGGACTGTATAAAGATATGTCATATGTTGTTGTAGGTTACACTCTTTTGGTCCAATTTTTGTTATTGAATATACTAATAAAAACAAGAGGTATGGTATGTAAAGAATTTATCTGTAGACAGTGACTCATACTTTAGTGTTGATTTGAAAAAATTTCATATACCATAATAAAAAATCAAAAGTTCTGCAAACTTGACAGATACATCGGAAAAATATTCCGAAAGGTTTTACATATTTGCAACCTTTTGGTCTCGAATTAACAAAAGTTTTGAAACATTGCTGCAAATTTTGAAATCTGTTGTGATGCATTCACAAATTTGCAACCTTGTACAAGATCATGAAATTTGCAAAAATCTGATTTTAAAATAATCAGATTTTTCCAATTGACTCAATAATATCTGTGACACAAAACATTATTGTTTTCATCAAACAAATTGATATTTCATCGTGTGAAAAACTCAGGATTTAATGTTGGTCAGATGGTATCCCAACTATTACTGTGGTAGTCAGAAAAGTAGATGTTCAGAGTCAATTGAAAAATTGTAGTCGCCCTAATACTATTAGAATGTCGAACTATTAAAGATTATTTTCAGATTGCAGAATTCATTATTCAATATGCAATATAATTTTTTGAAAAATTCTTCCACTATTGAAACAAGGGGAGTGAATATAACCAATTCAAAATAATCTCCTTCTATAGTTTCAAAGAGATAGTTTATCGGGATCCAAGAGTCTGGAATTGAAATGTATACTGAAACCACTAGAAAAAAAAACTTGCGATTGCGAACTCTATCATTCAATAAAAACGCTGACGTTCCTGAAATCTTCAGAGACTCGTAAATTTGTTGGAGAACCTTTTCAATATTGCCGGAGTTTTGGTAGAATGTCAGATACGCAACCTCATAAAATATTTATATTGCTCAAAAGATAAAAACTGTATTTGGCCGTGCACGATGAATTACTGAATCGTTGAACAAGGTCGATACCATTCAATGCTAATTTAACAAATTAAAGTGCGTATCCACTAGAGCATTCGTTCCGCATGAGCACCGAATGATCACCGAACTAGCGAATGCTCGGACAGTGTGGACGCTGCTGATTTGAGCACGAATAGAATGCGCGTGCGCTGCTCCGGCCGATCCTTTTTTTTTGGCAATTTTTTCGTGCTCAGTATGGACCATGAAGTGTGCTTGACGTTCTGTTTTTGGTTATTACAGAGATTTTCAATTCAATTTGGATATTGATGAGTATGAATATATGTATGCGACTGACCGCGGATCGGTGTTCATGTGCCAGGAGACACTACACAGCCGAATACAGCCTGAGCTTGAAGCGAGTATCTCATGTGCTCTACCCAAAAAGAACACAGAAATCGATCTATAGGTGGTCCAAATGTTTCAATGAGCATTTCCATGCAACTAGCAATTGCGGAGACATCCTTGTAAGGACTCTGCACGGAAATTCATTAGATGTAATTCAACGTTCGTCGTGGTATTAGCCAGGAAAGTAGTTGTTTTCTGGATGGATTTTCGACCCAATTTTTCTATTGTATAGGAATATGGCAATATACGTGGTCCTGGTATTGCAGGAAATCTTGTTTCTCTCAAAGTAACTGCATTTTTGAGATTTTTTTGTGAAAAAGTGGACTGAAAATTCAATTTCCATTAGAGCACGTACGTAGAATCAAACGTCCTTTAGAGGCCAGGGGTGGGATTCTGTGTACCATAGAATTCTATTGTTAATAGAAAAAGTGAGATGACCTTATGGTTGAATTCATGGGAGAGAAAGAGACAAAACTGTCGACAATAGAATTCCATGGTGCATAGTAGTGCGTCTCTCTTGTTTATGTGGCATTATTATATCATTGCGCGAGCAACAAGGAACCCAATCCTGTTACCCTACCTGACGAATTAACAGCTCACGTTGATATCCCTTCTTCGAGCGAGTAGAGGAGAAATTGTAATGCTCTCTCAACACATAGCAAGCTATTCTTCACGCTCTCATGAAACCACCATACCCAAGATGAAAACTTTCCGATACTGTAAACCCCAGATCAAAAGTTTCTGATACTGTATATTGTATATATTTTGGAGGTGTGCATATATTTCTTTAATAATTGGAAAAACATTACCACGTGTTTTCCGAAACATGATCATAACACTTGTCACCGTAATATGATACAGCCCAATTTCCACAGCACTGCACTATACCAAAAAAGTTTCCATTTCATCGGGTTCAAACTATACAATAATTTGAATACAAAAGTGAAATCAAATATCAGTATATTCAAAAATAGACTGAAAGAATTCTTAAGTGAAAAATGTTGCTAACTACTCACTAGATGAATTTTTATGTATGTGATATTTTTTATTTGTATATGCCTTTATGTGCATTTACGTATTACCTTCTAGACGAATTTTCCGTCTAAATGGCAATTCATCAGCACATTCGTTCAATTGTACATTATTTCAAAATCATTTTGATCAGAGTTGCATGAGTATTCTGTAAATACCACGAATGCCGAAGAAAGGTCAGTCAAAATTACCTACCTGGTTGCAAATTATAATGAATAAGTTAAAATAATGGAATGACACATGATCACGCGACTGGTAAGGAAAGCACGGCTTTAGTTTAGACAGGAACCTATCATTTTTCATTCCCTGTAAAAGGAGGTTCATACTTTCTCCTTCAGTCTGCGTCCGTTTATGCCGTTCCTGTTCATTCATTCGAGTCAATAAGACGAAAACAATAAATCACCATATCGAAAGTGGTTCCTACACGAGATAAAGGCCATGCGAAATAGCTTTAGCTGAAAGTAATAATCACTGTATTCATGAACAACTTTATATGTTTCATCAGTTGAATTTCATAGTAATTGTTAATTCCTTTTGACGGGTGGCGTTCATCCCAGTAATATGATTTCAATTTGAACAAAATATACCAAAAACCGTATATTTTATTCAGAATGACATAGGTACAAATGTGGAAAGGTTATTCAAATGTCTCTAATCAGTCAAATAGTTTCTGAAAATAATCTTAAGTCACACGGTAAGAAAAATACGTTTTTTGGGCATATTATTTAACGGGTTAGAAAGTTATGCTCAGCTTTTAACAGTGATTATACTTTCGCTTGAACTTGATCATTAATTGTTCAAACGAAATCAAATAGTGATAAAATCAGGATTTTCAGAATCGAAGAATATCAATTGTGGAGTTCCTCAAGGTTCTATTTTTGGACCAGTTTTCGTTTTATCAAACATAAACGATCTATTGAAAACCCAAATGTTATTTTACTGTTTTTGCTGATGACAGTATCTACATAAACAATCAAGATCTTGATCAAATGAAAAAAGTTGAAGATTGGTGTGATTCAAAATCACTGTTATTTAAAATGAAAAAACTAGCATAATATCGTTCAGGTGTCATCTTGAATACAACCCTTTGGACAATAACATCTTTGAAAAAAAAACTTGAAATACCTTGGTTGTTTTCCCAGTGAATAACTCTCCCAATCAAAAACTAAGAGTACTATGGTGAACATTCATGGAGACATTAAGTCCATATCAGGAAAAGAATAAAACTCAATAAAAAATGTGGCTTCGGATTGCACGAGAAAATTGTAGCAAGAAGTTTTTTCAAAATCGGGATTGTGCAAATAATTTTAGTTTCAATACTTTCGACCAACTAGATTTTCTGGAGCAGACCTGAGCATGAGACAATCAAACTGAAGACCTGTCATGAACTGTGATGAATCCAATCAACATAATGAAGAAAAAGTAGTGGCATACAGACAAATTTTTAATTCCCTACAAAGATCTTCCCGAGCAGGATTCAAACGCACGATTGCCAGACAATTCTGTATCAACTGAGTACCCGAGAAGACATGCGCTCCAACTGATGCATATCCGGAACCTGTTTTTCTTGGAATGTATGTCATCTCGGTAGCTCAGTTGGTAGAGCACTAACCGGGAATCTAGAGGTCGTGGGTTCGAATCCTCCTCGATGAGAAGGATCTTCTTTCTGGTACTCAAAATTTTTCTATATGTCACTGATTTTTCTTCATTAAATTTATAACACAGATATCAAATTCGATCAACCTTGACGAAGTTTCAACGTGAATGGTTTGAAACGTTTCTTCGCTATAATTCGTTGTGATCCATAAATCCCAAAAAGTTCAGAATAGTTGAATATAGTTTCAAACTGCATTTTTGTCAGTGACGTGTGGGTTTCGAACTCTTTGATATATCCATATCATAGGAACTCGTGACTTTGCAGTTATGTCCTTATTTCATAGTAGAAATTCATTTCTGTGTAATACATATATCCAAAGAGCACGTGCTGTACCTTGAGGAGGCAAACAATCGCGCATGAAACTATTTTCAAATCGAATGACACAACAATTGACACATGACATGACCCACACGGAATCGCGCCCTGTTCGCGCACTTGGAGTGTGGGTTTTATTTTTGAAGAGGGAGTGACAGATGACACTACAACCTAATGATACAGTTCTATGGATAAGAATACATGGAACATTAATATTATAGAAAATTCTTAACAATATTTGAAAGCATTGCTCATACTATGGAAAAAAAAATGGTGTAGATGACCTATGACATGAACCACAAGGAATCAAATCATGATGCCAAGAACACTGGTCCTAATTTTATTTTTTTTTGATTTTATATCAATCCTCCTGAAGAGCTTGGCAAAGCGAAATAGATTTTTGTCGACCAAAATGTATTGGGGATTAAATGCGAGAGAAGCGGACCTTGCTTCAATGAAATGAACGATTTCTGTGAGTGATATTTTTTTAATAACATTCTCCTTATCTAATTTATTTAATGATTTTTTCAAGGAAAACTAGAAAGAATTAAAAAAGTCAGCTATATGAATGAAAATGCAAATTTTCATTTTCAGATTTTTTCTTTCCTTTTCAGTTAGAGTCTTTTCACAATATCTATCAGATGTAGTTCAATGTCCAGCGTGGCTTGTGCCGGGGAAGTAGTTGTTTTCTGTTAGATATTACAAATAAATAACATTTTTCATTTTTCAATTTTCATGGAGAATGTTCCCCTTTTCAATTGGTCCTAATGTTACAATTTAATGATATAGTAATAAATGGAACAATAAATTTATGAAAAATAGATTCGATTGAAGAATTGATTGTATTATTAACGGAAGAGATAATCTGTGAAGTTAGCATTCATGGAGGTAATCTGCTGATTATCCCTCACGTTTGGTTTGTCTACAAAAATTGAGTAAGAGTAAATTTCACTCAAGTGATTTACATCTGTTTTTTAATAATAATAATATAATAATATAAATAAGCTAGGTATCTCTGTAATAGAGTACTCTTACTGGCCTGCTGCATATCCCAAATATTAAAAAACTATATATATATATATATATAATATATTCTATGAATAACGTAATAAATTGCAATGATTGACCTGGGTTTTCGGAGAAAATCGGTTGTGATCAAAAACGGGAATGTCCATTAAATAAAGCTAGTTCCACCATTCGCCCAATGAAGTGGGATAATGGTCTAGCTCATTGTATAAACGTATCGACGTACAAAAGAAATAAATCTCTTTGGAAACATAACCTTTATTTTTTGGGTCACAAATATAACTTTTCAGTGAGATTCTATCTTTGAATCGGATAATCCCGAATCACGGAAGTCGATTCCGTCCTTCCATTCCAAACACATTTATTTGTGATAAATTTCTTTAATAAAAGTCAAAAGGGATTTCTTATGCTTTGTTGTTGTGTGTTATCCCCATTTATAGCACAATATTTTCGTTCGGGCGACAATATAAATTATTTGCGAATTAGATTCTGGAAAGAGTCAGGGTGGCACAATGTGTGACACAATAATTCTTTTTGGTAATGGTCACAATTCGGAACGTATGATACATAACATAGATAACTGAAATCTTACATAGTTATATAGTAGTTATATCCATATTTCTCTCATCCCCACTCTCATTTTTCTCTCATTTTTTGTACATTCTATTCCTTGTTTTCTTAACAAGACTGTTCAGATATTTCACTAATTCCTTTTCCACTCCTTTTCATTCCCAATTATTATTTTTCTTCTATTTCTTCTTCTCTGTTTTTATCTCTATTCCTTCTGACATTTCTTCTACTCCTGTTTCTTCGGTGGGTCAACGGTTAGGTGCGATCTGCCACTGAAACTTTTGCCGAGCTCTGTGTGCGAAAGATTTTTTCTCTAGTATATCAAAATCGATAGGCGACCACATGCTTTGTCGTCTAGATCCCAATCCCGACGTCCAGTGCCTGCTTGGAGTGCGCACCGACCACTCGGGCTGTAGGTTTCCCGGGTTTTCCTACAAAAGTGAATGTGACACCAAAAATCAGCAAGTTGCCCTGGAGCGCCACGGCAAATGATAGCCTTGCTCTAACCGCACACTTCATAGGTGTTTATGAGCGAGTATCATAATATCATCAGTATAATATAATTTAAAGATTATCTGAAGGAAAATCAATCTTATTTATTCGAGTGGAACCGTTCCATATGTTGTCCCAGATGTCCTGCCATACCAGGATGCTCACTGCGATTTTCCTATACAATATAGAAACATATTTGGGTAAAAAATCCATCAGAAAACAATGACTTTCGTGGCTAATACCAAGACGACCGTTGAATTACATCCAATGAATTTCCACTCCATATGTGGGAACAGTATTCCAGAACAGGTCGGATTTGTGCCTTATAAATCATAATCAGTTGACGGGAAGGGAAATACTTCCTGGCACGAAACCAAACCCAAGTTTTTGAGAGGCACTTTTGGCAATGGACCTCACATGGTTCTTCCATGAAAGGGTACTGCTGATGGTAATGCCGAGCATTGAAATGAAAGATTTCATTGGTATCGATACAGCACAACTTGAGTGAACTTTTCCTTGACATTTCTTCTTCAATAACTGTAAATAATATCTCACTTCTTTTTGTATTTTTTGAGGAAATTATTGTCATTATTATTCGTTAACAAAATCGAAAACCCAATTGGAATGAAAACACATATTTTAATATTCATAGACGGCACACTCATCAGTTTGCTTACCATGAAGTGGATGAAATCATTGAAAATGCATGGAAATGTAATGTAATTGGATTCCATCTACATAATAATATTTACAGGTTGCTCCTGTTTTTGCCTAATTTTAATTGGGTTTTATTAATTCGTATTTCTGTGAAACAAGCCACTCACTAGTTTGTTTTTATAAAGTTGGTAGACGGTAACAGAGATTGGATAGGTACCTACTCATTCAGTTGTTTGGTTGGAAACTCCTACTGTTGGGAATTTGATTAGATTTGTAAAATGTACATCCATGCATGAATTCAAAAAGTTTCATATATTACCTTGATGTTGCTCGAAAGTTCAAGAGCATGCAATACAAGTGAAACCTGCATTGGAATAAAATAGTTGGAGTAACGATCAGATAGCGTAGCAACATCTGTAACCGTTCCATATGATTAATCACTCAGTAGTAACAGAAGTTTACTTAAAAAAGCGAACAAAGTTTTTACTTGCTGATAATGACACTCACCATGGATATCTCAATTCATTTGTTGTGCCCAAATTGAGCGCATTGCTTACATGAAGTGGAAATAAAAGGCAAAAGATCGTGAAAATAAGTAGTTTATTCATGAATTTCAGGAGTGAAGGTGAACGTCAAAGTGAGAAATACATGAAAACAAAATATGCAGTTTGAACTCGAATAAATTAGGAAGGATATAACTCATCTGAGTCATTCGACCAAGACCAAGATAAAATCATCAGTATAAATGTTTATACAGAATGACGCATTTTCAGTTGCCTGTTTGGAGATAGTTCTGTGACTTGCCTTGAAAGAAAATCTGTTTTTTGCATTCTGTCAGAATCATCATCATACGATTGGGTACACCGAGAGAAATATCTATTAGCTTTAATACAAAATTGTATAACCGTTAAATGATTTCTGAATTGAATAGGCGCCAGCACAGTTCGCTCTTCAGTATGATCAAGGTCTTTTTTTCAAAACAATTGTATTACTGTTAAAAGTCTCTCACTTAATAACGTATTTAAATATTGTTTTTTCATGACCATCTTTTAACCGCAATCGTGTTCCCTGTCAAAACTAAAAGGTAACATTTAGAGACAAAAAAAATGTTTTGATAAAAAGACCTGTTTCATGTTGAAAATGTTTACATTTTGCATTCATCCGAGAAAATTTAGTGGTTACAATATTTCAATTAGCAGCTATAAGATTTTTTTGAAAAAATACTTGTATAACTAGATTTTTCTGGGTGTAGTAACGAGACTTACCATATACTGCAAATCGAAAGCTTATGGTGTCGATGGGATAAATATTAAAATGGTAAGTATAGTTCTACCTTACTGCTTAAACGTCATAAGAAACATATTTGATGATTCCTTAAATCAGCATGTATTTGAATTTCCCATAGTATGGAAATCTGTTGTGAAATATCGATCAGTTTCGAAATAAAAATATACTTTCAGCTAACTCAGTTTCATTGTTAACAGCAGACGTGACATTGCTGACAGGTGTGTTGATGTCGCTTGGATGGGGCAGCGAGTGGATACCAATATGCTCTATACAGGGTGATACATTTTACTTCGTACATATATTACACCACCACGGCCCCAGAAAATAAATCTATCGGGTTCCTTTCTGTTTCGAAAAAGGCGACTAAAGGACGTGCTTTACGATGATGGTGGTGAATTGCCTTTGGTTTTTATTTCATCATCATATTATTTATCAATATCAGCCACTTCAGCAGTTCCATGCCCATCACCAAGCACATCGCTATCATCCCTAACAACGTCAAAATTAATATTATTTTCGAAATCTAAATTTGAATCAGGAATCAATGTTTTAATTTGATTACTATGTCTTTTCCAATTCAACTCTGTTCCCAAAGGATTAATAATATATACATTTCTGCCTAGAATTCGTGTTATCTTTGCTTCACACCAACATACTTTTCCATTTCTATAATCTTTTGTCAAAACAGTATTATCAATAAAAAATGTAGCCTTTATTCCCCCTCTATAATATCTATCTTGAGCTTTGATCAAATTATTTTTCACCTGTCTTAGATCCACCATTTTTTGTGGCGTAGTGAGTGAACTATTTGGTTTTATTAAATCCAATCTCGTTGTTAACGATCTACCAAAAGAAATTCTCTCAGGAGTTTCTCCCGATGAACAATGAATAGTGTTTCTGTAGGTGAGCAAAAATGTGTACTTACTTTCTACTTATTCTATGAAATGGATCATTTAGTAACACTCAGTTATGGTTTTAATTAATTTTATTGAAGGATATACAACAAACACAGAAAAAAACAATATATGTCGTTGAATGATGTTGAATGTTTTAATTAGCATGAATTTTCAATCGGTACAGTATCTCCGATCGTTATCAAGTGTTAACTAATAATAATAATATTATATATAGGAGCTGCTTTGCCGACAAAACTCCCATAGTATAAGAAATTTGTATTATTTCTTTACACGATGTAAATATCAATGATGCTACAAGTTCCCATTTTCGTTTTATCATCTCAGAAGTATTCGAAGCGCACGATGTCTGAAAGCTAGAAACATTCATTGATTTATTTTCACTGACCGTGAAAAAATAATGACCAAATGTCTTAACTTTATATAACAGACTAGATTGAATCCTTAAGAGTCCGACACAATTCAATTTATTTCAGACTATAAGAGAAATTAGATTAGTCGGCGGAATGAATCGTCCTCACAACGAATGAAGATATATTCGGAAAGTCTTGTTGGATATACGGAGTGGAACACCTGAAAAAGAATATCGGATATTTCCAATGTCTCTGTGAACTTCAAGAATAGTTTATGATGGAAGGAGATTCCTGGTAAGAACTGACCATGCAGCCCTCAAATGGCTTTTACAGTTCAAAAACCCCGACGGTCAGGTAGCGCGCTGAATCGATCACGGAAACCATGTCCAGACGACTGCTCACACTGTCGCCGTGCCGAGGAGAAGGACTACGAAAGATGGAAAGATGATAAAAGCCAAAAAGATCAGGAGAAAGTTCCAGACCTTCGTCTAGTCGGCTGGAAAAGGGCAACCAAAGACCATCATGGCAGGAAGTCGCACGCTATTCTTCAGTGGTTGAATTATACTGGGCCCAACGGAATTCCCTTACGTTGGAAAATGGGTTCTCGGAACGTGTGTTGGAGTCCGAGGATGGCGGAGAGGATAGTGGTACCCAAGTCCAGGAGACAGAGAGACACCTGGGAGTGACGAAGACTTCTATTGGGCCAATTGTCAAGCTGACGTTGAAGACTCGTGCAGGAAGTGTGCCGTACGCGCTACCAGCAGTGGGCCTCGAACTAGACCTAAGGCCCGGATGCATTGGTATAACGTAGGCGGCCTGCTTAAAAGAATTGCGATAGATATCGCTGGCCCGTTTTCCGGATATGATCATGGAAACGAATACATCCTTGTGGAAATGGATTATTTCAGCACATGGGCGAAAGCCTACGCCCTACCCAATCAGGAAGCCATCACCGTCGCAGATGTTTCGGTCAAGGGGTGGATATACCGATTTGGTGTCAATAAACCGCCAGATATCCAAAGTAGTCTCTGTCCATCAAAGAGACTGGAATCAGTATCTTCATCTCTTCCTGATAGCTTATCGTTCAGTAGTGCACGAGTCAACCTGCAAGTATTATTACTTTGGCAGATAATGTACGACATCCACGATCGAGTCCGTTTGAATATCGAGAGTGCCAGCAACAGTATGAAGAAAACCTATGACATCAACCTGGAAGCTAGAACATTCAAGACCGGTGACCTAGTCTGGCTGTACAACCCCAAGCGTCACCGCGGTTTCTCACCAAAATTGCAGAGTTCGTTGGAAGGTTCATACAAGATCATAGAAGTAATAAATGACCTCGTCTACCGGATCAAAGAGCCACTCCGAGGAAAACCTAGAATCATCCATTTCGATAGGTTGGCTCCTTATGCCGAAAATCACGATCAAGTTCGCACCCTCAGACCACCAGAGGGAGAAATGACCTTTCAGCATTTCATGGTCTCATACTCAAATGGGCAGGAAGTTTTACATGGGGTTACTCGAGAGGAGTCACAAGATCTATTCCAGACACCTACTGACTACGCGCTAGCGGACTACGTGGCAGAAGACCTCCAAATGTCCAAAGGCATAGCTGTGGTGTTCTCGAAGAACTTTGGTCAACTCCAGGAACTGCGGAAACAGAACCTAGTGGTTAGAGGAGTGTTACAGTTGAAGAAGGCCAAGAAAAACATCTACCTGGTAACCAAGAAGCAATTTCGAGATAAATCGTCCCATGAAGACGTCTGGAAGAGCCTCACCAGATGAAAGAGACGATGCTGGACTCATCTCATGGACCTGGCAATCCCAAAACTGGTCTGTTGGCTTGATGGGCTGGATTGAAGAGTCATCAGAAGCATGTTGGAAACGATATTCAGATCCGGTGGCATTCAGATTGTAGTGTGCTGTAACCATCTTCAAGGACCGAGCACGAAGAATGTGGAGTGCTACTTCCATCGGACGTCACGGTGCAGATATGCAGATACCGACACACTCGACCAACGATGCTATTTCGGGACGAAATGTCTTCAAGAAGGAGGGCAATGTCACGTATTTGGAAAAACTATAACAGAGCCAGTCCCTGGCCAATATTCCAATAGATATGAACAGCCAGCGCCATCTGTTAAAGAGTAGCGGATTCAATAAGCCGCTCGAGAAACAGGTGGAGGATTCTGGAGAAGACGTGAAAATCTCTTTTCAGCCATATAAGAACGGTCACTCGCCGCCAGTCCAGTGATTGTGGTTACCTATAGTTAGTGCTGTATATAAATTATGTAAGTAGAATAAAGAAATCTGAAGTTAAATTATGAAAGTTCTTTACAGTGTATTATGGAATGTCACCCCAATTTTCACCTTATGAAAATATCGATAAAACTCATTAAATCCTATATATCAAAATGGACCTATCTATCATATGCAACAATTTTTTACAAATATTTTGAGTAAATTTGAGTGCCTTGTTAGAAAATGACGTTCAAAACGCTCTTAGCATCAGTTCAATTTATGGGTTATCCATAGCAAACTAGGGCGTCTAGAGTTCTGAAAACTCAATGGAGTAAAAGAAAATTAATACCCCAACCAGAAACACCAAAAAAATACACAGGTTTGCCCTATAAGTACCGCGATGATAGGTTTTGAAATCCGGGAAAAATGCATGGAATCACGGCAAACCAACAAAGTGCAGACCTGGTCACTCATAGTTGGTGGTGAGCGGGAGGATGACAGATAAAATCACTGAACTGGGCTATCCTGTATAGTGAATAGTCATTGGGCCAGGCGTACTGAGCAGCACAACAGTACGAAAGTTCGGGCTGTTTGGCAATGATGGGTGCAATGAGAATGACCCCAACCACAGTGTTGAAGGTAATGCTGAGACTGTCGCTGCTTCCAATCTGGATCAAGGAGGCAGCGGCAACACATTCGAGGAATATAAAATTTGCACTCACTATTCCGAGCACAGAGAAATGGAAAGGAAACTCAGAACACACGATATGTTGGATTAATGAATTTTTATATAATTCTTACCGAGCAACACCGAATTAAATAGTCGCTTGCCTCCAAATGTGAATGAAAATTATTTTCATTATTATATCTGGTTTCACGAGCTGGGAACCAAAGAACTATCATGTGCATGACTGTCAAATGGAACTTGTGTTGTTCTTAACAAATCGTTGGTATGAGTTATGAAAAGCGTGAGAATAAAAATTGATCCCAGCAGGACACACCAGCATTTGTAGATAGTTCATCAAATAAAAACGTGATGGAATAAATACCACATGGAGAGATGAGTTCGGTAGAAAGAAGGATATTATGTGGCAGCAAAATGATCTTATTTGTGGTCGTTGTAACACTAGGTCTCCACGAAATAAATATTAATTCCATTTTTATATAAAACAAAATGAGTTTTTATGTGAATTCGCTTACCAATTTTCCACACTATCTATGTTTGAAATTATTTGTTTGGTGCAACGTTCGACAATTAAATTTCCCATCAGTTTTAAGTAGAGTACAGCTTCTTAGGAATGAGGAGACTATCGCCTCATGAAAACAGATTGTTATGTCCTCCATCAACATTCCATCATCCTGTGACATATGAGCTGAATAATCTATATCGATCCTTTCATTTCATGGTATTTCCTGTTAATAAAGCGTGTAGAACTTACAAAGCTGAATAGTAATCTTTCTACTCACTGATCACTCCTAAATTCCTGGAAACATGTGATTGATCAGTAGTTTCAATTTCATTTTTTTTCTTTGAGTCCCTCTTGCATTCATTCCTTTTTGTATTATTAACAGATGTTAATATATATATATACAAATATCTCAACTATGATTCCTTTAATTGATTTAGTGGAAGACTAATATGAATATTTTCAGAGGATAACGGACACTGGGATCGAATCACTTTGTATGTATGTAACTTCAGCAAGAATTATACGCTCTAATCAGTTCTCGCTTGAGGATCCCAGTTTAATTGAACTTATGTGGAGAGAATCCCTTGTGAATTCTTTCGGCGAAATTCATCACGCTGATCGATTCTGACATTATAGTTCGAACCGTTTTAACAGGAATGTGTGTTGGGGTGGTTAAGTTCGAATTCAGTTCCAAGTGTGAACATTCCACACTCAAGAAGTCATCCGATGAATAAAAGAGAAAGGAGGGGATATAGAGTCCATCAAAGACCCGGCGAAGTTAAATGGATAACTTGGAAACTATTCAGGACGTGAAGCATTCCTGAGAGATGTGTACAGATTTTTAATAACGAAATACAGACCAATATGACATGTTTCACAACTCACGTTTCAATGGGTTGATAGTTTTCTTCGCGAGTTTCAGAATGTTTGCATATGCTATCGTCGTAAGTTTTGCCGTTTCTTTTTGGAAGAATGATTTTCACCGTCTTCTTAGAAAAGGAATTTTGACCCCACATTTCCCATCAAATACCTATTCCTTCATATCGCCTAGAACTGTGGGGACGAGACTCTCCTAAGGGAGAGCGGGGCTAAATTCACCGAACAATTCAATAAGAATTCTTCATCTTTAACAATAGCAATGGTAAATCAAAACATTCATTATTTCCCAAATTGGATAATTATATTAACATAATAGTCGAAAGGAATTACAGAATTGGATACCTCTATTATCATAATAATTGTCAAAACTAATAATAACAGTAATAACCTATTGTCTCGGTTAATGGTTAATTCACTTTATATAAGATCATCACTTTATTCATCATCATCTTTATTTGAATTTGTCAATTTGAGACAGGATTAGCTTTAGCCTTTGAGTGTGCGACTTTATTTCTGAAAACAGCACAAAGATACGGAAGTGAAGTTCTGGAGTCATTCTGGTGAGTATCATGAAAAATGAATTGGCATTAATATTTTTTGATATATATCAAAATTTTGAAATTCTCCTTACTACAGACAAAATTTCAGGAGAATAGGATACAGACTCTCCAGGCAACCGATTATGCTGACGTCCTTATCGTGAAGACCGTTGTGAAACAATCCACTCAGAGTTATGTGGCTGTCGCTGTCCTTTTGACAGTTTCTACTATTCATACCCAAAACAACATGTAACTGAAACCTGGCCGAGGAGAAACCAAAACAATTGCGCTCTCCACCCAAGAGATGCAACAACATGGATTTGAACAAATTATGTTGTTTCTTACATTCATTTAGCGCCTGCGACACAATAACTGCAAATTTCAGAAGCAAGGTTGGCATCTTAAGATTGTACTTGAAGTCGAAAGTCATCAAGAAAGCAGCAGTGATCTTTCGCAACCCCGCCTTCACTCACGGCGAGGTTGAAGAGGCTGGGAAGATGTGCTTTCTCAAATGGTATGGGGTACAAAACAGAACTCTCTCAACCAGTACCTATCGCTTCCAGTGGTTTATGAGGTCAGTGGCAAATATTTAGCTTGATATCAGCGTTCTTTCACCAAC
The DNA here is from genome assembly GCA_958298965.1 of Chrysolina haemoptera. NCBI lineage: Eukaryota > Metazoa > Arthropoda > Insecta > Coleoptera > Chrysomelidae > Chrysolina > Chrysolina haemoptera. Next base: position 10,321,975 of record OY282596.1, on the reverse strand, counting down.
TGACCGCAGCTGAACAACATCCAAGCGGAGCGCAGACCACAGCGGTCGCGGTGGCGGATGCGGTGGTCACGAAACAAACAGGAGCGCACACCAATGCGATAATATCACGTTTGATCGCTCATGAAAACAAAAACCAATACAGACGTTGTCAGAAAGATGGATTTCGAGGAAGCAACTCTACTCCTCGCACTGTTAGCGGATGAATTGTTAAAAAATTGTTTTTTCCGTTAACCAGCTGTCGTCCCCTTACGAACGGCAGCCCTCAAAAGTCGAAACTTGTGCGAGCTGAAGATGAAGATGAGGAGCTACAGAGGTTGAGTGATGAACCGAATCCGTTGACGAAAAGTTAATGACCGAAAGTATACCATTTCGTTTCAGGAAAAGACGAAAAAATTGGGTTCACGACAGAAAAAGTAAAGGAGAATTCCATACAACTTTTCAAGGCTCAAGAGGAGACAAAGAACGATTTTTCGTTTATTTTAGAATGTCAATTGAATGTTTTGATAATTTTTTTTTAATATTTCTATATTCTCTATGAGACAAATAATACAAAATTTGGCCAAGCACTTGTTTAATGGGGATTTCTGTATTACACATGTTTCTTTGTGGAGCAGATCGCTCTAACTTACGGGCAAATGGTGTTTGCAAATGGTATCGCAGACCGCAAGGCGAGCGCGGTAGTTCGCTGCAAGGAACGACGGGCGCGTTTTCTTGTCCGCTTCGATGTGCACTCTTCGCCCCCGCGACCGCTACCGGCAAAAGCGAAGAAATCTGATGGAGTTTCGATATGTTTTATTTTCTGTTCAACATTCCCAGGCAGCGCCGTTCATAGCCCTCAATCAAGGTAGAGCAAGATTGTCTTTGGTCGACGCTTTCATACCGTCAGGAATAATAACTAACAACTATTCCACGAATGAATTTTTATTTGAAAAATCACCTTCCTCGTAAAGTCAATTTTCATTTTTATTCGGGGCAGCTCTGCATCTTTCAAAAGGCGCCATAAAAGTTATATTTTTCACTCAAAATTGATTTTCGCAAGTGGCATTTTGGCTGTGTTATGCAAATAAGTCATGCTTTTAAAAAAAGACTCGTCAATGCCTTGCCTTTCCGCTAGTTTCCCCATTTAGATTCTATCGGCAAAGGTTAGCATTGGTCTGTTTTTCGAATACATTTCCGGATACCTAGTTACTTACTTAATGCACATCCTTGTCCTCGTGGACAGTAACACATTTCAATATCAGTATAAACTATACGTGTATAAACTCCATTCGTGGAAGTGGCGTTGAAAGTATGACCATTCGTCTTCGGGTTCAAAAATAAGTGTACACTAATGTGGACTTGCCTTTATTATTCGAACTTCACTTGGCAACACTGTAATACAATACTTGTCACTGTTACTAACGTCACTGCCAAAACTGATACCAAAATAGTTGTATCCAAGGTAACTAACTCATCTCACAAATGCATTGCTTTTATATATAAATAAAGTTCTTGAAAAATTAAGAAGTCAATAGGACACAATCAGAATGTTCGACGATTGATCCAGAACAAAAGTTAGTGCTTCTAGATTTTTCCATCTAATTCATCGAACGATCTCGAACAAGAGGAGAAGTCTTTATAAAATTTCAGGTCTGTAACAATATGCTTTCCGGCGTACCTACCACTAAGTACAGGAGAGGCTCGGAAATGAGCTGCCCCCTCAAAAGTGGTAATAGAAACATGTAGATGGCAATTACAAGAGAAGATATATAGGTCGAAAGCTTTTTTCACATTTGAGTAATTACATTGACGATTATTTTCTACTTTTTTGTTGGAAGTAAAACGTATTCTCTAGTTTTTCAAACCATCATTTTTTTCGATAAGTTGGAAGGTCTGAGCTACACGACCAACATTTCTGTTCCTCTTAATTTTTCCTGTTCTAAACCTTAGATTTTTTTCAATTTCTATGCGTTTTTTAATTGTTAACACAAATATGTGTTAAGTTAATTGAATCAACGGTTTGGCCTTTTTCACAATTTTTTCCGTGAAGTCTTCGACCGACAGAGCAAATTCAACGACGGTATTGCTGGCAGTATAATTTTTTTTATTTATTCGAGCTACCCTGTGACGCCAGTCTATGTTATGATCCCTTAACAAATTCCAAATTCCAGTTTGGTTAAAATGCTTTGAAGTGTTTCACACATATGTTCGTCTTCGTTCTCAGGGATTCCAGCTATTCCGTAGTTGAATGAGCAAAAATATTGTTGATGTTTGGGGTTTATTCCAGTGCATTCGGTTTTCAGACTTTTCACTTAAATTTTATTTTTTCAATAGGCATACTTCAGTGCTTTTCCATATTTGGCCACTTTGCTAATGAAGTCATCAAATTTATATCAATAGAACTAAACAAATCAACAACTTAGAGAGATTTATTAACTTCATTACCAAGCAGGGTATCATGAGACCATATTATCGAAGGGTGCACTAACTCACATACATTATCATGTATTCTTTCCTAATCCATATCACTGAACAATATGTATTCGATCAGTGTAAGCAGATATACTTTATTTGACTTAGATATTGAGATGTTTCATTACTTCGAAATTTATTATATAGTATATTATATTTTTCAACAAGAACAACATATAACTACGTGGGTAATACCACGACGGGTATTGAATTATATCCATCAGACATTGCAGAGAAAACAATTGCATGTGCTCTCTGTAAACAAATAACAAAATTTTGTTGTGATTCGGACATTCCGTCTATTTCGTCAATCTGGTCTCACGCTGTTGAAACGGGTGTGAGCCGCCCCACCTGGTGGCGAGAAGAAGCGCTCCGATTCTCCGGGTTGAGAGATTCAGTCAGATATCTGAACACAAAGCTCAGAGATCTTCTGGGAGATCGTTTGATAACGATAGTCGTCACCGACCGATGTTTTCACCCCTTTTACCCTGAGTATCTGTTGGATATAATTCAATACCCGTCATAGTATTAGCCAAGGAAGTTGTTGTTTTCTGACAGGTATTTGCCACAATTAGCCTACGTTGCATATTAACTCCATACCGCACCTTAGGAGCAGCACTATTAATTAATAACGCAACAGTGAATAGTGGAGGATTATTCCCAGCCGATAATATTCAATCATTCAGATTTTCACATCTGGAATTTAAAACTTGCCCCGGCTGGGAACCGCACCAGCAGCCTTTTGATCACCAGTCGGACCCCCTAACTACTGTGCCAATTCCCGCCCCTGCGTGTTGGTTTATTTTTGGATGGAGTTCGCGTCACGTCACCGACCAGCGACATGTTAATGTGCGCCAGACTGGCGACGCAGGGCGTCTTATGCCATGGGGTGGAAACTAATTTAGCTGCGTTGAATGATTATTGGCAAACTTGAAGGTTCGCGTTACCGACATGCGTCTTGTTGAAGTGACGTGTTGCGCCAGACTGGCAACGCGCAGCGTTGTATACAGATTTCTGTCTATACCCCAGATGAAAAGTTTCCGTTACTGTATATACTCGACTATATCATGTGCGTGTTAAACCTTTCTTGGATGAGATCTTGGGAGTTCGCGTCAACGACATGCTTAGTAGCAATGAGTGAAGTTAAGTTGACCACGTAAATAGTTTAATTGGTGTACACTGTACATTGTTTGAATTGTGTTTCAGATGATCAACATTTTAATCGATTGATAGTAAAATCACTGTGCAGTAAAATATGCTGTTTTTTTATGTGGAAAAATTAATAACAAAAACAAAGCATTCATTTTCAAATATTTCCGATATTGATATCAATATTTCCAATGGAAAATTCTTTATTATTTATATTTCCAATATTTTATCTCTGTCTATTTTTTCAAACAATTTAAAACATATGGGATCACTGCGTAATTGGATACTGAAATAAAATTAGCGAAAGAAATAAAATCCTATCTGTATTTATGCCTTGAGCACTCGCCTCCAGTTATTCTAGAAAGAACAACAAATTTCTCTTTTGTTTTTATCCTTGTTTCATTTATGATATGATTTAAAGTATATAATATATTGTCGTCATCCAAATGGGATTTTCTGCGTTTATTTATGGGAAGAATGTCAGACTTAGAATGTGTATTAATCTTCCGCAGTGAAAACGCCCACTGTGATATAACGAAAGAAGTTTCATATATTTTTTCAGTAACTTAAATATATTTTCCTCTAATACCAACAACTTGTTCTGTTTCAGAATACATCATTCAGTTTGAATATAAAATAATATATCATGTGCGTTTTCCAAAGTATCAAATATACACTGCTGATGTAATTCAAACTGATTATACATATAGTTTAATGGTTGTCCCAATGGAATGTCTTATATATTCGTGAAATGTAAATGTCATACCATAGATTCAGGAAGGATGCATTCTCTCATCAATGTTGATGAATAGGCTTTTTTTATTCATAATATCTGTGAAAGTACAGACACCAATGACATATTATGCCTCAGACCAATCTCTGAAACTATTTTGAAAAAATAATTATTAGCAATAGTAAACGTTATAAAATATGTTAAACTCTACACATAAACCCCTGTGAAAAATATTTTAACACAAAATATATCAGAACATATATATAATCCTTTACGTCCGCAATGACAGTATCGGAAAGTTTTCATCTTGGGTATGGTGGTTTCATGAGAGCGTAAAGAATAGCTTGCTATATGTTCAGAGAGCATTACAATTTATCCTCTACTCGCTTGAGGAAGGGATATCGACGTGCGCTGTTATCGGTGTGTCGCATTGCCACGTTAATGCGTCGGGTGGGGTAACAGGAGAGGCGCACAATAGTGCGTCTCTTATTATTATCATCAAATTATTGAATATCATGAAATAAATTCCTGAAATATGTTTGAAGATTCTGATTTCTAACTCATGGGGAAGTTATTTTGAAATCGAATGCAATATTTTCATTCAAACATTATCATTAATATTAACATTATCCTCATATTATTGAATATTAGGGAATGATATTACATTGTTATCCAGTGAAATTTCAAGCTTCAAGCTCATCAGGACGGTAGCTCAAAACAAACTTACGGACAAGAAATCGAGCTGATAAAAAAGTGCCAATAAAATGGAAGGCGTAGCAACCTTGCTCTTTACCGATGTTTTGTTCTCGTCCTAGTGAACTTTGATTTGTCTTGTCACATTATGGATTCATATAGTGGATATTATTGTCTGTTACAAATATACCAAATAGAATTTGTATGGCCAGAATATAGGCCGAGAGATCCCACCTAGGCCGAAAGTAAGAGCATATGTGTTTCATTCAGTGACAGGTCTTCAAAGGTTGGCCAAAAAAATAAATGTATAAATCATCACGGATTGTTCTGAAGTTGAGTGGTCATAGCCCACCCTGTATATGCATTTGTCTACTGATCAGGTTCAAATGTTCGAAACGAAAAACCTTTCAGCAGTATACGTTGATTTTGTGCCAGGGTCATCGAAAGTTTATTCCATTTTTTGCAGAAGTACACTTGAATAATTGAAGTCTGTTCACTCTCCCCTCTCCATCCAGCTTTTCAATTGATTCAAAAGATACTTATTGACAAATATTCAATATTGAATTATGTCATTATCTTGAATACTTTAGTGATTTCTAGATACTAGGTACTTATTTTAATCCCTTGGGCTAGTAGTGTAACTGCAACACAAGCCATTCAGACTTACGCGGCAACTCCAACTGCCCTAGCTAAATTTGACTTCAACTATCAAGTTTTATTATATGTATTTAGGGATCTACAGTATCGGAAAGTTTTCATCGAGGTATGCTGATTTCATACGAGCGTAAAGAATAGCTTGCTATTATGTTGAGAGAGCATTACAATTTCTCCTCGACTCGCTCGAGGAAGGGATATCGACGTGACTGTTAATTCATCGGACGAGGTAGTAGGGAGGCGTACAGTAGTGCGTCTCTCTTATTTATGTGGTATTATCATATCATTGCGTTCCTTTGTTACTCGCATAGATTTGTCTATGCTGGTTTCATACGAGTGTAAAGAATAGCTTGCTATTATGTTGAGAGAGCATTACAATTTCTCCTCGACTCGCTCGTGGAAGGGATATCGACGTGGCTGTTAATTCGTCGGACGAGGTAGTAGGGAGGCGTACAGTAGTGCGTCTCTCATATTTATGTGGTATTATCATATCATTGCGTTCCTTTGTTACTCGTATAGATTTGTCTATGCTGGTTTCATACGAGCGTAAAGAATAGCTTGCTATTATGTTGAGAGAGCATTACAATTTCTTCTCGACTCGCTCGAGGAAGGGATATCGACGTGGCTGTTAATTTGTCGGACGAGGTAGTAGGGAGGCGTACAGTAGTGCGTCTCTCTTATTTATGTGGTATTATCATATCATTGCGTTCCTTTGTTACTCGCATAGATTTGTCTATGCTGGTTTCATACGAGCGTAAAGAATAGCTTGCTATTATGTTGAGAGAGCATTACAATTTCTCCTCGACTCGCTCGAGGAAGGGATATCGACGTGGCTGTTAATTCGTCGGACGAGGTAGTAGGGAGGTGTACAGTAGTGCGTCTCTCTTATTTATGTGGTATTATCATATCATTGCGTTCCTTTGTTGCTCGAATAGATTTGTCTATGCTGGTTTCATACGAGAGTAAAGAATAGCTTGCTATTAATGTTGAGAGAGCATTACAATTTCTCCTCGACTCGCTCGAGGAAGGGATATCGACGTGGCTGTTAATTCGGCGGACGAGGTAGTAGGGAGGCGTACAGTAGTGCGTCTCTCTTATTTATGTGGTATTATCATATCATTGCGTTCCTTTGTTACTCGCATAGATTTGTCTATGCTGGTTTCATACGAGCGTAAAGAATAGATTGCTATTATGTTGAGAGAGCATTACAATTTCTCCTCGACTCGCTCGAGGAAGGGATATCGACGTGGCAGTTAATTCGTCGGACGAGGCAGTAGGGGAGGCGTACAGTAGTGCGTCTCTCTTATTTATGTGGTATAATCATATTATACTATTCTGAATTAAACAGCCAATACAACATTTTTTTTTTGTTTCAATACTAACTATAATAAAGTATTAAGCTCACCATCATGCGTTTTTCGTATTCCTCTTCGAGAACCGTGCCATTGTAGTATCGTCTCTCTGCTTTTATGTCCGGAAAATAAAATCCAGGCCGACATACGCATTTGTAGCTTCCTCTTCTGAATCCCAAGCCTGGAATTGGAACGCACTGAAACAAAAAGAGATTTTGTTAATTATCCCCTTTTAATTTTAATCGAATGCCCTTCATCTGTCCAAACGGGTAATGAGAGAGAAGTGAAGAAGTCGTTTATATATACATGTTTACAGTGTTGTCCAAAAAGTTCGCATTGTAAGAATTTTTTTATTTTCATTACAGAAGGGTTGAAAAAAGCATATCTGTGTCAAAATCAACATTTTGACTTGAAAATAGCAGAATATTGGGTTGGTATTTTTCGGTCACACGTACATGTTTGAAAGCATACAGTGAGGACGTAAATAGTCTTCCCCCCCGTTAACTTTTGAAGTTATCCAGGTCTGGTAAAATTTGGGTAAAAAAGCACCACTTTTACTAAATTTTAGCATAAAAAAATATTATGGTTACGTGACCTAGCGTCAAGAGGGCACCATCAACTTTTTTTTTCAAATGTAAGGGGGGTCATGTGGCACCTGGTTTTGAAGGCTTTCTGATTGTCTATCCAACACCGTTTTGATTGTGGAAATTGGCCAAGCCGTTTCAAACTGAGGAGGGTTTGAAATTTGTTTGAAATATGTGACAAATGAATTATTTTAACTACTAATTGCAGCAGAATTTTAACTACGTCACTGATTCTGGTCGAAAATCAAATTTTTACCACAAAAATTAGCTTTTCAACCAGAATCAGTAAGGGAGTTAAAATTCTGCTGCAATTAATAGTTAAAATAATTCATTTGTCACATATTTCAAGCAAATTTCAAACCCTTGTCAGTTTGAAACGGTTTGGCCGATTTCCACAATCAAAGCGGTGCTGGATAGAGAATCAGAAGGCCTTCAAAACCAGGTGCCACATGACCCCCTTACATTTGAAAAAAAAGTTGATGGTACCCTCTTGACACTAGGTCACGTGACCACTATCATTTTTATGCCAAAAAGTAGTAAAAGTGGTACCTTTTTACTTGAATTTCACCGGACCTCGATAGCTTAGTCCGTTCAAAAGTTAATGGGGGGGGAGGACTTTTTACGTCCTCACTGTATATATAAAATGAGCTGGCGGTTTCCCTAATAACTGTCTATGAACACTATAATATCCTACATTATTGTGTGCAACACCCTCGTCAATATCCATTATTGTTCCTAGAATAGACTTTCATATAAACTCTAGTAGTATATCCCTAACAAGAAATTTCGACGTGAGCTGTTGATTCGTCCGGTGGGGTAACAGGATAGGCGCACAGTAGTGCGTCTCTCTTATTTATGTGGTATTATCATATCATTGCGTGTCTTGTTGCTCGCGTAGATTTCTGTCTACACCCCAGATGAAAAGTTTTCGATACTGTATGTTGAGAGAGCATTACAATTTCTCCTCTACTCGCTCGAGGAAGAGATATCGACGTGAGCTGTTAAAACCCTCCTTATCTTCACCACAAAATAACATTTCGTAGTGTTGTTTATAATTTCAATACTCGCTTCACGCCAGTGTTGGGGCCAACAGCATTAGTCCTATGTGTCCTATGTGTCCTATTTTTAGGAAGTCCTTGAAGTCCTTCACTTATAATATTTACAGTCTTTACAACCAGTTTCCAGCAAATCTCAAAAGTTCGTCAACTCTGAAGTTCAGGAAAGTTTGCAAGGATCTACTTTTCGAAATAGACAATTGCTTACACCACAACCAGGGATGTCACTTGCACCAGTATTACTGTCTGTCATCTCTATTTTTGGGCATAATTAAATAAATAGTTGTTTTTTATTATTGTTATGAATTATGTATCATTCTGCAAATAATAGATATTTATGCAACAAGTGCAAAAAGTGGGTGTTTATTGCACTCGACGTGAAATTGGACAACACGTCGAGTGCACTAACCTCTTTTTGCACGAGTTTCATGCAATATTTTTTCTACGTTCATGCAAAAACCAGAAAATGTAACCACCCGGCTACCTGGCCCTTGGTTCTATGCATTTTTTAGCCAATAGAAATCAGTAGTGCATTATGAAATATTCCTTTGATAATTTCACAACGGAAAATCAAGTATGGTTGAATCTGGAGATCGATGTGGCCAATGGATCACTATATTATCCAGAATACAAACATTCGACAGATTATACGATCTAATTCTCATGACAATTTTGACAGAGTTGCATCTGTCATATAAACAAAATAAAGTTTTCTAAAGTAGTTTTTATGACGTAAGTTAGTGCAACTGAAAACAATTAATTCCTTGGCTGATCTCCCGACGGATATTTAATTATATCTCAGACATATGTGCCGAAATCATATACTGAAAGATCTTCCTGAGAGAAACGGCAAAGTGTCGCAGGAGTCAATTAGTTTTCTAAAATACCATTGATACTTTCAATCCAAAATGAAAATTCTCCATGGGATGGATTAGCTAATTATTATTATGTGGAAACCTGTAGCTTCTAGTCCGATGTTTAGCTCCATTCTTTCATTTTCTAGTATCGAATGCGATGTGATTGTATGTATCATGCATGCACATTTTTCATTGAGTTATCATTCCCGCAAAATATCTCGGAAAACTCGGTGAATTGTGAGCTAATAGATTTATTGTTTCTCTGTTCCTATCTCGTCCATAAAACATTAGTTCCAACTAGCACAAACTGACAACATGTTCCTATCAGAATTGAAACTATAAATTATTCAACGAAACGATTTCAAAAACAAATTGAAAGTGACAATAAAAGTATAATGACATCACTTGACAGAACGTCCAACAAGTTAACAACGAAAAATTCATTCAAACAGATCCAGTTTTCTGCAAACAATATTTGATGCAATAGCCGCCTATGACATCTGAATTTATATCCGTTCAACCCAAACTAGGGACCATCAACATACATCGTATTATGGTTTTTTCCCAATCACCAATATGTCAAAAGTCACAACAAGCAGTTACACAACTTGTTTCCCAAATAAGTTGGCATCACATCAGTCTGGTGATAAGAGAAAATATCTCCATCTTCGAGAACTGAAAGCACTCCGAATTTTTGGTGGTTTTTGGGTTATCAATGGTTTGGGTGTTAGTCGTGGTCTCGAAGTAATTCTTCTGATGTTTCGTCTAGATCTGCGGTGAGAATTTTCAAAGGCGGTATTGTCTGAGAAAATTAAATTATCAGTTTGATTACAATACTTTGCCACCAGCCGGGATTTGAATGTGGCATAGTAAATTTTTTCCGTTGCCTTTTTTTAGTTAGCATCTCTATGGCACACCCTGTATAACAGATAGTTTTGGAGGAGACGACTCGAATGATACCAAAATTTTGAATATTTGGCAATATCATTTGGAGAGTTATCACTATCATTTATAAAAAAGTTACCGAAGAGTAGTGCGGCCTCTGGACTGAAACTGAAAAACCTATTAAACAACTTTGAAAAATTATTTAGTATACCCAAACAATAAAAATCATTGGCCACTCTGTACTATCTTTCTTCAGAACGCACACTCCGGAAGAATGTAACGGTAGTTATGGTTTGCTACCAGCAGATATTTCAGTACTTCTAAAATTCTTTCTTTGAAATTAATTCGTCTCTTTGAATAGTTCTCTTTTATATAAATGGTGGACCCCTTATGGTTACTAGGCACATCTGCCACAAATTTCACTAATAAAACAAGGCGAAACCGGAAATGATACGGAATTCATTTTTACCCCAAAAAAATCATATTTTATTTCTTTAATAACCCCCTGAGTTCTGTTATTGGAATCGAATGATTTCTCTCAAAAATAGTGGTGCGCCATCTTTCAAACTCGCCCGGTATAGCTTGAGGTAAAGTTTTCATCAGCACACAAGATAATCTCACGTGGCTTCCCTCCAAAATGAGTCCCTTTGCAGGTCTTCAATTTTTCTGGTGAGGGATCAACAAAACGATGAAATGGAAGTATTTCTTAAAATTTCAATTCAGTTATCAAGCATCCCAACGCTAGTTATTGATGTTTTCATCGGGTAACCAAAAAATAAATTAACAGGGTATTTGAAACACTGACACTTTTGGCTTTACATCCTGATAATTAATTGTTCAAGAATATCTTTTCCACAGTGATAATGATTCATGAATTTCCCAGATCCGAAGACAATAGAATATTAATTAACGAATCCACAGTATACACAAACAGATACTGTTTCATTGTCTCACACCCACGGAAGCTGTTCGAAGTTAGTCATCTTCATACAAGCATTTATAATTTTGTAAATAACACAGTTACCAAATGGGAAATCAGCCTTTAGAATAATGTAAACGATGAACCAGCCTGTTCGTACATAATTCAAACAATGTCTTTCTTGTTAAGTTTTCCGAAGTAAAAACAGTCACCGAAGTTTCTCGCAAAACAACTTTTCATGGATTTAAACGACTAGACAGGAAAACAACGGGATGTCGAATAGCTTTTAGGTTCGCAAACATTGGTTGACGAGGAGTGGCCCTCAGGTGAGAATAATAAATAATCGGAGACTCATTAGGAATCACGAAGAAATAGGAAAGTAAAATATTCCATATCAAGTGTTGAATATTCTGAAGTTTACATATGGAAATTTTATAGAAATGGCTTCGTTTTCTTTCAGAAATGTGCCATGGAAAAGGAACAATGATTAGATAATTCAAGTAAAATCAAGTGGTAAATTTTACGGAAACGATAATTTTTTTATTAACAATAATGATAATGAAGGAATATGTTTTAGCGGCAATATAGACATGAAAATAAAAAATTGAAAGACTGAAATGAAAATGTGGACCAGCCGGAAATCGAACCCAGGCCTCCCAATCTCTGGTCGGGTACCCTAATCGCTGTGCTACCGGTCCTTAATTCTAAAACCGGTGGCGCACACTGTTAAATCAGCCTTTCGTTTACATTTTTCATTGTCATGTTAGGATTGCCGCTAAAACATATTCTTTCACATTGATTTTCATACACCACAACTACTCAACTCAATAATAATAATATTTAAAAAACAAAACCAAATATAATCTCAAATGTATGATTTAGTGCCCGACTGCACATAGAACAGTACCTACATATACCGGGTGTCAACGAATGTAGTAGACAAGTCATAACTTCAAGACTATTAGGTTTATCAAAATGAGATTTGCTATAGGTGAATGGCATGTGAAGAGGAGAGTTTTCACATAATTTTTACTTTCCGGTCACTTCCGGTTTCACCGAACATTTTTGGATTTCTGATTTTTATCATAGTCACTTTTGAAATTGCATCTAGGTGGCCATGATCGGACGTAAACTAATCTAAGGACCTCAGGTGATATCAGAAAATTACAATCGCAAAGTTTTAGTGACTAGTATGATTGATATGAATAAGACAAGTTGGCAAAATTATATATTCGTGTCTACTATTATTTTTCAAACGGCGACCGTTTTTTGACAAGCACTTTCCGAAAAAAGGATTTTTTGACGAATCTAGCGATACTAATTTGTTTGCGATTGGATTACAAACGAGAACATACAATGAATATTACTATAAGGAAAATACTGACTAATAATTTATTTACTTTGTAAGCACTTCCCGAAAAAAAGATTTTTTTACGAATCTAACGTTACTAATTTATTTGCGATCGAATCAACAAATTTAACAAAATTAACTAATACATTCGATATAAAATATATAACAAGCGTCCTAATTATATTTAAAGTTGCCATACTATCAATATATTAAAAAAGAAACTGAAATGCCTGCTTTGCTCAAAAGCTTATTATTATTAATAATAATAAAAGATTTTATTGCCTCAAACTACATGTATTACATTTTACACAATTGTGAGCAAAGGTTATGGAGTTTGACGACAAAAGGCAGAGTTCGGTCTTTACGCTAAGATAAGTTACCTAGTGATAATGAAAGCCAATACAGAATTCCCTAAATTTACAAGCTATTGAATAGTACAGATCCAATTTTATTTTACCAACATTATAAATTATAGAAAAATATATATACTATATATACTTCTATAACTCCTATGAACTAACCTACAATCAACTGATTATTTGTTATAAGTTCAGTGACTAACTTTTCAAATGATAATGAAGAAATATTTCTTAATTTGGTTGGTATACAATTATAAATTATCAGAATATTTTGATGATGCTCATATGGCAGAACCCATATTTTGAATTTGATGGCCGAAATGTATATTTCATACTTAATTTTTCATACATTGTCATTACGCTTATACTTATTTTAATGTGCTATTCTAATATTGACATTTATTTTTTGTATATGTTATATATTTAACTCAACTATCCATATATTTTTTAAAATCAGTCTATATGTTTGTGCCTGTGTGTATATACCTATGTGTGTATATATCCTTTTAATATTCGTTTTACATCTTTTATACTGGTTTTAAACACCAGTTTTAACTCTTAGAACTATTCAATAGTATATTTTTTTGGTTTTTTATGGAATAATAAAATTCCATTTTCTTCTATTCTATTATATGACAGAGACGTGAATAGGATTAAACTTCCACAAATTTCATTATCTTCACGACATGTTTCGCTTCACGGTAGCTTTCTCGAGCGAATGGTATACTTAGCGTAACACGAAATTGATATCGAGTTGAAACAAAATTGCATGTTCGTTCTACGCCTTTAAACATTTCAAATATTCAAACTGTTGAATTTTTCCAATTGGTCTGGGAAAGCACAAAAAAAAGACAGCAGTGTCTGTTATACCCACTCCATAGATTAGCGTTAATATTCCTATGACTGCTAACGATTGCGAACGAACTCTATACTTATATCGTAGTCATAATAAAATAAGTTTTTGTCAGTCCAATGCCAAACGCTCATTGCTTACTTACAGTAATCTTTTTCTTCCTTGTCACTTCGTCATTTTGGTATTTGTCATATTATAAGAAAGGCCAGAAATTTGATCGTATAGCAATATATTTCAAAAAAGATCGAACAAGTCGAATACACAGGAAATGTTTTCATATTCCTGAAACCGCAATCTGAGGGATCTATTCACTCGGTCAAGAAGGTCTGAAGAACGCGAACGTCTAGTCCTCGTTGCTCCATTCAGATATATTTTGTCGACACCTCACTGATGCTCTTTCATTCACCTTTAGATGGAATGTAGGAAATGGATATGGGAGGGTCCTGCCTATATTCACATATTTCTGAATTTATTCTTATGAACTTTTCAACTTTTTTTCAAATAATCATGATGATCAAGAGATACAAAGTTTCAAGAACTGAGCTACCCAGCTTCGCTCGTTTTGCTATCTAATATGAACTGCAATCATTTGAATAGCGTACGTGATAGCAGCAAAACCGCAAAAACTTTATATTCAAATTGGAGAAAATGCAGACAGATGTTAAAATTCTTGATAAAAAATCCTCCCTGAGCAGGATTTGAACCCACGTTCTCTGGATTGCCGGTACAGTACTCTAACTGAGCTACCGAGAAGACACCCGTTCCACTTCATATCGAAAGAACACTTTTTCCTACAATTTTGATGTGTAGTGTCACCCACAAACTACGGCGTTTCTGAGGTGTTGAAGAGTAACAGGATGGGTGGGAACTCATTCATCTTCAGTGATCATCAAGAACCTATTTACCTCTCGCCCCAGCATCGTCGACATATAGCGATGTTCTGTAGGGGTAGGGAGTTGATCTCCGACCGCTGTACAAGCCAAACATAAAAATCAAGTAGTGAGTTATCGTCTGTGATATAAATATATTGGAAAAAATTAACGGCATGCAGACAAATGTTAAAATTTTAGAAAAAAGATTCTCCTTGGACAGGATTTGAACCCTCTGGATTGCCGGTACAGTGCTCTACCAACTGACCTACCGAGGAGACATGCGTTTCACTGCCTATCGAAAGATAACTTTTTCCTAGAATTTTGATATTCAAAGTTCACCCACAAACAACGGCGTATGTGAGGTGTTCGAGAGTTACCGGATGGGTGCGAACTCATTCATTATGACCTCACAAAAGCCGTAGTTTGTGGTTGATACTATTAACATAAAAATTCTAGGAAAATACTGTCTCCCGATATGCAGTGGAACGCATGTCTCCTCGGTAGCTCAGTTGGTAGAGCACTGTACCGGCAATCTAGAGGACATGGGTTCAAATACTGCTAGAGGAGAATCTTTTTTCTAGAATTTCAAGTCTAACTCACTACTTGATCTTAATATCTATGACAACTATCACAGCGACAGTTCTCAATTGCAATAATTGTTTTCCCGAAACCTGTAAGAACTCTTTCAATGGGTTGAAATTGAACTTAAAAATACGCATCATCGGTATTATCATCATTTCACAAATATTATGAAATTCTTGTACTTCCATCAGTCGTTGATATGTGAGCCAACTTACAGATTAATCGGGCGACTGGAAGTGGATGAAAATGGAATTTGAACATTCTCATCATTGTTATTATTATTATTCATATTATAATTATATTTATATTGTGGAATTATTGTATTGTCGTCAGTTCTTGATATATGTGCCAAATTTCAGTTCACTTATACGATTGCAAGGCGGTGAAAATGAAATTTAGAAATTCCCATTATTATTATGATTTTAAATTCAATATTATGAAATTCTTGTATTTTCTTCGGTCCTCAATTTGTGTGAAATTTTTCATAATATATGGATACTTGAAAGTGGGTGGAAATTAAAATTCACATCATTATTATTATCATTATTATAATGAAGTCCTTGTATTGACATCGGTCCTTGATAAATGTTCCAAATTTTAGATCATTCGAAAGTAGGTAATGAATTTAAAAATTCTCCTTATCATTATTATTATTATGGAATTCTTGTATTACCGTCTATCCTTGGTGTATGTGCAAAATTTTGGATCATTCATACTAATATAAGGGGATGAAAATTGAATTAAATTTTCATCATCATCATCTTTATAACATTGGTGTTATGAAATTCTTGGCATTGGTCCTTAATATGTGTGCTAAATTTTATTTGGATGATTTGAAGTGGGTGAAAATGTATTTCAAAAATTGTATCAACACCAAGACAAGGCCAAGACTAGTCTTTTGATCTCGCGAAGCCCTAGCCGGGTTCGCTAGTATCAATATAAAGATCTTTGTCCAGTTGTGAATTAAGTACTGTGCGGCCCGCCCCCCTTTAAGAAATCCTCGATCCGCCACTGGATCTTCTCGCTATTGTGCTTACTTATCATTAAACTTTGTTGTACCGATGTGCTTCATGATTATTTTATGTAGCACATTTCATATCCTGCGCATTTTACATCAAATTACTTTTATTCCAGTTCTCCGCATTAATAATTGAAAGAACAAAACATCTACGACTCGTAAGAGTCGTAAGTAAGCCCATACCAAAAGACTACTGCGTACTCACATTTGAAGTGTTGTAATAAATTCCTCATAACTTCAGACGTAGACGTATTTGCCGCAGATGATAATATACTTCAAATGTTTAAACACAAAGTGTACATAACTCAATAATGAAATTTCAGCAGTTTTCATTTCCTGCCGAAAAAACCCTGTGGGTAATATAATATAATTTTCTATCAAAATTAGTTGAAAGGTATCTTCCGCAACTTTTTTTTTAACATTATTTGTTTTATGAAATATAGAATCATTATAATATAAATGATAAAAAATGATAAATAAAATTGTCCACTTTCAAATTCAACACCCAATATCATACGATCGTGTTGAGCCAATTGACACTTTAGATTATAGTTCATCGAATACTATAAAATACTGAAATTTCGAGAAATTTCACCGGGACCCATAAACCCATATGAGTGCATGGTCCTTTATATATATCCCGGGAGGTACTGTCACTATGGAATATTGTATGAATGCTGGATTTTTTATCATTGCTAGATCATGTGATACTCATCACGAAATCAGTCTTCAGACCCTTGAGTAGCGGTGAGTTGCACAGATACAGGGTGTTGAATATGAAAAATTAAATCTTTTTTTATTCCTAACTTCCACAGTTTTGGAAATTTTACAGTTTGATTCGAAGAAATGTTTTTGTTCAACAAGAGATTTATTTCAAAAAAAAATTACATTTTCAGTTGTCACCAGTGGCGTACAAAAAGGGTTTATTGGTCCCTTTCCTCCCCTATTTTTTACGCAACTGTAAAATCAGGATTTCTTCATTCAATTTCAAGTGAAAAATGTAGATTTGTTTGAAAAAATTAACCGTTTTCAAGATAATGGCGCTTTTATGAATACATACTAATAATGAAAAAATTGTTTTACTGAAGTGAATTGTACAATCCAAATTTGAAGCAGTGATTTCGAGGTTCTGACAAGGTAAAAAACGATTAAAATTTCCACAAAATTTATTGTCTTTGCGACATGTTTCGATACACAGTATCTTTTTCATTCGTTTCAAATTGTTTCAACTAGACTGTATCTGCCGTAGGATACTAATTTCAGAGTGAATTTGTTTTGATTTTGAGAGATTTCATAAAGTGGGAAACCACGAAAGAGCTGTCGGCGAATGATGGAACTAAATAGAAAGCACCCGCTCAACTTCACTCCAGTGTGACTCATTATATATTAGTATAGATTTAAAAAATGTACACCGGTTGACAAATTTTTCAAATTTTGTTTTCGACTCCATGTGTCAACAAATTTTGCATCTCGTAACTGGCTGTCCCTATTGGTCTTATTCATCGTGCACCCATGATAAATTGTTAGGCGTTAACCCAGCGCCCCGGCACGGCCTTTGGACATATGCATAATTAAGTTTTTCGTAAATGCAAATGACGTTTTCGTAATCTCTGCCACTGAAGCGACCCATTTCATAATAATCACTTTGATATGCTGGTAACATGGGTAAGTGGAAAATAATAGTATTAGGCGGCTTTAGATGAACTAATTGCCTTATCCTGTGAGATGTCCATCAAGATCAACATCTTGTTTTCAATGATTTTGACATCTGGATTTTGGAAATCATCTTGTTATAACGTTAACGTGAATTGAGAATTGAAGAAAAAAAGGTTTGGAGAAAGTTTCGGGGAATTCGAGAGCATTACATTGCACCAACTATGAGAAAAAATTAAAACTGGTACGCCTACTATTCGGATAGTAATATTGATTATTGTTGATTTACGTTTCATGATTTCAATTGAATAATTTTCTCTATTCAACCCTAGGCAGGGAGTATCTTTTTCAAAATCAGATTTTTCGAAGGTCCGATGTTTTTAACTATTTTAACTATTTTTACGGAATTTTCCGTTATTTTCCACGTTCAAAACTGGCGAAAAATTTACAAAATTACTACGTGTTCTTTATCCACGTTACGTTAGCGGTCCGATGTTCATCTTATTTTTGCGGATTTTTCCAATTTTTGTTTTCTTATTTTATTTTCGATGAAGAGGGGATTCGAGCCCTTGGATGACATTTTTTTCGTCGTAATTGTGGTATACACGTGTAATAATTATTCGGTGAAAGAATCCAGGCGCTTGGCTCAGTCGTACGTGGTAAGTCGGGATACAAAACTTGGACGGAGTTAAGTGCTGGTACAAAACCACATTGTGAGTGTTATTCCAAACATCCGAATACCTAAAGTGTGTGTATAAGTGAGTTTAGTGAATATAGGAATACCACAGTAATTATCCAAGTCGTAAAATTCATATATCTGAACACAAAGTTCTATTGGGATATAGTTCAATAACGATAGTCATTGACAACCGTTTTTACTACCGTATATACCTACAACGTGGGATTATTGTGGCAAATAATTGTCAGCAACCAATTACTCCTCTGGCTAATACTACGACGGCAACTGAATTATATCTAACAGATACTTGTGCAATGTACCTCACTGCAAAGAAAACAATTGAAAGTGCCTCTCCATCAAAAAAAATCTACTATTAGGTTACAGAGGAGCACTTTCAATTGTTTTCTCACTCAGAAAGTGGATAACAGAGCCATCTCTAGGAACCGCAGAATGCACTCCGACTAGAGCCCAGACTTTGTATAAGGCTAATATTACATATACCACACCCAGTTGTAGTAATTTTATCTGCAAGGTTTCCATTATATATAATAAATATTGTCAATGGGAATTGGGCGATTATTCATGATGCATTTTCATGTTATGATATTACGGCCTTCGGCAAGTACGTCCAATTACACATTGAAATATTTATGATCTCACATGATATAATGAAACCCTTGCAGCTAAAATTACTACAACTGGTAAAAATGTTATGTATAATTTTTGGGCCGTGGTGGGCGTGGTATAGTACTCGTTTCCTACTCCAAGCCTCAGCCTCAGCCTCAGCCTCGGCCTCGGCCTCAGTCTCAGCCTCAGCCTCAGCCTCAGCCTCAGCCTCAGCCTCAGCCTCAGCCTCAGCCTCAGCCTCAGCCTCAGCCTCAGCCTCAGCCTCAGCCTCAGCCTCAGCCTCAGCCTCAGCCTCAGCCTCAGCCTCAGCCTCAGCCTCAGCCTCAGCCTCAGCCTCAGCCTCAGCCTCAGCCTCAGCCTCAGCCTCAGCCTCAGCCTCAGCCTCAGCCTCAGCCTCAGCCTCAGCCTCAGCCTCAGCCTCAGCCTCAGCCTCAGCCTCAGCCTCAGCCTCAGCCTCAGCCTCAGCCTCAGCCTCTGCCTCAGCCTCAGCCTCAGCCTCAGCCTCAGCCTCAGCCTCAGCCTCAGCCTCAGCCTCAGCCTCAGCCTCAGCCACAGCCACAGCCTCAGCCTCAGCCTCAGCCTCAGCCTCAGCCTCAACCTCAGCCTCAGCCTCAGCCTCAGCCTCAGCCTCAGCCTCAGCCTCAGCCTCAGCCTCAGCCTCAGCCTCATTACCCTTATTACCCTTTTATCTTTCCATAAAAATTCTTTTCTATAATTTTTTTGTCCGGGGTGTTTTTTTGGGGGTTTATGGAGAAAAATTTCCTTGCTGATTTATTAGATAAAAATAATGTATATTTCACTTTAGCGACTGTACCAATATCACCTTACGACGGTATGACTGAAAAATCTCATTGAAGAATTTTGCGCCGATTTGAAGAAAGAAAACTTGTATACCAGTTTGCCATAAAGACTGCTCAATACCTCATAACTAAACAAACTCAGCTCGTTAATAATTTTTCGTCGGGTATTCCTTATCAATTTCCATTATTTAAACTATTGTTGATACATACCTGTGTGGTTTTTTTCTTGCATTTATCGGAGGCAGCAAATATATTCAGGTGAGTTACTCCTTTCGGCAAAGGACACTGGTCTATATCAACGCGTCTCAAGTCTATGTCAATACCACTTGTACCTCTGAAAAATTAAAGGGAAATTTAGGTAATCAAATATTTTGAATAGTTTGAAATATTTATTTTAAACCGTACTTTAACAAAATTGAATATCGAGCACAATGCTTTTGCAACGGTTATATTGATATAGAATAAGCTAAGATAAAAACACAGCAGATATAAAAGAGGTGAAATGATAATGGATATAACCCTCAGAGTGTCCAACAACCGTATGCATATGTTTCGGACTTCTGGGTCATCATCAGTGGCTTTCAAAGGCTAGCGAACTTGATTGTTACCAGTGCCATGAGAACAAATCCGACGGCAGCCCTAGTGGCCCTAATGGACTTACCACCACTACGCATTTCCATTCAAAGGAAAGCTAGGTCTGCTAACGTGCCTCTGCTGGTTCCATAGACGTATGAGCCTGATGAGACTGGCAGAGAAGAGCTTTTTCAGGCAAGAAGACCAAAGCACATGGACTACGGGAAGTAAAAACCCGAAAACCTTTTGGTACCTAACTAGAAAGGTTTTTGACGCAGTTACCCAACATGTTCGTAAAGTTAGTTAACAACAGGCAGTGGCAAATGGGCCATGTAGTTTAGTGGTTGAGACTTTCGCGTTCGAAACCATTGACTGCTGGTCGGCTAGGTTCAAATCCATAGCGACTACAGATTTTTATCTGATAGCCCGAGAAAGTGCTAGGAATCGCACTTTAAAAGGTAAGACCTCGTTAATCCTTAGCTCGCACAAGTTTCGACTTTTGAGGGCTGCCGTTCGTAAGGGGAAGACAGCTGGTTAACGGAAAAAAACAATTTTAAACAATTTTAAACAACTATTTTACAACTTATTGATGTGATCCTCCAATCAAGAGATATTATGGCGACCTGGATATTTTTCAACCATTATTTGTTATGAAAATGTAATTGTTGTTGCTGTCCCTTATTATGTTATGTAGTAATCATAATTCGTTATTGTTCAGCATATTTTTTTTATATCAACATTTTGTATTTCGTTATACCTTTAGGTAGTTTTAATGAAGGAATGAAGAATCCCAGACCTATCCCAGTCGTACGTGGTCAGTCCTGATACAGTGTTAGTATTATTCATATACCCTCATAACAATGTGTTATTAATTATTAATTTGACTTAATAATTAAAACACTTGCATATTGTCATTTGATACTTTCCTGAAAAAAACCATCTTCCCCAATACGAAACATGCAAATTGTGTAGTCTGCTGAAAGACTATTTATAGCTCAAGGTAAGTATCTGTTTACCCGTTATATGTCAATATACACAAGGGTTTTTTATATCATCAAAAAACACCAGTTTGAATGTAAATTATAGACTCGAAAATGAGGCTTCAATATTCACCAGCCATGTATTATCGGTTTTCCCACCTTCCAATACATTTTTTAATATATTATTGAAGTAGCGTCTAAGAGAAACTATGGTCGACAAATCTTGTGCTATTTCGTTAAATGGAGAATGAGAATATGTACCTGTCGTCGAGCAGAGAGTCTTGATTTATTTATTTGACATGAGGGTACTCAAACAGTGAAACTTCATTACTCGGATTCAAATTATTTATCGAGACATTATTCTCACTTTTAGGAGTTCTATTTCGAACAGGAATGAATCCGCTGGTGGATCAAATTATCACATTCATTTATCTGTTTCGGCAGAATGAAAATAATATTGTTTCGTGATGTTATGCGATTTGATAATGGATCCCATAACGAAAGAAAATATTTGAGATTCATTGATCGAAATATAAGAAATTGTCGAATCTTCCATTTCAATATGGGTCCTGGTGGCGCACAGGTAGTGTTCCCGATTGCTATGCCAAGGTACGCGGGTTCGAATCACCGCGCCGTCACCGGCCTCGTGCATGGCATCACACGTTAAAAGGTGAGGGCTGCATCTTCCCTAGCTCGCACAAGTCTCTCGAGGACTTCTGAGGGTATCTCGTAAGGGGGCAGCTGGTCGAAGGAAAAAACAATTAAATATAGGTGAGGTTATGTTAGGTCAGATTATAAGTGAGTGGGTCTATTGCGGCTCTCCAGTGAGACCCGTGAGGATCCATTGTGGCTCACACCAAGTCAAATTTCACCAAATATATCAATTTTCTTTACAAAGCCGATGAGTTTACCTCATCAATGATTTTGCAGGTCCCATAGCAAGATTGAGGCTCTGCCAGACGGAGAAAATCTTATTCTGTCATTTCTGTCCGCGACAAAGCGAGCTGTTTCATCATCTTCAAACAAAAAATGGCATTCCAGACAGTCCTAGTCTTGTCATGCGGTGATATGGACGACAGTTGACAGTTGTTTGGCAACATTTTTCAAGGATTTATGAATACCTTGGACTGGATGAAAGTATTTTTCTGAAAGTTTGTACTGCTATATAAGCAACTAATACGGATTTGATCACATTACAAACCAATATGACCGACTTTCGGTTGTTCTGTAAAGGCCAGCAACTTTGATTTTTCGAACTAAACACATTAGGAAGCAGTGCCTCTGAAGTCACCATTCTAGACTCTTTGGAAAAAAACTCGGACGGTTCGATCCTTATAAAGTGTCAATCTGAAAGAATTCGGAACCAAGTAATCTGTCAATGAAAAAGCATATACATACATATAGAATCGATGAAAAAAAAACGTGCTTTCGAAAAATAGTATGAAAGATGTTCCTCAGGACTTGATATCAGTAAAAGAAATATTGTATCGACACTCAGCAATGTTATTGCATGCCGAATTCCGGATAAATCTTCAGAACTTTCTTGCCATAGACACTCTGGTCTTCTACAGTCATTCTCGTATTATCGTGGACTCTGAAGTTTTGTATTTATTAAATTTGTTTGGAAGCTGATAACGAACTGAAAATTTTATACCAGTAGCTTGGCAAATATTTGACTTACGCTGCTAACTTTATAAACTTGAGGAGCCCAGAATTAGTTCGATGTAGTTTTCAGATTTGAGAAGCTTTTAAGAATCCAGTAAGAGTAGGGATCAACTAAATCCTCAGAATATTCACAAAGTTTCACTTTGAAGATATTTTTTCATTTATAAATGTGAATGCAATGTGTTTTATGATCTGATCAATTTGGAGCCTGTGGAGACATCATGATTGAAACAATTCTTTCGGGCGTCAAGGGCCGGTATGGTTCTAGCGGTAATTTACTCTTTATATTATATTATGAAAATCGGAATGGGTTTAGAAAAACACCACATGATCGAAATAATTTTTTCCGAGCGTTCAGGGTCGGTTTGACCGCCAAACTTCCCTAATAGGAATCCCGATAGTTGCCCGCGTGTTTGAGTGAGACAATGAACATGAGCTGAAGGAAAAAATCATATAATCAAAATTATTTTCTTTCTGGGTGCGCGGAAAAATTATTCTGAATATGCAGTTTCTTTTCTCAAACTGATTTGATTGTAATACCTACTGAAATACGATTATGGCGGAGTTCATAAAGAGGAAGTCCTAAAATATTCATGATCCATTCAGGTCCTGAACTCCCGAAAAAATAATTCTAATCAGGTGACTTTTCCCCAATATGAAATAATGATAATATTTTCTCATAAAGACCCAAAATCATACTCATTGTAGGTAGATGACGGCTATTATTATTTGCCGTGAAGCTTCGGAACGACTTAATGATTTTGGTGGCGTTGTAAATGAATTTATTTTGAGTCGATTTGTTAGGATCCAATTTTCCGCCTTCTCATTGACTTCCTTTGATGATCCTGATAATTCAATATAATTTTTGTCAGAATAAATAAAAGTACTTCATTCGGTGAACAAAAGAAATTTTAATAGCTGTATAAACTAACTGCTGTCGGAACACCATTTAAAATTTGAGTTGAATTGTTGCTGAACGTTTCTTGTTATCTGTTAAATGTAATATATAGGGTGTATCTTAAATGATGTCGGTAATTTCAGGTGGTGATTCTTCGTCACATTGTATGAAAACAAAAAATTTCATAAATATGTATTTCCGAGTAACACACGGTGTCAAAAGTTTATTAAAAAAAATCGGTTTTCATGAATTAAACAGAAATCTTTTCGCCGATTTTGATTAAACTTTGTGTGTTTGTTAGTAGTAGCAAGGGTTTTTTTTTCATGAGATTAGATTTAGAATTTTAATTCCAGTGGCGTCGCAGTTGGCACCCCGATACTCGGAAACGAAGCAAGATAGAATATACGTATATATGATTTGTTTTTTCATAAAATATGACAAGGAATCACCACCTGAAATTAATGTTGTCATTCAAGATACACCTTGTCAAAAATCCCTTGTACCGACGTTTTTACGAGCTGAACTACTTAACTGATCTCAGTTAAATTTTGTACACTGTGTAATTTCGTTCAACGTGAGAGATTATATTGAATAATGACTTCATTAGTCTCTTATTGGAATGTATTTTATGTGTTGCAGGTTTTTCCGGGTTTCCCTGCAGCTCTGAAAGCGAATGCGCCACCAATACCATTTAAGCCGCCCCGGAGCGCCCATCAATCATTTTGATGTTTTTACTTTGTTCTTGTTAGTTTTATAGAACATACTCATGAAAATTTGTCTACCAAACTTTCTAGAAATTTCTCGAATATAAGCGACAATTCTGGAATATTCTCGAAAGTTCTTAAAAATCCAGAGCAGAAGCCTGAAGGTTCTGGATCGTTCGAATAATAGAGAGTAGGCGTGGTGGTGAAACTTTCCGGAAATTCGTAGAACATAAGAACAAAAATTCTGGAATAATATCAAAGTTTCTGGAAAGTTCTAGAAAATTTGAAATCTCCCTGGAATGAACCAGAATAGATTTTCGGAAAGTTCTAAAATCTATCGTAAATACACTCAAGTGACGTTCGGCAAGCAGGAAGTTGGCGTGAAACTTTCAAAAGTAAATAGACAGGAAGCAGTAAAATGTTTTTGAAGCTTTAGTACAACTGTACTTTGCTCGAGACCAGGAGAAAGAGCAACAATGTTATAGGAAATGCCTGATTATGCTTATCATATTCTCATCAATCAAATTTTACACTGTTATTCATTCATATAGCTTCAAAAGTGATATTAAAGAAGAAAACTTACTATTATGATGATTTGACAACTCAAGTTCAAATACTGATTCTCACTTTAACATGTTTCTCATCACGAGGACTGGTACAAACAGAATACCATAACACTATATGAATACCCAGATGGGTTGATTGGCAATAATATTCCTGTGAAATGGCCAACAATGAAACCTGGCATTATAGTTATTGATACTTTTTTGTGGGGCATGTTATAAAATCCACATAAGGTTCTGAATTCTAAACTTAATGTCAATGCATCAACTTTCGTTCAGTTTTTCAGTTCATTTCTGTTGTCGAATTGGACTAAAAATGGATAGTCTACTATTTTATTCCATGATGAATTATTGTTCTCATTGAAACTTTCCATTCGTATAATGGAAAGGATTTCTATATGTGCTAGGATTTGTTCTGCATCTGTTGTTTGTGGAATCATCGATGTATGTTCACACAATATACGTGATTCCTACATATACCATAATGGGCCGTTGTGGCGCGATGGTAGAGCGTTCGCTTCTCAAATGAGGCAACTGAGTCGGTTGACGAAAATGAGAAATTTCAACAAACAAACACAAAAATTATTGATTATTCTGAAATAAAGTCATACATCGTACTCACTTGAAAAAATAGGTTCCATTAGTGTAGCCAAAAAACGGCACTGTATAAGTCAGCATCCATATATTTCCTCCTCCACAGTCGTAATATGGTTTCGACCATTTTCCATCCTCGTATCGTACGGACAATATTTCTTGTGGAATTCGATTGCCCATGGCTGTGTTATTGTATCGGTAGGCTTTATAACCTGAAATAAATCCCCAACATATTAAAATAGGCATATGAAACGAAGGTTCACAAACGTGCAAGCTAGGGTCATTATGGTGTCTTATTTTTTGCGGATGGAGTGTATAAGATACATATACACAGGTTTGTGGATATGCAGAATGAAACTTATACTGTTATGAAATAGGGTAGTTCATCAAAAACGATTCAAACTGATTTTTGTGTTTTTTGTAGATACGTCTATTTTGCGAGGACAAAACATTCAACGCAGACGTTCTACCCTGCAGAAATGTTAAAATCAAGTGGGGTCATATATAGTATATTACATTACTAGTGCCGAAAGTGACATTTTTCACACTAGTGAGAAATATTGTGGCAAAAGGCGTATGCCGGGTGCGGCAATCACACGAGTGTCAAAAATCCCTTTCGCATGAGTAATATACACTATTTTTCCTACGACCACATAATAATTTTACCAAATAATGTATAATCAACATCTGACATATTACTTCACAATATATCACAATTAGGGACGACATACCTAGTTTATTTCAAAAAGTTACTTAACAATCACTATTATTAGTTATTGATTTTCTTCATTCACTATATACTCAAATAACTTTTGAAGGTCGACACATATTGTTCAAAGCCTGTTTTTTATACAGTGTCACACATAAAGTTCGCGACATATGCAAGTTTTTTTTTTATTAATGATATAATGAAAATTTGACTTTCCAGTTAGTTTGTTTGGGCTTGAAAAATGATGGCCTATATCATTATTATCATATCATATTAGGGTAAGAATGACTTTAACTTTGACGATATAGTAATGTCAAAAAAATTGTACCCCTTGCTCCCCGAAAACTAGATAGAGAACGCGTATAGTTTCGGAAGTTTTTTTGGCGGATGTAGACGTGAAAAATTACAGTGAAAAATAATTCAGATCGGGACCCCACCTCGCGAAATTAAAATCGAAAAAATCTCCGCCCCCCTTGAAAGCTAGATAGAGAACGCAGAGCAATTCGGAAAATGTTTCAACACTTTCGGACATGGAAAATTATGACAAAAAAAAATCGGCCGGGGACTTGCCTGCCTTTCCTGTCACGAAAAATATTTGGAAAACTCACGAAATGGAAATCGGAAAAATCCGTCAAATTATATCAGACCATTGAATAATACGGTTCAAAAAAATCCCTCTGCTCCCCCCCCTCGAAGGCTAGATTCAGAACGCGTAGGAATTCAGAAATATTTTCAACGGTTTCATATATGGAAAATTACTACGAAAAGT
Organism: Chrysolina haemoptera; assembly: GCA_958298965.1. Classification (NCBI taxonomy): domain Eukaryota; kingdom Metazoa; phylum Arthropoda; class Insecta; order Coleoptera; family Chrysomelidae; genus Chrysolina; species Chrysolina haemoptera. The sequence continues at coordinate 10,294,394 of OY282596.1, read as the reverse complement.
ATGTTTGGCGGTGGGCACGCTCCCTCCCCCTTTTCAAAAAAAGTTGCGAATCTTCTCAAAAAAAGTTGCGAAAACTGGCGAAATCAAAATCGGAAAAATCCGTAAAAATAGCGAAAAATATCGAACCATCGAATGGTAAAATTTAAAAAAATGTAACCTTCCCCGGCGTAAATTGGGAATGCGTAGGAAATTGGAAAAGTTTCTGATTGTTTCAGAAGATGAAAATTATCACAAAAATTAAATTTTGTAATGTAACAAAATGATGGATTCGATTTACTTCAAAGTGTATTCCCCCCTTTTTAGTGTATTTAAATAAAAGCTTTTTTAATATTATTTTTTTTTTATTCCTAATCTTTTTTTTACGGTATATTTTGTAAGAACCACAATAATAATTCAAATTGGTGGATGAATTCAAATGTTTCTCACACATGAACGTCTCGTTTCAAAGCTGGTAAGACATGATTGCGTCTGCGCAAAGCGCAAATTAGACTGGCACAAGAATTTCTTGAGGAAGTGAAGGCGTTTTCATTTATTATCGGAGTAAGTAGAGTCCTTTATGGAATCTGCATAATTGAAATTGCATTCATTAATAATGGCTTTTCCATTCGAGTAGATGATCACAAACAGCTTTTTGAATAAAGTAAGAAACTAGCTGTCATCTGAAAAAAACACGAACTTATTTTCGTAAGACGTTACGTCGGGAGAAACACTATCAATTTTTAAATTCGACTGCTGTGAAACGTGAACGTGACAAATTGTTCCTCCAAAACGGAATAGAAGAAATTGTTCGAGAAGTGCATAAGGATTCTATGTCATCATTAATTTTATCAATCGCCAAATTCGGATCGTTCCCGCCAAATGAAAAATGAAGTTCAGCATCGTCCAATGTAGAAGTGGAATGATAAATTCATGATACTATTGAGAAACTGGAATGTGTATCATTACAAAAAGAGTTGTATGCGATGATAGGACGTTGATGAACCTTGCGAATAATATTGACAGAAATTGAATACTTTTATTCAAGAGTCACTGAGTGATTGAATTCTGTTGGTTAGCTAATTTATATGACTTCATCAAGGCAAGACGTCAAAAGAAGTATAAAACAGAATAAAATTCGTAAATCTGGACAAAAAGTATTACCTATTGTAATTGTAGGAAAGCGCCGCCCCTGGATGAACACACGTGGAGAGGCAGAATTACTGATATTCCCTAACTCCTCGTTATTCAAACTAAAGCTGGTTATTTGGGATGTAGTTTAATAAGCATGACTCCCAGAAGGAGGTTGCAAAATGAACGATTTTTGTAGAATACAACACATCACTTAAAATTCGAGTGAATAATATTAGTGTCGAAAGAACTTTTGTTGACGCGAACACAACGGTCTTTTGAGCACAAATCACAAACAAGTAGTAGGTACACATCTAGCAGCAAATTCGAAAATAGGTGTAATATCATCTCGTCTTTCACAATTTGTTGCAAATCTCATACAAACATTCTGTACCACCTAAAGACGGTGAGCATCTTGTGCTGTATATAATATAACAATAATCAAATAGTGAAAAAATTAATGTCTCAACCACTTTTAATTTAATTGAAGTGGAAAGTTTATATTTGAATTTAAAAGTGATCTTAGTCGTGCATAAGCGGCTTTTATCAAATTGTCTATATGAGGGGTAAAAGTAAGATTCTTATCAAGTGTTATGTTGTTCCAAAGAGCAAGATTCTCCATTCGATGCAATATATTCTCAGATGAAATTAATAAAAAAGAACAACAATATGCATTATGACTCACGTATCAAACAAACCAAAAGAATTTGTTAAAAAAAATATAACGCTATACTTTATCCAATGTATTTTTGCATCAAACAAATAGGTATTTGTTTCGGAATTCAAATAAACTGCCGTTTTCTTTGAAATAATAGGTTTATTTCGCCGTATTGAAACAACGAATTTGTTTGACTCAAATATTTTTTTTTATTCAATACTATTTTTTTTCTGCGTATAAAGACAGATTCAATTACAGTGTTTTCTCCGAATACTGGCAGACGACGGAAATGGGAAACTTGAAACAATTAATACTTTTTTTTCGCACATCCACTATGTCAATAATCTGAAGGTTTTCGATATATTTTGTTTGTATCCATAGTCGGCATCAATATCCACCTTATGATCTTCAACGGTCGACAAAAGTTTTATTCCCAATCTAAAGAGAATAGTATAATACCAATTCGATTTGTATTCAAGTATCGATATAGCCTGAAGTATACCGTTGCTGCTGTAGTATCGCTTGAATTATTCCCAACTCGCATATATTCTAGTCTAGAATTGGTTGGATACAATGGTGCATAGGCATGGATAATTTAGATTGTCAGACATTAATCAACATCACTACATATGTTGTTTGTAATCCGGATAATGTTGTTGAACGCCAATTCTGTTCAACATGAATGTATTCCATTGCATATTACGTCACTCATCAGTATTCCTGGTTATTTCTCTTCAAATCTACCATATAAGAACCCTACTGATTATTTTGTTACATACAAGTTAAGATTCCATACCTAAATTATCGAATACATATATGCATAGTAAACTTACCTTGTCAGGAACGGTAAGAACTCTGAATAAAATGTTACAGCTTCATTTGACACAGTATTCAATGAACTGGCGATGGTTATGTTATAACCTAGTAGCACAAAGTCATAAAATTCACATAATGACTTCTTGAACCGTTTTTAAAACCACATATTTGGGTTGTTTTACAACTAAACGTTTACCATATTGAAACGTACAATAGATTTCAATGTAAACAACTCTACATGGCTCAAATTTCCCAACAAAACAGACGAGGAAGGTCGTCAAGGTGAGAGAATATGCCATTTAGTCAACCCACCAGTTCAATTTCAGTTCATTTATCATAATTCTGACCACACTACTGGATTTAGGAAGTCTTGGAATATCACTGTTCAGAATCATATACAAATCTGTTCATCAATAAAAAAAATACAAAGTTATTTCATTGAACGACATTTTTTTTAATTTTTCTCTTGAACGAAATATTAGTTAATTCCTTTAATATTTTAAATAGGTCACCCTGTATATTTTTCGTTTCCAAGATATTCCTTCCAGCTTCAAATACTAATAACTACATGAAATTATATTTTAATTGTTCATTTCTGGCCTTCTGAATATTATTTTACTTAATTTATTTCGGAACTACGCCAAACGCAATGGAAACACTGATTTCTTTATGACAAAATGGAAGCTGGCCAAGTAAAATAATACGACCCAGGTGTAAATTCAATCAGAGCTATTTTTTTATGAATAATAAAAAAATAGGTATATGTGGTAGTTGCGTAAATCTCTCTATTCCATAAAAATTATAACGTATTGAATGTTGGATAGATAGAATATGCAACAGACTGAATTTCAATATATCACCCGACAGTTAAACTGGATTGCAAAAGGGATGAAATCGTCGGAGAGTATTTAATCCTTTTCAGGCTTAGCATGAGGCAGAATTATTTCTAGTTCAATAATCGCTTCTACGAACAACATGAAGGTACTACAGCTATGTGAAACCCTCTGTCTCTCTTCATAGCCAATTTGTTCATGGGAATATTTTAAATAGATGCAAGTTTTTTTCTAGGGCCAGAGTTAGATACGTGGTCGATATACAAGGTTTTTTGTAACAACTGAGAACAGTCAGTTCTTAAACTGATGACGTTTGAAACTAATACTATGAAACTGTAGGCATTTTTAGATGTTTTACTGATTAGAAATTACCAAAATTATATCGACTATGACGTCTACACGAGGACCACAATTACACTCCATACATTCTTGGGAGTCCCCATATAACACAAAATAAAAATAAAAATAATGATTATGATAATATATAATATACATTAATTGAAAGAAAGTAATACCTACATATATTTGGCAAAAAAAATTGAAGCCTGCCAATAGGATACCAAATTTGTATGGAACATATTTACTCTTGCACATCCCAAAAAAAACATAAAAAAATGAATGAAAATTGGAAGAAAGAAAAAAAAAAAGAAACTATTTATAATTGTCAATAATAGTAGATAAACAACACAGATATACTATTAATGATAATTCGATCTAATCCGCAACAAAGTTACATAAAATATTATATCAACATGAGTTAGGAGAGCGCGTTTCTTTCTTCCTACGTAGTTGTTTTAGACATATAATTGACTATTATCTTTATTGGATAGTCATTTCATTTCATTGAATTACAACTTTTTGGTTTTTAAAACAAATTTTGGTTCAATTTTTGGCTGAAAAATGACATCTGTCAAAATCTACCAATAGTATGCAGAATAAGAAGCCCCAGGGCTTGAAACTCTCAAAAGAAAGCGGCTTATATGTCCAGAAGTTACTGGATTTTTGAAATTTGGATATTTTTCTCTAAATTTCGATTTTTATGTCGAAAATTCAACTTAAATAAACTTTTTTCTCGAAATATCTAATGAATTTGATGTCGATATTTTAACTTTCCTGCCAAAAATTCGACTAAATTGTGGAAATTTTGACTTCTTTTTCACAATTCAGAGTCGAAATGATAAAAACAATCTTCGCGACTCTTCGTCACTTTCGTAGGAACCTATTCTGCAATGGTGATTGAAAATACCCCTGAAACATATATGTAGATCATCTCCCATTTGAGTTGGACGCAATTCAAAGTCCAGCGAATGTATATTAAAGAACCATACAGTTTCACAAATACATCTGAAACTGTGAAAATATACATTCACACGATGCGCATTAGTCGTACAACGGCCTATAGTCCGTAATATATCTAGTGATAAGGCACTCAATATAAACGTTCGCGCAAGAAATGAGAATTTTACATTTTCAGCTATGTGTGTCAAACTGTTTTTGGTTCCTGTTCGATTCCTGTCGACAAAAATCCCAAATTTTTCCAATTCCAATTTTTCATTATTTATCATGAATCAATATGAGGTTGTACAGTGAAACCAATCTAGCTTGAGACGTGAAAACGTGCTACACACTTGTCGGACAACGGATATAGTCCGTAATGTAGTCCGTAATCCGCTCAAAAGTGAACAGTGATGAGTTAGTTTATGGACAGACTGTATGCTTCACTATTTCATAAACTTTAGAACACATATCCTTTTCTGTAATAATTTAGTGACAGTATACAGTATCGGAAAGTTTTCATCGAGGGTATAGACGAATCTATGCGAGCAACAAGGAACGCAATGATATGATAATACCACATAAATAAGAGAGACGCACTACTGTACGCCTCCCCTACTACCTCGTCCGACAAATTAACAGCCACGTCGATATCCCTTCCTCGAGCGAGTCGAGGAGAAATTGTAATGCTCTCTCAACATAATAGCAAGCTATTCTTTACGCTCGTATGAAAGCAGCATACCCCGATGAAAACTTTCCGATACTGTATATACCTACACCCTAGCAGCTAAACCGATCTATTTATAATGAAAACGCTATCATATCCAATGGCTCTCAAGTAATAAATGTTCTGGTATATTATAGAAAATGGCGTGTCAGTCATCCAGCTCAAAAACAAGCTGTTCTATATTGCTCAAATAAATAACTTCAACATGTAAAATAGTGTGGAACAGTAAATATCTCTTAGCCATGGAACGCTACATATATCGCCATGTGTATATTTTACGTGAACGATTAGGGTCAAATTGAGCTTGACTAATGGCTGTGAGTTTGGCTTTTACTTTCATGTGCTTCGAATATCAAATCAACAGATTGTTAATTTTTTTTAAATGTCAACGATTAGAGAAAATTGTACAAACGTCGGATGATGTAAAATCTCCAGAGGAATTTTTTTTTGCATTTGTTCAGATGACAATGATTCAGTGGCATCTTTTCGATTATTTCATTCATCCTAAGATACAAGCTTTCTGATTAAAGGTAGGAAATGTTTGTGTTGATACTCGAAAACACGTTCTTATTCATTTAGAATTTTGCTTCATCATTTGTAGTTTTTAAACAATGACGAAAATGACACAATGATAATGTTCAGGTATACAAGTACTATAAGCAATCTGTGAACATTAATACCATTAAATTCAAGAAATAGAAATACCCAAAATACCAAACCTACGTGTTTCGCCAAAAAAGTTGGCATTCGTAAATGGTGAGAGCTTATTGCGCATCCAGCGAGAATTGGAGATTGGTTTTGGTGTTTTGGGTAATTCTATTTATTGAATGGTGTACATACCTCAAATGGTATATACAGTTCTTCTCACATAGCTGAAACTGTGAGGATATGCACGCCCATGATGAGCATTCGTCGTACAACGCTCTTTTAGCCTGTAATATATCCAGTGATAAGGTACTTACATGTTCAACTGTAAGTATTGCTGGAACACCCTGCGTTCTTCATTTAGTTGCAAAGTTATACTGGTTATAACTAAAATGCATGATTAATGAAAGTACTAAATTGAATTGAATGGGAAATTAATTGAACCCCACGTATCCATTTCAAACATCATTCTGACTAAAATGCCTCGTTATGGATTATTGATAGATTGTGACGAAAAAGTGACAATAAGAGTATATGAGATGATATACGTGTCCGAGATCCAAGAGAATTGAATCCCTGTTTCAAATTTAATAAAACCTCATTTTTAGCGTTGCACGCAGTCCGCATATTGCCTGTAAGCTATTTGTAATATTTAATATTGGCATGGAATTGTTGAAACTGCTCCCTTTAGTTTTTATTACAGGATGGCATTCTAATTGCATTCCACAATTTGTTTCAAATTATACCTTTAGGATATTGAGTTTTCTTATTGAATGACCAACTGACTACATCGGTTTTAGATGATTAAATCCCCTGTCAATCTTTCAATGAAGGTCTGCTATGACTAGTGGAAACGTCTTTAACTTCACGATCTACTTTGCATATTTTGATGGATATTTCAATTATTCGTCTGCAAAATTCGAATTAATTTGACTTGGTATACCCATCCGATTTTTTTCTTGCAAATAATGATTATTCTTTCAAATTTTTATATATACGAATGTTGAAAAAATAAGAATTTCTTCAGAGAAAATGGTAAATGTTATGAAATAATGTTAAGTCTCAGTTTTTGACCTCCTGAACTATAGTATGCTTCGAACAATCCAATACTAAGAATAATTTGTGTGATATACAGGGTGTTTCTTGAGTACGTGCAGAAAATTCAATAGCATGTTGCTGACGTCAAAATAAGATGGAAAGTTCCTGTAAGCATGTCCGCAAGTTATTCGTTTTTGAGATACAGAGTGTCAAAATTGAATTCTTATTTTTGTTTTTTGTGAATAAATTCTAAAATATCTCTGATATTTGAGTGAAGTTTGGTTTTTGAAAGAATTTTTCAATGAAAAAATTAAATTTGATGTAAGTTTGTCTCTTTCGTGATGGTGGCGCCACCTACACGGCTGTTCAGTCATTTGACACTCTGTATCTCAGAAACGGATAACTTGTAGACATATGTTTATAGGATATTTTCTTCTTATTTTCTCGTCAGCAACATGCTCCTGAATTTTCTACACGTACATACGAAACACCATGTACAGTGTTGAAAATGTAAAATGGGAAATCTGACGAAATAGGTTTATTTTATACACATTCAATGAATATTCAATGTTCTATGTTCTATGTTCTATGTTCTATGTTCTATGTTCTATGTTCTATGTTCTATGTTCTATGTTCTATGTTCTATGTTCTATGTTCTATGTTCTATTGTTATACTTATGGAAGGAAATGTATACTAAATCAGTCGGCCAAAATAAAAACCCTGTATAAACATTCCTAGATTTTTTGTCAGCTCTTTTTCGAGTAAATAATATGTTCCAACTCCGACACTAATAACAATCATTATAGGGTCTTAAAATCACTTTCCAAGCCTATATATACCAAAGGACTTGTGTGGAAAAATGGTGGAATTTTCTATAATTTTTTTTCAGCTCTTTGTTGAATAAATCGAGTATAATTAATATAATGACGATTGTTGACATGATTTTTTGGGTTTTATGACCTTCCACAATCTGAAAATGAAAAAATTTTAATCCAAAAAAATCTGTACAAGTGTAGAAAATTTGCCCGATAAGTTACTGCGTTCACAAGACTGCTGCCTTGAAAGAAATTAATTTTTGTCAGTAACGTACCCTACACTGAATTTGCCTATCTGAAAATATGAGATCGAATTAATAAAGAATACTTCTGTTTTTTTGAAAATTGTTGACGTTTCGGAGGCTGTATCTGCCTCCGTTATCAAAACTTCTTGAAAAGACGCTGAAGAAACTGAATTTGAATTGCGGTTTTGGAAATAAGATCTTTCTTTGACAGAGTCAAATAAAATTTGTCAAACATTCTTTTGATTGACATTTGGTATCTTGATACATAGGTTGTTCGGTATCAATCAATCACCATTCTATTAGTAATATTTCATCTATGAGGAGAGGTAACCAGGTGCGGTCCATTTCGATGGAATTGGTTGAAAAGCAGTTGTTCGATAAAAGAATGCACGCAGTTTCCTTTAACTTTCTTTTTTCTTGATTTGCTTCTTTCAATAAAATTTTGGTATTATTCCATTCCATCATATGATCGCCATCAGATGTTAGAATATGTTCGGATATTTTCGAACCCGTTATTTTTCGATTTCTGATGTAACTTTTATGTTCTTCCTGGCGCACAATCAATGGTCTTGATGTTTCACCTATATAACTCTTACCACACTTGTACAGATTACTTTGGATTAAAATTTTTTCATTTTCAGATTGTGGAAGGTCATAAACCCAAAAAATCACGTCAAGAATCGGATTTCCTCCACAAAATCAAACTTTCAATCAATATAATGACGATGTTCGAAACTCAACCCTTTTATTATTTAATATAAGAATCACTTTTTCTAAGCAATTGCCAAACGGCAATATACACTTCCGATGGGCTTTTGTGAAAAAATTGGTCGAAATCTCGGTGTTTCTTTCACAAGATTACGCCCTTATTTCAACCCTTCAGACACCTACAATACTCAAGCCCTTGGTATTCGGAAGCCAGGATCTATCAATTGATAATTCAGTAAAAACGGCGTTCGTGAAACTATGGGCAACAGTCTCCTTTTATTTCTGTTCTGAAAAATCGAATTTTTGATATGTTGTCCCTAGGGGCCACTCGTAAAATTCCCTCCATCTTGCTCAACATCTATGTACTTTTCATTTCTATTCGAGGCTTGTATGCGAAAATGGGGCACCTAAATCTGTCACTATCTGACGGTCTACTACCACAACCCTGTATGCTACCGTTTCTTTGTTTCCTGCGAGTTTAAATACGCTGAGCAGAGTTTTTGCGAAAACATTTCCAACACGTATTTCTGTTTTCTGTTGTAGTGTATTTAGTAGGCTATTAGAGTATATTTCATCAGGACTGCCAGTGTATGAACATATTTTTATCGTACCATTTCTTGAGGTACTTTTTATGCTTAAGTGTCCAGGTATTCTTAAATATTTAATATTTTCATGTCAGTCTCGGTATCGTAATACAGTTAGTTATGAGAACATCGTTTTTTTTTAATTCAATTTGATATCCTTTGCGAAGGACATCACAACCAACACTGCTTCGATTCTAGTCCGTACCGTAACAATATATTTGGAAAGTTTTATGCTTGAAAACGACAGCTCACTGTTTGCAGTATACTATTTTTATTTCGTTAGTATGGTCTTGCCGGGTTCCGCTTCTGGATCGTATTATAGTAAAACTTGGATATTCCTAAACCCGCAGTGAATACGTTCTTGCGCTCGCAATAAATATGCCCAAATGATATTTTTATTTGCCATTATTGCCGCTGGTTGTGTGCAGTTTCGATTCAAATTTGGCGTAACATCGTTTCACAATTATAAATGGGTCATCAATTCAGAAAGAAAGGAAGAGATAATTTACCGAACGGATATGTATCGCAGTAAATGATCGAATAATCACAAATTCGCAATACTTTTTCAAAACTGATCACTGATCAACGATTGATAATATTTTGGAAGAACAACGTGCATGAAAATATCCATAGAACAGAGATAGATCGCCAACCTCTCAGCATTATTTTAGAAAGGTGAGCGAGCTTGTGAGAGAAGTATCACCGACGAGACGAATGGAATGGAGAAAACCCCTCAAAAGCAGAGCTTGTGCGAGCAAGGAAGGCCCGGGAACTACAGTTCACGTAAAAGTGGATTCCGAACCAGTTAAGCTCCGTGACGGCGGTGGGGATCAAACCCGAGTCACCTGGTTGAGAGCAAACGCTCTTAATACCTCGATCACTTTGCTTCGGTTTGAGAATGAAGAATCGCTTTTTCCTAACCTTTGGGACCTTTCATGTTCGAGATATCTTCAAGGAAGAGTTCGTCCACATAAACACTCTTACACTATGGATACTCAAGCTTATAGACAGATTTTTTAATTTTTTGTATTCTGGTATTGAAAAGGAATTTAGGTAACCTAGAATGTGGTCTGAGTGCTATATTCCTACATTGTTTTTTCTAAAGACTTCTACAATAGTCTCTGTTCTTTTTTCATAATACGATAACGTTACAAACTTTTTAGTTTCTGATTGTTTGACTTGGGGGAATATTAATAATATGTGGGTGAATTCAAGGCATTCTTTTCTTATCGACTTCTGAACTGTGGTTGCGTTGAAACCATTGTTTTGTCCTGTCTGATTGGGTTAAGTTCTCTATCTCTATGTAATACATGACCCAAAGGTGGGGTGTGACGTTTATTTCTTTGTTCTATCCCAGAATAACACCAAAGCAAACAACCACTTCACCCACCCTAGGAAGTATTTTTTTGTATTATTGGAGTATCAGTAAAGAGGTTATCATCATTGGCAGTATAATGATAGGATGTTGAATTTTGTCTGTCAAAAGACCAGAGCATACTTTTGAATCTGCTCTGAATTGCTCGGATTTAAGCTCTGGGGATAGCCTAACCAGAAGCAGAATATAATTAATCCTAGACTCCACAACGCTACTGGATTTTTTATTTCACCATCATCTAGAAGGGGTTGTTTTTTTCAGGTTCGGCCACGGCTTCACAAATGCTTGGACTCTGTATGAGGGGGTTGAAGGGGTACAATAAATGATAGTCAGCAAATTTCCACGAACCAGCTTTATTTATCAAAGCAAAAATAGTGGAAAATGTTTAAACAATCCAATACTGCCATGTCCTTCTGAATTATTTCTGAGACGGTTTTTTGTCTATCACTCTAGTGGTATAAACTCTTGAAGATGTGTGAAGCAAAATAATCAATTTTGGATTGTCGAAACCAATTTCATTCCTAGCCTATTTTCTGTATTTTCCTACCATGGAGTACCGTTTATTCTTTGATTCAGGAAGGAATAAAATCTCAGAAAAAGATTGGAAGAGGTAATGGTGCCCCATTATCACAAGGGATAGCGATACTGATTAGTTGAATCAAGAAAGAAGTTTATCTCTTTTCTTCAGTTGCCAAGCCTAGTTTTCTCCCTATATCATGTATGAAAGACCGAGATTGAGGACACCTAAAGTTTCAACAGCTAGTAGATGAAATGATATAATCCTTTTTGAGATTCTTTTATTTTCTCATTTTCAACGTCTCACTCGTGATTGCTGCGGATCCAGTTTGACGTGACTGGAAAATAAGGTGCTAATGTGTCCGCACGAGTGAAGTCCCAAAGGTTTTTCACACTTCCAGGGTACTAGGGACATCCCACCGGGTCTCCTACCATCATCACGTGTGAAACCGGTAAACGCAATCGAGAGTATCGAGCATTGAATTCCTTGACGTATCACGCGCACAACAGAGTAGTTCGCATAGCTCAATTTTTTAATTCCCGTTACTGGTTTAGCCATTCTGATTCACCAGATCAATAAGACTCATATAATGTAATAGGGACTTTTCCATCTTACTTTGTAGTGCTGTCAAAGTCACGCAATCATACATTTTTCGGTTGAATGGAAGTGGTAATTATTATGATTATGAACCTTCAAAAACTATTTTGTTCCTGAATATATACCGCCCTTGAAGAGGATATTAAAAATTCCCACAACCACAAAATACATATAAAAATCGTGCGGGGTAACGAAAAAGTGAAACTATAATTTGTTAGGTTTGCACGAGAACGGGGATTTGAATGGCAAACTTCCGATTATATTTCCAGATCTTCATCGATCGGATAATTAGGTACTTCGCCATTTGTTGAAAGATTTATGGTGAAGCAATTCATACTTCGTCTAATATTATATCAAATTCATCTAAGCATTCTAAGCATTACTGCAAAATCCATAGCGTTTATAGAACCAGATGTTTAGATAAAATAATCGAAAAAAACTTTTCAAAGAGAAACTTCAGCTCGAATACGAAAGCGGCAAGCTTTTAAATCTGTAGGATAACCTACATTACCCATCTGAAAAATATTGTTTCTCACTTTTCAGCACATCTGAGTGGAAGGATGCATTGAAAAAGTTTTTTCGATTAGTTTATTTCGTGCTTTTCAGTCAGTAAGCAATATCCTATGGATTACTGATAAAGCATGGTTATTTCAAGGGATGTTTCCTGCGAGTTTTGAATCCAGATCAATTTTGAATCAAATCAGACAATAATCACAAAACCAATCCGCCATTTTCATAATCTCTAACAAGGCAAGTTGGATAAAAGCCTTGTTATTGTAAAAAAAAGGATACAACAAAAAAATTCAAAAGTTTGCCACAGTTTCCAGTTCGAACACGAGAGGGGCAAGCTTTTTAATGTGTGATTCAGAGAACAACCTACATTACAGTGCTTGTTTTGAAAGGTGTTTTTTGTAATTTCATTGTGTGCTATGGATTTCTGTTGAAGCAGTTCTATTACAAGTCTTGTTTCCTGAGCTATCTAGCTCTTCAAAGAGAAGGCCCTCTGAATATCTACTTCATCGCCATCCTGGAGCCGCCATATTGAATTCATGAATTTCGACAAAAAAAATCATGATTTTTGACCCCGAAATACCTACATGCCAATTTTGAATCGAATCGGACTATAATAACAGAATAGCCACCATCGTGAATTCATTCATATTAAGAAAAATTCATAATATGCGACCTCATATTCCCCCACATACCAATTTGGAATGGAATCATATCAAAATTACAAATCTTTCCGCCATCTTGCAGCCGCCATTTTGTTTTTTCCTTGACAGAAATTTCGTTATGCAATGTTACCGATATTATGATCATATACATAACCTTACCTGGAACACAGACTACTTAATCTGTGAATGGAAGCAAGTATTCAGGAGCGCAAGGAAGCATTTGAGTTACAGCTTTTTAAAATACTTTCGGCAAGGAGGTGAAACTCGATAAAGCAATCTACTGGGTGAATGGAAGAGTTACTTAGTGCCCTAGTAACGGAGCCTCAAAAATATGCTTTGTTACAGTATGAAGGTAGAAAAACCATACTTTCAAAGTACTTTCCGCCAAGAAAATCAATAAAGTTTAACCAGTTCCACGCAATTGGGAGAGAAATAGTCTCCTTTACTGGCGACAATTTCAGTGAAAAAGTAGACAGGGTCCCCGATGAAGAGGAAACACCAGTTCTATTGAAGATGCTACGTTGGACAGAGGGCGCTATATATACCTTATCTACACATTGGATTCATACATTCCCCAACGTCGTGCGGTCGTCGGATGCACAAATTCCAGCTTTTGGTAAACTATCCGACGACGATGCAACGTCGTTTGCCAACTCGTCAATCAATAACAGATACTCGTCGAGCTGTCGTTGGATACACAACTTCCACTTATTGGTGAAATATCCGACGACGGTGCGATGTCTTTTGCCGACCATCAATGAATGACTGATATTTGTTCTAAACGTGTCGTTAGATTTAGTACAAATGCAGTCGGTAGTCGGAAAAATGCTGCTTGGGCAGTACCACGTGGGGGCCAACCTGAAGCGCAGATTTTGTCTCGACCCGCAAATTAAACCATCGGCACTGGAACTCCCCTGCATCTTCAACTGGGCTCTGGTCAAGAGCCTACCTCTTTTTCCCTCCCACTCATCAGTCGCGCCTGATCAGTTCGGTTTTGGTACTTCTTGGTCACGTCGTTCGGCTCTGCTGACTGGTCAGTCTGACATGTTCTTCCTTTTTTGGTTGGATCACAACTCTCTTGGCATCAAGTTCGTTAGAAGGCTGGTAGTACACCTTGGCTGCAACGGTTTCCAAAAATGCAATGTCTCGTGGAAGCCTAACTAAAACACTGTGTATGGTTATTCCTACAATAACATTTCAAATACAAATAGTTCATCCTCTTGAATTATTGTTCAGTTCTGTCCTGTACCATAATAATTTGACAAACCCTTGGAATCTATTGTTATAAACAAATTATTTCGTTGAAAATAAACAATTTTAACAATATAGGAATGTAGGCTTTCACGGCTGGCGTCAATGTTTTGGCTGGTTTCCGGGTTTTGCCGTGGTCTTCTTTGGTTTAAATCTACAAACGTTTCAACTGCAGCTACGGCAGTCATCTTTAGTGGCATGGTCGAAGTACTCTTCTTGACGTATCAACGTATCAACTTTCAACAATTTTAACAAAAATTTCGGGCTTAAAGCCACTTGCTCTGTGCGAATCACGATGCTGCGTGGATTGGCCGCTCCATTGACGACGCGGTATAGTACCACTGATTTCTCAGCCTATTCTAGGCGATAGCCCTGACTGAACTGATTTATATAAAATCCAAAAGCTTCAATACCTCAACGCGAGCTGACGTAAGGACATATCATGAGGCTTAGTATGTCCTCAGGCATTATTCACGGGTTCATTAAAACGCGCCATCCTAAACAGTAATATATTTTCGCTGGCAAGTCTTCAATACAAAACAGCTACTGCCTGATACGTCAGCTGAATTATATCTGTAAGTTTATTACCAGAGTTTTCTGCAATAACTACTTTGTATAGCTCTATATGAATATTATAGCCAAGTTGATGTTCCGATTCAAGACAGGTAAACACCTGAATATATTGCCATCAATGGGTTCGAAAGGTATCCCTGAGTGTTGTCGACTTCAGTCTGAAGTGGAATCATATTCCATGATGTAAGGTCATGACACTGATTGATGGAAGATCAATAACTAACTGATAATAACAGGTGGATAGTACACAATCTAATAGATATAATATAATGGTCATGGATGCAATAGTTACTTTCTTGTGGACATAAATATTTTTGTGTTCATTATTTTGTGGTCAAAATAGCATCGCATTTGTAATTCACCGGGTGCTGCTTCTAAGTACACATCAATTCATTATGATTGTTTTGCCAACAACTGCGCACGTATTGGGTAAGTTTTAACTTCGTGAACAAACAAATGGTAAAACTTTTTGAATGTAGTATAACTGTCAGTGAGGGCAGTACGTCTCGATTATTTACGTTCAACTCAAGTAAAACTCTTCGACCTTCCGGGTAGAACAGTTGAGTAGTTTTTTTTTCGAGCAAAGTTAAATCAATTTGTTTCATTCCAGTACAACAATTATCTCTACATCAAGTTTGTTGTCAATTCTCATTCGATTTTCTATGTTTCATCAATATTTTCATAGTCAACTGTTCATTACATATCTTCGAGATATGCATCTGTATTATGTTATAGTGACAAAATCAGTTAAATTGATATTTAGTTCAGGAGAAATAGGCGCATGAGTACCAAAAACTATTCAACCTCAAATTTTTTACCTGATTCTCTTCAAATTATCTTACTGATGATATGTAAGCATGTTGCCATAGGGCAACTTGGTGCCATATTATTTAAACCGAAACTGTTTAAACAATTGCCAAAAATTGTTAGTTTCAAACGGGCCAATTTTGTTGGACTTATTCTTTGATGAAATATGCAAATAAAAAGGATAAATATGTATATCTATATATATATTTTAGAAGGTTTGAAAAATCCCAAATTCGGATACTTTCGACCCATTAAAAATATACAGTGTCACTCATGAATTTCGCAATATATGGAAGTTTTTTTTATTAACAAATATAATGAAAATTTGACTCCGCAGTTAGTTTGTGCTTGAAAAATTAGTGAAAAACATCCTCTTTTGTTTTGTCACGCGCGCACTTTCCAATTTCATACCTTTGCTCCAAATTTGGACTTTCTATGCACACTTCGGTTTTTTCCAATTTTTTTCATTTAACGAATCTTTTGCTATATCGAATCGAACGGAATATGACTCAAATGTCATAATTTTGATGAATAAGAGACTTCAATGTCATATATCGAATTTAAGCTGTAGGAAAACTTAGAAAAACCGACCAGTACGTCCTCAGTTGGTGCGCACTCAAAGCAATCACCAGACTTTTAGGCAACACACAACTTGCTTCTCAACAAGGCATGCGGTCGCCTATCGATTTTGATGCCCTAGCATAAGTTTCAATTGGCAATGTCCTAGAACGCTGATGCACTGGCCACCCACATACAAATATTTTTCAATTATTTCCATTTCTTGTATTATGCTCATGGTCTGTAAGGGTCTGTAAGGGTCTGTATGTAAAGAAACTTTCAAGTGGCAATCAGTTCATTTTTGTAAGTAGTTCCCTTTCAGGAGTTAGACGCAAGCGATGTAAAATGATGAAAAAAATTATACAAGTCTGTTGCTGAAAAATAGATGAAGGTCCCGTCCACAAATAAGTTTATTTCACTTTTTTCTTTTACGGTGATATCATGTATGTATACTCAGGAGAGTAGTTGACTGAAACTTCCTTCTACTGCAAAATGAATCTACAACTTCGCGAATATTAGACAAATTTCCACCTCTTTTTTTTCCTTAGTGGAGTTAACACAATGAGAAGTGTAGCAGGTTTTTTCCTTGAAGAAGTGGATCTGGCATCATATTTTCTTTACTTGGTTTAAAATATAGTTTCTATGAATAGGTCCACATGCGTTGTTTGAAGCAAATACAGAATGAGTTGTTCAGACGACAATACTATAATGTGGAGTACCTACCAAAAACAAGAAAGTCGCCCTGGTATCGACGAGTTTTGTTTCAGAAATTTTGTCCAGAGTTCTGACGAACAAGTTTTTACTACTTTTTTCATTCGTCTATACGTCTATTACTGAATATTACTTCTGGTATGAATCAGGAAATGACAAATAGACATTCCCAAGAATAGACTATCTTTCATTGTTAAAATAATTTAATTGCAATAAACGGTACGTATATCAAAAACTCCAAATGCTTATTTCTATAAAAGTAAGAAATATTGAAAGAATGTGATTTATTGAATGGAATTATTTTTTCAATTCTGAAGATAACTACTGAATATAATTTTTGTACGAATATATTACACTATATAACACTAGCGATCCCAGCAGACGTTGTACTGCTCGCCGACTAACACATTGTCGATTTTATGGCGAATTCGTTTAATCCATTTTATGGCGAAGGCAATGGTGAAGGCGCTGACAGCAGTTTCTAGCTCATGAATGAAAAATCACCCAAAAAAGACATTTTGTAGTGGACAGAATTGTAGCTTCATACCATTCCCAAATCCACTTGAATTCACAAAATAAATTCGTCATAATCTGTCCAGCCGTTTAGGAGGAATTCACTTTCGTATGGATGCACAGAAGATTTTTATATATGAAGATTATCCAAGTTCAATTAAATTTCGTCGTTAATGAAAACAGCAAACCATCATACATTACTTGAAGGCTCTCATGCTAGTCAAGTGGTTTCAAATACAGTCATGACAACGCCTGTTCAGAATGTATGCAGAAATCGACTTCAATGATCCTCACAAATGAAATATAACCTGCCAACGTCGCACATTTGTGTCGATGAAATGAAACTAGAGCCAATCTGAAGCATTATGTAATGCGACAATGCGTTCCCACACAAACGTACATGGGTCATAGGGTAAAAACATTGTTGTGAATGTATCCTACGTTAGGAACAATTCTTATTCCATACTCGAAGAATGATTTTATCATTCGAACGATGTACTTTCTTTCCATACTATCCTTCACAAATTCAAATCAAATCAACTTTTAGTAAATTCTTTCATTTAAATGCACTAGCCACCGGAACAATATTTTCTTTTGTAGTAATCCGAAACAATTAGAAAATGTTTCAATTCAATGATATTTCAAACGCCAATCCTTTGCCCTATAAAGGGTTAATAAATTTTATAATATTGATTCCAGAAAAAAAATTTTGAAGAGCGAATTCTCGGTAAATTAATTAATAATAACATTGCTCTCTTTGGATAAAGTCAACAGCATTTATATCATCAGTAGTACAATTTGGAGAGAATCGCGTAAAAAAATTGAGGTGGAATAGTTTTCGGTATATATGCGCCGATGCCTTTTGGACTAACTGACGTTTTTGGAATGGATTTTGATCCTACAGCTATTTGGTGGAAACTTTGTTTATAGTACACAGAAGTGAAATAGAATTTACCGCCTGATAAATTCAGATGTTCCTCTATAACGGGCATTGGATAAATTTGTTTGATTGTTGCTTCATTGTGAGCCCTGTTATCGTAACAGAACCTTTAATGAACTCTCCTTCTTCTCGACTAATATAATGGAGCTAGCAAAATCGGAATGTGACTCCCTCAACAATACCAGAATATATTAATTCTTTTACTTAATTTCTCACCAACCCCCTCTCCCTTATTGGAAGTCTGTATGGTCGATAACAAACAGGTTAGGACTCATCTTCTACCTTAATTTCCACTGAACAACATTTAACAGTTCCCAATTCTGCAGAACTTTGAGCAAAACAACTTCTCCACCTATTCAAAATATCACGTCATGTTTCTACATTTAAATTGGTATTTATATAAAGATCATCCAAACTTAAATGCGGTTTCAAAAAATAATCTTCAATCAGGCCCACCTTATAACTTTCCATTGTCCTAGACTCGATTCACCGCCAACCTCGGCCGATTTATTTACTATCCCGCCAGGTGACTTTTTGATCACCCATATTGGAAACTGAATCGCACCTTTGGAACCGCGGAGAATGATGCCAGGGATGCAGATTAAATAACGTCCGTTATGGAATCGCCTATTCTCCGTATTTATAGACGTCTTCAGACTCGTTGACCTCCATTATTTCCACTGATACCAGTGATACCATTGCTATTGCCTTGGGCAGTGTTACGGGTTGATTTCACAACTCATCTCGCAACACTGTAATCATACTCTAACTGTAAATCACTTGCGTTGGTTGGAAACTTAATAACTATTGTTTGGAGAACCATCCTGTATAGGATACCGTCTAGATGAATGTACATATGTAGGTTAGGTTCTGTCGATATATATTGCGATATTTCGGTTCCATAGGTACCTCTTTGTTTATGGTATCAATCACACCGTTCACGCCCATTTGAAAAGCCCGAAGGATTCCCCTCAAGTTAGTTGTCTGAAAATGAATTAACACGCTATGCGTATCTCCGAACTTCCAGCCAATCGCTAGCTGTCTTTGTAATGGAGGAGTACTGCGGTTGAGTTAGGATCTCTCCAATTTAAGAATGCAAATAATCACCATAAAATAACGTACCATCTCGTGCGTTAGGGTCATTGCTTAGAGGCCAGTTATATCTACTTTCAGTAGGGGCGAATGTTCTAACCAGCCTTACGGGTTACGGCAGAATTCAGAATGAACAATGTACAATGTCAACTTAAGGATGTGCTCGTAATTCATAGCATAGCTTGTGCAAGATAGGAAGATTCGGGACATACAGCTCACATTCAGGTGGATTCCGAACAACTTTAGCTACGTGACACCGGTGGGGATCGAACGCAGGCCCTGGGCGAGAAAAATTTTTCTCTTGAATCGTTACAGAATTTACCAATTCTGAAATCAAATTTGACTGTTGTAGCAATAATAACGTTAGCCTTGACTTGTCATTGAAAATAGTTGATAGAGGTTTTAAGTGACCTATTCATCATGATTAATTTATCGAGTGATTCAGAAATGAAATATGAAAATAGACCACTTGAAATGTAACGAAGATCCATAATTTATAGTTGAGTTGCCATTTTATCGAATCAGGACGCTGGCGCCGTGTAGTTCTCGTGGGAGAGAGAGAGAGAAACCCTGCATATACCACTTGTCACAAAAAAATACGACATGATGACATGATTAGAGCAATGGATCGTATGGTCGCGAGTTGAAACCGACGTGGGAACAAATGAAGATTTTTTTCTTCTCTTTTTAAATTAAATTTTTGATGAAAACTGTGTGTTTTTATATTATTATTTTATACATCTTTTTTTGTAGTAAATAAATAGTTCACGTTCACCCAGGGTTAGTTATTTCTTATGATATTTTTGTTTTTCATTTCAATTAGTACAGTCTGTGAAAAATTGTTACACAATGAAAATGGAGTTTCAATCTAATCTTTATAAGGTCAGACACGGGAAGTGATAGCTTATATTATTCGCTTTATGAGAAAGGAGGCGAAAAACAATAAACCATCAAAAGATTTGAAAAAGGCGCTCGACCGCATAATATACGTGTATTTGTGGATACGATTGTATCCTTTTTTCTTACAGATCCGAGCGTACAGCCTATCCATTTCCTTGCGAATGCCTTCTCATGTTATTCTTTGCGCATTGAGTAGGAACTTCACAGGTAGATTGGTTTTACTGTACTACTGTGATCTCAATATGATAACCTTTTGATTTTTAAAATAATATCATATAATATTGAAATGTCAATCATTCAACCCTTAAATGAGATCTTTTTAACAGTAATACAAGTTTTTTTTTTGGAAAAAATACCTTGATTATGGTGAAAAGCGAACTATACAATTTTGTATAGCATCTAATCGATATTTCTCTAGATGTATCTTCTCAAAATGACAAAATCTGAATTTTATGATTTCTGTCAAACTAGTCTAGTAAAGAGACCAACCTCTTCTCTCTACAGTGCCCTTTAAAAAAGTGGAAAAACTTTTAATGACAACTTGTTTTAGAATTCGACCTGACTGTTAGGTTTTGTTTTCAAAAACATGTGAAATGCCCTATCAGGACACTTGACTAACTGGCTAACTGTGTTTTTTTTCAAAATAATCGCTTTAAATTTGGAGTATAAAATGTCCTGAAATTCAGTAAGGTGAGTGACGTAGTTCAAGGATTTTCTCATTGATCATTTTGGTGTAATTTTTTCACAGAAAAAAAAATTGATTACAATGAATTTCTATCTTGAATGCTTAGGAGCAAACAATATCCTTTATGAAACAGGAATCAGTTTTGGAAGCTTAGTTTAATTTTTTTGCGAAAATTCATTGGTACAAATGATTCGATTTGTTTGTGAGGATTCGGGAACTCAACTGATTTTTGTTGATTTAAAGAAAAAAAATACGATTTGACAAATAAAAAAAAAGGTTAGTTCCCGATCTTATGGGAATTATAAATCCAGAGAAGGAAAAAAATTCTGTATAAAATTATTAATTATTGCGCAAAACCGATTCTACGATTGATTATTGGCTGCGTTTGTTACGGACAGGTGCTTCGTTCCACTGTCAATCTTAAAAAATAAATGACCACAAACCCAAAATGTGCGCAATGATGAAATTTAACATTCGTGATGACACTCTGACGGTGCATCTTACCTACATCAAATTTGCATCAAATACAAAAGAGGTGTTAACCGTTTCCACATTTTTTTGAAAAAATTTATTTCTATGGATATTTAGAAGATAAGTTATAATGATGGAATCTAATGAATGGTATTGATTAGTTTTGTTGGAATTTTCTTAATATATCAGAAATTTCGTAGATAAAAAAAACAGTCCCTATAGAAAATAACTAGCTAGTTTGTAGCTGACATATTAGTCGATGTGTTCCTGCAAACCTTAACATGTCTATTTTATTCCCCGTGCGATGAAGGCAAAAATGCATCGTTATCAGCCACTATGCGGGTGAAGTGACATAAACAAATCCTTTCACGATAAAAAAACCTGTTCGTGTCAAGTTCCAGTTCCAACAACAATTATACCAATTTAGATATCGTATGTTTTTTGTTGAATTCTTTTTCTGTTGGGGAGTTTCACGTTAGAATGAGATATGAATCATAATGGGTATACGCTAATCTGAAAATGTTTCAGAGATTAATTGTTCTTTCTCGCTTCCTCTCAAGCGCAGTCACATGTGAAATAGAAGCTTTTTAATCCGTGGACTGGGAGAGTACCGGTGAAAAATTTTTGATTAATTTACACATAAACCTTACCTAAATGAAAGCAGCCTAGCCCTCCTGTGTGGAGATACCATATAATAACAAAGTTTAGCTGAAAAATTAATTACATCTTTTCTCTTGAGTAACCAAAACTGTCGTTATCATAATACTATTCCACCGTTGTGAATGCTATCTGGAGATTATAATAAATCAACTTGTTTGCTTTTGATGATTTACTTATATTGTGAAAATAAATGTTGGATTGAGTAAAGAAAACGATCTCTTATCAGTTTCAAATGCCCTTAAGACAAATGACCAAACTAGATCGACCTCACGAGAAAAATTTATTCATAAAAATTACATACTATACACGGCATACGAGAGGTGTCAATTCTAATTCCGAGACAGACGCAAACCTTCGGCTTGTGCATAGCAGTACTAATAATCTCCAAAATATTTTTAAGTAATCTGAAAGGCAAAATCCCCACTTTAGGTAGATCAGGAATTTATGAAAACAAGAGATCTGCAAATATTCGTTTCCGCGAAAATTTAGCCAACGCTAAATATTTGCGAGAAAATAAATGGAGCGTTGCTAATCATTTATACAAACTCAGGAACGGGTTTGAATTTTTGTTCAACAATAATAATGGACCATTGAATTCACTATTTGAGTTGATGCCGAATCACTTTTGTGTAGTGAAGGAGGATAATACTACTTGTTCTCGTTGAGTGACAACACAGGCGTCCAATATTCCAATTTCGAAAATCTATCCCAGCTGTAAACTGTTCTGTTATTGATGAGAGTTCAATTTGTAGATCTGATGGATTAACAGCTTCTTCAGCTATAGTTGTATCGTCAGCAAATAGAACCAAACCTTTAGAACTTATATGAGATGGCATAACATGAATGAAGAGAAGAAATAATAATGGCCATAGAACTAAGATATGTGGGACTCCTAGGCCCATTTGGTAAAAATCTAAAAGCTTTTCCTTGGTTCTACCAGTATCCTTCAGGAGCTTATAGTATAGCTTATAGTAGCTTTTTGTTCCCTTTTCAGAGATATATGATTTTTCTCTTGCAATTGAACAAAATTATGAAAGAACTGGTGTTATTTCTGGAGCGCATTTTTTTGAGAACAATCAGTGGGATTCCGGCAAATCCACTAGATTTCTTGGTATCAACATGCAGCAACATTCGTCCGATTTTCCGTTGGCGAAAAGTTATCTTAGGCATATAACTGGCAGTGCGACTGATTTTCTGGGGTAGTTTTGTTTGTTTTTTTTTCTGAGCATTCGTTTCTAGTATTTCATCGTCGTTGGATAGGAAAAGAAATGATCTGAAGGTGAAATTTGAGTTTTGATCGTATCTTGGCATTCTAAGCCCTTTTTGAGTATTCGACTGTCTACTTGCACATGTTTCTAGCTTCAAAATATTACAATCTGGTCGCATGTCCCTAATTTTTGTACCATCGATGGTATGTTGTCTGATTGGAGCAGTTATCAGATGAAATTATTTTTGATATGATTAGTATAAATGTTTGCATCCATAGCAATATAATCTCGGAAATTGTCTTGGCGCACTATGTTGGATCTCCACACACTATTTTCCAAAGAGATGCTGGTAAAGACCATTTCTGATAGCTGAATGGAGTTGCTGAGAAAACCCATTTCTGATAGCTGAATTGTAGTGGCATATACGAGAGAGGGCAGTGTAGTATTGCTCGATGTTGTGAAATAAAAACAAACAACTTTTTTTTCAAGATTTTCAGGAACAAAATGCCGAGGAAAACGCGAATTCACACAAGTGGTAAACTTCACTGATTTTCTTGGAGTACATTTTCTCCATCATATCCGCTCATACTTTTTGTGACTGTTCTCCAGCATTCGAAATGATTCAATGACTTTTTAGGTTGGTATTTAGCGGATTTCCTTGAAAACTTTTCAACGCTTCTGTCTCTAAGAAGGAGTTGTCATTTTTCAATTTCAGTTGAACGGTTGTTTTTTATATAGTGAGCAGAGTTCTTTATTGCAAACGTCCCATTGTCCCTGGCATTCAATTCAGTCTACGAGTAATGTTAAGCCCGAACAAATTTCACCGAATAATTCAATCTTCCAGTTAGAGAAAAGCGTACAAAAGGAAAACGAAAGGTGGATGACCTCAGGATACTGACGATAACACTGATTTCAGAACGGGAAATTAAAATGAAGGCCATTCAATAAATTGACGGTACTCTAACGAAATGAAGGTAATCAAATACGAAATCTTCATAAGCATGAACTCTTTCAGTTGATATTTAAATATATTTCTATATATATATATATATATATATATAATATATATATATATATATAATTACATTCCGTGATATTGACAGTGAGGACCTCAAGTCTTTTCCACTCTTCAGATTTTTATCTTCAAAACTTAAATACTTTTTGTCTCGCAAACTTGCGGAAAACACCATTTCACACCGTTTCAAAATGAGTTTTTGCTGCACGCGAATATTTTTTTCTAAAAGCGCTACTCAAGATTCTTTAATGCACTTTTACAATAGTTATTTGTATTACTAGGGAGGAAAGTGCCACTTCTCCTCCCGCATGATGTACTTCACTCCCATGTAATACATATGATTTTTCCTCCTACCCACTTAATGAACTTTTTTTTTTGTAAATTTAAAATACATCTGCTTTTGTCTAAAACGGACCTATACTTGCATGATGGAAAGTATAGACAATACAGTCATGTCCATCTGAGAATCTGCGGTGGTGCAATGGCTACCGTCTTGGGTTTGTAATCCGAAGGTCCCGAGTTCTCGAAACTTCAGGTACCTGGAAAGGGGTGTGGCAGTGAAACTTCCTGTAGAATATAATGAAGAAAATGTCAGAATGTGCTCGAAGCTTCTGTAGAGTTCGAGAAAATTCGAGTTCTCCATGGAATGAACCAGAACAGAAGCTCCGGAAGTTTCTGAAACATACTGAATAGACACTCAAGAAAAATTTTAGGAAGTTTCAAAAAACCTTCCTGGTGGCCAACAGGAAGGTTTTTTGAAACTTTCTAGAATATAGTAAGTGAAACCATCTTGGATGATATATTTTTACCCGGGCAATGCCGTTTGTTGTAGCTAGTTCATTATAATTATTATGACTGAATGTCAACAGCATATTTTCGTACTGATTTAAACCCTTCGATTTAATACAGAACTTGATTTGTTAACATCTTCCATTGTTGCCAACTTATTGGAATCATATAATAAAATTAAAGTGTTTACATAATACTCCCGTTCCGAACACTAAACAGTTCTGTTTGAGTTTCTTGTGGCAATTTTCAATTTAAAGAGAGCTTGCTTTCTGATGTTGGTAATAAATTATACTTGTCTTCGCCAGATGTTAATTTATCAAAAGATTTTAAAGCGTGTTAATTAATGGTTTAATCTTCAGTACATGACTGCCATATTTCAATTAATTGAAGATAATGAATGGCATTAGATGATTGTATACCCAAGTAGCAGCGTCTATAAAATAATCAGTTCAAATTATTTTCATCGAACATTTATGACGTGAAACTAACTAATTTATTCATGGTTTTGGGAATTCCAATCTATGCGAAAAGCTTTTAATCGAAACGAACATAGAGGCTCGTAGAATTGTGTTTCAAACTCTTTCATTTCCAGTTACTGAATGAAATAAATGTTCGATCGTTCGGAATCCATTTAATGACTATATCTTAAGAGCTTTCAAATTTCCGGAGAAAGGATGATTCTTGAGCGCCAAGAAATTGAAGTTCATTTGTTTATTTTCCGGCGAAACTTCTCAATCCTTATCATTGAAAAATTAAAATTTCTTCTTTTTCTTAGTCTAGTATATTAATTTTCTCGATTTAATTCTCTAGTCCGTATGATTATCGATCAATCAGTAAGTCAATCAATAAAAATATGCTTTATTGTTGAAAAAAAATTATTTTTATTGACTGAGCGAGTATACGTAGACTAGTATGGAACCCCCATTTGTTTATTCATTTCAACACTGTTACTTTTGGACCTTTCTGGGTATTTTCAACCCCTATTCCACACGAAGCCTTGAAATGTATTGAACTGTTGACAGAAGAGGAGACTTTACAACAAAATATTACGGTTTTTCTGGGTTTTCTCCGTTACCAATGATCTGATCTGGTCGTACCTACTATCTCTCGTTTTGTTCGTATTTACATTCCCTTCAATTATTTTATTCAAGGATATGAGATTGCTGTATTACTTTTCATTTTATAAGCAAAAACATAAAAAACCCTTTTTTGTATTTATTTGTTCATAACAAATCAACCAATGATGATTGTAAGTCCGAAACATAACAGAATATAACTTCGGATTGTCTCTCATATATGATGGGATAGTCGGTTTCTCCTAGTATTTTTGTCACAGAATCACCCATTTTATACCCTAATGATTATTTTCCCATACATGCTACACACAATGAAGTACTTTCAACATCATAATAATTAATGTTGAAGGTTAAATGGTTTTCCAGAAATAAAAGTAGATAAAATCATGTATAAAAATTGCCCTCAGAATTCGAAACTTGTGCGAGCTAAGGATCAACGAGGTCTTACCTTTTAACGTGCGATTCCTAGCACGACCCGAGAGAATAGATCTCGAAAGGAGGTCTTCTGTAAGTCTCCATCCTAACTATAACTTCGCATCACGTTGCTTGGCTTTGTTATAGATGACCCACGCGCTCTACCGTTCGAGCTGTCCTCTCGGATATTTCATTAGTTAGAAAATTCGGCAAATGATCCCCTCAAATATTTTTCGAGTCCGTTCAAAGAAACATTGTCAAAAAAAATCAAAGAAACCTACAGTGAGCTGCTTCAGCGATAACCAATAACATATATTCGATCTATTCATAACTGTTCAAAACATTGTCCAAGATGTGTTCTTTGTGCTGGTTGAAAAAACCAAGCAACTTTTGGCACAGTTACAGCACTAGACATCTTGGATTTATATTTTCAGTAGAAAGTCTTGGCCCCGCATGGGATTGCACTTAAAGAGGCAAAACCCCAGTCATTCGTAGTTTTCACGAAGACTTCTGAGGGTTGCTCGTAATGGAGTAACCAGTTGACCGAAAGAATATTCGACCCGAAGGAAATGTTCCCGTCGCCCGATGATAGTTTTTCTTGTAAGAGATGATCATGCCATTTTCATATGGAGAGGATAAGTGCTTACTTACTTCAAATGTAATGTTAAGGCAGGGAGCTGTATCTAAAAAAACCACTTTGAGTTTATTATTGAAAATTAGGTGCCTGGCTGGTATTCGACACGATATGAATAATTATCATTGGAATCTCTAAGTGAGGACGTTATTAACAATCCATGATTATATTCGGTCAGTGTTCACCCATACAGAAAATCCAAATACCTAGTTACAGGAATAATCTGAAACTCTGAATGTCCATGGTAACTACCAACTGTTTTGTCACGCGTATGTGTTATGTGTTATTTGTAAATCCGCAAAAATAGTTATGACTTAGCTAACCTAGATTTCTTCGATTTCCAATTCTGGTGATATTCTTCTACCACACAAAAGTTTCCATCTACTGTGGTTTTTGTTGCTTATAGTATCCGCCAGTGGTTTCGAAAACATCTATTAATCTGGAAAATAAGTCTCAGACTAAAACTTCGTAGTTTATTTGCGGCCTATATAAATCGTGAACTTCAAAAATATTGTTATCGCTTTCATTATTGTGCTTTCCTGCAAAAAGAGTGTCGAAATAAATTTCCAACAAGATTTGTGAGTTTTGTCGTAAAAAAAGATTGTCATCAGTTTGGGACATTTTATTACCTATACTATATTACAGAAACCACAAACACGGATAATATACTGTAAAAACATTCTCGATGACACCGACTTAAATCGGCAGTCACGTTGCTCGATAATAATAAAATCTTCATTTTCTGTGGATATGGTATGAAACTTCGTGTCTGAGCATTCAACACAAGATATTTACAAGTTATTCGTTCATCAGGGTTACTTGGACAGTATGAATCTTAGTCATCCTGTTGGAAAATGGAAACTATTTCATGTCAACCATTCGAATAATTTTTCAGATAACGACATAATTCTAACACCGTACTTGCAATTATTATTGAATTCACTGTCCATGAAGATAGATGTGTATGCACCTAGCAACAAATTTGAAAGAATAACGGATACACCTCCTAGCTTCTCGTTTTCTATGAATTGGACAAAAGCATGTACTGAAATAAATCAATGATGATTATTGAATAATTTTCAGTAGTTGGTCTGAAAACTTGAAAAACCTACTTCAAATTATATGCCATTGAATATTATTTGTCCAGATTTATTTTCATTAAGCTTAATCATTCTTCAGCTGGTCTGTCTGGTGCAGGGGAAAAAGTCGAGAGGTGATGATTTATAATTCATGAACAAAACATAGGACACAGATTATTCCATAAAAAGTATAATTTGCTTACCAGCTTGTAAACAAACATGGCTGGTTTGGACAGTTCGGTATTTCTGTCCTGTGTGCACAAAACACATGCATGATGGTTATCCGGAAAATACCGTGACAAATACGAGCCAACTCTGGAATTCGTGACTAGCGGGGAAATTAAATCTAACGAAACTCACCCAACTCGTAAACAAGATGAGGTCATCAGTCACGTACGTCGTGATGACTGGAGCCCTCTGGATATTATTAGAAGTATCGAGAAAAATCTCGATAGATTTTTTTTTATCGATAAATAACGCCGCACCAGCCGCTGGGGGAACAATTCCAATTGAAGAGAAGAGATACAATAGTCCAGTGAAGCGCAGCAGAATTGTGAATATAAATCATTATTAGACGTGAAAATGAATTACATGCAGAAATTGAGTAAATTATTTATATAGAGTTAGGTGTATATTCTTTACAGTGTTCATCAGAAGTGGATTTAAAAATAAATATCCAGTGTTTGTGTAAGTACAGAGGAAGATCGTATAAACTGATACGTGTAGAACAAGCGTTCGCGTGAACTTTTCGATAAACTTCAACTGCATTCAAGGTGAGTGTGACTGGTTGACCTGACGCTGGTGAAGCTTGAGAATGAATCAGAAGAGAGAACTTGAAACAACCAGTAAAAAGGCTTTACTTACAGACGCATTGATTGCTGAAGGAGAGGACTCCGAATCCTTTCTAGTGGAAGTTTCATAATGAATAAACTTGTGAAATGGAAGACAAATTTCTAGAAAATTCTAATACTCTTGGAGGAGAACTTCAATGAAAGTTTCTGAAAAATTCGAATAGTTAGAAGGAAGAATTTCAAGAGAAACTTTTAGAAAAGTCGTATAGTCTGAAGGAAAATTTCAAGAAATTTCGAAGAATCTAGAAGAAAAGCTTCAGATCCAGGAGGGACAAAAAATGGTCATTGGGTATTTCAGCTAAACCCTCAGCAATCCGGAGCACAATCATTGCATCACCAGACCAGAGCGGAACTGCATGGTGACTGTTGTAAAAGTAGTCGAAAATTTTTAAAAATACGTTTACGGAAGAAGATTCCTGGGGAGGACTGACCATGCAGCCCACAAATGGCCTTTACATTTCAAAAACCCCGAAGGACCGATACCACGCTGGATCGACTCCATTAATTGGATTTTGACATAGAACATCGATAAGGGAACAGTTACAAGAACGCCAATGCCAATGCCAGATAGCGGTACCCAGGTACAGGAGACAGAAAGTGCTCCTAGAAGTCCATTACGGAGTCACCGGAGGACATATAGGAGTGACGACGACTTTGCAGGGAGTGAGACAACTTTTCTATTGGGCCAATTATTAATCCGACGTCAGAGACTGGTGTAGAAAGTGTGCCGTATGCGCTGCCAGCAATAGGCCTTGTACTTGATCTTAGGCCCCGATACGTCAGGAAAACTTAGGCGCTCCATTTGAACGGATTGCGGTATATATTACGCTGCCCCGTTCCCCAAATCTGAGCACGGAGTAAAATACATCCTCGTGGCAATATACTAATTCAGCAAATAGGCAGAAGCCTACGATGCCCGACCCACTCGCAGGAAGCCGCTACCTTCGCAGATGTCTTGGTTGAGGAATGGATATGCCTATTCGGTGTCCCATTGGAGCTGTATTTGGACCAAGGTAGAAACTTCGAATCCAAGTTGTTCCAGAAGAGACATTGTAACGAGCCTGGAGCCGGAGCTGAGCGCGTGCTTCTATCGTGTCGTTCGAGTGAAGGTGCATGAAAATAACTTTCATCTAATTTCCACTGCGACTTGGTTGAAATGTTACGGTAGCAGGTTTTGCCTTTCACACCATTATCAAGTAACTACTGGTGAGTTGAAGCTAAAACCAGTCGTAATAAATCGAACAAGTCCCGGTGGAAAATAAATATGGAGAAGTTGATGGATCATACTTGGTAGTAAACAAAATTGAGAGTTGTGATATGTAAATATAAAAAAAATATATTTGTCTAATATTTTATCGTACTCAATCTCATTCAAAATAGTAATAAAACAAATCTGATAGCTTGGACAAACTTCACTTTTCACTTCACTTTTCACTTCACATTTCACATGCTGCACAACCCAACTCTTTGACTACCCTTCCCCTATATACAGTGTGTCTCAATTATGACATATGTAGAATGCGTTTGCTTGTAAGAGCGAAATTGCCGAAACAAACGGGAGACAAAACATCGCTCGAGTTCGTGTGCCTAGCCACATCCACCGCGTGCGGCGATTGGCTGGCGCGGTTATTGCGCAGTAAATTTCGCGATCACCACACTTCAGGGCGATTGATCCACTGAGAGGAATAAATTCATCAACGTGAGCAGCATTTATCGCAGATTCAAGCAGTTTTAGCTGACATGAATCCTGCCTCCAGAAAAGAGAGGGAGAATTCTTGCAGATCAGAAGATAAGTCTACCGAAGTAAGCCAAAATCTAAGCAGACCTTTTGTTGAGTGCTAGTGATTCTCTCTTATCCAAACTTTTATCGTTTGAACTCAAAGTAAATTCGCGAATGCTGTACGCCATCATTGTCTCAGTTTGAAGACTTTTATATTTCATTCCATAACACCGCATCACACGAAGAACTTTGGAAAGATTTTTAAGGAACTAGGAACGAGGGTGGTATCAAAGCAAATCATACACTACAGATACTTTTGGGTAAACCAAAGGACACAGTCGAGAATTCGGAAAAGTCTGGAATCTACGAAATTAAATATAAGAACTGCGATGCAAAATATTTTGGACAAAATAAAAGATCTATTAAATTACGCTATAAAGAACACTTAGCATATCTTAAATACGGAGGAACAGAAAAATCATCAGTCGCCCATCATGTTTTACAACAAAACCATTCCATACACTTTAGTTTAGTTAGACAAGTTGACAATAACACGCATCTAGATGTCTATAAAAGCTTTGAAATGAGTAAACATAATAAACGATGATGGACCAATACCTTATAATAGTTTACTATATAACTTGATAAAATAATTGTTTTTTATGACGTAAATAATCAACATATCCATTCAATTAAACATTTACATAATAAGT
This sequence comes from Chrysolina haemoptera, assembly GCA_958298965.1. NCBI lineage: Eukaryota > Metazoa > Arthropoda > Insecta > Coleoptera > Chrysomelidae > Chrysolina > Chrysolina haemoptera. Next base: position 10,262,618 of record OY282596.1, on the reverse strand, counting down.
AGATAAGGCAATATTGTGAAATTAATTTAAGACAAACGAGACGCAGGTATCTAGCAGATATATAATGTTTAATCTTCGTCTTGAAGATGATCACATTGTGATCGAAACACGTGTCGAAGTGTTAAAAATAGCGATTAGCTGTTGGGTTGAAACTCTAGTATATTCTGCAATCAAATGATGATTTTCACACCACTCAATTACTGATATTTTGACAGGATCCCCGTAACTTCCGTTATTTTTGACGTATTGTTGCTCTGGAAAACAGGGTTTTCTATACCTGATATCAGAAATGAGTGTTCTGTGAATGACTTCGATTGTTTGTTATTTCCACTCGTTTTCATGGACAACTTTCAACAGAAACGACTTACTAAGTATCAAAATTGGAAAATTGGAAATGAACAATATAGTAGAGGTAGAAATAACCAAATATATCTATCATCAGTTTCTCTTCATTTAAAACAAAGGCTGGAGATTGCTACAATACGGAATATTTTCTATTCGTCGTTCGAAACTCATTATAACCGAAACGTTGACTTTATGAAGTCATCCTGACACTATTAATATTTCTTTTGCGCTACATTAAAGCTGAAACCAAGAAAAACTCGTAACATTAGGTGAGCGTAAAAAAGTTCTGGCACTTTATCTAAGTCGCAGCATTAACTTCAATTACCCAAAACACTGCTATAGTCACTTAACTTGTGCTGTTCCTTATTCAGCTAACTCCAAGACAAATACTTAAAATCTCCATCGATTTATTTTTTCGAAACTGTGCGATATTTTCCCCAGGAAATTTTCATCAAGAATAAAGTATCCTGCGTCCTATTGAAGTATTGGGAAGGTCGCGGCTAACTTAGAAATAATGCCCTATACGTAGAATGGGGGGTGGAATATAAGATAACTTGAAAAAGCGAAATGACATCAGTTCTGGTTCATTAATTTTCAACAGTGGTTTGAAAACTTGTAATTTAAGTTGACCCAGTCCATTTCACCAATTCAGTCGTTGAATAATACAAATGCCTCACGAAACGGGAATTCTTCCTTGGCTGTTTTGAAAACATTGAGTACTCTGTTATCTGAATTCATGATAACAGGACTGCGTCAGGCGCACCATCATTTTTATGACTAACACATATAGCCGTTTTAGATTCCACATGTAAATGCCGTTTTGACGTTTCGTTTCAACCTACGTTCTGTTTTTGTTCACTCTCTCCCTCTCTCTCTTTCACTGTTGGTAATCCCGTGCTTTGAAAAACAAAATAAATTAGTTTACTCGAAATCGTGCTTCATTTAACAATGACGATTAATCTTATCGAATTTCATCATCACCATGTGACAATAATAATGAGCTTGATAATTCATTGACATTGTTTTGTTTGGGAAACTCGTCTTTTGAAATGGTTTTTCGCCTTTAACAATCCGAAAATGAAAGTGCAAGTCTCTGTACTCGAACGAAAAGAAACTTTCTCTATAACTCGAGAAGAGACATAAAACCTTTTCAAGGTTTCAAGGTTAGCTCACTATGTGGCACACAAGATCTCCAAATGTCCAGAGGTATTGCTGTGGTATTCTCCAAGAAGTTGGTTCCAGGAACTACAGGAACACAACCCAGAAGTTGAAGTGGTATTACAGTTAAACACGAAAATCTTCTACCTGGTAACCAAGAAGAATTTTGCGTGACAAACCATCCTATGGGGATGTCACAAGATTCTCACCGGAACAAGAGATAGATGGTGGGCCATGATTCTTGTGAACGTGGCAATCTCAATATCGCCCTGTGGTATTGATAGAATAGGATATTACAAGTTATGAGAATTTTGTTGGAGACACGATATTTGGATTCATTGGCGTCAAGATTGTGGTGTGCTGTAATCATCTTCCATGACCAAACAGGAAGAGTGAGGGGTGTAACTTCCATCGATCTTCATGATGTAAATATGGAGAGTCATGCAGGTATCGACACACTTCAAGAATAGGACGAAATGTCTTCAAGAACGAGGCAAACGTACCACTTGTTCTTCGGAAAGGTAGACTGAGTAAACAATGACTGGGTCATCGTACCGATTACTCGTTAGGATGCTTGACATCATCTTCTAGAACGGCAATATACTTCGAGAAATGACGAGACTCATTCACAGTCTAGCGGCTGTGGAAGAGCTTTCGAGGAGACCGCTGCAGCTATATTTCGAGCAGCAACATCCCAACGAAATAGAAAATACAGGGTGACATATACAGAGTTGGTCGAGCTCATTACCTAGCAATCTACAAATATATTACTTTGTTCAGATAAATTGATTATTTTGTCGTTTTCATAATCATACTATAAACTGAAAATACATTGCACTAGTCAATTTTTTATGAAATTATTTTCAAGCCGATCTCCTGAGCGAAAGAACTTCATTACCTTATCGTGTTCATTTATATCACTGAAACAGTTTCGCAACTCAAACTTCGGTATTATAAATGTGTTCTTAGACTTCAAACGTTCTGTTAACGATTGCTGATTCGTCGGACAGTCTTCTTTGGTATTATTTCAGTTCGCTGAGTTGGCTTTTGACACAAAATCTCGGTAGCGAAAATGCTTTCATTGAATATCAAATACTGGCTACTTAGTAGACCAGCATTGAGAAGAATCTCGAATGAGGTTTTGCATGAATAGAAATGATGAACGACTTTATTACATTTTTGAGGATTTTTATCGCGTTTTCGTCTTATTTAAAAAAGCTTCTAGTTTATATTCAGCGCATAAATCAAAGGACCCTGCCTACCAAAAGAGTTTCTATTTAAATTTGAAAAACAAATATCAGTCGTTAGAAAAACAGTAAACGCTAACATTCAGAGTCCTAACTTTCAGCCCCATAAATCTTCGAAACGCAGAAAGTTCATGGCAATGCTTTGGTTATATTTGCAGCTTTGAATAATAGTCAGTGATTTGAACTACAGAGCCTTCACGTTCATTTTGAAACATTTGAGTCCATCATAATAATTATAACTTTTCGGTGGATGGAAAAGGATTGCATAATCCAGTATTTTCAAATGTTATTCGTCTTGTGATAAACATAAAAACAAAATTATGTAGCAGGTTCGCCCTCGATTGAGAATGCAACCTCTAGCTTTTTTGGTATTTTTCAGTGCGATGTAGTCTAGTGAAAGGGTGATCAACACTTTGGGATATTCCAATTTAAAATGAAATATTGGGTTTGCTCTCGGTTTAAAATGCAATTGAATTACTGTTTATTAATTGGAAATTCAAACGTCATATCGCATCTATTCTTCTTTTAATGTTAATAATATATAGCTATTTTCACTTCAAATATATATTTACTACTGGTGTCGTTCCTCTCCTCAGACTGAAATACAGAAATATTTATTGCCCAAATTGATTGATAGAGTTTTGTGTAGGCTTGGGAATCTGTAACTTCACCCAATTGAAAACTACTGGTGTCTGGACTATTAATGAAGAAACAGAGAATAAATAATCAGCAAGAAGTAACGGCTCTAATAGCTACACAAAATGATGAATCTAAAATTTTTCAGTTGTCACAAGTTCGGACGATACGAAAAGTTTTGTCAATCTAAAATGAAATATAAGTTTTGTGAAAATTGCATCAAAAAAGGGCGCAATTGAAAAGACTGTTGGTGTCTGAACGAGAAAAATGCATTGCAGTGAGTGTGGCATTTTACGCACCAATTAGGTCTTTAAATTCCGATCACCCTTATTCTTTTCTCTTTCATTCTGACAGTAATGATTACGAAGTATCCCCAAGTAAAATACTCCAGAAGCAATTTAAATATCCATTCTGATATATATGAGTTGAGGCATACATCCTGTAGAAATTCAAGAACAGAAATTCCTATCCACTATCTCTCGCTCATGTTATCCTTCAAGTATTATTGGATGTTCCTTTTCGTGGGAATCAGAATATGAGAAACAAGATTTGTATAAAAAAGTTTCTGTCCCAACTTCTCGTTATTACCTAAAAAATAACGAGGCGTCATATATCATTGGGTTGAGTACGGGTAATTTTACATGAATCGGAACTAGTATAATGAAAGCATTTTCGCTCAAAAACTCAGCATGAGGGCTCTTGGTCAGGCGAGAACTCTGGCAGAGAGCCATTTTACCCGAGTTTGATATGTTAATAAGAGAGTGTGTGAAATTATTAGAATCCGCATATCATACACACCATTCTGTACAGGGAACGAGCTTCTGAGTAGTAAAGTTTGTCAGAAGTGCCATAGATAAATCTTTGTTTTGAGAATATTACTAACCCAAGTTTCAAATCTCAAACTTCACAGGAGAGCAGGATTTGCTTTCAGGTTTGAGAAGCTGATTAGAGAAAATAGAAATTTGTCATTAATACCACACATATTTGTTAGAGATCTCGTGGATTGGGATAATTTCTAACGAAGAAAAGTATTTTTCGTAATCCCTTTGACAGTATGAGTTCAGGTTTTGTCTGATGATGACTCACAAGTTTATTTCAGGTAATTTATTATTCTCATATTCATTGTTGATGTCTAATTTTAAATAACGAGATATTATTGTTTCAAACAAAACAGTTTGACGCTTAGGGCAATATGAAGCAACAAAAAATACATTGAATGTTATTTTTGAAGTGCATACTGTTGTGGTGTTCAAAGTAAAAAACATTACCGCAGTGCAACGAGAACGGTTCGTTGTATAGATATAATATTCATTCATAAACATTCAACATTACTTTTTTTCACTTGACTCATTTCGTATTATTCATCTGTACTGCTGATGCACTTGAAATGATTACAAGTTTAGGTGGGTACTCAAGACCTCCGTAAGTGGTTGCTATAAAAACAAAATATTGGGATATTCTAAATAAAGTAAAAGCGTCCGAGGTGTTGCAGGAGGAATATCTTGAAAAATTGAGCATTCATATACAAGATGTAATCCAACCTCTTTCACTGGTTAAATCCCCAGATATAATTTCAAATTCAAAATTCGAAATAAAAAGTTCAAAAATATAGTTCACTAACAAATTGTATGAATGAAACACGACAAAATACTTTGGTGCCGCAAAAAGGGGTGAAATTATGTTGGGTTGTTATGTCAGTGAAGCAGTTTTCGTCCGAGAGATAGTTCGCAGAATAATAGGCAAAAAAACTGATTTAAGACTTTGTGATATCTGTTGGCAATAGTGTTGACTTATTCTGGAATCTTATGGAAAATATCCTGGGCCTGGTAGATAAGGTCTCTCTGTATTTATTGTAGCGCTCATTATTGTGAGCTCTAATACTGGTAATTTTTCTGATCAAGGGACTTCCTGAGATGAAGTGCCTATATATATAGAGAGAAAAGGGTAGTCTTGTTTGCTGACTAGTTAGGAAATGAGTTTTTAATATTTGGGATATGCAGCAGGCCAATAAGAGTACTCTAATATACAGATTCCGCGCTTTCAACAATTTTTTATTGTCATCTTCAGGGAAGCTACAATATGGAAAGACATTTTTGAGATATTGATAAAGGAAAAACCAAGAATCAACTTACAGTGTTGTAAGGTTATGTGGCGTATATGTTAAAATTATTCATAATATATGGACAGAACTGGGAATAAAACTTCATTGGTAACACATAGAGTTAATTTGGGTGCGAACACATTACTGATGATACATTTTGAAATGGATTCAAAAACATTTTTTTGTTTGTTAGTACCAAAAGCACATGCTGTACATTGAGGAGGCAAACAACCGCGCAAGAGAATATGTTCAAATAAACTGACACATGTGAAGTGGGGGTGAATCGTTTTTACAGGAAGTGCCAGATGACCCTATGTCTACTGATATGTAGGGTCATCTCCATATATTTCAACTTCTGATTTTGATTGAATCTGCCCAATAAGTAATTATGGCTCTCGTTATTTTTGTTCAGAAAAATTCAACTTCATTATTGGTGGTGTTCAATGTGTACGTTTTCAACAAAAATAAATAAGAACATAACCTATTCTTTCCTAAAATTCTGGTATGAATATAACGCCAAATATCCAAGATGGAAAACTGATTTGATACTAATTAATTCAAAAATGTATTGTTTTACATTTCTTAAATTCCATGAATGACTTCTCAAGAAAATTCTCACTGAGTTCAGATCATTGTCATGCATCAGGAGACGAAATTAACGACTACATAATGAATATTTACTGGAGTTTTCTTCGTCATATTTCTTTGATGCTATACAAAATGCGCGGTAATTGGACATTTATGTAATAAAATCCAGATTTAATTATTTTTCTGCACACCCATCACAGAATTTGCCAATGCTGAAATCAAATTTGATAACATGATGATTACATTTTCTGTCTTGTGACTGAGAAAATATTCTAAATTACTTCTGCTCCTATCCAATCTGAATATATTCTATTCTCTCTCTATAGCAATCAAAAAAATATTCCGATACTGTTGTAATAGTGTACACATCATCGCTTGTAACTTTTCATTTGATAATTTTTTAAATTTTTGATTGTGGAGAAATTATACTACAGATTGGAAACTTGAAAATGCTCGTGGTTACTCACGCTCACCTTCCCACTTCCCACTCACATCGATAGTTCATTTTAACCTTGTTACAAAATATACCAAGGAATATACCATTTAGCTGCTCCACGAACTTTTTGTGAATTTTAGTGATAATTAGTATCCTATATAAGTTATACATTGTGAGATACGCATTGTGAATGAAATGTATGACTGGAAATGAGATGAAAAACTATTCATTATCTTATAAGGCAACAGAAGCAATTATTCGTATGTCACTTTCAAGGGCAATAATTGGAGGTCCTACTGCTAAAATGGTGACTCTTGCTTCACACAAGCTTCACACAAGATTGGGAAACTAAGGAGCAGTGTCATTTCCTCTAGGAAGAATTGTGAACACATTTCGTGAACAAAGGAAAATTCATCCATACTGATTGTGAAAGTGTCTTTTTCATTCTCCATTTGCAGATAATTCACCACAGATACATCGCTTGCTGATACACCCCTTGATCTAGGACAACAGGCAAGCTGGTCTATGATGGACAAGCTTGAACGTTTCGGTCTACCAGCCCTTCCACAGTTATTGCGAAGGCTGGTGTCTATATACAAGAAAAGAGATATTGGTGTTTCAGCTACTTATTGCATCTTAGTACCGAAGTAGCAAAAATATAGATCATTCTGATTATAGACTGTAGGAACTGTTGTGCTATTTTCCATACGATCTCCCAACCAAGATTTATATCAGTCTTGGGATTCCGCATATGAATTTTGACCGTCATTAGCAGCAGAAACAAGATCTATTCAGAAATATCTCTATATGGTTATTGTTATGAAAATACGCTCAACTCTGTCTGTCTTGTCAGTAATATATTCCATTTATTTCAACAATTTCACTCATAAACACTTATGTGTATGCAACTATTATTTCGTCAAGGTTTGCGGAGGGTTGTCTACTCTACCCTTTGTTCGCTGCTCGTGTGGTATTCATCCAAAATAAATGCCACTTAATAGTCATATCAGATGTAGGGAATAAGTCCGACTCCATCTCGTTCTTAAACATATTTCGTCTCGAAATGTCATCATTGGAATGATACTTCTCCCCACAAGATTCTGGCCCATCCTACTTAGTATCATACTTAGTTTGGTGAAGCTATTTCAGACATCCGGATGGGATGATTAATCTCAAAAAGCATCTTAGTTACCGGATAAAAGATGTTCTCTGGACTTTCTCCAACTGTTACACCTGTCCAACCATTGGGTTCTCTTTCCGCAGTTCGCGGAGTTCAACGAACTTTTTGGATACTGAGTTCTTCTCGGTATTCCCATACCAGTCTTGATGCCAATTTCGGATTCATGGGGCCTTCAGTGACGCCTGGCTGTCTGTGCATATTTTGATCTGTGCATTGTGCATTTCCCTCATATTGATTTCTCTCACGCATTGCAAGATGGCGTACATCTCTGCTTGGAATACGGAGGGGTTTGTTCCTAGTGAGACGCTTATTTGGGAGTTTCTCCCCTCACTGTATATTCCAGCACCAGTTCCTTCCATTGTGATTCGATCTGCTGTTCGTGCTTTTTTGCCTTAAAAGTCCCATTCTTGCCTCTCCCATGATTGATGTCAATAGGTGGGAGGTCCAACAGGACTTCCATGGCTGATGTTGGTGTTGTTTTCATAGCTCCCGTTATGCTAATGCATGCAAATCTCTGTACCTTGCTCAACTCGGCCGTGGCTATTTTTTGTGTTATCTTCGTCCACCATACCAAATATGCATATGTGATCATGGGTTTCACTAGAATGTTGTATATCCAATATACCATTTTGGGATTAGGCCCCCATGTTTTTCCGTGTGCCCGCCTGACCATCATCAATGTCATTTCGGCTTTCTTCTTCGCTTTTGCCAGCTGTTGGTTCCAGGTCAGTTTCGAGTCTAAATTCACCCTGAGGTGCTTGACTTCCCCTGACAGCTATATGTGAAGGGTCAGAGGTCCTGAGCTCTCTAACTTTCTTCTACGAGTGAACGCTACAATGGTTGGAGGGACTAATAGTTAGACCCTCCTCATCTATCCATGTACCAACCCGATTTGGGGTCATTTGCATTATTTCCCTAACCGTGGTGTTGAAATTGCCTTGGACCATCTGCGTATCCAAGTGTTTTGTGTCCACCCCTTTCTAGTGTGATTAGCAAATCCTCCACCACGAGGTTCCACAGCGGTGGGGACAGGACACCCCCTTGCGGACAACCCCTGGTGACCTTGGCTGCTAGTGTTTCTCCCACTGAGGAGGAGTATATAATTATATCTCTTAGCATGCAGTCTATCCATCTGCAGGAGGCCTCATCGATGCCTTTCCGTCTCGATGCCCTTGAGATTGGGTGTAAAAATATGTTGTTGAATGCTTCCTCCATATTTAGGAATGCACTCATCAAGACCTCTTTATTTCCTAGAGCAGTTTCCACCTTCGTTATAATGTACATAAGAATAATCCATTTCAAGCCTGATTTGCATATTTTTTGGTATATTTACAAAAACATGTTCACCACTGACAGATATTATTCATTTATTTTTCACAGCAACGACCAAGTGAAGCTACGAATTTGTTTTTTTTTTTGGCTTCGTTACGGAATATCCCAATTTTTATCATCCCATTGCTGGGTTGATTAAAATTTTGTACTCAAAATGTCATGGAATAATACATTCGTCTGACAAATAAAATAAGTCTTTTCATAATTGATAACGTGAATAACTATTACAACAAATTGATGGAATAAAATCCATCCCGTATTAAAGAAAACTTCAGATGGTAGACTGAACAACTTCTAAAATTCTTTGATAGACAAAATCCTCAATATAATTTTGTTATTTATTCTGTGTCTAACTTTGAGTAACGTTGTGACAGTATTAACAACTAATTACGGGTATTTTCGTGTTTTCGTATTTGAACAATTCTCAGTGAAGCCAGAAGTGAATAAATGAGAGATGCGAATGTGGATCTACGTGTAGTATGTATTCCTTTCACCCGCTTTCGCATATTTCCTCATTTCTCTAATGGTTGGGGACAATTTATCTTCTGGTTGTTTTCAACAAAATCGAGCTGATGTTTATTTCTTTAATTTCACAGTGCTGCAGAGGGAGATATCACAAGTCATGCATAATTCTTCAATAAAGATAATACTTTCAGTTCAGTCTGTTTGCGTAAAGTAATATAATAAATAAACACCTGTAGAAAGAAACCCAATTGAATGTGACGTCTAAGTCATTTCGACAGCGATCAAAAAGGATGTACCTTTTTTATTGCGATAAAATTAACTTCAAGAAGTCAAGATAATCAAAATTATTGAGTCCTAATTTAAAAATATTTTATTATTCCATGAATTATTTTCATGTGGAAAACATGGGAAAAACGTGCGACCAACTCCATCTTGGTTAGGAATCAGACAAGTGACATAACAGTTTTTATAATATTCTTCAATAGGAAAATTGCTCTCTCTTTCAAGTCGGTACAATTGGCTAATTTACTCTCAAGCAAATGCCAAATCGTGGGTTCACTTATCATACTTTGAATTGAAGTTTTCTTCTTTTCAATGTCATTTGTCACTTGCCTGATTCCTGAACAAGACGGTATAGTCCAAGGACATTACACACAGGACTGCTGGATTCCTATCTCCCATGTTTGTATCAGAAGTGACCTTGAAATGACGTAATGCGGTGGCCTCCGTATGAAAAACAGGTTGTTGAGTGGGGAAATGGACTAGGTAGGGGGCCACTGAGGTATGTCACGATAGGGACCCAGCAGTCCTGTGTGTAATATCCTTGGGTATAGTCACGTTTTTCAAAATAACAAAATAATTTCAACTGTTTTGTCTTTTTAATGTTATTTCATCAACGACGCAGTAAGTAATGCTGTTATAGGGCATTCACTCCCTTTCATCAGTATTCATGCTTAGTTATTATTTGTAGCTTTCTTGAAGATGACAGTAACCATTGTCGAAATATCGGAAAAGAAGTGTTGAAAGACTTTTCACCCCGTATATATCTGAATCGGTGAATACGCTCTCATCCAAGATTTTAGGCGCACGCCTAAAAAACCAACTGTCGAGCATGTCGAGAGTGAAATTAGATATGTTTGCCGAGCAATGTTCGTTTCCAGTGGATAGATAAAAAAATTGAATTATTTTCGTTTTGACGAATTTTCCTCAGTCACTGATTCATTAAATCGCAGAGTGTGGTATTTTTGTGTTATGCACTGACAATTTTTTCGTTTCAATTTGCTCTGTGCAGTTTTCATTGGGATTTTTGAGAAAACGTCTCTACACTAAGGAAACCTATCTACGAGTCGTTTCCGTTTATTATTTCAGTTTGGTCACTACCTTTCCATACAAGAAAATTCTATAATATAATATACAATAAAGGGAAACAATGAGCTAGTAAGGCTGCAGCCCAAAGTAAGAGGCCTTAGAGTTACACGCTTTCAATTAACTTGATTTGTATGTATCTTTGTATCTGTATATATTATTATTTATCTATCAATGTAAAGGAATCTTTATATTCAATTTGCACCCACTTTCAGTCGTCCGAATGATCTAACATTGGCACACTTATCAAGAGCCGATAAAAATACAAGAATTCCTTAAATTTACGACGATAGTAGTAATAATAATAATGGATAAAAAAATTATTTATTGGAACTGCTCATTCCCCACTATAAATCAGCCGATGTTTCGTCCGAAAAGAGATGGAAAAACGAGCGAAATATCGAGATTTTCTTTTTGAACTCCGTAGGCTTTACCCAGATCATTGTGTAAAAATTGTTGTTCTGATAATAGGGTCCCTTGGCAGTGTGATGCAATCGCAACTCTCTAACATGAAAATCATACCAGCATGTCGTGAACCAGCAGAAATCATAGCCTGGAGAATGCTGAAGGCTGTCATATGTAGTTCATTGCGTCTGCTCAGGGCACATGATTCCCGGACCCAATACCCCATAGAGGTTATTGGGATAATGATGAACCCAGCGCGCCCTCTGTATGTGTCGTTAATTCGAAGAAAGGGCCCGACCGGCAAATTTCAATGTCGATAATAATAATAATAGTGAAAAGCAGGGGGAGCAACGGGTGCAAAATCCGACCGACAGCTCAAGCACAGCCGAGAGGGGGCAGACATATGGGCGACACTAATTATTGAACTGACTAAATTGGCAGTGACGAGGTATCAAAAAGTTATTTTGAAATTCCCGAATATTAATAACGTCATGAAAAAACAATCAAAAAGTAAATGATTTTTGTAGGTCTGTCAAAAAATGTCCACTATTGAAATGATGCCGTGGTGTACTTTATAATACAGCTATCTGTTCTCGCCAAAAGTGCGATGATGGAAAACATAAACAAGATTTTGCGCCGTATTGACAAACTGTGTTTGATCAGGATTGACTTTTAATGATATTAATATCCTCTCCGCGTTTCTGTATTAAAGTTCAAGTTTGGAATATCACCCGTGATTACAAATTATTTCTGATGGCAGTTATGAGAGCTGTGAATTACATCATGGTGAGTCTCTAGACTGTTAATATTTTCAATATCTGATATGCTTAGGTGCATATTCACACAGAAAAAAATTTTTCGAATAAAACGTTCAACTGACTTCTTTTCGATTGTGATGAGAAAATTAATATCGATATTAAAAAAGAAATACATTTCGTCTTTAGAAAACTGAAAACTGTAACTCTAATATTATCACATATAGAATGCCAGGTCTACATTTTACTAGCGCTGGAAAAGCGTATTTTCATGATTTTGCACTTTGGTATTCTGAAAAGTTCCTATATCATTACAACAAAAACTCGGGTCAAAGGTATAACACAACAATTTATCCTCCGTAGAACTTGGTGTTCCTAAGGAAATGTAACGTGTTCACCTACTTGTTGATCAATTGGGAGTAACCGCCTCACCTGTTGAGGGGTTTTCCAGCATTTGAGTAAGTAGTTGTATGTCGACGTGTTACATCGTGTGCAAGAATTAAACTGATGTGAGTTGTATGTGAATAGTGATAGTGAACCAAGGCTAATTTTTTTCAATTCGATATACAGGGTGTAATCTAACCTCTTGCACTACCGTGAAGGACGGGTGTTTAATGCCATTTTATAACAATTTTTTTCCGAATTTTTTAACAAAATTGTATTTTACTCGTTGGTATATACTTAATATGTGAATTTTGACACCAAAAATTTCTAGAGTATTTATATTTTATGTATAGTAGGATTAGGAGAATTTTCCAAAAGAATGAATGTTTTGATTAAAATATAAAAATTTACATATTTTCAATTCCTTTCTTCATTACCTTCATTTTCAATTTTTAGAACGTTCTAATTCTACTTTATGTTATACATAACTTGGATTTGTTATGATCATAATTGGGAAACACACTAGCTTGCCTGCTTGTTCATTCATCCATACTGAATACAAACAGATTCAACAAAGTTTCAAAATTCCTGATTTTGGAACAGGTTGTACAGGGTGATCCACTGAGGGTGGCCAGAGGCAATCATTTCTTTAAAAGAACTATCAAAACATTGTATACTGCTTTCCATACCATAAATACTTCACAAAAAACGATTCCCACAGAAATGCAATCTTTATCTCTTCTTGAGTATTGAATTTTAATATCCTGTTATGCTATGCAAGTATACTTTCTTGGAGTATATACTGAATCATTGCTTTCTCTGTGAAACCAAACCATTCATCAAATTGGGAATTTGAAAATGAAATGAATGTATTGAAAATCATAAAATACGAAATGATCATCTTTTGAACAACTGATAAATGCAACTGATATATTTTTTATGGATTGCATTAAAAAATAGCGATGTATCGCCTTTGACACCAGGGAAACTTTGTCAAACTTCCATCTCATGACTTACCTACCAATTTGTGTTACTGGCTATCTAGCTTCTCATCAGACCGAGTTCTTCTCGTGGTAGACGATGGAGTATTATCCGATACTCTACCAATAAATGCTGGTGTTCCTCAGGGATCCATTCTAGCCACCAAACTGTTTCTTCTTCACATCAACGATTTGTTGGTAGCTACCTCATGTCAACTGCACAGCTTTGTGGATGATAGTACCCTTCATACAGCTTTCTCCTCCAAAGCTTCGATATTAGATAGTGGAATCAGAAATAAACGGGGAAGTATTGTTGACGAAAGAAATACGGATGGGGTTCCAACAACTTGATAGAATGCAATGGGAATAAAACCCAAGCATTAATTTCCTCTAGAAAGGCTGATTTCACAGTGGCCATCAACACTTTGTCAGGAGTACCCATACCAATAAAATCTTCCATTTCAATGCTCGGCATTACCCTCAGTAGTACCCTTTCATGGAAAAACCATGTGAGGTCCATTGTCAAAAGTGCCTCTCAAAAAATTGGTTTTCTGTTTCGTGCCAAGAGTATTTTATTTTATTTTACTTTCACAGCTGATTATGTTCCCGTATATGGAGTGCACCACCCGAACATACATTGAAACTTTCAGATTCTGTCTAACAAATAGTCATTTGTCTCGTCACTCCTCTGGAACACCGCAAAAAACCTGGTGATCTCTCTCTGTCTTATAGATATTTCCATGGACGATGCTTTTCCGACATATTGTCAATCTTTCTACCGATAGCGATCCCATCGAGACTTACCCGTCGAGCTCAGTCCTCACATCCATTTGTCGTTACTTTGGAGACATGCTGTTTTTCATAGATTTCTCCCAACGAATGTCAGAACAAAAATTGCATAGTGAAAATTCATTTAGTTTAAACATTTTCAATTTACGGTTGAATACTTGGATTAATATTCATTAGAATAATTGGTTGCACGACTGTCAGAATACTTCGTCAAGCCTGATCAAACCGCAACCTAAATATAATATCCCAAGTAATTAAATTTTCCTATCGACCCGTGTAAAGGATACGAGAAAGTAAAGCAAAATAATGGACGCAAAGAAATAAAAAATAGGATATCATACATCCAGTATTTATAAAGAAAACGCAAATGCAAAAAATGTCTTGCACAAATCTCTAGTGTTGTCAGTAACCTGCAGGGTTATGTGATTATCATCATATGTCAGCTAATTTATACAACAATGGAGAACTACTGAAATTAACCACCGCGGAAAGGCCTATAACACAAACAATTTTGGATCTTGCTTACTTTCGTCAACTCAACCTTTCATCTCGGGTTGGTTCTCTTATATAATCTCACCGCCTCAGGACTGACCGTATTCCGTTTGCGGTGGGATAAGATGCCTTTATAGCCGCTATCATATCATCAGAGCACACGATCCCTTGTAACGTTGAGAAAATAATGCAGATGAATATTTTATAACTGTGAGTCGGAGATTGTTCCCGTTTTATCTACCCATAAACAAGATTTAACTAAATATTATCATAGTCTCTGTGCCATGATTCACGAAACAACAACCCATTTGAGTTCTTCCACCAAGAGTTTACTATCGCCATAAAAGACTCAAACAACCCCTCAAAAAATCAGACAACACTCCAACCTTTAGCATAAAAGATGTTCGTTCCTACATTAATTAGATGCACTATCGAGTTCCAAATGAATGGGAAATAATTATTCCATTTCCGATTCGTATTTGTGAGTTTCTCCGAATCGCCTTCGAAGCAAAAATTGAACTTTTGTGGTTTTCGGATTTGTCGGTTGTGATCTCAAGGTGACTCAACCTGACGTCACAGATCAGGTTCCAGATGAGACAGAGGGACAAATAGACGCGTTTCAAGGAGGCGATTGACTTCAGCCGATCTTCGTAACTTATGCTAAAGGCGAGCATTACATTACAAGGATTGTTTTCTTGACGCCGCAAATGCTCAAAAGGTCAACAAAAAAAAATTTTGTCTTGAGTCCACACCATTGTTTGCCAATATCCAACAAATATGTGTTTTCAATTGGGCACTTCATCAATACTTGATAAATGAATTTCTCCAAATGAACAGGTCGCGACTGAATGAATGAATTGCTCCAAAAGAAACAGTTCGTGATGTGTACTGACCTGTAATGTAACAATCAAAGGGACTCGCTGAAAAACCGACAGTCAAGTGGAGCACTGATGCTCCCTTCGCCGCTCGCCGTTCGCGTTCGCTTCCTGCTCGTCGGCACTGACTATCTAATGCTCGTATTGCATTACATTACAACGTTGAGTTACAAGTCAGTCACCGCATTCAAAAAGAAATGGCAGTGACTCCTGTGGAAACAGCTACTGTCAGACACAGCACGGCGTTGATGACAGTCGCTGCGCTGCGCTCTTTCACCCTCATAGAGCTATTTCAACGATCAACATGGCAACGCTGTGAATTTATCGTACAATTTCAGCTGTTTGTGTGATTATGCGTTTATATTGTGAGTGCTTTTGATTTTAGCCCAAAGCAAACCTATTTTACTTGTGGTTCCCTTTATGTTGATCAAATTCTGTGATATCAGAAAATACTGTATCTCACATTGTATTCTGTTCACGTTTTGGCAAAAAATGGAAGATGTGAATGTTATTATGAATTCCCAGGTCACTGCAGAGACTGAAGGAGGATACAAGGTGTTGCACAGAGTGTCTCGCATCTGGAACTCAATCTGTTCTGATGTACGTACGAAGCGTTTATAGAAACAAACCATAGGTTCAGAAATTACTGATCGTAAAAGTTCACCTTCTCAGACAAAAAAAATATTCATCAACCATATACATATATTTTTTAAATATCAATATCCCTAGGACGTTTATTATTTTTTCGAGATAGTTTTATCATTCGAAAGTCGATAGCACAGCAAATGGAGAGGCTTCTTTTAGAATCAGAAGCTGGTGCGCAAGCGCAAATATTGCAACGGGTTCCAATGACCAAGAGGCGAGAGTACGAACCTCAATCCACAACTCTAAATGCAACTCAGCAACATTTTCCTGAGAAGTAGAATATTTGGGCGTTATAATAGACCAAAAACTGACATGGAACAGCAAAATCAACCACACTCCTTCCAGAGCTTAGATTATAATTTCATACACCCATTTTAATGTTTCACAAAATCAGTTCTTCGACAATCATACTTTGTTTAAAGTTCTGACAAGTGAATTATTCTCATTCCAATTTCAATAATACACGTATAATTCTTATAGGAAAATCTCAATTCACATTTTCACTTTTCAAAATTTCCGCTGGTGATGATTGTATTACCGAAAACGACTAGCTATAATAATAATAATAATAATACCTTTATTTTCCATTGGACAATTGAAATGTTATGCACTATAGTCTGAAGGTATTCTCGCCTGAAGTGATAAATATATTTTTATAGGTAAATCTGTATTTTTTGAGACATAGTCAGCCTCAAAGAGCATAGAACCTCCTTTCGTATCAAACATGGGAAATGCTCTAGTTCCCCATCAACTGAAGGGAGGGGCACCAGCTCCCACCCTTTCAACGCCTCATGGCCAGAGAGGGAGTCTAGACACTCAACCATGACTCTGAAAGAACGAAAACCAAAAAAAGGAGGAAAAGAGGGATGCGAGAAAAAGTCGTAGGCAACAGGGGTCTGCCGAGTGTCCGAGTGGCGAAAGGCAAGAGAGGCAGGACCAAATACGGTTCTCCCGGGAGCAGAAACACATTAGTAAGAGAGGGGCAGGTGCTAGAAAGGCGAGGAGGAGACTTGCAAGGCAAAACCAGCCCCTTCAGCTTCCACCACAGAGTGGGACACCAATAGAAATGGTCATATTGCTTTATTATTGAATGACCGAAGATAATTCGACACCGACAGTCGAACATTCACTTCAAATTTCGAATAGAAGTGTTGTGTTCTAATAAAGTCATTTATTTTTGCGAATTCCCATTGAAAGTTATGCTTGAACTCAATTTCAAACCATCAGCTGCAGTAGAGGAAATGACAGTCCCCTTATTATTTTCATCTAGGAGCGTTCCTACACTTATGAAAGGTGATTTTTTTGGTCCACTTTTTCAAATTTCACCTAGTTTTCCACTTCAGTTGCTGTAGAGAGTTATATACTGTTCAATTTTCGGTGAGTAGTGGTAGTTCACCCTGTATAAGTATATCAAAACAGATTGGGTCAGCTCTTTTCATTCCTGAAAAAGTAGGAAAAAATCAATCAATTTTGTTATGTTTTCCATCCTTTCAGCAAACCGGCTTAATTATATTAATTGATTAACCCAGCCAGTGCGGCAAATCTTGAAAGAGGCGAGAGGTGTAAAAGAAATCGGAGAAAAAGAGGAAAAGATAAGTAAACCTACTCGCTCGCTCTCAATATGTTTGCCTAACCGTAAATCCATCGGTTTTAATACCGTTGAAGTGGATATTCCACCCGATCAAGAAAAGTGATTTTCTTCGTTCTTATTTTGTCAAGAGTGAGAGAAGCAAAGTTCAAGTCTGGACCATCCGTTCACTTGATACGGCTTTAGCTCGTCAGTCATCTCGATATTCCGAAAATTATATTCCACTGCATTTTATTGGATTATTTTACCCGAACGAACTTCTTATAATGGATTTGTACCAAACAAAAAGCCTGCTGACACTTATGTTCGAATTAAAATTGGATTATGCCCTTCCTTCGATGCGGAATTTGACATTTGGCTAATTATAGCAGATTGGATTTGTGGTAGCTTAAGCCTAGGGTACTTGAGCAAGTTCATTAAATAACCGAGGAAACCCATCAGTCGCAAAGCATACTTTGTCATAAAAGCCTTTTGATGCGTTCTGAACAAACCAGTTCTGTTGGCCCTGTAAGGTGAAAGTTTGGTATCGCATATTTCATTGAGATCATGACTTCTAATTGAATGATAAAACGGCAAAGGTGTCGTATTATTAGGAAGTACCTGAGCGACCGAGCTTCGCTCGTTTTGCAATCCAATTTGAACTACAAACATTTTAAAAGCGAACGTAAAAGTAGCAAAACGGGACAAACTAACTATTTATGACAATTGCCACAGGGATAGTTCTCAGTTGCAACAAATGTTCTTCCAAAACCTGTAAAGACTCTTCCAACTTCTTCAGAGGTTTCATTATTTTTGTTCAACATCTCTTCCCATGTGTATTGATGGAATTCAGTGTAAATTCAATATAAATGCTCTTTCGCCAAAAATTGAAATTCTTAAATTGTTTTGGATGTCACTCAGCAACCTATATAATCGTTACCGACTGTTGTATCTTGGTACACTACTCCACTGAACCTTATCAACCTCGTTGTGCTATAGGGTCCTTATGGATTCTACCCCAATTCACACATCATTTTACAAAAAGCCAATTTAGCCTCATGTGACTAGTCGATGTGGAGATTCCATATGAGTATGTAGCTTGTGGTTGAACAGTACCCGTAAGTATTGACCCCGTAGCAAATAGGATCTCCTCCCAATGAAACACTGATGGATTCATGCCTTTCGCAGCACTTCTTTCACAGTGAAGAATATTTCTTGTAACCCTATTCCGCCCGAATGCAGAAGAATGACTCGCTTCTTTACTGCATCAGTTATGGCAGAGGGGGCTATATGAAATCCTAGTGCTCCTTTCCACTTTTCCCATCTTCCTGCAAGCGAGGATTAGTGATAAAGGATAAGTTGTCGATGAAATAAATGCGACAATCATTTTCTTTGGACCGCTATTATTATGGCTATCATTATTAGTTCTGTTAATGTCAGTGTTACCATTAGTTTTATTATTGTTATCATCCTAATATCTAACTGTGGTGTTCTGTGGAAGCACCCTATATCTGTTAGTTTCAATAGAATAGGCAATAACTGCTATAGTTCAACAAATATAGCTGAAACCGTGAAAATATGCACGCCCGTGATACGCATTAGTCGTGCAACGGACTATAGTCCGTAATATATCCAGTCATCCAACATGAACATTCGCGCAAGAAATGAGAATTTTACATTCTCAGCTATGTTTTTAGAAACGAAGTTGAAAAAGTTGAATTATCACTCCAATGCGCGAACAATAACGTGAGAAGACAATCGAAAGAGAAAGGATACACTGTACGCTCAGGGCAGTGAGCAAAAACAGGTACAATCGGATACACAAAAACAGGAACTATGTATGTATGTGGAAGAATTTACAAAATAAAACAATTTTGATGCAAAATGCTTCATTGTTTTTCGACGTCTTTCTCATGAAATGAATAACAGTAGCTATCACTTCCCGTGTTTGACTATCTGAAACTTTGCCTTGAAGATCAGATTGAAACTCTATTTTTATTGTGTATTAATTTTTAACACACTGTACAGTGGAAACAATTCCATTATGTGTTTTCTTATCTTTAATTTGCTCAGTACGCTCATGTTCAGTGCCTTATTACTGAATATATTAAAGACTATAATCCGTTTTCGGACCAGTTCGCAGCAAGTAATTCCGTCCAAAGCTAGGTTGCTTTTACTGTACCAAGTTGTTTCCTACATAAATATTTGCCTTATCACTAGGTCGTACGTCATACGACTACTGCGCATGAATATTTTCGAATTTGCAGCATTTGTGTACTATAGAGTACATCTCGTAGTTTCTTATTTTCTACGAGTAGAACTACAGAACAAATAGAGTTATATTTTAATTGGTATAAACTTGAAACGCCGTCCTCAAATATTTGCCATGATTGTCCATGTTTTTATCCTTCAAAAAACGCATCACTTCATGTCATATAATAACAAACATTTATTTTTTTAACAATATGATACCTACTCTTGAATGAATGAAATTAGAAACCGTTCAGAACGATTTGGTTACTATCTTCTTGGATTGGAAATTAAATCAAGAGTTATTATAGAGAAACGGATAAACGTATTTTCCAGATAGCAATTATTGGAATGAAAATATCCATCGATTATCAAGAACCAATTTCTGAAATTATTTATTGCAGACTTCTGATATTAGCTAACTAATTCAGCGTGAAATTGTGGCTGTGATTTTACTCCCATGCCGTTCCCACACAACTAATCGGTTTCCGAATAAAGTGTTGGAGGCAATTCAAACGAAAATAGAAACGAATGATCCCATGAGTGTAGTGTTTCGAGGAAAATATTGAAAGAAAACAAATAAATATTATTTTTGACACATGATATGTTTTTCATTAATGGATGCGGAATGTAGAATCCCAAATAATGAATTGAAAAGTTTGCTTCGGAAGGCAAAAAAAACTTACGGAAATATTTCAGTTAAACTGCCGGTAGTCTCTAGTTAATATACAGTATCGGAAAGTTTTCATCTTGGGTATGGTGCATGGTTTCATGAGAGCGTAAAGAATAGCTTGCTATATGTTAGAGAGCATTACAATTTCTCCTCTACTTGCTCGAGAAAGGGATATCGACGTGAGCTGTTAATTCGTCGGGTGGGGTAACAGGAGCGGCGCGCAGTAATGCGTCTCTGTTATTTATGTGGTATTATCATATCATTGCGTTCCTTGTTGCTCGCGTAGATTTCTGTCTATACCCTAGATGAAAAGTTTCCGAAACTGTACATAT
Organism: Chrysolina haemoptera; assembly: GCA_958298965.1. NCBI lineage: Eukaryota > Metazoa > Arthropoda > Insecta > Coleoptera > Chrysomelidae > Chrysolina > Chrysolina haemoptera. Next base: position 10,241,618 of record OY282596.1, on the reverse strand, counting down.
TTATGTGTTACACATTGTACACGATTTTTCATTGTGAATTATTCGTTTAAAAATGGAATTTGATATGCTATAACACACCAGTATGACAATATTTTTTTTTTCAATAAATTGATGGATGTAGCTGTTACTACGTGGTAGGAGATCATAATACTTTTTTTTCTAATGCAGATATCAAGGAGTACAAAATTTTAAAGAGACATCTTGTATATTGATGGTATATAGACAAATTCTTATTTTTTTTCCGGATTTTGAACAGATGTTAGTGCGACTTTCAATAGTCCTCCCCTTGTTAACTTTTGAACGGTTCGACGTACAAAAATGAAAAAACAAAACCTTTGAAGAGTTTCACCGACACTACTTTTTTAAATAAAAAATATGGTGATTGCTCGAAATGGGACGCGGGGGGCACGTCAACTTAAAAATTTCAAATGGCATGGGGGTCAAGTGTTACAGCGTTGAATAGAAAATTTCATTCTCTTTACAACCATCTATTTTTTATTTTTTTATTCCGTTACTATTTTTTTACATTAAAAATTCGAAATATCAGGTATAAATGCGGATCTGAATACTACTCTTACCTCGATAATTTGAACGGTTCGATATGGAAAAATAAAAACAAAAAAAATTTGAAGGGTATTACTAATACTACTTTTTGAGAGAAGAAACATTGCAATATCTCGACAGATGACGCTGGTGGCACATCAATTTAAAAATTTCGAAAGGCATAAAATCGAAATTGGAAAAAAACTGATTAACGAAAGAAAATGGAATTCCCTTTTCAATAATGTAACACTTGACCCCCTATGCCATTTAAAAATTTTGACTTGATGTGCCCCCCCCCCCCCCGCGCCTCCTGTCGAGCAATCACCATATTTTTTATTTCAAAAAGTAGTATCTATATACTCACGTAATCAGTAATGAGTAATCATTTTTTCCTTCAGACATATCCCATTCATGGCCTATTTCCGAATCCTCGATTCATAAGAAATCATTAGGGTCATCAAAAAAAGGAGAATAATTAAGAAGAAGAAAATCAAATTTCGAAATTCTGCTTGTCACAAATTGCTCTTCACCATAGCATACCTACTGTGTCTGAAACAAAAACTACAATTTCATTCAGTATATCAACTCCCAACAATATCTAGGAGGTTCAACATGGAAAAAACAGTCACAACATCCATTCCATTATTTCGAACCGTTGTCACCAATACTTGGAATGAAAGTTCGATCCTTATTTCTCATAGGTGACATATGTATCTGAAAGATTGGTATATTTTCATGATATGATAAGATTGGACAGACATTTCCCTGGAAAATATTCGAATATATTCTTCAGTAGTGATTTGAACTTGCTTTCAGGAATTCTTACAGTTTACCCAACATACACCTACGAATGCATTCTTTATGTGAAAAGCAATTATCGTGATTTTTCTCTCAATTCTAATTACCACGATTTTCCAGCTCGTTCCTTGAAACTACACTGTCTTAAAAAAGCCCAATTTATGAAGGAATCCGATTTCTAAATCCCGTAAAAACTGAAAATATTTTAATGTGATGAATGTTACTATGGTAGATAAGAACAATAAGTTAAGGTAATTTATCACAAGTAATAGATTAGTGACTTGCTGTGACTCCCTATGACTCCCTATGACTTATCCCATACCTATCATGTAAACTATAATCATAAAGGATTAATGAAGTATTATTATTTTTATAATTGTGAGAAGAGTATGTTCTCTCTTCCTTCCGAAGCTCGATCCGGCAAAAATTCGGTTTCAGTTCAATGGTCAATATTTCTAACACATATTATGATTCTCAATTGTTGATAGATTCAAATTATCCTGATCTGTATCCTTATACAAATCATGATTGACTGATTTACGCATTCGTGATTGATCTGGCAACAGTGTGAGTAATTCTCGCAACATTTCGATGTCAGCGGTCCTCAAGTCAGAAACTGTGGCTGGAAAAGTGTGGCTAAGTTCACGTTAATGTTTATGTGACCATGGGAATCTTAGTTGCTTTTATGGATCGGTGCAATGTACGTACTAAGTTATTTTATCATTACTCTAAAATGTTCCCTCAATATTATTTTTCAACATTGATTTGATTTTAAACCATACCTATTTGTTTAGTTACGATTCATCATATAAGAAAGTAGTGACTGCATTAGACAGATTCTTGTGCTACGAGTATAGTGAATTTCATCACTCTGTATCTCAAAAATCATTTACTGATGAATAGTTTCACCCCTACCTATTCATATTAACCAGGTAACTTTCATATGCAAAACACAACATCGTTCTAATTTATGTACTAATTAATCCTGAACGTAACAGATCCCGGTAATATTTGCTCAAGCGTTTATTATCACAAACTGTTTAGCATTTGAAGTAGGAGAACTATGATTCTGTTTTATTGTGCATCTGCCGCACCTAAAACCGGAAATTGTAAACTTCTCTGGTTAATTGGTTCTTCAGGAAATTTATTGTTCGGATCCAAGCCCACCGATTAATTCATGACATTATTGCAAATACGCAAACTGATGTTTTGTGGAAGCCTATTGAAAAATATCTCATCGACGGGAATGTGTCACTCCAAAAAAAAAATTGTATTGTGGTAATGGTTGTGTGATTAATCTCCTGTCAAATTTGTCAATGGACATTTACAGTTCTGTTTTGTTGTTTATAAATGATATTTTTGGATATTTGATGACATAAATGAATATGAAAAAATGGGTTAGGCGTTTTGGGGAATTAATGTAAAATGTATCTTAAAATTTTGACCAGTGAACTCACAATGTTCGAAAAAATCAAGTGCGCGTCGGACACGTACAACTCGGGGAGAGCAGCATATGTGCTCATTCGGTGCTCATGCGGAACGAATGATCTAGTGAATACGCACCTTTAGAGTTCCATTTTCTTTTTAATTCATTTTTTTTAAACAATTTTGAGTACTTGTTGAGATGGATGTGGTCCAATACTAAGTGTCATCAATTAAATACTAAGGGGTAGTCCTAGATCAACACATACGATTGTCTGATCATATCATGAATGTTAACAAACGCCTTAGAACACCTATACGCAGTTTTTATTCTTTGAGATATCCTCTCCAGAAAAAACCTCATAATGCTCTACAACTCCTTAGCCGAATCAATGTTATCCTACTGCATCACAATATGAGGTGGAGCTTTCAACAACACACAACAAACACCGAAAAATTATTCTGAAAAAAAATATTTTTCCACCGATAAGCTATATAAGAAAGCAAATATATTGAATGTCAATCTCTTATTCACTCACCAATGTTTGAAGAGAATGTTAATGAATCAAGAAAAATTCCATCAAAAAAATATAAGAATAAACAGGTCTACCACAAATAAGGATCTAGATATCCACATTTTAAAAAAATATTTAAAATATTATGCAAAATATACCATAAATTCGGAGGTATTTCGGAAAATAAAAAAATATATATGCAATGTGTAACTTTTGGTCAAGGGAAAATTCTTAGTAGTGGCATCAAAATATGAGTATCCAAGTACTATAACGACATACCAAATTTGAAACCTGTATCTTCCAAACTGTAGAAAAAATGGGGGACATACCTAACCTCGTGGTCATCCGTAAACATACACACTCATGAAGTGTACCCAAAGGCATAGCCTGTGCGGGTACGCTGGTACGCGGGTAGAGGACGGCTATTATTATTATTTGCCTTGGCGCTCCGGGGTGACTTGATTTTGGTGGCATATTCACTTTTCAACTGTTGGAAAACCCGGAAGAAAATCTACAGTACCATTAAAATTAGTATAATGTATTTTATTAAATATTTTATTATAATAGGTTTAATAAAGGAACTCGGCAAATAATTTTTTACCTGTTTATTAAAAACATGTCCTTTTGTTAATAATTTGAGAATCTGAATTAGTTTCTGGCTTTAATGTTGAATATAGTAGGGCAGGATTTGCATTAATTTTTTTAGCAGAATATGGTAATATTTTATTTATAAGTATTATCAGTTGTTTTTTGTTTTTAGGAGGGGATATTATGAATATAATATTTTTTTGTGGTCGATGCGCACTTCATGCAAGCACTAGACGTCGTCGGGACTGGCATCTAGATGACTCCACATCACACTTGCTTTTCAACAAGGCATGTGGTCGCCTATCGATTCCAATATATCCGAGAAAAAAAACTCTCCTACACAGGACTCGAACCTGGTCCAGTGCCCGCAAATGTTCAACGGCGGTACACCTAACCGTTGGCATTGTCCCACCGTCCACTCATACAACTCATTTTATTTCAGGTATTCCAACCCGTCCGTTCGAATTCATTCGGTTCTGAAAATATTTTCCTCGTGTACTTGCACTGCGTATATTGCCATTTTGAAAGATTTGTGATTTGTGTAAGTTTTTTTTTTCACGATTCTCGATTTGTTCGATTTTGATGCCATAACTCGCCACTGTATAAAAGCAGAACTGCCCGGAAATTACCTCGTTAAAAGTTACTTCAGTAGTGCTAATCAGAAAGTTCACCGGATGTTTCCAATAAACACTCGATATAAAGTACGAATGGGGAATTCTTATTAAAGTAGGAAACCCAAGCTTTTATCCCGTTATTCTTTCTTTCCTTCCTTCGTTTATGAAGATTGTTTGTGTTTCGACTTTATGCGGTTGAGAATTCCCATTTGCTTTGCTATATTACTTCCATCACATTGAGATTTCCACTCCATCTTCTGACTCTAGGAGTATTATAGGCTAAACATTGAGTTAAATTGTTCTTTTCATCGAAGAAAAAATCGAGATCTTCATTTATTCTACCCTGAGAATGCATCCTAGATATTTATGCAAAGCTTTCACTTTTGCTTTTGAAGTATTAAAGTCAATTATCATGAGGTCGATTTTTCACACTTTTCCTCCGTGATTAAAATGTTACTCATGTGTAATATAAAAAGTGTTATAGTATTATTTCTTTTTTGTAGTGAGTAGGTATACAAAAACAAAAATAAATAATTTTTTTCTCAATAATGTAATATCAAGCCAGATAACATTGTGACCCCTAGAGTCGCACTGGTTAAATGCGCCGGAAAGAATTAAATGCTAAAAAAATAAGGAAGAAGGATGATGCCAGGTGCCATGCTAGTTCCAAGACTCCCAAGCTTGTGAGTCGAAATACAGCAATTTTTATTTGTTCGGGTTTAAATTTGTGTCGTCTAGTCTTTGATAGTGATTTATAATTCTTATGTTCGCGTTCAATTTGATTCACAGCTCTTATAAGGTAGGTAGTCTCGCTAAAATATCAACAACAGCATTCAAATTCCTTGGGAAAAATTATGGATTTTAATCTTATTGTGGTTTGTATCGAAGGTGAAGTTGTTTAAGTAGGATACGGGCGATATGGTGCTTATAATATTGATGAATAGAATGGTGAACACATGTTACAGAAGAGCAAAAAAGGATTTAACTTTATTCAAAGTGCTGACTTGAATTTATTTTTCCAAACACTCTCCATCGTCTTCCTCTGGTTCAACTTTAATTTCAAACTCTCAGCATGATTCCATATTGTCCAGTGCACAAAAATGGATCTTCAAATCATAGAATGCTGAAATAGTGTATTAAGGGCGATGAACAATCGAGATAATCTAATTGTTATTCGCCATTTTAATTCACGAGTTTGTTACATAATTTTTCCGTCGACCGTACTTTTCAAAAATAGAGATATCTCACTGTCGATTTTTATTTGTTCAACGATAAACAGCAATCACTATTTCCTATTTATATTAACTCTATCCGAACTTAGTTTAATTTTCCTTAGTGGTAGTTTTATTATTCTAAATATCAATGTTCGAAATTGTTCAATTACTGAAACTAGGGAAAGGAATTGATAAATTTTATAATAGAAAATCATTCATTGATAAGGGTCATTAATAAACGATTTTGATAAAATCTGTGATTGATAGAAAATCAATCATTAATAGGTAATAGGGGTCATTAATCAACGATTTTGAGTGCGTTAAAATACATTATAAATGGACGGTCGGGAAACAATGAAGTTTGTTTCTTTCAACTTCTAAATAAATGCAGATGAATACCTAATTCTTGTGGAGATGTACCAAGAGAACGAAAAAAACTTCTAAGCAACTGTGAGTTATGCAAATAGTTTTAACAACTTCAAACATTTTCATTTGAATAGAAAAAAAATATCAGGTTTTTCTGGCTTTCAGTTTAAAAAGTTTTCTGAGCAAAATGAAAACTTTATACAGTGTGAACCATTTGAAATCGAAGCACCCTTATATAACAAACATTTTTCAATCGAATAGAATAATTTTATTTTTTTCTTTTTTCATCATGAAGACCTTCGAAATTGATCAGTCTTCATGTTCATGGATAACTATTCTCATTTTTCAAGTTCGAAAATGTAAAAAAAATGTAAAAACTGGACAACACACTGGACTCTCGAAGTTTTCGAATGATTCATGTGAAAATAACTTAAGAATGCGTCTATCACTAAAAAAGTTGTAGAGGAATGAAATTTGAAAATTTTGACCATAAATCAACCCTTCAGTTCAATATTACAAAATTCATGAAACGTCACTGATTGAAATTTCACTACGACCTGTTCATAATTTTGAGATATCCTAAATCCAGTGGTGTAGTTGGAATTTTGTTAAAATTTCTGAATTGGTTAATCCATCGTTAAAACATGCTCGTCAAAGCTACGCTAGTGAAATTTCATGTTTGCTCTAATTTGATGAATAAATATAACGAAGTATAAGTGCCATCAGAGATATCAGCACGATTCAAACAGTTCTTATTAGGTAGATTTAGTAGTGCCATCATGGATTTAAATCCACAAATATGTGTGTTTCCTGCTAAATTTCATCCAGAAGTCATACAGTTCATGACTCCTTCATCCGAACAGAAACTCTGAGATCTGCCAAGGAACTTTTCCTGTTAACGTCTGTTTCATTCGGAATAATTCTAGTCGAACTTCCCTAATTGAAGACCTTCCGCATTCCTCCATAATGCGACGCAGCAGTGGTAAATGTAGGACTACAGGATATTGAGAAACGTGATACTTCTCTCTGATACTGCTAACGATTTAGGCATATTGGGGATTTGATCCGTCACAAGATGGGTTTTCATAAATTCATGAAACCTCTGTTGATGCTGTTAGATAGGTACTGGGGTAGATGAGAGGGAACTTACGAGACTTGAGTTTTCTATTCACTTTCAAAATACCTATTGCATGCATTTAGAATAAAATATTCCAATCGATCTCCGAGACAACAGAAATACAAAAACATTGGTTTGTATTCATTTCTGAAATAAAATACTAACACAGACTGAAGAATTGTATAGATGAATGATATACAGGGCCGTAACGAGGGCGGGGCAAGGGAGGCTTTGGCCGCGGGCGCTAGCCCACAGGGGGCGCCACAATGACTTTTGGCTAGCCCGCAGGGGGCTCCACAATGACTTTCGGCTAGCCCGCAGGGGGCGACAAAATAACTTTGGATCTGAATAATATTAGCTATCTGAGGTTTTACTCTTGTTAGGGGGCGCAAACCTACATATTCGCCACGGGCGCCATCCACCTAATTACGGCTCTGATGATATACAACCTGAATAAATATTAAGATGTCACTACTAAACAGTATCGGAAAGTTTTTATTTTGGGTATGGTGGTTTTATGAGAGCGTGAAGAATAGCTTGCCATTTGTTGAGAGAGCATTGGGCGAGTTTTTAAATTCATCGATAGATAATGCGCCTTCGTGCTGTCATTGTCATTTTTCATTAGTTAAATAAGGATGCAATGCTCATCGATGGATCCATCGATGAATTTAAAAACTTACCCATTACAATTTCTCCTCTACTCGCTCGAAGAAGGGATATCAACGTGAGCTGTTAATTCGTCAGGCGAGGTAACAGGAGAGGCGCGCAATATTGCGTCTCTCTTATTTATGTGGTATTATGATATCATTGCGTTCCTTGTTGCTCGAGTGGATTTCTGTCTATCCCCCAGATGAAAAGTTTCCGATACTGTATGTATCACAGTTACTATTTTACTGTTAACCTCTAACCAAATAGTCGGTTCAAAGCAAGATTTTTTTCAAACATACGAGTTTCAACTTGACTGCATTATCCATTTCGCATTCACATGAAAAGAAAAATTCTATAATGTTCAAACAGCATAGCTCAACTATCCAAAGGAATATGGGAATAGGTGTAATTTTCGAATTTGTAGGCTAGTAGGAATATCCCAAGGCAGAAATCCAGAGCTTAGCTGTTCGATAAGAGAAAGAAGTTTGGCAAGATTCCAGACTAACAAACGAAAGAAAAGAATGAACACGTGATATCATTATATCCTGCCATGAGAATATTCATAAGCGTTGGATCGCCAACTTCATTGTTTTCTTACCGAAATATAAAACTTGAGTATACATTCATATATAAGAAACGTATTCCGGAAAGGGTCGTATCAGTTACAGTGTGCGGCACCGAAAACTGAACAAATCAAATATCTTCAAGACACATGTGTTGTGAAGAGAAGTTCTATCATAACCTTCTGTCTTACCCCCTACCCTTTGGCCACAATCACCCATACAATTTAAATAAGTAAAGTACTTAGTGTGACGCATCATTTAAGAGGTAATTTTAAAGGAAGTTAAGCCATGATGACTTGTTCGCTACGTACCTTTTTATTTTGGCGCACTCTTGAGGAAAACACAATTGCCCCGCATTCAATTTCAAACAAGGATAGACTTCTAGAGGACATTTGGTTCTATGTAACTATGTCTGCGGCAACACCCCAAGATTCTTTTCATGGATAGTCGGAGAAGCTGCAGTGGTATTTCTCTTCCATTAAAATTTGAAGCAATCTTTATCCGATCGAAATAAATTTGGTATAAAAAGAAAGATAAAACGTTGATCTATGTTTTTTTGAAATTATTTGTTCATTTACCCAAAAAATTGCTTCAAAGTTACTGCATTTTTGGGACATTTTTGAGATTTTTTTGTGAAACAGTGGATTTTGTGAAACAGTGAAATTCAATTTCCATTACAGCACATACGTAGAATCAAACTTCCTCTAGAAGCCTGTCCTTGTTCGAAATCGATAAGACGAACCGTTTTTGAGTTATCAATTGACTCATTTACCCTTAAAAGCGGTCCTAACGTGAAGGCGCATATGGCCTCTTAACGCAAAGCCGGACATTTCATGACCTTACGCTGATTTTCGGTGAGATACACGCCTCCTGCATAGCTAATGCGTGGTCTATTACATTCATGTATACAATGCTTGCATTCGGTTTGTGAGGCTAGTTTTGTCTCGATGATAAACCTGGAATAGGCCTAGTCATTATTATTATTATTAGATACTAATTAAAAGAAGAGGTATGAATTTTTAAATCAATTTCAAAATATAATCATTGGGAAAAGTTTTCTTTCATTAATTTTTCAACCTTTCAATCGAACAATCAGTGATGTGGAATTTGTTTGACAAGATTTCAGAAGAGAAGGTAAAGAAACGCTTGAAAAGTTCTTTTTTGTGAGAGGGTATAATTATAATTTCTCTTCCCAGAATACTGTGGTTATGCTAATGACTTCTGAATACAATTTTTCTAAATGAGTACGGTAGATGTTCGAATATCGAAATTTAATAAAAGGGCATTTTGCATGAAGTATTCTTAGGTTCATTTGAATATTTCCATTCCTTCTTAGCTCAATTTTGTTTCACGAGCTAATTGATATCAAAGTTCTAGACGAGAAGCTGTGTACTAGACTACTAGACATAATTTTTTGCCAATCAACATTTTGAAGTAGGTACAGTGTTAAATCAGGAATAGACCCCTGGACACTTGAGTAAAGTGTAAAGTAGAGGTACTCGAAAGTTTATTGAAGTATCCAGTCACATCATCCTCACTTTGTTGATTTGCAGTATGGATCTTCTGGACAAAAAAATGTGATCAGAAAGCTTCAACCTCATTACCTTTTCGAATCAGCATTCAAAGTGGACATACTGGTCATTGAAATTTCTTACTTGAGAGTATGTGAAAATGCTCTAGGACAATCAAGAAATCTACCTTTGATTCATAACCAAATTGAGTGGCTCAGTTGTATCTAAACTAGTAATATTTTGTTATTGGGTAAGTGTTTCATAACGATAATGTTCGTGCCACATATACAATACTCAACTGAGTGCAATATTACCATAGAGAAATATTCAGTGGAATTATTTTATAAATGTTCGCAAATTTACACTACTATGAATCTACTATGAAATAAATTTATTTTTTGAGCTGAAATGTTCTATAGAAACTCACGTATGACCGTTAAATGTCATAATGTTCCTTGAAATGTTTTCATATGTTTTTTTCTGAAAAAGTTTTTAACACTTGCTCATGAAACAAGTTCTTCGCGGTAGTGCAAATATCATAGTGAAAAATGTAGTAAAACCAATATTGATAAGAATAGTAACAACATAATATATTACCAAAATCCAAAAGTTATACCTACAGCTAAATTGTTAGTTGGGTGTGGCTCTTGACCGCACTTTGGGGGGTCAAACGCTTTTGAGCCACCCTGTAGCCCAACATATATTATTGATACTAAACGCGTGTTGACCCGCTAACCTGCCTTCATTTTCAATTTTATAGATGATACGCTCATGCGTCCAAACAGGCGGATATACCTAATTTATTCCCTCTGTTTGAGGCAGAATTAAAGTAAAGTTGTAACTGGAGGTGCTCATTCACCAGATGTCATCCATCTGTGCAAGGTCATCAGGAATCCGCAGAGCCACCCCAACCATTTGTTGCGGTGTCGGAGGCTAAGTAGTGAAAAGTACCCTGTATGTTCTGACGCCGAAGTTAGCGGTATGATACTACACGTGGCATCTGAAGTTTCTGCCACTTTCCCTCCCATTTAATTTATCTTGAATGAAATGACATATCACAGGTAATATATTCATTTTCTGTTTGAACTATTCGTGTTCATATAGATCTTCCTGTGTTTGCATGTTAATTCTTAAGGTGCGTACAGACATATAAAAAAACTTCGTATTGTAACGTCGTCGCGTAAAATTTTGGACGGCACTGCGTTGTCGGTATTTGGACACCGCATCAAAGAAATGATACGCATACTGATGCTGCACCAATTGTTCGCATTCCTGTACAGATCTGCGTTACATAGTTGCGATTTATTTTTCTTTTCATTTATTCAGTTGAAAACATTGCTATTATGAAGTGGACGGAAGAATTTACCATCAATTCAATAAATAGTTATCGTTATAAAGATATTTCGTGGGATACAAAACGTCTCAAATATTACATTAAAATAAGGAAGCATGATGCTTGAGAAGAACTTGCTGTAGAGTTCCGGACAACAGTAGATGAATGCAAAAAAAATTATGTTAGTATGTCGGCAATTAGGCGAGAGAAATACAAAAGTGAAAACAGTCACAGTTTGAATGAGTGAATTTCAAAAAGGTATTGTGGACTGGTGAAAGAATCACCAGTCGCCAGAAACCGAAGTGTTACTGCCAACCTTTCTTGGACAGGAATTGCTCTTCTCCATCTAGTATCTTTTTGTGTTACTTTTGGTCTAATTGAATTATTCAAGTACTCAAAGTCTGTAGAGGACATTCTGATAAATTTTTTTGTAAAGACAACTAGTTGCCTGAAATTTTAAATCCAAACATCCATTTTCGATGAAATAGAATAGTTATTTTCCGACGAACTACTTGAAATACCTATATCATTTCGCACTGTAAACTGGTACTGGTAATATACTCGAGACAATATTGGCCTCGAAACGTTAAGCGATATTGGTAAAATATCGCTGTTGCACACTTATATTGAGATAATATTGGTACAATATTATGAGGTATGAGGTATGAAATATGAGGCAATATCAATGGTATTAACATTATGAATATTTTGGGATATTTGTCCAATATTACTTGGACATTAAACAAATAATATTGATGAAATATTGTGGAAGAAATATCGGCCCCCAAACATTCAGCGATATTGGTATCATTTCATTATATTGGTAAAATATTTGAGGTGAATATTCTGCCTTGGAAACAGTGATATAATATTTTCAAAAAATGTTGAATAATTTGAAACTTCTACAATTACTTTCCTCCTTATAAATAACCGCTGGGTAGATGGTCTGGTAAACCAATTATGAAAAGCTTTATTTGATGTATTTCTCACGATTCTGCTGACGCGACGTTCCATATTGTGGTGCCACCTAGCGGTTCCTTACCTATGTTTGATGATAATTAATTTCAATTTCGTGTATAGAATATTCGGATGATATTCAAATTTCAATAATGCAAATAAGTTCAATTTGTAATATTGTTTCAATATTGTCTTTCAAATATTAGCGGGAGGTATTCGTCACAATCTCAATCAATATAGGATTAATAATAACCAATGTGCTATCAAACTTGGTTATACATTATTGTTTTTTTTTTCCTTTTCTAGAATCGATATGAGAGGACTATTGAAATTACAATATTGATGCTATATACTGGATACAATGTGTAAGCAATATTTTTTCAATAGTATTGAAAATTATTGAACCAATATTGACCCAATATCATATGGAACAATGAACATTCAAAACATGTTGACCCCATATTCCACCATTATTATTAATGGAATATTGTTTTTCCAATATTTACCCATATTGTATCAATATCATTTTTCATTCACAATATATCCACATTGGCACAATATGAAATCTGGATTCTGACAATATGATGTGCTACCTGAGGTAATTTCTGGTTTCGACAAATATCTTGTTTTTGGGATCAGCACACCTTTCCATTCAGCCATGAGTTTGAAACTATTTCCAAATGGTGATGGGTGCCAGGAAATTGTTTTCACTAGTATCTGACTAGTCCACAGGACTAAAACGACGTCAATAGTTACTAGCACTAAACTAGTACTAGATAAAAATCACTATCGATATGGTTCTCTGAAGAAACAAAATCTAAGAATTAAACTTTCTGGAGGGCATTTCGCAACAAAAATCCTAGAAACCACACTACCAATTGAGCCTTATCGACTGGTTCGGGACATCACGATTAAAGTTCTGGAGTTCTGAATCGCAATAATTGGCAATCAATATTGATTTTGTTTTCAAATATAAACTGAATTAAACAATTGAGTTTTCCTTTCACGGTTCCGCTAAATTTCAAAGAATCACAAAATTTTCGGGGTTGATAACGAGGGGTGTTATGGAATGATACGAATTCGTAACGACAAACTAAATATCGCGTAACAGATTGTTCGGCGATAACCCGATTGCCTGACTACGTACCTTGTTTTCCAAATTGCTGAGATACGATGTTTCAGCCTGAACGTAATTAACGCCATGCAATCACGTGACATATGTCAAAATCGATTTTTAGATTATCGGAGAAACACAAACTTCTCCTCAGAATTTTTTTCCAATACTCTGATTGTAATACATTTTTTAATCCTGTGGTACATACTTTTTGGCGATCACTACATATCGACCTAACTCCGATAATGTATTTTTTTTGTCTACATTTGAGTAATGCAGCCTGGTCGGATTCTGAATTATCTTTACTCAAAAGTATCTGTAATTTATGCGAAAGCACAGTAGTCGACAGGTTCTCCAGATCTGAAAGGTACCATGTGACTTAAGGCTTAACATAATGGCAGTGGGCTACAACAATACTTTAAATCCCCATTCATCAGGGTAATCTTCAAAACTTCAGTATATAAAAATAATAATAATAAATTTATTCAGAATTTAATTCAAATACATATGTGTTGATAACAATTGAACGATCTGAACAAATTCAGCTAACCCACAAAGGAAAACCTGTGCGTGGGCATTACTGATGTATTCACAATATTCACAATATCAAGAGGATGAAATATAATAATTTTGTAAAACTGTTATAAATGTATAAAATGTAAAAATTTAAATAACTTCAAATGTCAAAATGTAAAATATAAAAATCTAAAGTATATGGAATATATATGAATGAAAATAAAAAGAAAACTCGTATCTCATATCCTTATTACGTTCATGCAAATCTATTAATTGTTTTTCAAATCAATCATGCTCTGTATCTCAAACCTGGATTTCTCCATATGCCATTTTGACTTGAACAGGGTTGTGGAATTGAGTGTTTTCAAATCTCTTGGTATTAGATTATAAATTTTTGGTATACGTGGCACCTTTGCGAGGTACGTTTGAGGCATTTTCTTTATGTCTTGTAGAGTAATTGTGATCGACATGTTTGGCTCTGGCTAAGTTCCTTTTTTGATGTGTCACAAGAGCCAAAACAAATTTTGATGAATGTCCATTACTCCTGCATCTCTGTACAATTCATCTGAAGTATCTGAAGTTCTTTCCCATAATTATTTTCAGAAGCCACTTTTGTATTGTGATGAGATTCCTCATATGAAAATTTGTTGCCCCACCCCAAGTTATGATTCCATAGTAGAGATGGGTTTGTATCAGAGCATAATACATTATTTTTAGGTATTTTATATCAAAGAATTTTTTCAAATTACGAAATTTTCACAAATAATATCTTAGTTTTTTAATTATGTTATTTATATGTATATTCCATTTCAAGTTGCTGTCTAGATCAACTCCCAAAAATTTTACTGTTTTGTCGTACCGTATGTGTATCATTTCATCCAGATAATGGAATTCTATTTCATTATATGGAGGAAGATTTGATTAATAGCTCGTGAATGGTAAATATACAGTTTTCTTCAGATCAATAGTGGGTAGTTTACTACTGAAGAACTCGAGCACCAGAGAAAATGATTCCATAATTTTGTGTTTCAGATCTGACCAGTTTTTGTCTCTAAAGAAAATAACAGTATCGTACGCGAAACTACTTATTTCTCCCGCTTTAGGTAGGTCAAATAGTGCGTTTATATATATTAAAAATAGGATGGGTCCAAGGACGTTTCCCTGTGGCACTCCATACCGTACATTTTTCTTATCGCTCAGTACATTTTCAATTTTCACACATTGCTCTCGTACTTCAAGATAACTTTCTATAAGCTGATGGGCTATTCCCCTGAAACCAATATTTTCCAGAGTTTCCAGTAGGTCTGGGCGACTGACCGTGTCAAAGGCCTTGGCAAGTTCGACGAAGATATATATTGCAGGTTCTTTGGTGTTAAGTCTGCTATTGCATCTTGTGTTGGTCTCCCTTCCATAAAACCATACTGTTTCTCGGATATAATAGGATATTTCTGTATGAAATTCATCATCCTTGACTTAATATAATATTCATTATAATAATGAATAAAACGTTATAGCTATGCAGCAGTTATTCAGTCAGGGTAATGTTAATATACATATAATGGGGAACTTGCACAAAAATAAAATTTGAAAAAAAAATCGCGCCAAACTTGTCTCGGACCGGTTATGACGTCATACAGCTTGTTGAGCTTTGGCGCCTAGCGGCAAAGAACGGTTTTAGTCTTCTCAGTCTCAGTTTCTAGGTGGTTTGTAGAGTGTGTAATTTATTGAATAAAACCAAACATTCAAAATAACCCCGACATAAACGAAAATACTTATTGCCCCCCTACCGTCTTCCGTTCGAACGAGCAGCGTTACATCACGACCATTCCCAAACGTACAACAAAAATGTTCGAATTCCCCATTAGACTAATACTTCATTTGGCATAGAACAATTTTTTTTCTTGAGTCGCTCTATATCATGTGCAATGAATCCTGTTATCGCTGAGAAGCCTAAACATTGTCGGTTTCCGAAAGAGATCATCCAAAAGGCAAATATCTTAAACAAGTTTTCAAATTACCCACAACTTATGAGGGAGTTGATCCTCACTATAGAAAATTAAATAAGAATAGATTAAAAGTACACAAAAGTCTGTAATCAGGAAAACAAAGACTAAATACTTATCCAGTAAGAATAAAAGCTTCCGAAACAAAGCAAAAGAGACATGGAACATAATAGCACAGTGAGTTAGGGAAAAGGAAATCGTCTTGCGACGGAGATGCCATCACTCTAGAGCACAACTTGTGAATATTGTTGAAGACGCGCGGGGGGTAGCTGAATAAATGTTTGCTGATCACTTTTTGGCGGTTGTGAATCAATATTGTGCTACCCATCGGTGAAAAATATATGTTCAGCCTGTCTATGAAAAAACGTATTCCCATCGAAAGGTTTCATATACATTTGAGACATTGAAGCATGGACGCCATTTTGCCATGGAACAAAACATAAAAAAGAACAATTTCCAAGTTCCCGTGCAGTTGATCTCTTACTGTGAGATATCTGGGCCCATAAACTGAAAAATTATTTTGAGGAACACACTTGAAAGTACGTTAGAAAAATATATTTATTGATTGCAGAATCGACTCAACGAGCATTGTGCTACAACGCTACAAGGACAACCATGGAACATACACAAAGACATATTAAAAACAATTGACACTATTGACTGATACAGAACACCGAACACAATATTGTTTTTTGCATCATAAACTACTTGCTCACTTATTTACTTACTATAATATATTATATTCTAGAATTCTTATTGAATACCTGTGTACTGTGTATTATTATTTCTTATTAGTATTCTGATAATGGTGTTATTTAATAAGAAAGCTAGGTTCTCTTGAAAATGAATCTTTGACTTCAGTTCGTTCCATTCTACTTTCGGTAATTTATTTCAGTGAGGAAAATTTTGTTTGGTATGGAAATTATTTCCTAAGAATCATTACGTGTTGAAGGAAGCGAAGCACAATCTTGAAAACTTATTCAGACATTAATGTTGGTTCACTGGAATACGAATAGAATAACTTTAACATTATAGAATAGGAACGATTCCACGGCTCCTGAAATTACATGTAATTTTGTCGAAATTACATATAATTTTGTCATTTTTGAAATTAAGATACAACAAGAAACTGAACAACACTAGTCTCTATTCTACAAAATAAGATATAATATATAATTCAATACAATTAACAACTCTATGATAAAAGTGGGTAAGGACTGCAAATGCAAACAATAATAAACAATATAATATTACATATCACATATTACTACAGTAATAAAAAATTATAATAATAAAATAACATAATTCATTTGAGTAAACAGAATTTTCCCCATTAAAGAAAACTTGTTTGTGGGTAGGTTTAATCCATATAACCTGTCACAGCCAATTAGGCTTCTGCAACGATGTTCCATGTGTACTAGCTCATTTCACTCAATGACAGAGTGAACGACATGAATTAAATTAAAATGGAATAAGGTTCACAAAGTCTTGAAATATAGTTACACAACAAACACTAATGACTTGGTACATGTAGTATATATAAAATGGAATGTAACATATACAGATTATATTAGGTATATTTAGCATAAATAGAAAACATTCAAATATAGTTGAGCTCAGAGTAGCTGATGATCGAATAAAGGTGAGAAGGAAATAAGGGTTTTTTGTATCGATAATTGAAAGATATATTTTCTATTGATCGTCGCTGTATCTTCATACTGAAATCCATCACATCCACGAACAAAATTGTACAAAATCCAACAAGCTGCAATGATTGTTTTGAAAGACGCAGTCACATTCAATGGTATTGCTCTCACGAGGTTGTAATGATTTTCCTACTGGAATTTTCAATGAAAACAGTTAAATCAGAAAATTTTCTGTATGAACTTTCCGAATCCCTTCGAAGGTTGGTTTTGGGGTAACTTCAGTTCCTCTGGTTCCTTTTTCCGACGGGCTCGCCTCTGCACCTAGGTTTGCCATGTCAACGGTACCCTTGGGGCGGTCGGCTTGGGTCCCCTCGAATAGTCCCATAGATCCCTGCTTGAGGCTCTTTAAAGATGTGCTCTTGGGAGAAGGTTACAGGGGTCCCGTTTGGAGGTTCTCTTGTAAACTTGTGTTTGGGGTTACCTTCGTTTCCTCAGGTATCTTTTCCGGGGTGTCTACCTGCGCATTTAGGTTTGCCATCTTTGACATCTCAGAGGCACCCATGGGTTCGTCTTGGCAGCGCCCTCGGTACGGCTGGCTTTGCTTTCTTCGAATGGGTTCCAGAGATTCCTGCATGCTTTGGTTCCCCTTGCGGGTGTGGTCTCTTAGTCGCCTCTCTGGAGAGCCAGACCTTACATGGAATCTATTATTTGTATCTCCGAATCCCCAGTGACAAAAAAAAACTTTCAATACGAAATAAATATCCGTTTTTACTTGGCCTAATGATTATCATATGCTCACCATCAACAACTACGATACATACAGTCAGGGAAGTTTGAATGCTTTTCAGATTCCAGAGAAAGTTCTTCCCATTTTGATGGACATGGTATTTTCTTACATTCGTCATTGGAAACAAGCCAAATAGTTGTACCGACTCCTTCTACACTGTAACCCTTAGTTGGGCACAAAAATTGCCTTCGGCTAGCTACAAGATTTGGGAGGCAAGGGCGTAGGTCGACGTCACTCGATAATCCTCACAGGTCCGACTAGTGGCACTGAGAATAAGCTTTCTTTATTTATGATGTTAATGGGACGCCATCTACAGTATAAAATGAAATCAGAAAACTTATTCCTAGGCCGATCTCTGTAGAAAGACCTTTACTGTGCTGAAAGAAAGGTGTCCCCAACTCCAAATAAATGACACAGTAACATGTAACAATTTAATCCAGTGTTCAAGACTCAAACAAGTTATGGACCTGAGCAAAATAGTGGGTCCTCCAAGTCGTAATCAAAAGGATTCATATTAATATATAACTGCCTTACCTGGTCTGAATGCATTCAAACCTGACACAACTAATATAGGAATATCACGACTTGTTGGCTTCCTTGGACTTTGTCTGGTCCTAACTGGTTCCAAAATCACAGTCCTCACGGAGATCTCTAAAATCAGGTCTGCTTCTCTATATCTAACTAGACTCTAGAGGTCTATTTGATCGGTTTTACGATACCCAAAAGGCTTTACAACACCACAGCAGACTACTCCCTCCGATTGAATAATTCCATAGCAAGCTTTACAATACCATGACAGGCTTTATAATACTTTGATAGGCTGATCGATACTCCAATAGGCTTCACAATACCATAGCAGGCTTCTCAATCCTCCAATAAGCTTTACAATACCATGGCAGGCTTTACAGTACTTCAGTAGGTTTAACAGTACCATGTAGGCTTTATAATAACGTGTAGACCCAGTCAAAACTTAGGCACAAATCCAACATTATGGAATATGTCTCCCATAACGTGCTCTACACTTGACCCTCTTAAATTCCTGGCAGAGCTGTGGCAAAAAGAAAAGAAATTTGTAAGACATGCTTCCTTCTATAAAAAAATGCTCGTGAGGCGAGTCATCTACAAAAAGTTCAGTAAATTAAATACAGCAAAATATTCACCTCTCAATTACATGGTCTTAGCAGCAATAGGTAGGTTGTCAAAAGTAATTTACTTCAAAATTAAAAATCAAAAATCAACCTCCTGTGAGCATCAGCGTTACCAGGTCAGAAATGCACAAATGGTGTTTCAAGGAGTTCCGTCCTCTCCAAAAATTAATTTAATAAAAAACATATTTCCTTTCATTGTTGCCAACACTCTTTTCATTGGATCTTGCCACAGAACAGAACCGAGCAGTATAGTTTACTCATTACTACACCAAAGGTTCCGAACACTGCAGTGCAAGAACAGAACAGCAGTCCGTGATCTCATATGTAAATAAAGAGGCAAATAAATATATTTGTCTCTTTTCCCATGTAAGCCAAACTTTATGTCGAACCGATTCAAAGAAACGAGACTATTTTAACCAAACGAAATAGAGAAGAAGAACAGGTGACGTCTGAATGACTGTTAATCACCTATGTTCGTGTTGTTTTGAAAACAATCCTTGATAAACAAACAATCATAGTTTTGAATAAATCGACAGAGATATTCGTGAGCACCATGATCTGTGGAAATAAAAATGGTTATATATCATGTAGAATCGGATGGTATGTCAAAACCTACAACTTAACTCATACTTATAACCTTGATCATAATAGTCGGAACACAACACATGAAACTAGGTAAACAGAGTGTTCGACTCTTAACGAATACTTTACCCTGAAACTGATCAAGATAATAAATGAATATAAAGAATTAAGTCAATAACAGCTTTTGACAGTTATAGGTATCAGATATGTTATTTTGTGATGAAATGATGGAACTTCATGATTAAACGTACGTTTACAAAATGTGAACGTTACACACCCTCTTCCTCAAGAAAGGAAAATTTAACTTGTTGAATTTTTCTAAACAGTAAATTACATAACTTTAATAATTAACATTGGTCATCAGGATTCCCAATAAAATCCAATAAAACCCTATAAAACCCCAGTGAATTTATAGGAATATTCACCACACCTAAAAGAGCTATCAACTCAAAAGAATGAACAAAAATTTCTCGGAGGTACTCCAAAAGTCATTGAAGGCAGCTCAACCCACCGTAGCTTTAACGGTCTCTCACACCAATTGAACAAACCAGCAACAAACAGTTGGCCTCCTACAGACAAACAAATTTCAGTCTACTAACTGTAGATATCAAATTTGTGTTGAAGCCACCAACCCCGAAGGAGAAATGCTTCAACACCATTGTGGAATGTGGAACATGCCAACATTCCCATAAACTAAGAAATCGGAAAACGAACCTGTCGAAACAGAAACGAAGTCCCAAGGCCAATGGACTTCCAAGATACTAACAGTATCTGTAGCTGAAAGCTCCAAGCCATATCCCACAAAGACAATTTTCAATTTTCCCGAACCAATTCCATGTTCTGCACAGCACGAATGATTTCGAAGCCAATCGGGATTTCAAATAAATCTGGCATATTCGAAAGCTCCAAAACTGACACAAAGTCCAGAGAAAACTAAAATGTCTACTGGATAGTTGAGTGGACACTCAATATTGGAAATGACTACCCGCATAACCAACATTGATTCCTACTGGTATTATTTATGGAGGTACGTATAACTACCTATCGCTATTACTAAATCCTTTTATCAATAAACCAAAACTAAACCCATTAAGAATTTATTGGAATTCAACATCCAAGAACATTGATAAATTAATTCACTTTTCCTTACAGAAAATGAACAGGATCAAAAAAAACCGAATAGCATCAAAATTGTAGAATGACACTCCATGAAAATAATTACAGCTTTGTTGCTGTCGTGAGACTTTGTGGATGCAACCCATTACCAGCTATTGTGGATGCCAAAATCTCACTAGTTGGAAACTGTGTCCATGTTTTAGTTGCTTTAGGCCTACGCCAGGGACAGCCAACTTCTGCCCCAAATAAAATAACAACTGTTCCAATTTGTTCAAGATGTAAGTATTCAAACAAGAAAATATATCTACTCAGACTTGCATGTCTTCCAATAACTAGAAACAGTATTCCAGCTTATTTAAATTACAGCTAAATTATTATTTTTTTGTTGTAGAAGCACTCGAGAAAACTTCTACATTTTAACTTTTCAAGTTAACACTATTTACAAGGTATACCTATACAATATTTACAATATTTCAATGAAATACCTATATTCATGAATATATACAAACCTCTTTAGATTATCCATAAAGAATAACTTTAAAGAATAATAATTATAAAGTACTTTATTTACACTTGTGAAGTTGATCAGACTACACAAACTTGAAGACTCAAGATTTTTCCAGAGAAATTTCAAAATATAATTTTTCCATTCTCTATCATGAATTAATTCATGCCTGGAAGTAAATTCCAATATAATATCAAATTCAAATATTGAATTACTTTCTGTCCTATCGCATCCACAGACAGACAGACAGACAGACTTCCCACACTCAATAACATGTCAACTAGGTGACCATAAATACCATCAGTCAATTGCCAAGACTTTCAAAAACCTCAAATATCAAACCTATGTGAATCGTGTTCAAAATACAAAATTTCACCTATTTTGTCAAAATCGTTTTTCCTAGATTAAATTTTATTACAAAAACGTAATCTCAAAATTTCTAAGTTCGGTTCTAGGAACGATCAGAACAAAATAAAACAAATCAAGGTTGTAATGAGTAATCATGGGTTTTGACAAAAGACCAATATCTCCAACACTACAGTGTTACTCAAATGATTCCTGTAGCTATTCTGACAAATCAGAATTGGACCCAAAGTAAGGCTTTAACTTGGACACATGCCAAGTACCTGCTGGTGAGTCATCCATATTACTCAACTCATAAGCCACTTTCGATAAAACTTTCCTTACTTTACATAAGACATACTTGGGTGCTAATTTTGATGCAAATTCATTTGCAGCATCTGATAACACAAAATTTCGCTTCCAGACTTTTTCATTTTCTTTAAAAACATGTTCACGCT
Organism: Chrysolina haemoptera; assembly: GCA_958298965.1. Taxonomy (NCBI): domain Eukaryota; kingdom Metazoa; phylum Arthropoda; class Insecta; order Coleoptera; family Chrysomelidae; genus Chrysolina; species Chrysolina haemoptera. The sequence continues at coordinate 10,219,212 of OY282596.1, read as the reverse complement.
TCCTTAAATTGTAATAGTGAGTGTTCCTAACGTAGGACGCTGAGAGTTTCTCCTGAACCCTTTTATACAGGGGAATGAGTTTTCTCAACTCTTCAGAATAATTTCTCCTAGCTTCTGCGGTATTATTCAGCACAAAATCAACTGTATCTCCATAATAATCTCCAGAGACAGGGGCTATTCTGCCAAAATTAAGAAAATTTGGGCTGAAACCAGTTACCTCATGAGTGGCGGAGTTCAGTGCGTGCTGAATTCGCAAAATTTCCTTATCCCAGTGCTTGTGGGATTCTTTTATGAAACACCTTATGGAAGTTCCTATTGTACGATTAACCCTCTCTGTAGGGTTCACCTGAGGGTGGTACCTACAATTATACCAAACTTTAGAAATGTTGTACTGCTTGACAAACTCATTGAAAACTTTCCCAGTATGAGCTGAAGCATTATCTAACAATAATATCTGAGGAACTCCATAAGTTAAAAATACATCCTCAAGGAAAGCAGTGATTGTTTGAGCCGTCGCATTTCTTACTGGCTTCAAAACAACAAATTTTGAAAAATAATCTGAAGCTACTATAAGGAATTTATTACCTTTGGAACTTCTAGGGAAAGGCCCCATTACATCAGTACTAACCAACTGAAAGGGAAAACTAACTTTCTTCTCCTTACCCATCAATCCAAACCTTTGAGCATTCATCACCTTTTGACTACAGCATTCAGGACATTGTCGAACATATTTCAATATGTCCCCTCTCATTCGTGGCCAGTAATATAGCTCTGCCACTTTCTTTAAAGTTTTGAAATAACCCAAATGACTAGACGTAGGCAAATTATGAGAATCATAAATAACTTTCTGTCTCTGGTCAAATGGTACTAATAATTTCCATTCTGATATGTTACTTTTCAAAGCTATTTTTCTAGGGGTGTGCTTGAAAATATAATCATCTTTAACCATCCAATGAGAATATTTTTCAGGATTTTTAATAATTCTATTTTTCAATTTCAGGTACCAAGGTTCAAGGTTTTCCAAAGAGATTCCTAAAATATTTATCTCATCAGAAATGGGAGCTCTTGACAAAGCATCTGGAGCAACATGAAGTTTACCCTTTCTATGAATTATTTCAAAATCAAATGCAGAGAGTCTCATAGCCCATCGACTAAGACGACCAGAACTACCAGACATCTTTGAAAGGTATTTCAAACTTGCATGATCTGAAATTATTTTAAATCGAACTCCGTCTACATAGGGTCTGAACTTCTCTAATGAAAAAACTAGGGCAAGACACTCACGTTCCGTTGCTGAATAATTTCTTTCTGCTCGATTCAAACTCCTACTAGCATACGCTATGACTTTTTCTTCACCATTCTGGACTTGAGTAAGTAAACTTCCCAATCCTACCTCGCTGGCGTCCGCTTGTATGCAGAATTCAACTGAAAAGTCAGGAGCAGTAAGAATCGGTGTTGAAATTAATTTTTGTTTGATTTCTATGAAAGCTTTTTCTGCCTCGTCATTCCAAACAATTGATTGCCTTTTACCTTTACCTTTCAATAAATCGTTTAATGGACCAATAAGGGTACTGAAATGAGGAATAAAACGCCTGTACCAGGAACACATTCCGACAAAACGTTTTATCTGTGTCGTAGTCTCAGGTCTAGGGTAATCTACCATAGCTCTTATTTTATCTGGGGAAGTTCTCAAACCTCTATGATCTACTACAAAACCCAGATAAATTAATGACTCTCTGAAAAATTGACATTTTTTAAAATTGACAGTCAGATTAGCATCTGCTAATCGCCTGTAGACTTCTTCTAACAAAGCAATATGTTCTGAAAAAGTTGGAGTACATAAAACGATGTCATCTAAATAAACAAACACCTTAGGTTGTAACTCTGGACCTAAAATCCTATCCATCAACCTTTGTGTTATAGCGGCAGAGTTTGAGAGGCCAAAAGGAAGTCGCTTGTGGTGGAATAAACCACGTCCAGGAATTGAAAAAGCTGTTTTCTCCTTACTCTCATCATCTAGGGGTATTTGCCAAAATGCACTTCGAAGATCAATTGTCGATATAAATTTAGCATTGCTAAGCATATTCAGGATATCATCTACTAAAGGTAAAGGATAAGAATCCTTTTTAGTTATCTCGTTCAGGGCTCTACCATCAAAACAAAATCTGTATTCACCATTAGCCTTTTTTACCAATAATACTGGTGAGCTCCAAGGACTGAACGAAGCTTCAACGATACCTAATGCTAGCATTCTATCTAGTTCTTTATTAAGATGTTCCAGCATATATGGGGACATCCTATACTGTCTCTTTTTAAACGGACGATGCTCTCCTGTATCGATATGGGCCGTTATTTTATCAGTAAAGCCTAGCTGATCTTCAGAAGCGATTGATTTGAACAAGTCCATAACCCTATTCATTTCTAAAATTTGTGTACTAGAAAGATTGTTAAAAGTACTGACCCTTGTTTCTTTATTTTCAGGTGGAGTTGACAAAATATTGATTTTCAATCCTAACTCGCTTTGGATTTGCCAAGAATTATCAGAAAAATCAATTGAGAGTTTAAAAATTTTGCAAAAGTCACTTCCCAGGATAAGTCCACATTGAAGCGAAGGAATAATTGACACAGTTATCAACTTGCAAAAACCTCCAAGGCATAATGGAATTTGACAAATGCCTGTTACAGTTTGAACTTTACCATCTGCAGTCCTAACAATATTTTTTTGACTTCTATCTACTTTGATTTTGTATTTCTTCAATAGATCCAAGGAATGCAACCCTAAACAAGTTAAATTAGCTCCACTGTCAAGTAAAGATATAATTTCTTCATTAAAAAGACTCACCACAATATAAGGTCTATTGTCAAACGGTTTAGAAATAAATAAAGGTGATACACTACCTAGTTCTGAATTTCTTTCTATTTGAACATTTTCAACGGTCAAATTTTTTGAATCATTTTTACAAGAATTTTTCGTTAGTTTTCTTTTCACACTTACTTGAGAATTATTATTTTTCCTAAAGCCTTTCTTAACACTACAGACCTGATGAAGGCTTAAATCACCAGTCTGATTCACTAGTTTTTTTTGTTACAAGAGGGGCAAGTAATTTTTGTAAAATCAGGTTTACCACATAAATAACAAAAGATCTTACGATTTTCTCTACATTGTTCCATTTTATGACCTAATTTTCTACACCTGTGGCATCTAATATTACTGGTTTTCGAAAATGTATTTACTTGTGATGTTGAAGGAAGGTTTGAATTAGAATCAGTTTTGTTATTGAACAATTTTTTCTTGTGAGTAATTTTGGAAGAAAAATTTTTATCTCCTGGTGCCTCAAGATAAGCTAGATCAGTCTCTAAACAATTGAGAGATTTGGGTGGTAAATATTTATTTTTGATCTGAGCTGCTTCATCGATTCTTTTACAAAAACTTATCAACTCAGAAGTATCGTCAATATTTTGCAAAACTAAGTGATCTACGTATTTGGGCAAAATATTTTTTCTAATTATTTTCAAACGCTCCTTTTCATCTAACTGTTTACTGAGCCTACTAAAAAGACTATGCATTATTGCCACAAAAATATCAATAGGTTCTTCACGACCCTGAGTACGATTCTTGATTTCATCTAGAAGTTTCTCCTCATAATCTGTGGGCAAAAATGCATTTTCTAATTGACTCACTAAATCTTGCCAATTATTCACATTTTGTTTGACTGATCTATACCAAATTAAAGCTCTACCAGTAAATAAATCTGTACTTGAATTAAAAAGTTCTTGTTCAGGTACATTACGAGATTGAGAAAGTTCTTTAACTCTTTCCAAAAATGATTTTAAACTAGTAGTGCCATCATACTGAATACCCCATTTGTAAACTGGTACCGACTTTCCAACTCCTGAAGAAGAAAGAATTGAAGTATTTGGGTTTGCATCATTTACAACATTCATTGATAATTTTGCTTCAAGTTCAATGCAAGATGCCTTGGCATCATTTATGAAATCTGAATAAAAAATATTTGTCTCCTCTGGTTGTTCAGGGACTTTGAAACGTTTAACTCTTCCTGTCAGAGATGTCAATCGAGTTTCAATAATTTTAAACATAGGATCTGATGTTGGACCCCTAAAACTCAGAATCAATGATTCTAGATCAGAGAAAGTTTTGTCAATAAAACTCTTTTCACTTTTAACCTCAAAATCGTTATCTTCTAACCGAGCTAAAACTGTTTCCGTTGCAAGCAACCTAGTTAAAATAACCCTTTTTGATGTTAAAGTTTTTCTTACAGCTTTCACATCACGAATACGCAATTCATAATCTATTTCTTCTTCGGAAAGATATAATGGTTCCATTTTTATTTCAATATTCAAAATACCAATATATTCTCAAATAATGTGAATAACACAGTTTAAAATAAGTTCCCCTAAAATTCCTTACACAAAATAAAATATCTCACACACAATAAAATACCTAACAATCAAATAACACTTGAACACTGTCAATAAATAAATTTCAAAGCTGTCATTGACCCAACAATAATCCAAAAATATTTTATTTGCCAATCCGGGAGACTTCCACAGGACAGCTGATACACATACATGAAATTTCCCAAGCCGTAGAACTCAGTTCCTAAAGACACACCATCCACAATTTATTCACAGCTAGAGAGATCTCTCCAGCACAGTATCAAACCTCTGGGGATTGTCGAACGAAAACGTAAGCCTCACGTTGGCACGCCATTTTATGTAACCCTTAGTTGGGCACAAAAATTGCCTTCGGCTAGCTACAAGATTTGGGAGGCAAGGGCGTAGGTCGACGTCACTCGATAATCCTCACAGGTCCGACTAGTGGCACTGAGAATAAGCTTTCTTTATTTATGATGTTAATGGGACGCCATCTACAGTATAAAATGAAATCAGAAAACTTATTCCCAGGCCGATCTCTGTAGAAAGACCTTTACTGTGCTGAAAGAAAGGTGTCCCCAACTCCAAATAAATGACACAGTAACATGTAACAATTTAATCCAGTGTTCAAGACTCAAACAAGTTATGGACCTGAGCAAAATAGTGGGTCCTCCAAGTCGTAATCAAAAGGATTCATATTAATATATAACTGCCTTACCTGGTCTGAATGCATTCAAACCTGACACAACTAATATAGGAATATCACGACTTGTTGGCTTCCTTGGACTTTGTCTGGTCCTAACTGGTTCCAAAATCACAGTCCTCACGGAGATCTCTAAAATCAGGTCTGCTTCTCTATATCTAACTAGACTCTAGAGGTCTATTTGATCGGTTTTACGATACCCAAAAGGCTTTACAACACCACAGCAGACTACTCCCTCCGATTGAATAATTCCATAGCAAGCTTTACAATACCATGACAGGCTTTATAATACTTTGATAGGCTGATCGATACTCCAATAGGCTTCACAATACCATAGCAGGCTTCTCAATCCTCCAATAAGCTTTACAATACCATGGCAGGCTTTACAGTACTTCAGTAGGTTTAACAGTACCATGTAGGCTTTATAATAACGTGTAGACCCAGTCAAAACTTAGGCACAAATCCAACATTATGGAATATGTCTCCCATAACGTGCTCTACACTTGACCCTCTTAAATTCCTGGCAGAGCTGTGGCAAAAAGAAAAGAAATTTGTAAGACATGCTTCCTTCTATAAAAAAATGCTCGTGAGGCGAGTCATCTACAAAAAGTTCAGTAAATTAAATACAGCAAAATATTCACCTCTCAATTACATGGTCTTAGCAGCAATAGGTAGGTTGTCAAAAGTAATTTACTTCAAAATTAAAAATCAAAAATCAACCTCCTGTGAGCATCAGCGTTACCAGGTCAGAAATGCACAAATGGTGTTTCAAGGAGTTCCGTCCTCTCCAAAAATTAATTTAATAAAAAACATATTTCCTTTCATTGTTGCCAACACTCTTTTCATTGGATCTTGCCACAGAACAGAACCGAGCAGTATAGTTTACTCATTACTACACCAAAGGTTCCGAACACTGCAGTGCAAGAACAGAACAGCAGTCCGTGATCTCATATGTAAATAAAGAGGCAAATAAATATATTTGTCTCTTTTCCCATGTAAGCCAAACTTTATGTCGAACCGATTCAAAGAAACGAGACTATTTTAACCAAACGAAATAGAGAAGAAGAACAGGTGACGTCTGAATGACTGTTAATCACCTATGTTCGTGTTGTTTTGAAAACAATCCTTGATAAACAAACAATCATAGTTTTGAATAAATCGACAGAGATATTCGTGAGCACCATGATCTGTGGAAATAAAAATGGTTATATATCATGTAGAATCGGATGGTATGTCAAAACCTACAACTTAACTCATACTTATAACCTTGATCATAATAGTCGGAACACAACACATGAAACTAGGTAAACAGAGTGTTCGACTCTTAACGAATACTTTACCCTGAAACTGATCAAGATAATAAATGAATATAAAGAATTAAGTCAATAACAGCTTTTGACAGTTATGGGTATCAGATATGTTATTTTGTGATGAAATGATGGAACTTCATGATTAAACGTACGTTTACAAAATGTGAACGTTACAACACTACCGCTTATAGTTGATATACCCAATCGATACGGGGTCATGTGAACTTGTAAATGTATTTTTGCTTGCTGAATATCCGAAATGAAATAAAAAACGTATCGAATGAACACCCTGAATATTACATAATTCCGAACTTGGTTTCAGTTGTCGAACTACAAAAACGTTGGCAAGAGAGATACATTCATAGGTTGTCGCTAAAAAACATATTTTACTTTACGAGAAACCCTCAGAAGTCGTCGAAAGACTTGTCCGAGCTAGGGAAGAATCAGATTTGGCAAACATAGAGGAGGATTGCCAAGTAGTACGAGTGAAAACGAAACCACAACTTTTGGGAACCAAAATTTTCAGTTACAGACCTACCGCACTGCTATCTATTACTTCGCAGGTCATGGAAAAAGCCACCAACATCAAACTCAAGAAATATCTAGAACGCTCAGGAATGATCGACAATATGGTTTTCGGCATCAGAGGTAAACTGGTGACCCGCTTGCTCCTACATATTTGGCAGCAGTCTATCGACAAATATGGTGAATCTCTGGCAGGTGAGTTGGATATCTCCAAAGCGTTTGATCGCGTTTGGCACTTGGACATCTTTTCAAGATTCCATCTTATGGCTTGCGCCTTCATTTGTGTTCCGTGCTATCTAGCCTCCTCTCAGATCGTACTCTCCATGTGATGGTTGGTGGAATTTCATCCGACACTCCACCTTCAAATACTAATGTTCCACAAGGAATCCATTTTAGGAGAAACAGTGTTTCTTTTTCATATCAATAATATGCTGTGAGTTCAGTGCATAGCTCTGCGGATGATAGTCCCCGTCAAACAGCTTTCTCTTTCAAAACTTCGATATCAGTCCATGAGACCAGAAATAAAAATCTAAGGAACAAGAATGATTTAAATATGGAAAATTCTAAAATAGTCATCCAATATGCAAGTATTTTATCTAGAAAAGCCGATTTCACAATAGCCAGAGTAATTATATCATGAGTATCCATACATAACTCCCATTTGAAATCTTGGTATTACCATCAGCAAGACCCTTTCATGGAAAACCATGTGAGGTCCACATTAACACGCACTGAAACTTTTAGATTCTGTCCAAAAAAAAACATTCGTCTTGTTGGTGTCCAAAATATAGTAATTAGTCTCGTCGATGGTGCTTTGCTTACAAGCTTGCCCACCTTTCAGGAACAACACAAAAAGGTGATTGATCTGTCTGTGTTTTATAGATGATTTCATGGACGATCCCCCTAGGAAATATCGTAAGTCTTTCCACTGTTAACGGTCCCATCGAGACTGCCACTTCTAGTTCAATCCTCACTTACATTTTCTTGTCGATACAAAAATTTGGAACTTGATCCGTCGAGAATTGTTCACGGAGGCATACAACCTACAGTAATTCAAGAAGAACACCACATCCTCCGTACTTTTCCTCTGCTCTCACAATGTTCTCTAATCATCACAGGATTTCGCTTTGCGAAGGAACCAGGACATAAAAAAAACAATTTCCAGGAGCTGTGTGCTTTCGGCTGTTTGCCGACTTCGGGGCTATTTTCATCAGATCGGAATGAGATTCCTTCTGTTATTATCGATGAAGAAATAGTTAACGTTGAATAAAAAAGCTTTGATGATAGCAAACAGCCGGAAGCGTTGAGATTATTACAGCTTTGGTATATAAAATGTGTATACACTTCAAAAACATTTTTTCAATACTTTCCTTGAAATTATGTTGATTTCATTATTTTAGTAAAAATTTCATACAGCGAGTATATTATTTTACTGAATTCAATTGAATGAAGTGATTGTACATTATATATTCAAAATGATCGAACATAACAGAGAATGACATATATTGAATATTGAATGAACAGATATAATATAAGTATTGATTTGGTATGAGCGTATGTGGTCGAGGCTGATGCAATTAATTGCCAATTTATTTCTAAATATGTATGAAACTGCCACAAACGTTAAAATTATTCAAACAAAAATACTTCAATAGAAAACGAATAAAAACATATGAAATACAGCAATAAATAACATTCTCGATTTTTTACCTACTCTTTGCTAACACCATTCAAGAAATTACGATGTTCATTTTTCTCAGACCCTCGTTAAAACGCTCTCACAACAGATTCTTGGAATAAATTTCAGAAAATGGTCTTGGTTTTCAGCACAAACACAATGAGGGTCTTTTGAACCCATTTTTCGTTCAGGATCACGCCCATTTGAATACGAAATGTATACGCAACGTAACTTTCGCAACCTTCTGTTACGGAGTCAGCACTGAAGGGATTTAATGACCAAACAAATGTCATTTCACTTTGAATTTGGATAGTATAGTAACGAGTTCACGAGCGGTGTTTTACTAATGACAAAATTTCGGTATGTGTGATGCTTTAAAGTCATTTTCCATCTGTTAAGGTGCGTATTCACTAGAGCATCCGTTCCGCATGAGCACTGAATGAGCACCGAACGAGCAAATGCTCGAATAGTGTGGACGCTGATTTGAGCACGAACAGACTGCCTGTTTACATTAAGGTGCGTATTCCACTAGAGCATCCGTTCCGCATGAGCACTGAATGAGCACCGAACGAGCAAATGCTCGGATGGTGACGACGCTGATTTGAGCACGAACAGACTGCCTGTTTACATTAAGGTGCGTATTCACTAGAGCATCCGTTCCGCATGAGCACTGAATGAGCACCGAACGAGCAAATGCTCGGATGGTGACGACGCTGATTTGAGCACGAACAGACTGCCTGTTTACATTAAGGTGCGTATTCACTAGAGCATCCGTTCCGCATGAGCACTGAATGAGCACCGAACGAGCAAATGCTCGGATGGTGACGACGCTGATTTGAGCACGAACAGACTGCCTGTTTACATTAAGGTGCGTATTCACTAGAGCATCCGTTCCGCATGAGCACTGAATGAGCACCGAACGAGCAAATGCTCGGATGGTGACGACGCTGATTTGAGCACGAACAGAATGCGTGTTTACATTACGCAGCATGAGCCAGCCTGAGCTTGAATCGAGCAGCACATGTGCTCATTCGGTGCTCATGCGGAACGAATGCTCTAGTGAATACGCACCTTTAGTGGTACTATTGTTGGACAACATAAGATGATATGTTGCAAATGGGTGCAAATAAGATATGTCGTTTTTTATTTGAAAAGATAAAGAAAAAATTATTCACATGAGGTACTTAATCATAATCAATGATAGCGCTTTTTTTTCAACTGGCGATATTTTTTCAACTGGCGATATTTTTTCATAACCATGTGTTTGACAGGAACAACTACAACTTTTTTTGCTTTGGTTCAAAGTTGATATTCCATTCATCAACAAGGAGAAAGTTGGACAATGTGTGTCCCGGCTGATAGACAAGACAAGGCAATTCAAAAAAAAACTTCCATCCACCTTATTACTGAGCTGGCAAGGTTTCTACAAATAACTCAAACTCAACCATATTCTGTAGCCAATGAAATTCCATCGTGATGAGAGTTTTCCACGTGATTAACTTCCAAACTTCAGGACCCTGAAAAAAATTTCTTATGTTATCTAGGAAGATTTCCCAGACAAAATCCAACTTACTCCACTCTCAGACCACCGATGTCAGCCACTTCAATTTTGGGAAAATGACTTTTATTTTACTGCAATAAATAATCACATGAAATAGAGTAGGAGAAAATAAACTACTCATTAAGCCGGCCTTCCACACCAGCTTTTTGCCGCTGGCTTCTTGTCTCTAGACAATCAGAGTACTTCAAAAGTAGCCGCCGCTTCTTCAAGGTCATGTCGCTGTTTGTTGGTTCAAGTTTTACTTTTAGCGTCATGAATATGTTGTCATCCCTTTTTATAGACATATAAGTCATATAAATGAAACGATAAAAAAAGATTTCGATGTTTTGAAAAATATTTAAAAAAATCTCAAATGCAGTGCAACTGCAAAATATGAATTTGATAACCTTTGAAACCCCAGAAACCACAGCATATCTGAAGAAATCGGTAACACCCTGTATATACAGCATCCATTAGTTCCACCTTGGAATTTTTTTACAAATGTTGTATTACCGAAATGAAAAAGAAAAAATGGAAGTGATAGGGTGATCGTAATGATTAAAATGAAATATCTTCGACTCATTTCAGTTGAGCGAGCAGTTTAATATCATAATTTGTCTGTTACACCGATAAATTGATGTTCTTCCTTCCGGGAACCGCCTCCAAAGCAAATATTGGATTTGGGGTGAAAGATAGATGTGTAAACTGTAATGTGATTCATTCCTAATCAGTTTCTAGGGGCACACCAAAAAGGATTAACCTAACCGAACCCTGCCAATCATTTTCATTCTCTATTTTATAATATTGTATATATATATATATATATATATATATATATATATATATATATATAGAAGAAGGGGAGCAGAAGTATTCGCTGACTTGTTAGAAACAAAGCAGCAAAACGCAAGCGTTTTGCTGCTATCCCAAATAGTTTCCGAGCTTTGTTATATATATATATATATATATATATATATATATATATCCATATAATCCAACTTGAATGTATTCAACCTTCTCAGCAATCCCCATGAACCATGAATCGCACTTTCTATTATTAATTATAATCATTGAATCAATATACTTTATTATCTATATTTAAGTGCCATTTCTCATAATTGTGTGAAAGAGTCTATCTTTTAAACAATAAGTGTGTATCAAAAAGTGAAATATTTTGAATATTTTAATATTTCTCTAAACTTATTGTACTTAGATCATTTATTTCTTGTGTTTTGTATTTTGAATTACTACTGTATTAATTTATCCTACCACCTGGTTAAGTTGAAAAACACCCTTGGGTGATACTTCGCCATTTCATCTATGTCTTTCCCTGTTTATGTTACATGGATGAATAAAGACGATTTATTATTATTATTATTATTATTATACTATTTTGTCCAAACTACGACAAACTGCTATATCCCAGTAATTGTGACAATATACAATGTGCGTTTATATTATGAAAAATAATAAAATAAATATTTTTTTAATATACCATATTTTTAGAATGGCCTAAAAAGTATAATATAATTCTCTAATCCTCATGAAGGATAAAACCACATACAGATTTCTAAGTTTTTCTACAGTAAATTCAAGTTAAACTCAAGCCAGTAAACAATAGTGGCAAAGACGTGATCAACGCGTGCTTTGCTCGTGATCGAGGAAAGGCGGGCCGCTATTGGTCTATGTTTCTGAGGCAGGTTTGAGTGGGAAACACGCCCTGCCTATTTCACCAATCCGACATCGATGATCACGAACAGCGTGCATTTGTTTTGATGCGGCTTGACCTGGAGTTGAATAAAAACATGGTACATTAAACATTTCTCTCATTTCATTATTATTTTCTGCTATTTAGGGTTATGTGAATGAAGTTTATACTATGATGGCATCATTACAGATCTATTTCAGTATTTTTTCTTTTATCTTTTCGAACGATGTTTGTTTCATCAGGAGCCGAAAACTCTGAAGAAAATCGTCCTAATATGATGGTCGAGGAGGACTACATCAGGCTTATTTGCTTGTATTTCATTATATTCTAATTATTATTATTACATTAGTATTATAAAATTCTTGTATTGTCTTCGATTCTAGAAATATGTGGCCAATTTAAGATTATTCGGAGGATTCGTAGATGGTGAAAGTTGAATTTAAAATTCTCATTATTATCTTTATTATTATCATTATTGAATCAACATTAAGAAATTCTTATAATTTCAGATTAATATGGGATGTTTGAAAGTGGGTGAGAATAGAATTTAAAGTTCACATTATTATTATTATTAGGGAAATCGCGTTTTTTCAGTGAAGACGCATATATGGATAAACTTAAAAAAAAAAACCCTATCAAAATCGTTGAAGCCGTTTTCGAGATCCAAAAATTAACATTATTATTATTATTAGTGGAATAATATTTTTCCAAGAAAGACGCCTATATAGATGAACTTAAAACGCAAAACTTTATCTGAACCCAAAATTTAATCCAAATCTTTAGAGCCGTTTCCGATATCCAAAAATTCACATCATCATTATTATTACTATTATGAGTAAAATCACGTTCTTTCAGGAAAGACGATGAATAGATGGACTCAAGAAGCAAATCCTCATCTAACTCCAAAATTTGATCCAAATCGTTCGAGCCATTTGCGAGATCCAAATATTCACATCATTGATATTATTATGAGTAAAACCGCGTTTTCCACATTTTCATGCATTATTATGGACTTCTGAGCTGTGGTCGAGAACAAACCAAGAAAAAATTACATTTTTTGAAGATCGGAGACGGTTAAACACATTGTTGAAAATGCCCTTTAAAAAAAACTATGTTCTCATTTCCACGGAATCCTTGAAGTCGGAAATTTAACCTCGGTGTCAAAGTAAACAGCTGCTTACTATTCAAATGGAAATGCCATATATTCCAAACACAAATGGACCCAAATAAACTAATTGGAGGCTGGAAATTACGTTCGTAAATTGTTGGGGATTCCCCTTGATTCTATTCTATATACAGAATTGGCAAATAATGCAACGAGCATTGCGCATTCATTTGTTTATAAGCTAGACATTCCAGAAGTTGAACGAAGAACGGACAATTGATTTTCTATTCAGTGAATTATACTATACGATATTGAATTTACTAAGAATGAATAATTGATCGTCCGTTCTTTGTTTATGTTCTGATTGGTTTCCGGGTTTTGCCGTGGTCTTCTTTAATTTTATTTTATATTCCCAAGTAGCATTTCGGCGACGACAATCGACAACCACATTATACACCAAAATTAACGATGTAGTTGGTGTAGGAATTAGTAATTTATGAAACAACGCTGTCTAAACCACAGGTCAACGTTGTTTTAACGTTGAGCATGACATCAGTCAAGCTACGACGTTGTCATAACGTTTACTCAACCGACTACAAGTAGTAAACATTCTGGGAATGGGAATAACTTTCTAAACACGTTTAAGTGACAACTTTAGTTATTTTAAACGTTTTCCCAACGCTTAAGTGACCTTGTGAGATTCAACTAAGCAGTGGATAATTTTTCAGTTAAGTTGAGAACGTTTTCGCGGAGTCATCTTCACAACTAACCTTCCTTCAAATATTTACTGCAGAGGACGTGTAGGCCAAATTTGGATAATAATAATTTACCAAATTCATTGCATATTTTTTATTTCAGTGACAAGGACCATTTTTCGCTAAACTTTTTGACAGAAAATATATTTGTGAAGGAAAAAGGACTAAAATGATCCTAACCTAACTTTCGAATCGGAAATGAAAAGTGCTTACAAATACACTGCCTTCTCTTACAGACAAAAAAATAAGTCGTGAAGAAACTTCACGGGCACAAGCTAACATGAAGACAGACAGTTTAGAAATCTCTTTAGGAACAAGGGCCAACCTGAATAGAGAGATATTAAGGAAAGCAACTACTTTTTCAGAGGAACAACTGCTTATAGCCAGGGGAAACAACTTGATTATGACCATGTACGAGAGTTCAATAATTTGGAAGAACTGAGGGAAAAACGCGGGAGAGACGGGTTACAAAATGTGGAGCGGAATGTATTCGTTAGTTGGAATTGGTTCAGTTTTTGGTCCGATAAGCAACTCCAGTCGCTACGCAATATTAGAGGTATAATTCTATTTGTAAACATGGTCGGCCATTAAAACTTGGGATGTAAAACAAACATTTACAAAGGATTTTAAAGACTCATTTTAGTTTTCTAGAAATAATTCATAGGTATCCCGTTTAGTTCAACAGATTGGAAGCCCGCGTTTTTTAGCATGAAACAATGGTATATTTGACAGTAAAATGTAATCATTGGCAATCTCTGTTTCGTAATCGTTATTTTTCGGTAATATTGAGCATGAAATATTTCGATAATAACTTGCGGTAGTAGTTGCCAGAAAGTTTTTGGCCATCAGTGATTATTTGGTCGATAAATCAACTATGAGAATATTGATGAACAAAAAGCTATAAAAAATTCTTCTTCTTGGCAGTCTCAGGAAGTCATTCAAGAAATATTATAAGCTACCCAAAACACCAAAACTACGTCACTTTCACTAGAAGCGCGTTTCGTCAACAAAGTTAGCATTCTCAAGAGCTATAAGCTTACTACACAGTTGGCCCTATTCTAATTTTATATACAGTGACCGCTAAAAAGTATGTACCATATGGGAAAAAAGTTTATTATTAGAGTATTAGAAAAAAGATTCTTGAGAAAAGTTTGTGCATCTCTGATAACCTAAAAATCGATTTTGACACATATCACGTGATCGCTGGTATGGCGGCAAATTGAAAAAAATTACTATGAAAAGACAAAAAGTGGGGTAAAATGGCAAGATATCAAAAAAAGGTATTTGAAAAAGTTGCTAAGAATTATATTTATATACATATACGAAGTTTGAAGAGATAATGAGATCAAATCAAATATCAAATTATTATCCTATGAATAGCTTGACCATACTGACACATTTGTAATTCAATGATAATGACAAAACTTTCTCATTTTCTCTGCACCAGTGAGTGCTAAATTAAAAAAAAAATGTATTTTGTTAAAACCCTGGCTGTTACATTGGTTCGTATCTAACAGTTATATCAGAATTCCACGACCATTGTGATGACATGACACTCCAGAAACATAGTGTTTTTCAGATTATAAGCAAGTTTCGATGATAATCGTGCCAGAGCGTTTCACTTCGCATGCAATGTTGAAAACTCTAGCCTCTTCAATTTGACGCACTATTTTTAAGATTATGTGCAAAGTGATTATAATCGGAAAAACACGATATATTCGGATTTCCCTATCATCACAATAATAGTGGAATTGTGATATAACTGTAACGAACCAATGTAACAGCAAGGGTTCTGACAAAATTGAATTTTTCCAATTTAGTGCTCTCTGGTGTGGAAAAAATGAGGAAGTTTTGTTGTTATCATCGGAATACAAATATTTCAGTATGATCAAGCTATTCATAAGAAAATAATTTGCTATTTTTCTACAGATAGAAAAATATTTTTAAAAAATTGCTATTTTCAATATTCTCACATTATTGTCTCAAACTTTGTATATGTGTATAAAATTAAATTCTAGGCAAATTTTTCAAATAACTTTTTTCGATATCTTGCCATTTCATACGGCTTTTTGCCTATTCATAGTAATTTTTTTCAATTTGCCGCCATACCAGCGATCACGTGACATGTGTCAAAATCGATTTTTAGGTTATCGGACATGCACAAACTTTTCTCAAGAATCTTTTTTCCAATAGTCTAATAATAAACTTTTTTCCCATATGGTACATACTTTTTGGCGGTCACTGTATATATATATATATACGTCATCTTAGCTCAGTAGACAACTGCCCTCATTGTCAATTTGCATTGACCTGCCATTATTCCTATCTACTCAACTTGTTTACTCTAAATTTCAAACTACCTGCTCTGAACTACTTGTTTTTATCATTTTATCTGATCACACACTTTGTTGGATTGATGACTAAACATTCCATTGATTTAATGATTTATACTTTACCAACACATATTGAAAGAATTATCTATAGTAAGAAAATAAAAATATTAGTAGTATAATAAGAAACGAATAATAATAAACTGAGTAATGATAAACGAATGGAGAATAATTAATTATGAAGGAAAAAACTTGTACTATGAATTTAAACAAAGGACAATATGGAGTGGAGCCCATAACCACACTCATAATTTGTATAGTTTTCTTTTTCCAGACTCTCGAATGCATCGAGAAGTTTGCGGTCATGGATCAATCTCAAACTTGTGTCATCGAATTGGTGGTCGTGGTCCAAAGCATCTTGGGCCACACTCGATTTTTCTCGTCTCGAATATCGGATATGAGCAATGTGTTTTCGGAACGGTACTTTCAAGGCCCTTCAAGTCTGACTCATATACCCCTTACGCTTTACATCAAATCTCATAAATCCCCAACTTTTCTTCATCTTCCGTATTATCTTTGGGAGTCCCCAAGATTTGTTGCAGGTTATTGCAAGTCCTGTATACTATCTTCATAACAAAACTAGTTCGCCATAGTGGAGCCGCCATTTTGTTTTCTTCTCAGAATGCATTGCCACCGGAATTATGTACACCAAATTTCTAATCAATCAGACGATTAGAAGTGGTCTAAGCGTGGTTAAACGTTTAGATCTAAAGCATATCCAAATCTCAGACAGTAATTTGTAGTAACACTGAAGAAATCTAATGTCAAAATCAGTCAAAATTCTATAAAGGTATATTATTCCACATCATACTTTATTCAGTTCATCCTTCATCTTCACACCCTGTTGATTGAGATTCAGTTCTATGAAAATATTTACGCAGGTTGAAGTTTCCGTAATAGTTAGCTAATAATACTGAAGAGTCAACAGTACACCATTAGTCTGGCAACTTGAGATTTCAAATACCGAATAATTGCACGAAACAAGCTGTGGAATAACCTATCAGACCATTAATTATCTTACTGCCTTTGTGGTCTTTATATTATGTTGGAATCGATAAACACCTAATTATAGACAATTATAACACATTTGCTTGCATGCATCGATTCCTATATGAACACTATCAAAACAAACATGTATGAATTTTTAGCTGATAGGTGTGATCTATATGTACCTATGTTGAACCTTAATGAAATAGTAAAATTGACAATGTCGAAGTACCCTTCTCTCCAAATAGTTCCACCATGTGGAAAATATGAGGCAAATATCTGACAGAAAACAACTACTTCCCTGGATAAACCACGACGGACATTGAATTACATCTGACAGATATTTGTGCAACGTTCTTCCAAGAAGACCCAGTTGCAATTGCTGTATTGTGATTATACAGCAAATTATCCTTCATTTGGCTGGGGAAGACCACCTGCAGACGCGTTTCGCAGTTCATGCCGCTCGTCAGTTCAGTTCTTTTTCATGGCCCGTACTATTTTTGAAAATTTTGTAGGAATAATCTCGTGATCTCTTGATTATTCTGAAAAGATTACTACGCTGGAGCCCATTCAATTCAGAATTCTTTAAAGTGTTTCAAATATTTAGTGTTCTCCCGCCCGCCCCTTACCAAAAAGGACCACAGCAAAATCTAGAAACCAACTACAATTTTAACGCCTGACGCCAGCCGTGAAATACTATTATTACAATATTATTTGTCCATATGTTGCATACTTCTTGGGCCTCACTTCAACTATATCTGCGTATGTCTTGAAGTGAATTGGAAAAAGTCCACCCTCTTGATTATTCTGAAAAGATTACTACGCTGGCGCCCATTCAATTCAGAATTCTTTGAAATGTTCCAAATATTTGGATAACACCTAATAGATATTTCTGATAGTGCTCTCCCGCCCGCCCCCTACCAAAAAGGACCACAGCAAAATCTAGAAACCAACTAGAATTTTAACGCCTGACGCCAGCCGTGAAATACTATCATTCCAATATTATTTGTCCATATATTGCATACTTCTTGGGCCTCACTTCAACTATACTGCGTATGTCTTGAAGTGAATTGGAAAAAGTCCACCCTCTTGATTATTCTGAAAAGACTACTACGCTGGCGCCTATTCAATTCAGGAACCTTTCAAAGGTTAGAAAATTTTGTATAACACCTAATATATATTTCTGATGGTGCTCTCCGTCTTTCCCGCCTGTCCCCTACCAAAAAGGACCACGGCCAAACCTAGAAACCAACTAGAACTTTAACGCCTGACGCCAAGCGTGAAAGACCATTCCAATATTATTTGGATATTCAACTCGAATGAAAATGTCCATATGTTGCAAACTTCTTGGGCCTTACTATACCTACATCTACGTATGATTCGAAGTGATTTGGAGAAAGTACACCTGTCCACACCCTTTCTAATACTGCCACCATTATTTGAATTCGAATTACTCATGCGTAAAGAGTCTGTTCTCTATGACGATACTGAATCATCAGTTCCTAGATTATTCAATCCCAAAAACAAACATATTTCCAAGAAATGTTTGCATTTCAAATATGTTTTGGAGTGAACGGAATTGCATTCAATTTCACGTATACTGCATTTTAACGGATCTTTTCAACTGTCTGTGAGTTCTGCCAGAGTACAGATGTGCTGTGACTGAAAATGAAATGTAGTCAGTCTCCATAGTTGAGTCTCGAATTCTACTACCTACCAAGGAAATATCCGACTCACAAGTTAAGATCCTGAAGAGTAACGAATTTTTTCATGAATATGATAATAAACAACCCCCAATAATTAATTTTCAACTACAACCATGTTTATGAACCCTGAAAATGTTCTCCCCTCTTAATAACGGAGAAAATATTTCTTAATTAATTCATGGTTTCGTTGAAGGGATTCTGCAATTACCGAATATTCCATAACATTGTTAGATTGATCGAGTAGGAGCACCATAACACCTAGTGAAATACAAACATGCCCACTTCCAGAAACGACAATAATTCTAACATGGGGCATTTTTGCAGACCTACAAGCACTTAATCAAAGAAAAATTGGCAGGTTCACTAAGCTTCCTGAGTATCATTCATCATGAAGTGCTTCTCTCATACAGTGGATAATTTGAGGAAAATATATGACAAAAATCAACTACTTTCCCATACAAACATTGAATTACATCTGACACCCATATGTGCAATGTTCCTCCAGGAGAACACAATTGCAAGTTCTCATAGCAACCAAGCATTGAATATCACCACCCATTGATGACGACGACCTCCAGACACGATATGTTTCACGGCTTATTTCCCACTAGTCACTGCAAGAATAAGTCAGTAATCATTGGAGTTATCCTGGCCCATCCCATGAACGATAACACTCACTCGACAGCAAGAAATTCTGCTCGGTAGAAAAAAGTTCGTCAAGGATGCATATGAATGTCACATATATTACTAATTATATTAATTCAAAAATGAATTGGGTTATCAAGTTTTGCGCAATAACCTTCATAATAGGTATATATTTTTCTGCAAGGCTTCAACAGAAAAACAACGAGGGCCCCCTACAAGCGTTGAATTATATTTGCAATTCTCTGTGAATCTGAGCTGGAAAATGTTCCTATTCAAATATGGAGGCACCTTCGTTCTGGTTTCATAGTAAGTGCTATTATTCATCAACGAAGGCTTGCCCATCCAATTTTATCCAAAATTCCATCCATCTTAGGTTAATAATTCCAAAGATGAACACTGAAGTAGATATCCAGCGCAATCATAAGGTTGAAAAAAGTGTCTAACCACGATCTATTTTACTGTTTTTCAAATAGAAGGAAATGAAAAACACAAACCTTTTTTACAACCAGACGACAACAAGTTCACCATTGTCAGAGTCCCGCAAAGGTCATCTCAAGAGAAAATTATCTGTTAAAGTCAAAGTGATGGGGGTTGTGGTAGAAATAAACAATCAATACATAATAATTCCAAAAGTTTTCAAACTTTGGTCAAGTGAATTGTACATCAAGAAAGCAATAACTCTCTGTTTGCAACCTGTTCCGAAGTCCGATTTCGATTTTACATGTCTATCTCTATTTGCCTAGAAAACCTAGAATAGACTTAAAACCGCTAATAAAATTGTATGATTTCCTACGAATGTATTCATAAATATTATTATTATTATCATCATTATTATTTAATGTTTCTGATATATTCGAACATCGGAAAACTATTTCTTTGGAGAATGAAGGAGGTGAATGAAAGAAATGCAATGGAGGTATGAACAGCATTCACGTGAAAATCCCTTAGGTTCATTATATCTCCTTATAGGTGAAGAAACGTTAGGTATGTAGTAAGTCCCTCGCGGAGTGATTTAAATCTGATGATTCCATTACTTTGCTGATGTTACATAACACAGAACAGCTGCAGGGTACGAGATAACTATGTGAGTGAGTCAAAATGAATGTATTTTCAAATTAATACATGTAAGAGGGGTAGTGGTTTCTGATGTAAGAAAATAGGGTTACTATTGAGCGCACTTTGAGTACAACTTGTACATATAATTGAATCTTTGCCATAATCCTCAACGAATATCCGAAGGAACACCCTATCATCTCTATAATAATTTGTAATATACAGAGGAGAGTAGAGTAGAGCCAGACAAGACAATGGGATAATATCGACATGTTGAACTTTCTTTTTTCAGCAATTGAACGTCGTGTTAGGATATAACATCAATATTGAAAAGAAAAACATTCCTTATTTTCAATATCATCATGTTTCATCGGTACATAGGTGTTCCCCATTTGATAAGTATCAAACAGATATAATTCAACAGACGTGAGGGCAGTAGATGTTTTCTGTTAGATACTTGCCAATAAATTACCCACCAATACGAATTTTTACGAATTTTAAGATTGTCCACTTTTCAGTATTAATTAATGTGGTCCGTCGAGTAGTGTCGCATTCCTGAGGAGGCTTCATATTGAAGTAAACGCTATAGTCGAAATGTATCTATCGTAGGAATTCCTAGCATATAATGCTGAAAGTGTTTTTCGATTCATTTGGAAACTACTCTTCGCTGATGATTGGCAAATACCATGAAACCGATGAATAAGTGCTTTCCATTCAAATCTAAGAGTGAACTTCATTGAATTCGTATGTACACCGTCTATTTTTCGCGAAAACAAAACTCGATCAACAAACACAACGAAATCACAACTGTTTACTTACACGAACACTCTGTATCTATTTTTCTTTCAATATTCACTTCTTACACCACTGTAATGAACTTTCACAAAATTCACTCTAAAAAAATATTGAGTTCTAAAACGTAGAATACAGTAACATATTTAACACGGTGACTAGGCTATTTATACTCATATTCAAATTTCCAACACTTCGGTACTGTTCCATCCGCGACACACACGGACTCTTATGGTTGAAATCATTCCTTCTCGTCGTATCCAGAGATTCCAACAATTTTCTATTCGCTTCCAGTCTAGAGGTCTTAATGTCACAGCTCCAGCGAGCACTCGCGCCACCGCTATTAATGCTATTCTCTCCTAGATGGCGACAGCCGTTCTGAAGTCTGAATATTTGTTACAATATTAGGGCGAGATCTGGTATTTATCGTGTTACATCGATCTTACTGAGCATCTATGTAACATAATATTTCCGCTCACCCTCTCATACGTTAGCAATCACAAAGGCTTCATTGCACCCTTATCCAAAGTTCTACTGTAATTGGTAACCAGTCCCTGAATAATATTCACTCATGGAAATCTTCAGATGTTCATTTCTCAAGAATATCGAATTAATTTTTGAATATTTTGCTCATATATGGCTCTCATGTTTCCAAGGAACATTATTTAGTTAATGACTTATCCAACGTGATACCCAAAGCCTGTTTTACTATGTTGGGATATACCTGAATATCATTACCGTTATCGGAAATCATCACAAATCGCAAATCATTTTCTGTAAGACAGGAGACTTTTTTAAGCTTGGAGATTCAAACAAAGATTTTTGGGAATTCTTAAATGAATATCGTGAAACAACAAGTATACGAATAATGCTAATTCATTATATACACTATAGACCTATATCGCTTCTCTCAAATATCTCAAATTTTCTAAAAAAAATATTCAGAGCCTGAATTTCAACACAATATGCCAGAAAACTAAAAATAGGTTTCTTCGTTGATTTTGCTAAAGCGTTTGACTGAAATCCACACAGAATTGTTAAAAACTCTCTAAAGCTTTGACTCAGAGAAATTCCGTATCGAGTGAATAAAAGTTATTTGGTTCACCGAATTCAGTTTGTTTTTATAAATAATGATATGAGTAACAATAGAGTTGTCAATTTTGTTTCTTATTCCGCAACCAATACTTAGTTACTTACTGGAAATATTTTACTCGTTGTTCATATAAATTCAACGTTCAACATACATATCCCTGCTCTCTGATCAATAACAATCCCTAGATATGCCCGATGCTACGTAAACATAATTTTCAGTGAGGCAAAGACAACAAACAGTGTTTATTCACTTACATCCACCTCTTGTTGTCGAAGTGGTAAAGAAAACATGATTTTGGCGTAATCATCCATATTTTAAAAAATCTTCAAAGCAGAAGATGTATGTATTCAACTGATAAAATAGTAGACTCTCAGAAAGATTTGAGCGTTTACCAGACTCATTTTGGCTTGACCTATTTGTACTAGTGTGATGCAGAGTTCGTTTCTGCATGTTTAACAATTTGTTGAACTCATAATTACCTTTATACGTATATTTGTGGGTGTGTAAGTTTCCACAATTATAAGTGTGGATTTCATGCATTCCAAATTATTTATTAGGTAAAAATTAGCAAACATAGCGAGTACTTTTGCACTAATCCCATAATGCCCATTCGTCGTACAACTGACTAAAGTCTGTAATATATTCAGTGATACGGCACTCAACATAACGTCTTCCAACGTTGGCGCCAACCCTATTTCGTTCAGTCACACATAGGACAAATGCTGTTGGCCCCAATGTGTAGAGCCGGCGTTGGGAGCTTTACGAATTCGCATACTAATAACATGTAACAGCGGAATAATCAGATTTCGTTGAAACAGATAAACGAAATATATATTTTTTAAGATAAATTAATTATTGACAATCTATCGCAGCACAAAGGTTTATAGCAGAACAAATTTTAAGATGTAATGATTTTTGATTTGCCGTCTTGTTGCTCATAAAATAGGACGTACACTTCTCCACTGACCAGGGATATAGAGGATATTGGTGACACCATTTAGTCATCAAACTTGTGCCACTTGCCTGCGTATGGGTGCCTACAATAGGCCATAGATTGTCCGGAATATCTCGAGCCACTATGGTTACAGACCGTATACAGTATCGGACTTTTCATCTGTGGCATAGACAGAAATCTACGCGAGCAACAAGGAACGCAATGATATGATAATACCACATAAATAAGAGAGGCGTATTACTGCGCGATATCCCTTCCTCGAGCGACTAGTGGAGAAATTGTAATGCTCTCTCAACATATAGCAAGGTTTTCTTTACGCTCCATTTTACCAATTTTAACTGAGATCAAGTAAGATTCTCAGCACAGATCAATAGCTTAGTATATGACAGTCATCAGACTAAAGTAAATGTAACATGTCATTAACTGATCTATTTAGCTGTGCTGATAATCTTACTTAATCTCAGTTGAAATTATTAAAAAGAATACCACTATTCTCTTCTACATAATTGGCCATGTCCAATCCGTACAATGGAAAATCGATGGTCAAGTTTATTCTTTCGCTTCAAATGAACTACTAATATTTTGGGTGATTTATGTATGAACAAAGACGCACTTCTCCTTCTCTCCTGACATTTCGAACATGTGGGTTTCTCGTCACCGTTCAAAGTCTCCTCCCTGGTGAAAGAGTTCAGACATTGTGGAAGTCTGAGCTGGTCTGTTCTCTGTGGAATCGGCATTGAGAGATCAAGGGTCAACGGTGGCAGAGCAACTCCACAAAAGTAACATTTCAATGTCGATTTCAATTGGCCAACAAAAATGTCTACAAATTTTGAGTTGTCCATTCTTGGATATCTGGACCATGACTCTTTGGCTTTCTCATAATCTCATTATCTCTCTTTCATCGAATCAGCCTAGGTATTTGTCAGTTCTGAAATATAAATTACCTGTATAAATCGAAGTAAATAAATCATTCATATGTAGTGTTCAAGTGCATTCTCATTAGATACAATTATTTACTACGCATTGGTGCAAACACACCGTTGCTTGGGCAGGTGTTACAACTCATAACTCGAACAATTAAAAACGAATTATGAAATTTATGTTGAATAGTTTGCCTCACCCAACCAGCGATCTGGACAATCAGATCGGAATAATAGACATTCGCCAAATATTTGCGTTGATACTGATTGTGTATCAGCGCAAACATTAGAGAGAAGCTAAACCAATTGATAATATTAAATATTGTTATTGATGAAATTCCCTCCAACCGGCTCCACCCTTACGTGCAACCCTCCGAATTCTCCGAGATTTATTACGAGGTATATAATCAAATCAAATAATATACCGGGGATGTTGGACAACGTTCTTACACCTACTTTGCACTCAAGCCATTATAAACTATTCAACTTCCTTTCACCACATAAAAATAAATTCAAATCATGGATACTAGATTTTCCCCGGATGGGATCACCTATGTTAATTGATACCAGTCCACTAATAACTTTACCAATTTAATAGGTCATTAGCGAGATAACATTTGGTACATTTTTTACGATAACTCAGAAACGGTTCGACGTATCGATTTCAAACAAGAACAAGCTTCTAGAGGCAGCACTTCACGATGCTTTTCATACATAGTCGAGGTAGCTGCACTTTGCCCATCGAAATGAATTTGGTAACAAGGGAAGGTAAAACGTTGATCAATGTACGTGGTGTAATGTTTTTTTGGACTCATTTCTTCATCTAGCTAAAGAATTGCTCCAAAGTCGAACCTATACTTGCATGATGGAAAGTATAGACAATACAGTCATGTCCATCTGAGAATCTGCGGTGGTGCAATGGCTAGCGTCTTGGGCTTGTAATCCGAAGGTACTGGGTTCAACTCCTGGCAATTGCAACTAACATAATCTCTACCTCAATCATGCCTACAAAATTATGACGGATACACTTACTAGGGATCCTAATAGATTGAACGTAATATTTGGGAAAATTCATTCTCAAATGAAACTGGCTGTAGAAAATAAAAAGTCGTCCACCACTCCAAAATCATTAAAGCAGAAACAAACCGTATTGCCTAAACTAATACGAAGGATGAAGTAGTACTTACCTAAACCAAATTTGGTTTTACTAATAATAGAGCAGTGTGTAACTTTCCAAACGATTATTTTGCAGGCAGCAATTTGCTCATTGTCATAGTTTGGGTCGATTGAATTTTAACTGTCTGGTTAGCACTTGAGAAGTTTCAGGCAACAAGTAAATTGGAAATTTCCCTTTGGACCATCTTATAATAGTTCTGCATATTCCATGCACATTGACTCGATGAAAATATTCTTGCTCCGAGTGAAAATTAGCCAAAGTTTTTAATTGTGTTATTTCGTTATCCTCAACTTTCTCTCAACTTGAAGAATACCTTTTTGAATCTTATTAATAATGAATAAAAACGAAACACTAGTTTGGTTTCTTACGCAACTTCTATAACGTCGACTCCTGATGTATCATATACAGTGAATTTCAAAATTTTTGCAGAATATGGAAAACTTTTTCAACATACATTTGTCAGATGTTATTCATGATGAGAATTGGTGCATTGCAGAATACCTGAGTGTGAGTTGTCAAAATTTCAAACTTCCGAATAGTGTACAGAGGAGAACAAAAAATAGGAATTTTTATCTTTTAAACTACCCTTATTTTTGACATTATCGAAAAATTTTATTCAAAGATATTCTTCAGAATTGAAAACAATACCAAGTTTGGAATCACAGCCACCTAGGGAACAAAATAATGTTTTTCCCATCCTCATGAATAAGGTCAAACTCTCCTGGCAAACATCATCCCCTTCATTTCTGCAACAAAAATCATTACTCCCGGTATCTACTTCTTACACCGGAATAGACAAGAAAACTCTGAACAAATAGTAAAAAAAATGTTATTTTCGTTAACCGCCTACATCCTTACGAGCGAGCTCTCGGTAGTATTTGAGAAGATTGTGGACTCGAACGGAATCGAACACACATACTTTGGATTGAGAAGCAAATGCTTCACCCAGATCCACCACGTTGAAAAACAACAAATACAATATACCAAGCAGAATCTTGAAAACCTATTCATTACAATATCACGAGAAAGATAAACTCACCACTGTCGTCTTCAGGGTGAGTACATGCCGAAGATGCCTTTTAAATCACGCGTTCGATCATGTTATATCACTGGATATATTACGGACTATAATTGGTGGTGCTACGACGTTTTCACGTCTATCGCTAGGCTGCTTTCACTGTATATACCAAAGATGAGCACACCTTCGCACAATCGATGCTTACAGCGATATTAACATCGATATTCAGAGCGATACAAAATATTTGAGTTTTCATGGATGCATGGTGGAAGCAAAACATCTCGAAATCTTGATAAGTATTTTGTCGCCCACTCCACTTTGTTCGTTTTAATAACACGGTACACAACTGCCGTACAGAGAATATTGAGGTTAGAAAATTTACTCGTTGATAGCTTTCAAAAAAGTATTGTTGTTTTTATTTTGATTGACAAAGAACAATAATAAGAATAACAAGAATAAACTTGATGTTTGGAATTCCAGCAGTGTGGGACGAAAGACTTACCCTTAAAAGGAACACCAGTTGAGAATCAAACACCATACTCCGAGGCCTTTGAGTGTTCGGAGGTAATTCACTTCGCAGATTCTTTTGCATTTCAACTGAAGCTTATCATATATAAAAATAAGAATCGATCATTGAAATATCTATGGGCACCTATGGACTTTGTAATACCAGTCGGTAGGGTGGGTGCGACAAATATTTTTAGTTCTCTTCCAAACTTAGACTAAACCAAACAACCACTGCAAATGCGTGAACTTTGCATGAGAGACTGGAGGGCCTAGTATTGAATCTTCATTATCTGTGATACAGCTCAACACTTCGTCGACCTAACGCATCTCTTCAGTTTCAGTAACTCTCTCGAGGGTGGCACGAGGCACCCAAGCTAACTGCCGCGTTCGTCTCTAAGACCCGCATATGAATCCACTCGACTTTTCAATCTCAACCAAAACCGCTCGAGATTCATCAAAACTTTTTTGTTATGCATTATGTATTATGTCAAGCTTGGTCTCGGTGTACAAATCGTAAAATGTAGCATACAACGTCCATTCATATTTTCGTGATTATTCCGTCTGGCTGGATTAATACACGGTTTTCCTTCCTTTAAAAGTAGGTATGAAATGCTGCTGAACGCAGAATAATATTTCATTTAATAAAATAGATTATCATATCATATATAGCAATCAAAATTATACAGAGGACACCGGCAATATAAGTATATAACTGTTCAAGATAGGTACGGTGGTACTTCTCTTGATGAATGTAAGCGGCAAGATATAATTTGAGGGCATCAAGTTGGAAGAGTAAAACAACAGTAGATGTGATAATACTAATTTTAATTCATCTAGTTCAGCCTTTTATATATGAAATATAATCATAAACTTTACAACCAAATGTGTTATAGAAATGATTTCAATGTTATCAAAACAAGGTCAGTTATGATTTATTCACCTCAGTGTCACATCATTGACATTGAGGTTCGATACTTATATGAAGTTTTGAATACAAAGAAATTGAATTTGTTATGAGATGTAAATGTTGAATAAACAAACACTGCCCACTTCTCTGATGTGACCTATAGATGAGTGATATTGAAAAATGCAACACTAAAGATTCTCAAACCATTTTTAACAAAATTATGTCTTACTGAGTCACAATAACAATTGATTTTCATAACATAGACTGCAAGGAATGTAGTTGAATTTCACATTTCCAAGACGAAAGAAACCTAATTATTTCATTTCTCAAAAGTCAAGAAATTCGTATCAACTGAAAGTGTGTCATGAGGAAATGGTTTTAGCTTCCGAAAGACATATATATACTCCCAAATATAACTCCACCCCGCTTGAAGTTATTTTTAAGAACTGGCTAATGCTAAGAATTGAACAAAAGATTAATTTGATTAACGAGTAAGTCGGTTTCAGATGGATTATGAAGACCTACAGTAAAAGTCAAACGGTGTATCCAATTAGAGACACGTCCAATTATGTTTGAGATCTTCATTTATTTTCGGAAGGTTTCGTACGTTTTAGAATAGACGTAATAAAGTTGAGCTTTCTTTGTGTGGTTGCCACTATCGATCCATATAGACATCAAAATGTATTAGTTATGAATATTTTTGTTTTCTGGAAATCGTACAAAAATCGATATTGATTTTTGATGGTGGTTTTTAAGTTTGGTCAATTTCTTCTTGATAAACCGGATATATCGTTGTAAGGTCGATATAGATCAACCCTAAGAAGGGTGGAGACGGAAGTCGCGCAAAAAGTGTAACCACCACAATTTTTCTCAATATTTACAGCCAACAAGCATATAGCGGAAAAGCCGATGAGGGGTCACAGCCAAATTACATGGACAAGTGAGCGAACTTGAGGAGTGGTTTACTCGGTGAAAAATAAGTATCAGTGCAGATAAAAGCAGCGTAATCCTGCTTCCAAGACGATGCAGGAAAACAGAATGGTCAATAAATTCCCTGGGTAAACGCAGCCATGTATGTAGGGGTAATCTTGGACAGGAAACTCACTTCATAGACTGGGCATGACAAAAGCCGCAAGGCAGAAGCTATCGGTCTGTGCCTCATCAAGACCAGCTTGATTCCCATCATACTATACCATATGGGGTTGATACGCGATCAAGTATAGACACAATATCCACACCTCCTTCAAAGTCTGCATGAGAATGGCAACAGACACAATGCGATACATACCAAATTGGTTCATACAACGAAACTTATACATACAGACATACGGTAAAAGTGAAATGGGGGGAGGAGGGGATCATTCTGGCATTTTCATTGCTTGGTTACACATTAGGTTCCAGTTGCGACAGAGACTTGTTTTAGAGAGATATGGAAGTGACTGCGATATGAAGGCCCACATATCTTGGCTGTTGTAAAATTAAGTTGAACGTACTAGCGACGACTGCTGCCATATACCATGACAGTCGCTGCGCTGCGCTCTTCCACCCGTATCTCGCTATTCCAACTCTCAACGCGGCAACGCTGCGATTTTATCGCATGTCATTAGCTGTAAGTGTGATTGTTTATATTCTGACAAGTGTGATTTTAATGTAAGCCCAAAGCCAACCCATATTACCTATTTGTGGTTCCTTTTATGTTGATGAAATGCTGCGATATTAGAACAAACTGTGGATAACTATGTTTATTTCTTGGCTTTTGGATTTGATTTTCCATGCCTCAATCTTAAAGGGTGCTATTGAATTTGAAGAGATGCAGGTGGCTTTGGAAAGAATGAAATTTCAAATAACATTTTTTTTATATCTATTTATATGCCTATCACTTCATATCAGTTTTTGGGTACATAACACTTGATATAGTGCCTTCACATTATATAATAAACATATTAGACTGTGCTCTTCTAAGAGTTGGCATCGTACGAGAAAAGCTCTTGATGATGATTCATCATGAAATTGATTGCCAATGGATTATCATCCGATATTCTACCAATAAATGGTGGTGTGCTCTTCTAAGAGTTGGCATCGTACGAGAAAAGCTCTTGATGATGATTCATCATGAAATTGATTGCCAATGGATTATCATCCGATATTCTACCAATAAATGGTGGTGTTCCGCAGGGATCCATTCTAGCCCTAACACTGTTTCTTCTTCATATCAATGATATTTTGGGAGCAACCTCATGTCCATTGTACAGCTTTGCGGATGATAGTACCCCCCATACCGCTTTCTCTTTGAAAGCTTCGATTTAAGCCAGTGAAAGAAGAGGTGAATATGGCATAAGCAAATATTCTAGAATGGGGATCCAACAACTTGGTAGAATTCAATGCGAATAAAACCCAAGCATGTCTTTCCTATAGAAAGGCCAATCTCACAATGGCCACCGTAACTATGTCAGGAGTATCCATACCAATATAATCTGCCATTTCAATGCTCAGTATCACCATCAGCATTACCGTTTTATGAGAGAACCATGTGAGGTCCATTGTCAGAAGTGCTTCTCAAAAACTTGCCGAAATATATTTCATTTCCCGTCGACTGATACTGATTTATAAGGCACAAATCCGACCTGTTCTGGAATACTGCACCAAAACACACATTGTAACTTTTGGACTCGTTCCAAAAAAGAGCCATTCGTCTCGTTGGTGATACTTCGCTCATAAGCTCGCACACTTCTCTAGAACTTCGCAGAAAGGTGAGCGATCTGTCTCTGTTCTATAGATATTTTTATGGATGATATTATTCCGAAATATCAATAATTTCACCGTTAGCGGTCCCACCGAGACTGACCTGTCGAGCTCACATCCATATGCCCTTACCTTATCTCTTTTCCAGGGCTTGTCCTTCCAACGAACAACAAAGCTTTGGAACTCGCTGCCTCTGAAGGTGTTTCCTAATACAGCGTTCATGATACTGATACTGATACCCGATATAAAAATATATAATAACATATTGTCAAAATTTGTATGTATATCTTTGGAAGCATACTGGTACAACGCTCACTATCATCCGGTATATTACATCCATTTGAAAACAAAGTAGTCTGGATATCAATTCATTCGAATGATTCCGCCTAATTTCGAGTGCGTTCCATACGTGATAGACATAAAATCCTGGGAAACTCCGCTGGCGGCATATTACAGTAAATCATTCCAAAACCTTCGGGACCCTAGTAGTGAACCATGTACAATAAAGTCGTGAGAAGCTGAAAGCATCTTAAACAGCTAGGGCATTTATCTCGCTCGGGGTTTATCAAGATTGTGCATTTCTTCGGCGTACAAAAAAAAAAGAATCATCCTCTAAAAATTAGTTGGTTCGGTATATTATGTTCAAGAATCACATCGTGAATACACTGTCTCAGACATGTAGGTGACTTTTGAATCTGTAATGATAAGAGATCATCACTCTAGGAATTTTTATTCATACAGCAGTTTCAACACAGTTTGTTTATTATTCATAATATGAGTAAAGTATTTATTTCGAAATTAACGTTTCTATTGACCAATATTTGTGAACCTACTATACAGGAAGTTTCATTTCAAGAAGCTCTGATTAATAACAACATATACAGGGTGTCCCTGGACTTCCTCTTTTCCTCTCGGGAATGTATAGATGGGGTCAAAATATCACCAGTACTTCATATAACTGTTTTTTCTAAAATCCTTCGTTACCAAGTTACGGACCCTCGAAAATTAAAAATATTTTTCTTTGATAACTTTTCAAGAGAATATTCAAAATCAACCAAATTTTGGTGATTGACTAAACAAATGAATACCTTCGATGAGCTTTCATGCAGGAGTCAGTTGTTTTGCTACAAAGTCAGGAACGGACTGCGCCCGATGGTCCACACCCCAAAATTTTAAAATGACTGGGATTTTTCAATATTTTTTAACAAACAAAGTACTCGTGTGGAAAGTCGATCAGAGCAACGATTTTTGATGACAATGCACTTCTGTTCGACGACATCCAATTCGAGATGTCTACTGTTATTCGAAATGATGTATTTTTAATGATAAAAAAAATAATAGTTAAAATGTTCATATCGAATTTTTATAATGCAAACACTATTACCTAACAAAACTCATGGCGTAAATATCAATCCCAATCCTCAAGTGCAAACAGAAATGAAAAATCCCCTACAAAAATTGCTCGATATGACATCCTTCTCTCTCAATTTCCTACGAAGACACCCTCTTTGTACTTGAAATAGTATTCCAGGGTCGTTTCGTATGGCTTCACAATGTACTGTTATTCTATTCAACAAGGCTCTTGTGTAAATAGATGTTGCGTAAACAAGGATTTTTAGATGCCCCCATAAAAATAAATCCACTGAATTTAAATCCGGAGACCTAGGTGGCCAAAGCTGTGCCACAATAATATCGAAATAAAACTGAACATGCTCAAGTTAATTATCCATCGATTGGGAAAATGCTCGGAATACAGACGACAGGCGAAATTTCTCCCATGAAATTATAATTCTCAGTGAAACTCCTTAAATTTAAGCTGTGAAGAAGAATCTGAAACATTCAAATGTTGAGTTTCATGAGAATGTTGAGTTTCATGAGATTCAGATGACAGACCAACACGAAACGTCATTGTTTCACACGTAAATACAAAATAAGGACTGAATTCGATATTTCATAGTGGAGTAGCTTGTCAGTTCCAAAACATCACGAATCTACAGAACTTGATATTTTATTTGAAAAAATATTTGTTTTCACAATTGTGAATGAAACTTTTAAATAGGTACTTTTTGTTTACGACTTTTATCCAGCATTTTTGTATTATCCCTTTTATGAATATTGCTGAATCATTATTATTTCTTCTTTGAAAATATTTCATTTCTGTTAATGGTGGAGGATCAGGTTTGATGTCGTCGAGTATAACTGCATTTTTATCAAAAATCGTTGCTCCGATCGAGTTTCCACACGAGTACTTTTGTTCAGAAAATTGTCCAGGCAACCTTATTTTGTTGAAGAATATTGAAAAATATCTGTCATTTCAAAGTTTTTGGGTGTGGGGGGGCAGTCCGTTCCTGACTTTCTAGCAAAACAACTGACTCCTGCATGGAAGCTCATCGAAGGGATTCATTTGTTTATCAGTTTTCATTTTGTAAATTCGAGGGCCCGTAACTTGGTACCGAAGTATTTTATGAAAGAAAGTTATATGAAGTACTGGTAATATTTTGACCCCGTCTATACATTCCCGAAAGGAAAGGATAAAGTCCAGGGACACCCTTATAATAACAATAACATTTATTGCTCAACTGATACATGTAACTCCATGAAAAATGGACAACACTGCTTGATGGAAGACCAATAAATAATACTGAAGTCGAGATAAGTTGGATTGCTTCTCCTGAAACCTAGAGATGACACTGGATAAATACTTCAGTATTTATCTTAGGAATTCCTAACGGCTGCTGAAAAGTTTTTTTACGATTCAATTGGGAACAAGCCTTCGCTAATGATTGGTAAGTACGATAATACCGGTACGTGGGTTTTGCGCGATCAAATCGGAAAATAAATTCAGCTATTCATCTTAAGAGCATTGCAAAGTTGTTCTTGTAGAAAACTTTGCCAACTATCAAACTGATATACAGGGTGTGACCCAACCTTTCGAAAGATTCGAAAAAAAATTGTGGAATTTTTTTTTGTTGGAAAATTCGAAAAATCTTGGAAACCGCTGTTCAAAATGAGATATTTTTTTTCCATCCGGCAGTTCCAATATTATTGCGGCTCTGCTCCGGTCAGCTGACGTTCGGCGGTTCCCAAAATTTCGGCGAATTTTCCAACACAATTTGAAACTTCCACAAATTTTTTTCGAATTTTTCACACCTGCCATTCGTTATAAAATGGCATTATAAACCCGTGCAAGAGGTTAGATTACACCCTGTATTTCAACGGGCAGTAGTTGTTTGCTGTTGGATACCTGTCGGCGAATTACATATTGTATAGGGTTTTTTGCGAAAGATTGGATTTAATAATAATTTTTTTTATTATTTACATATAGAATAAAGAACGAAACACTTCTTGAAAAATATATCCAATCTGACGAACGAATGGCTACTTGATTAGTATATCAAAGGGGTGAGCTTTCAATTATATGCTTTCATCAGTGTCACAAGAGTATGAAAAAATGTACTGAACGAAAATTCCCAGGTTGAAAAAAAATGGAACAAAAGAGCAAGAAAAAGGAAAATAGAGAGAAGCTTAGGTAGGAGTAAAACGTTTTCTTGTTAGATATTCAATAAATGCTGTTTATATTTCATTTAGAATGCATGTGTTGAGTTCTGTTGATAAGAAACCCAGTACTTCAATTATTTTATTATTTCTGCTGTGACTATACATAAAAGTATGAGGTATGTCTGTTTATTATATTTTGGAAGTCGATGTAGATATGATCCATCACGCAACCCTCAGCTGTTCGATTGAAACCGACTCTGTAAGTCCAGGTTTTCCACTATTTTGTACGTAGTCAAAAGTATCTCTACCCAGGATCTGATAGCCGGTGAAGCTTCGGAACTGATTGACTAAGATTATTATTGCTAATAATAACTATGAATCGTTCAAGAATTCTAAAAACTATATAAAGTATTTTTTTCTTTGCTTCGAGCCTTATTATGCACTGTACTTTTTTCTGGTGCTTTCGTGTCAACCTGAAGGTGAAAAATAGTATATGTTGTGACCTACATCTAGGCAGATTTCCATCTGTATACGGGAAGTATTGCTTACCTACAACCAGTGGTGGATTAAGAAAGATTTTATAATGAAAGAATGAGTTTATGCAGGAAGTGTAGGGGGTAATCAGGAGTGTAGGGGGTAATCAATGATGCAGAAATTAATTAATTACACATTTCAATTAACATGTTTCAACACTTCCATTAACCAACAACTGAAACAACCATTGCGTTGAGACTGGAATTGTAAAACTTGAAGATGAAAGATGCAACAATGGACTTCAACTGAAGAGAAGTTTATTGAGTACCAATGTTCAGAACAACTGGTTGGAGAAATGTTTATCACTGGACGAATGCAAATTATGGCGGGTACATACCTTTATAGATGCTTTTTTTTTCTCTCTTCCGTAGGTAACAGAGAAATACTTGAAATCGTAGTTTCCCGGTATTTCTGACGTTTTCCTTCACATGGATTTATCCATTCCAGCGAGTAAATCCCTTCACAAGGGGTGATTGCTAAAGTGGGACTAACGTTTTCTCTTTCTGAGAGCATAAGACGGATTTGTTGAATGGGATGATAGTCGCGTATTTGAAGAGCTGTAATATGCTGTGCAAAAATGAAAGAATCACAATTTTTGCTGAAATACATCAGTTTCAGTTCTTTTTACTTATAACTGGATAATTCGAAAACTATATCGATAATTAGTAATTGAAATAAAAATAACAGTCGTGATGAAACGGTTAAGGCTTTCGCGGCCATAGTAGTTTTCACTACTATTATTTTTATTCGAGTTTAAAAGCCGTCGTTTTTTAAAATCATTTCCTAACGTTTCGCTAGAGCGAATGGATAACTTCTTCAGGGGTATCTTCATCTTTGATATTCCAGCGATTTCTCAAGGTTTTCTATTTCGCGAGTTGTATCTATGCTATCTCAGGTTGTTTTGCATATTGTTACTTGGTTCGTGCCTTGTCAGTTTGATGTTTTTTCGAAAATATGAATAGGATGCGAACCTTGCTTCAATGAAATAAACAATTTCTGTGAGTGATATTTTTCAATAACATTCTCCCCATCTAATTTATTTAATGAATTTTCAATGAAAACTAGAGAAAATTGAAATAGTCAACTATCTGGATGAAAATGCAAATTTTCACTCTCAGATTTTTTTCTTTTCAGCAGGAGTCTTTTCACACTATCTATCAGATGTAGTTCAATGTCCAGCGTGGCTTTAGCCGGGGAAGTAGTTGTTTTCTGTTAGATATTTCAAATAAATCACATTTTTCATTCTTCAAATTTCATGGAGAATGTTTCCCTTTTCAACAAACAACTTGATGTGGCTCATACTTACTCGAAGCATTGACTATGCCGCTGTAGGGACACAAATATCATACCAACATTTTTAGAACTAAAAGGAACTCTCAAATCAGCTCGGGAAAATCGGATCTATTTGGAAAGTGAAAGAGGCTTTCTACAACATTGGATCCACAATACACAGAACCTGGTGGTAGAGGTGGTCATGATAAATATGCACCTGGAGCTCAGTAACAAAACGGAACCTGAAGACTGGAACAAACATGATGTCGTATCCTACTCCAACTTGAACTGGATGAAGTGAGATAAAACCAAAGAGGGATGTACGACAAATTTTATAATACTCAATATCCATGCAAAACCCCCTGGGCTAGGCATGTCCAGAGTAATCGTAAACCAAACAAACCAGGTCCTCATGGAAGATGACATGGCAGTGTCAGCTAGAGGTGATAACTTCTGGGTCATTCCACGCCGGATACCGAATGAGAGAATCATAGCCAACATGGAAGCGGCAAGCATAAATCTAACAGATGATGAAGCGGAAGAATATGATTGAGACACCAAATTTTTTACGCAACGCTCGACCTCAGATGGAGGGATCACGATTCCACCAGCAGACAAGAAAAGTGCTGGAGTTCTTCTAAAAACGGAAGAATACAACAGTAAAATCGAAGAACCGTCTAGTTACCGCTAAATTGGGACCAAAAAAAATAATGAAGTTGCGGAATACGAACCATCTAAAAAACTCATCATCATTACTGGTAACCGTTCAGAAAACCATTCTCTTTACAGAAGCCGTTCCACCAAGGCTCAACGGACTTCCGAAGATAAATAAAAATGTAGTACCACCGGGACCAATAGGTAGTGCTGCAGGTTGGCCTACGTATCCAATGGCAAAATATCTGACCTTGCTTCTCCAGCCATGCGTGGAAAAGAATAACTCTCACGTCAAGGATTCTACAAAAAATAAAGAACACAACCTCAGAGCCAAGTGCATGAATCTCCTCAGCTTCGACGTTGTGTCTTTGTTGACCAACATCCCACTGAGAGATTCCCTGAGGGAGATATTTAACATGTTTCCGGAAGATATTGTCTTACTCTTCAAAACATGTCTCAAGGAAAAGAGACTTATGTGATCCAGTAGATGGCGTGGTGATGGAAAGTCCACTCAGTCTGGTGAGAGCCAACTTCTGCATGGATCAATTTGAAAAGAAGGTAATCGACTCTTTCGATTTCAAACTAACCATGTGGCCACGATACGTAGATGACACCTTAGCTTTTTTGGATGTACTCTTCGAAAAAAGTGGCGAGACACTGACCCACAAAGTATTCCAAAAATCGACGAAAGGTATCTTAATGTACCATCAAACCACACTCCAAGTCGAAGGCAAGGAATTCTCTCCACACTGACGGAACTTGTTCAAAGAATATGTGAATCGGATGTTCGAGTGATTTTGAGATTAAACTGAACCTT
This sequence comes from Chrysolina haemoptera, assembly GCA_958298965.1. Lineage (NCBI taxonomy): Eukaryota > Metazoa > Arthropoda > Insecta > Coleoptera > Chrysomelidae > Chrysolina > Chrysolina haemoptera. The sequence continues at coordinate 10,181,826 of OY282596.1, read as the reverse complement.
TTCCTAGACCACTCAAATACTCAACAATCTAGCATCGAGTTTACCATGGAGACTGAACAGGACCAGCGGGTAGCTTTCTAAGATGTACTCATCGAAAGATGTGGCACAAGACTGACTAACAAAGTGTAACGCAAACCGACGCACACAAATAGGTATTTTAAGGCACTATCAAACCACCATACCAGTTAAAAGCAAGGTTTTATCCCCACACTGATAGAACGTACTCGAAGGATATGTAAACCGGATCCTCAAGTGGCTTCAAAATCGAACTGAACTTTCTCCTAAGCCACTTGAATGCTCAACATCATAGCATCAAGTTCATCACGAAGACTGGAAAAGACAGGCGGATACGTTTCCTTGATGTACTAATCGAAAGGTATGACGCGAGAATTACTCAGAAGGTGTATCTTCATGCACTATCTAAGCACCATCTAAAAGCCAGGAATCATCTCCACACTGACGGAACATTCTCGAAAAAAATGTGAACTGGAGCATCTACAAGAAGAGTTGGAGCATCTTCAAGTGGCTTGGAGATCGAATGGATATAGTGTAACCGGGATCAACAAGGCCATGAAAGAAAGGACTTCCACAAGTCAAAATGGAAAGGGGACTCAAACGGTTGCCCGTGCATACCAACTGTATATCCAAAAGGTCACAGATGGATTCGGAAATTTCTTAGAAAAACACAATATAGAAATGGTTTCCAAGCCCACCAGAAAAAGACAACGAAACCTCAGGTCAGCAAAAGATAAAAAAGACCCACTATCAGCTGCATACCGTGCACTTGTGGAAGAGTATATTTGGAAATCACGACTGCTGATCCTTGGAAACAAGGAAGAAGGAACATCGGAGAAACTGTTAATTAGGTCAAACAGGCAAATCAGCAGTAGCGGAAGACGCGCGATCAGTGAAGGGGATCACAGGATACTTTTTGGAGACGTAACATTTTTTGCCTCCGACTAGGGGTATCAAAGTCGACTTGTATGGTGAGCAATAGAGATCCACACGCACAGGGAAAATTTCGATAAACTCATTTTCAAAAATGCAGGGCAAAGGACAGAACTAATACAATGACAACAGCTCGGAAAATGTTATCTAATAAGAACGCAATGGCAAGTATTTGATGAGTTTTATATAGCCCAGTAATTCAAATATGATTCCTCTCGATTCCTTGACAGACACGTTCGTGACGAAACTCCTATAGGTGAGTGGTTTTCGAACTTTCCAATGAATTCATGCTGTGAACCTATCTCATAGAAAAAAGGTTTATTGAGGTGATTTTTGTTAAGTTCAGATATTGATATGGAATGATTCATTGAAAGATTGTTACTAATGAAACTCTATCTCTTCTTCCGTTTTCAATGCATCACGCTGCATATCATTCTAGACAATGCCTCAAATGATGAACTTCCTAAATATGGAATGAATGAAGCAGATTCTCCTGGACTATTTATTATATGCATATGTTCATGAAACTGTGCAGATAACTTTATAACGCTGTTAGTAGAGCAATTCTCCGAAACGTTGGAGACCATTGACTGAAAATATCATAGCCGAATAAATACATAATGCATGAATAGAGGGCTATCCAGCAAACGTATTTACCCTTGTTTATCTTCTGAATACCGATACTCTGTTTCGAACGAATATTGTTGAAATGAGTCGAAGGCAGTTACAAGATTCGAGCTGAACATATCTGTCTCCTGTAGGTACGATCGACAGACTGGAAAGTTTTTTATCTCTTGGCTATAACCGAATTTTACAGAAGCCCATTTCTACTTGTTAATGCCCGCCGGATAACCCTTTCAATATATTTTTGTTAATGTTATTGACGGTCTCATTTTGTTACGGAGTCGGGGGCAATCAACTCGATTATAAAGTGTACATAATGAATCATCATCCAAAGAAACGCACCGTCATCAAAATTCTAGTGAATAGAGCGTTACGAATGTGTGAACCAAGGTACACTGCAGATAAATGAAACAACAAACAGTGTTGACATATACAGTGTGACCCACTCAAGACCGGAGCACCCTTATAAAATGTACATTTTCCAACCAATTGGAATAATTTGTTTTTCATCAGGTAGACATTTAAAAAGTCTACTATGCCACCAAATATCATGAATAAATCTCCATTTCCAGGGCCAACTAATCCAACTTTTCAAGGTAAAAAATCTAAAACACTTACTAGCGATTTTTTCAGAGAAAATCTGTCTACTTTTCTGGATTCGCGACATTTTCAAATGTATTAAATGTGAATTACTTTGAAATGCGTCGATCAATAAATAAGTTATAAGGAAATGAAATTTGAAATATATACCGTTTAATCAACCCACCAATTCAATTTCAGAACTTTCATCAAAATTCGGAATACACCACTGTATTCAGGAGGTCTTGATATATTGTTGGTCAAAGTTTCATCAAAATCTATTCATAAATAAGAAAATCATAAGATAATAAAATTTGAAAAAAAAACGTTAATGGAATTTCAGGAAAATGTCATTTTACATCATTATTTTTTATTATTTTCATTTATCAACAGATTTCTATGAAATTACAGTCAGTGAGATTTCGAAACTCCCTGAATCTAGTGGTGTAGTCAAAATTCTGATACAAATTTTTAAATTGAATTGGTGGGTTGATTAAACGGCATATTTTTCAAATTTCATTCCCTTTTTTCATTTGATTTTTCTAATTTTTTTAGATTTTTTACCTTGAAAATCAGATTAGGTTTCCTAGTAGACTCTTGGAATGTCTACCTCATTAAAAAAAATCATTTGAATCGGTTGGAAAATGTAGATTTTATAAGGGTGCTCTGGTTTTGAGTGGGTCATACTGTATATAAAAAGTACACAGACGGCAAAAAATTAAAGGAAAAAATAATAAATGTAGACTACCAATACATCAGACTCAAAACGAAAATATAGGGACGGAACTATTCATAGACCAATTAACTAATAAAATAAAGACATGTACTGTAACAAAAAAAATTAGTCACAAAGAAAAGAAACGGCAATTATGTTCTAGTGGCCTACTAAGGAGTATACGAGAAAAAGGAAGACTCTACAAACTTTCACAGAAAAATCCAGGAAATGAAGCTCAAAAAACCAGATTCATACATTACAGGAACAAACTGAGGAAAAAATACCTAAGCTAAAAAATTGTTCATTGTGAAGGTGATTCGAAACAGCGTTGGAATGTTATAAATAAAATAAGTAATAATGAAAAAAAACAAACAATTATTAATGAAATAAAACTAGACGATAATACCGTAGTAAAAGATCCTCTCATGTAATTGTTCTCTATAGATTTAATCGTGTTTAGCATTGTTTATATTGTAACATTATTATTACTATGAATGCCATACCATAAACTTTCAAATTGAACCATATTTTCATATTCTCCGCACGAGTAGGTATTCTACTTTTGGAGCTGTTTTGTTTATTGTTGAAGTTGTTTTTTATTTGTTGTTTTGTACTTCTCAAATCAATCTCAATAAACTTTATTTTTTTGCCATAAGCAGAAGGTGTCACCAACCGAATAAGGAAAATTCCGGCAAATGAGAAAATATCGTAATATTTGAGATCAGCAAATCAGTACCCAAATCTTATCGAAAATACCAAGAGGCTTGCAACGTCGAAGCAGTATCTAAAAGTCTTATAGCAGTCGCCAAGCCATACCTTTCACCGAAACAAAAAGCATCCTATGTGGTTAACCGGCTATAAACTATCTGTGCGCCAAATTCAATCCAACTTCAGCAGATTTTGCATGATTGAGTAACAAACATCCCAACAAACTTTCACTTATATAATATCAACAGGAAGTAAGGACAGAAGTGAAGTAGGATAGGATTCTATAGTTCCTCTTGATAAAAAGTTCTGCCCACCCCAAAACTGAGACAAGTTGTAATATCTCACACTATACTCTGAGGAGGATGAATATCATTTGAGCTCTGTAGTAAGTGAAGTACTTTCAATTTGTAAAACGTTAACCGAAAATTACTACGTAGTAATGTAAACACCTCGGACTTCATTATCATTGATGAGGAAAATGAAAAAATCACTTCGGATAAAGAAGTCGCTAATCATTTTAATAGGTTTTTTGCCAGTATTGGTGAAGAAATGGCAAATAAAAATAAAACATCATCTACTTCACATGAGCAATGTAACACAAAGACCAAAAACACTCGAGATGCTATCTTCCTTCGACCTAAAAAATAATGCCTCACCTGGACCTACTGGACCTACTGACATGTGTAGAGCTAATGAAATAGTATAATCTGCATCTAGTTGACCCTTTATGTCACATATTGAATTCAATATTGAATAAGGGAACAAAGACTATGTACCTATACTTATTACATTTTTCGTTAATGATTAATGGTTTTCCGTCAAGTAGTGTCGTCTATTCTGCCGTTAGATTTCGTATAAATATTCTCAGAATCGAGTGCTCTGCTATTAGGACTTGAAATCCAGCATTCAGTTCATTCGATTTTTATTATATGTATTTTCATCTTCCATCATAATTAGTTAACTTTTCCTTTGCACCATTTCATTCATATGGTTTCCACAATCCGCACAGTATTCCATTCATTAGTTACATTCGCACCATATACAGAGCTTAATGTACCGAATAAAATAATATTTTCTGAAAATGTGTTTTCACTGAAATGAATGAATTTTTGTTACATTGCGCCCTGTTTACGACCTACACTTTGTAGAAAATAGGATAAAATGAATGTCGTGGTAGAGAGTCATGAAATGTTTTAGATTTTTCGTGTCGTCGATAGATATATGAGAAATACTCGGGAAGTTTGCAGTGGTATTCGGTGTACAATAAAATTCTACATAAAACCATGAAGCGTTCGCCATTTCGTTCAACTCCAGAGTAACCTGGTATCCAGACTAGAGTACACTGTTGCGCTGCGCTCGTCTGTTCAAAGTGTCTTTGCGGTTTCATACTTCGCAACAGTTATACAGTTATTTTACCAATAAATGTTCATGTATAGATCTACAGTATGTTGATATTTAAGATTTTTTGTTTTTTCTTTTTAGATCCCGCAGTTTTTGAAATATTTGAACGGCAAACATCGAACAGAAAATTATCCAACAGCCCCCTACGACTGACGAATCAGCTCTGCCCAACGCCTGGCAAAGTGTTTCTACAAGAACATACTCGCAATGCTTCCTGTAACAATTAGTAAATGCCAATGATAAGTGCACTGATGATCGGCGAAATCTTGAAACTGGTTGGCAGATAGTCACCTGTTTCGATTAGCATATATAAAGGCTTTTGCAACAACGATGTATTATTCAAAACATCTATATAAAATCCATAACAAAGAAAGTACGTTATAACAATTGTTGAAAGTGACCTCCTCCAATCCTTATACATGCGTCCTCTCTTCTTCTCATTGATGTCTTTCCTCTGTCAAACATCCCCGAGTATTTATTGCGGTTTTTATTACGGTTTCAAATGCATTTAATATTTATAATATATTTCGTTATTCGTCATTAATGGTATTAAGTCGTGTTGCATACACTAGTGATTTGAGATGCCCCCATGGGAAAAATCTAGGCTGGTCAAGTAAGGGGATCTAGGGGGCCATAACCGAGGTCCATCCCGTCCTATCCACTTGTTCTCAAACACTTCATTTGAATATTGCTGAGCCAAAACAAAAAAATGTTCTGGAGCGCCATAGTGCATATACCACATTTGATTTCTGAGCAAAAAAGGTAGGCCTTTCAAGTAATAAAGGCAATTCGTGTTGCAGAAAATGCCTGTATGAGTGGTCATTCAGTCGACCATGCGAAAAGGAAAGACCAATCAAATGATCCCCAACTATACACCCCATACATTTAATGAGAACTGCTCTTGAAAAAGTATGTTTCTACAATTCCATGTGGATTTTCTTCGACCCATATGTGGTTGTTGTAAAAAGTCATAATTTTATTTCTATAAAAATTTACTTCGTCGGTAAAAAGGATTCCACAGTCAAAATTGGGGTTCACTTCTATTAAGGTACCACGGGCAGAAATTAAATGGAATTTGTAACCAGGATAAAGCAGGTGGACCTTTGTTGGTGGAGGAGTTCATTTGTGTTCATTTGTGCCTGTAGGTGATAGTGGACATAATTAATCTTCTTGTTGAGTCCACGGATATTACAAAAGTGAATCTCCATTTTTTGATGGTGTATCACCTCGAGTACCCTTTGCCCGGGAACCCGAATGGGGGGGTATTTTGCACCTGTAGTCGATATGGTGGCATTTCACCGCACTTTCAAAAACTGAGAAACGCCCGGATATTACTAAGACTATACCTATGAAATAGACTTTTATTAGAAGATTGGTTATTGATATTTCAGTTTTTGTAGGTTAAGTATTGCTAGATATGAGGGTGAAAAAAAAACACTTTCATTTTGGTTTTTACTTTTTCAATTCCATTAAGAATAAGAACTGTGTTTGTCATACAATGTATGTTATTATGGAACACATAATTATTTTACTGCAGTAAAAGATTCAATGGAACGAATATCCTGCTTTGAGTTATTCCGTCAAATTTCAAAAAGTGTATAGATAAATTGAAAAAACTTGGAACCGGTTGCCGTTTCGCAAAGTGATGATAATCATTCATACTATTCATCTGAGTATACAACCCATCGATATTTATGACGGAACGACAATTAATAACAGCTTTTATGACGAAAAATCGTAATAATTGGTCATCCAGGAAACAATACAGCAAACGCTTTTCGTTTATAATCAACAGCCCCAAGTAAAATTTGTGAGCACCATGGAATTCGCTGTAGTTGTGATTGTCACAAGCGTCTTTTCTGATGTGATTAATTATCTCTGGAATATTGTCTGGAAGGCTGACAAAACCACAATAGAGATGCAATAACGCGTTCCTATACCGTTTTGTTCGTATTGAAAAAAATTGAAAGATTTATAGCTTGAACGAACTAGATTTTTGTTATGATGGTTGTTTTTGTAGTCGGGATTTGAAGAGATGAAGTTTAATTTTTGTGTACTACAGTGAGGAAAATATTTGAATGAAGGGAGGAGATATCAAAACTTTTGTGAACCATAAGGTGCATATTCACTTGAGCATTCGTTCCGCTTGAGCACCGAATGAGCACCGAACGAGCTAGTGCTCGGACAGTGTGGACAATGATTTGAGCACGAACAGAATACTCGTGCGGTGCTCGGGCCAATCTGTTTTTGAGCAAATGCTTTTACTCCGATTTCTTGGAACAGACCTATCCATTTTATTAATTGATGAGAGAGAGACAAAAGCTTTTGCTAGCTTTTATTCGTAATACCCAGTGTGCTTGACGTTCTGTTTGTGGTTATTACAGAGATTTTGAATTTAATCTGGATATTGATGAGTATGAATATTTGTACGTAACTGACTGCGAATCGGTGCTCATGCGGTGCTCTTGTGTCCGGAGACAATACGCAGCCTGAGCTTCAACCGAATCGGAGCATGTTTTTCGATGTATCTGCCAAGTTTGCAGAACTTTTGGTATTTTCTCTTATGGTATATCAAAGAAAAATATTAGTTTTCGATATAAAATATGTTCCGTACACTTGAATTGGTTGCAAAACCATACTATAGAATTTTGCTTCCGGAGTATTTTACTAGAGAAGACTTCATCATCATAACTATCAAAATATTACTTGGAAATTGAAGGGAAAAGGAAAGAAAATGGGAGACCGAAAGTTATCGACCAGACACTGATACATGGAATAATCCATTTCACAGCACCTGTAGTCGATGTGTTGGTATTTCACCGGGCGATGGTGGAGACCATCTACCACCTATGGTTATCCTCTTAGTCGCATTTTACGACAAGTATGTTTAACTATGGGGCTATTCTCAATTCGACCCTATACGGATTATCCAACCAGAATGTATTCAGAAGCCATAGAAATACACAACCACCAAGAAAACTCCAACAGAAAGGAAAAGAGGTTATATCCACCAAAGATCTAACACACAGCACTAAAAGTCGCCAAAACGAAACCATGTCTCCAAATCGAAACCATGTCTCCAAATCGAGAGGAAACCACGCGCGAACCCACCCTTACAGAAAGTGCTCACGAAAAGAGCATTATAAATAGCGTTCCAGGAACTAGAGCTTCAGTTTCAGTTGATACGTCTCACGTTGAGGAGAGTACTTCGAACACGCCACTGAAGATGACTGCCACAGTCGCACTCGAAACGTTTGAATGGAAGCAAAGAAGGCCGCGGCAAAATCTGAAAACCAACCAGAACATTGAAGCCAGTGAGCTCGTGAAAGCCCACATTCCTATATTGATATATTGATTTATTGTCAGTTACAGTTTCCACAGAAAATGATAATTTCGTAATCATCATCAGGTGATTGAGTACATTGTGAAGTTTTTCTTTTCAGGTCATATTTTTCTTGTTTAGAAGTAATTTATATAATGACTTGCTGAAGTCTTGATATATAAAAATATTGATGACGTGATGATCTGAGATTCGAACTTTTTCCATTAATTACTTTCTTCACAATCTAAGTTCCTAATTTTCTCATTATATTTGTTTCCTTCCCAATGCCTTCGCTAAATTCTTCATGAACATCGGCTAGTATATTGAAAAAAATCGGAAAGTTTGAAGTGATTGTGATGGAAGTTTGTATCCCGACGTTGGAGAAATGATAAACGAAGAGGAATACTTTTTTATTTATTCGTTAAATTCGGAAATATTTATTAATATGAACCTTCCGAAATTCCTGCAAATAATAAAAAGTTTCCAGGACTGGAACTTCGATGCTTTGTCTCGTCGATATTAACAACTCAAAGTGAAATCAGGAATGAGTAGACAACAGGCGATTATAGAACGAACTGAGAATGATGGAATTGTGGTACTTGTCCTATTCTTGTTCGTCATCAAAAGAAGAATATTCCATAGACAAATAATCTCTTCATTGAAATCCTACAATCCAGAAACTAATGTCAGATTTTTTGGGCCTATGTTCAAAATCGTCTGTTTACACGTCAACGTGTATAAGGGATTGGTTGATTCCACACGGATATATAGTCTTACCGGCAAGATTACTTGACTCTAAAAATGGATCGCAAACACATTTTTTCCGTAATGCTGTTGTATTGGCGTATCAAAAAAAGATGTTTTGGTTAGTTATGGCACAACGAAGTTTTACTTAAAGTACCACAAGGTGGAAAAGCTAGTCGTAGCTTCTTTCAAATTTCTGATTGACTCGGCCAATACTTGATGAAGATCCATAGTAATAGTGTAGACAGGAGACAATTTGATCTTCACAAACTTTTCGTCAACCACGACATGTTTCGCTATCACAGTAGCTTCCTCAAGTGACTATGCGTATATCCATTATACACCCTTAACATTAATCACCACTTAACCCACCCTTCACTCGACGGTTGATAATTATAATCAACAAGGGTATGAATGGGTTGGAGACGGAGATCGAAGGATTCATAATGGCATGTCAAGAAGGTATCTTCCCTGGTCTACCGTAGTCGCGTGTTGGGTATAGAGGCCCCAAACACTAGATGCAGAGCTGTAGTAGGTCACCTGAGATCATAATGCATTGGCTGTTAACTTGTAGTAGTATAGATGAGACACCTGGGTCATCTCATGTTCCGGGTGATATCAAGTACATTGTGGAAATAAGCCTCATGTAGTCCTCCTCGACCATCAAAGTAGGACGATTTTCTTCATTGAGATTTTGGCTCTGGCGAAGCGAATATGTGACAACACTGCAGGTGAACATAAGGACCAAAACATAGCTGTGTTTACACAAATATTATAATGCAGTGGCAATTCCAACAAATTTTTGTGTGGAGTCTTTGATAACAATAAATAACACAAAATAATAGATGTTCAGCCGAAGTGTATGTAGTTTCGTGAGGAACCTTTCCGGATCTTCTGATGAACTGGAGATTCCTCACGAGGTTTCCCTGTATGATGATATCTTCTCCACTACAGTGTCCTGAAATATTTATCCTTATGAGTCAGGGCTATGCGGGAGGCTGTTTCGCCCTCCTCATCACAGAACTTGCAGTCGGTGTATCCCCAGCACGTGCAGATGATTTATTAAGTGAATGTGCCCTTCCTAACAGAGTTTCGGCTCAGTTCAAGATGTTCCGATAGCTGGTCGGTTAATCAGCATCATATTCCTGTGAGTTTTGCCTGAGACATTATACCTAGATTGATAATACAACAAAAAAGTTATCAACCCATTTCTTCGTTTCCTGCTCAAGTAGGATTCTACAGGTTGGTTCTTGTCCGATGGAAGATGCTGCTACCCCGCTCTTGCTCTCTTGCTGGGGCATCTGCGCTCCCATTTCCCTGGATGTTCCTGTGATCTGGTATCCAGACAGTTTCACCTTGTTCTGGGCTGAGATTTTTGTGAGTCTTCCAAACAAATTTGGAAGGAAACCTGCATGATCGCAGAGCATTTATTACTACCTGACTGTCGGATAAAATGACTCTGGGACCCCTCATTCGAATCTTTCTAATGCAAACGGAAAAAGTCAGTACCTTGGCTTGGAATATAGAGGCTTGAGTACCGTGGCATATATTCCAGCACCTCCTCCATTGCTTGTCTGTGTACCAAATTCGCCCTCTTGACAACATTGCTATGGCCTTCGATGCAACTTCTCCACCTCGTTTGATAATGATGCATGATTCATCAAAGTACAGTAGTTTGGATTAATTTCGTCCGACGACATTTCAGATGTGTCGGTTCTGCTGACCTTCATTATGTTGGAATGGCCTAGATTGTTGCCCCTTCATTGGTCCATGCACTTTAGTCTGGAGGCTATCTTCACCTCCGATGCGAATATGCGAATGCAGAGGACGAAGGTTTAAAATTATTTCCAGGTTAATCGTAGATGTGCTGGACATAGCACCAGTGACGCCGAGCATAGCCATTCTCTGTAAACTCGCTAGTCTGCCTCCTGTTTTCACTTGTTCTTTTGACCCCCACAGCAGGGCTCTAAGCGTCATCGAGGGCCTCACTATCGCTGTGTATAGCCTAAGGGATCGTTTGGGTCAAAGTGTCAAAGGAGCGCCTGGCAATCTTCATCTTAATCGGCGATATTCCAGCACTTTTTCCAGTGTCTAGGATTCACACCTGTAAGCGTCAAGCAAGATTCAAAGGTTTCCCTTCCTGGGTTGACCTCGAAATTCTACGTCTATACATCTCACTAGGTATATAGATTTCAGCATGAGATTCCCGCCACAATATTACGAAATAATTCAAAATAAATCCCTCAGTGTTACAAGATGTAAAAAGAAAAATTCAAAGTTGAAAAGTTTTTGTTGATGATCAACTGAAGAAAGAATCAACAACCATAGTGTAGCAAAAGTTACTCGTTATACCAATTCATCGTTATGAAACTTCATGACGTACATGTTTGCACAACCTTCTATGATAATTTTAGAATTCTGTCTGAGAACGCCAAGTTTACGATGTTCAATTCCTTCGTGCTGTTTTGGTTTCGCCCAATTTGTTGCCAAAGGATCTATTAATTTATGCATTCCCTCTTTGAGCAATGCAAGCACCAATTCGGAAATAATGCATTCAATCACTATGAAACAAACACGAGAATATAAAGACAGAGTAACTCACTGAATACTGACGTCGGGCATTCGATCATTATTAGCATTCGATCTCTTTTCTTCTATTTTTCAGTTGCTTTGTCGAAGTTCCTAAGTTTTATATCTAATTGAGCCTGAGAAGAGGAGTTGGATTTGACGCTAAAATTATACACAAGCTACTTTAATGCGTCACTTACCAGTTAAATATAGATTGTTAAAAATGTAATCTTGTTACCTTCTCATGTTCAAGTTTTTTTTAATCGACCTTCTCCTTTTTCTGACGTAGGACTCGTAGATTCATAATGTAAACTGAAGTTTAACCGATTGCCCAGGAGAAATAGACTTTGATCTCATCCAATGGTAATATTTTATTGAAATGTATATTTTTTGAAAAAAAAAGTTATTATATCCAAGTGATATGCTCCTAAGGAACTCGATTGTCACATTTCAAATAATGGAACGAATATTATTATTCCATTATTCATTTGGCTAATCAATTTCATTTCCACAGAATTTCGGTCTCCCCCGTGGAGTGTATATCCCGGAACTTTATCATATTCAAACCTGCCAAATTGAGTGCCATTTGAGATTTTATATTTGCCAAAACGATTCCAGTAAAACGATGTAGTGCTTTCGTCTCACAATCCATAATCCTTTCACATTCAACTGAGGATATTATGATGAAGTAACAGTTTGTTTTCCGGAAGTATTTGTATTTATTTTCGCATTCCTTGCACCCATGGCAGCCCTAAATCCAATATCCGAAAATGGATTGAAAAGGCGGTTAAATCTTGCACAATAACCTTCTTGAAATATATTTGACGTTATACGTTCAAATCGTTTTGACTGAGTATTCTTTGTTGTCCTCACTGTTGGTTTTTTTTTGTTCGTTGCTCACTGTTGGAGAATGGATGTTATACTCCGGCGAAGTCTTTGTATAGTAGGCGAATCGAATACAAGCATTTTTTGGTATCACATACAGGGTGGCCCAGGGATGCGTGCAAGCACCCTAACTTCTTTCTATCCAAGCTATCGACTTGATATGTCCGACAATGAGGCACATTCAAAAAATATTTATATTTATATGAAATAGATCCTAATATAAAATACACTGCTGAGTTTTGTTTTTTGAATGGCATTCTCCATTTTTTTTTAATTTTTGGATTAGCCACTAAATTGAAGATATAAGGCACCAGGGTTTCTCAGACTGAGCGAAAGTTTTTGACTTACATCAATGTATGTTTCAAAACAGCGTCATGCATAGATCCACAGAAAAATCATTAACTTTAGAACCATTCCACTTACCAACTTTGTATTCCACAAGCTTTGCGCATCTTTTATAACGTAGGTGAACTAGAAGTTCACCATCGCCTAGGAAACTGGACTTTTTGAAAATGTCAAATTACAAATGGCGATAACTGGACTTTTTTAAACACTACACCCTATATTTTATTGCTTCTTTGCATGGTATATTTCAAAAGCTTTTTGCCGATACAGGGTTTGTGAGGTCCACTTTGTGAAGTTCGCGACTGAGTGTGAGATTCCGTTATTACTATTTTTTTGACAGATACAAATATCGATTGACCACTCATAGTGTTTATAGTCGGATTCAATCAATTGTTTTGATATTTTTCTGAATTGGCTCAATAAGTCGTAAACAATTTGACTGTCAAATTTTTTTCACACTTTTTGTTTTTAATTTTTTTGTGGTTTTTAACTATTCGACGTGGCGGGTCAGACCGGCTGTTAGCATAACGACATAGCGCTCGTAACTCTGCAACTCTCTTTTCACTCGACTCGGCGATTCCTCTCTCCCTCACCGTGCTGAGCTCGTATACAGCATATGCACTATAGTGTTCACTTCGGGTTACTGAAGAACGGAACATAAGATTATTTTAAAACTTTCCTTGGTAATTAGTTCTGTTGTATCAATCTTGAATATTTTTAGCGCTGCGGCTGTAACGTTTGAAGGAAGATGATGTAACTAACAGTTTATCAACACGTTTACTAACACTGTTGAATTCGTTACCAAGGTTTTGTCTCGGAGACCAACGCTCAGAATCCCTGCATACTCGCGGCTGTACAGGGTGGCCCAGCGAAAAAGAAACAAGGCCGATTTTCATATTTACCGTTCGCAGAAAAAAAAACGCTCGGACTCATTGATTTTTATGCGAGGGGGACATCTTTTGCGCATATTCTCAACTTTGTCACTTCAAGCCCCTCAGAGGGGTTAGCTCCAACCCTTAAATCATCATCATCATCATCATTGTTAATATACTAACAAGTCAACATTGACATGAATGCGCATCAACTTTCAACTTGAATTGTTAGAATTGTGTTCATGGCAGTAGTTCGAGAAAAAACTAAGTTTCTCCAAGTTTTTGATAAATAGAAAGAGGTGAGGGTGATTCAAAAAATGAAAATTAAAAATTTGGCTACTATTTAACTTTTCATTCCAACAAGTGTTTGAAATGTTGGCCTCCTGCTTCCATGCAGTAATAGAGGTTTTGTTCAAAACGATTTCGGACGTTCTGAAGCATTACAGGTGTAATGTTACGACATTCATCAATGATCCGTTGACGTAAATCATCTAAAGAATCTGGTTGAGTTTTATAGATGATACTCTTCAAGTGCCCCCACAAAAAAAAATTTAACAGGCTCAAATCTGGTGACCTTGCGGGCCACTCCACTGATCCTCTTTAGCCGATCCATCTCCTAGGAAAGGTTTCATTCAGATACTGACGAAGCACATCGTCCTTTCTTCAGATGAACCGTGACACATTTGTCGATCCTGAATTCTATCCCGATAGCATGCGTGTACTCTTGCACCACCCTTGAGGACTGATGATTTTCTTTCTCTACGGACGCATAGGGTTTAACCTGATTCATGAGAAATGAATAATTAACCTTGTGCCTCCGGTTTCTGGAAATGCTGGAGTTATATCCACGGGTGTTTCTGAGTGCAACCGACAATGGTAAAGAAGGAGGCTGAGTTAGCCCCTTATAGCCTTATAGCCTTATAGTAAAGCTTGTCCTCCATAGAATTATCCGTTTTCCAATGCATCTCACAATTTGATCGACTTCCGCAAAGCATCTGAGAAACTTGGTTTTGTGTTTCGCCCAAATAGTAGTCCTAACCTGCTCTCGCACATCAATGAAGCTATCAAACAAACCCATTTTCTCGATTTATAGCATCTTCGGATAGAAAAATTTCATATAAATGGAGCACTTCACACTTGTCACAAATCAATTGGGCATTTTTGCTTTATCTCACGAATTTCCTTGATATAAATTCACGCAAAAGATTCGTATTCATACTGGTTCAAAAAAAAATCCTTGTTGAAAAGGCATGTGATGACGTATACAGCGGTTGGAAACGACAAGTGTGCGTGACCTGAACCCACCATTTTATTCTTCACTCTACGGTGTCAGTGAGTATAAGGTCGAGTCTCAAATATTGAAAAATGATTTGAAAGATGTTCCTGAAATGGGGCTCAATTCGTTGGATTCGAATTTTCGTAACCGGCACGTCAGAGGAAGGACCGTGCAATAGAATTATTTTTACATCAGAGACACTTTCTAGAATGGAAGCAGCGTATTTTTGTATTCATCAAATCGCACGTTGAACACAAGAAATACTCAATTTAGAAAACTCGAGACCATGTTATACAGTGTGGCCATTTTGATTGAAAGTTTGATTTTGTGGAAGAAATTCGATTCTTAACATGATTTTTTTGGGTTTGTAACCTTCCACAATCTGAAAATGAAAAAAATGGTACCTAATCCAAAGAAATCTGTACAAGTGTAGAAGGGCAAATTAATTAATTTGCCCGATAAGTTACTGCGTTCACAAGACTGCTGTCTTGAATAAAATTAGTTTTTGTCAGTAACGTATCCTACACTGAATTTGCCTATCTGAAAAAATTATATCAAATTAACCAAAAAAAACTTCTCTTTTTAGAATAGTGTAGAAGTTTCGGAGACTGTATATGCCTGCGTTATCAAAACTTGCTGAAAAGACACTGAAAACTGTATTTGAATTGCGGTTTGGAAGTAACAAGATCTTTCTTTGACAGAGTCAAATGAAATCTGCTATACATTCTTTTGATTGGCATTTGCTACCCTGATACATGGGGTGTTCAATCAATCACCATTCCATTTGTTTTATTTCATCTCTGAGGAGAGGTAACGAGGTTCATTTCGATGGAATTTGTTGAAAAGCAGTTGTCTGATAAAAGAATGCACGCAGTTTCCTTTAACTTTCTTTTTTCCTGATTTGGTTCTCTCAATAAAATTTTGGTATTATTCCATTCCATCATATGATCGCCATCAGATGTTAGAATATGTTCGGATATTTTCGAACCTGTTATTTTTCGATTTCTGATGTAACTTTTATGTTCTTCCTGGCGCACAATCAATGGTCTTGATGTTTCACCTATAACTTTTACCACACGAACAAGGTATGTTGTAAACACAATTTTTTGAACATTCATCAGTGTTTTTGGGTTACGTATGTGTGAGTATTAATCTTAATGTACACCAAAATTCCCCAGCGATTTCCCCCTCGTTGTGAATATAAGAAATAGCTGAATTTTCTGAAATAAGGGTACTTTACTCTTGTACAATGTTTATATATTTTGACCTACCCTGTATGCTGTTTGACTTGCAACCATTCTAAGTGCCCCTGATATGATTATCGAATATGCACTAACTTTCGGCAATATTTGTATTATGGTTGAACAATAAATTAAAAAAAATTCCCGTATGTTACGCACTTAAATAACCACACTGTATATACTTCTGCTACTAGTTGAAGAGCACAAGAAAACACACCCAAAAAATTATCGTCGTAGTCTTCGTTTGATTTTATTTCAAAATGATCTCACTTCACTCTGATGAATTAATTTGTCTGAGGAGTCAAATTTGTTTTGTTCACTCCCTTTCAAACAATCCACCAGAATGTTTTGTTGACATTCATTTTCATGCTTAGTTACGTTCCGAAGTGTGGTTGATTCAATTGTCTTGCTACGACTAATATAATGAAATTTCCTTTCAGCTTTGTAATTCTTCCAACTTCCAGTCCTTATGAAATATTTCATGGAATTTGGTTAGATATCTACAATGCTCAGACGGAATTGTTCACGGAAAAAACTAAGCGATACTTTTCCTTCACACGTGGACTCCAGCAGTCGATTCTAAATCTTTATTGTGAAGCCAGTGGAAGTGCGAATGCTCTTTTGGGAGATGGAATTGAACTGAATTGGATAGATATATCGGGACTACCCAATAAACATATCAACCCTCTTCGTACATACGCAATATTTCACGAGAGCATTTGAAGTTTGTGTATCCATGCATGACAAATCGTCGCTGAAAAATATCTCAACGTATTTTTTTTCATGGCACAGAAAACAGAATATAGCACATAGATTATTTTCTTCTCAATATAAACTCGTCATTTTCTTGTATTGTGAGTTTATTGAATTTCAGTCTGCAACGAGAGACACATCGAAATATTCAAAATATGGGTGGATATTGTTTGCGAAAGAAAGATAATTGAGACTAAGTGAGGTAGGTATATCGACAATATTTGAAGTTGAGCCACGATAACATCAATAACCGAAACCAAACCACAAAACTCAAAGAACTAGAAATCCAAAGTAATGCTGTAACATAAAAACGAACCCTACCTTGCCTCAAGGGACACTCATGAGAATGCGCAGTAACACGGCTACCATGCCAGGGAAGTTTGAATGAAATGCTTAGCCTACGTAGTCATATGAAATATTTTGAATTTTCCGGAGAGGAGGGATACCACCGCTGTGATTTGGAGGCATGAGCGACCCATACACAAAATGGAAGCTAAGATCAAGTCGGCGAGAGAACACGCGTCTCGTATCCATTTTGTGGTTGACTATGGTTCGGCCAATAGACCCTTCGCAGTGCGGCGAATTGCCGCAAAATCAAAACGAGCCCACCACACACTGAATAAGCACTGCCTTGATAGGATATGGATGCTGATGGCTGCAAAAAAGTCACTAGTGAGGCGGGCGAGAATTGTCGTGGAAAACGTAAAGTTCCGCGATACACCTCCTCGCTTATTTCAAAAGACTCCACCTGTTGTGGATAACCCGCCAGCTTGTGATCGAGTGAAAACCTTCTGGAAGAACGAACCTAAGAAAAATGATCTGCGCAATTCTATAAACGCGGAAGAAGTTCAGTAGACCCTTGAAGGCTCGAAGAACTTCGCTGCTCAAGGACCTGATCTGGGTTGAATAACCATCTGACAAGAGTTTTCAACTAGGCTATATAGGAAGCAGCAGATTCCGGATTGGTTTAGCGGTGCGCGAACTGTGCTTGAACGCATGTTATAAGATGTTTACCTGCATCTTGTATATGCGAATACTCACCGCAGTTGATCCGGTGTATAAACAGATATATGAGCAGAGAGGGCCAAAGAAGGGGGTCCCTGGCTGCAAGGAGGCAGAACCTCCTTATAGAGTTCATCATGCATTTGCTCAGCTTACTTGCGGTGCCCAATCAAATAGTGAAATGCATTTGACAACTGATGCCGCTCTGGAGGAATTGCTTTACCATGAGCTCTGTTCAAGTCAGATTTCAAACAGAGCAGTTACTCCTCAGAAGGTGCTTATTTCAGGGGGATTCCCTCAGCTCTTTTCTTTTCTATATCTCACCACTGCCATGGTCCATTGTACTCAGAAGCAACCGTGGTTGAAACTGTGGCACCCCCACCAACTTGAGGCACAGAGTCAGCCATTTATTTCATATTGATGATCTAAAACTATATGCTTTCGAAGAGTACACGCATGATATCGGAATGGAGTTCACGCTTCATCTCAAAATAAGACGATGCCAGGAATGCGGGGACGATGTTCAGCTCGTAGAGGGAAGCATCCTACATCATTTTGATGCTGGAGAGATGTACACTTTAGATGAGGAACAGCGCCGCTTCCAAGATAGCAGAATGGTAACTAATATACTTGCCGTTCCGATCTTACTCTACTCCTTTGGAGTGGTGAAATGGACTCAAGAGGAGCTGCGTCAACTCGATGTGAAAATTTTTAAAATCGTGCATCTCAGTAGGAGCTTGCATCCTAAATGGTCCGTTCCACGGTTGTACTTCCTCAGACAGCACGGAGGCCGTGGACTTTTGAGTTTGGAGTGTCTACATAAAGAATGGTACTGGATGGAGCCTGTAAAGTTATTGTTCCTCCCTCGTCCTTCGTTCTCCTTGGTTCACAACGTCTACTCAGGGCACATGGTAATCGCTCACCCACGGACATGGGGAGTGACTATCTGGAAATTTTTTATGAATTCGGGGAGTGGACCTTGCTTTGTAGTGTATTATGTCGTAAATATAAGAAAGATATTTTTGTTTAAATTATTGGTCAGTTCATGCGAGCTCGGATCAGCTGAGCCAAGTTGAATACTTGAACTGAAATTCAAAAAGTTGTTCACATGATATGACAAAGTTGTATGCCTCGGACTGAAGACCAGCGACAGAGATAATAATATCAAATAGAAAGAGTCGGGCTATAAGTGAATTTCAACCATACAAATCTCCAGGAAAGGATAGAATAACATCAGTCTCCAAAAGGAACAAGAAATACCAATTCCATATCACACACGTGGAGTCAAATAACTTTAGTGAACGTCAAGTCAAAAATATTCATTTCGCTAGGTTGATTGTTATAAATGACTCGGAATCTGGATGATAACATTAAACTTCAGCTTTCAAAATAGTGATTGTGTTTTTATATATTGCGAAGAGTATTTCTCGAATATTTTTGTTGTATTTTTATGTTTTACTTTTGCTACATGACAACCACCGCGGAGACAGATTTAGTAAAAGAGCAAATTCTTCAATGAAGTCGTTAACGAACGTATCTATTGGAACACGTTGGCCGTTCGGAAAGAAACAAACCAACGGAAATTTTAGGAGTTTTAAAAGTTCAATAAATTGATGTCTCTATTCGAACAAACTTTGTAGAAAGTTCAAACACCCAATTTCCGGATTTTTTCATGTCGGTTAATTTAACGACATAGTGATTCAGATTGTATTTCCAGGATTCGATAAAGTTATAAAAATCCACGATAAGTACAATATTCCCAATATGATACGGTTTAGGAGTGGAAATTATTTTCTTGGGAATCCTGCGCCAGAATAAATACCGAACAACCAAGGGATAATGAATAGCAGTACCAAAGCAGGGTGACAGAAAGATTAGCCTTTTTCAATTTCAATAATGTTACTTTCCCAAAGGCATCATTTCCCAGGGAACCAACTGTTGCACTTACCGAAACGAGATAGAAAGTGATATTGAGGATGATTTGTTTCATCTAGTCGGCCAGCTATCTCAGATGTGATTGAATGAAGCAAAATTTGCCGACAAACGCGATAACTGGGCTTTGACGTAAACGGCAACTTTCATTTTGAAATTTATATTATTGAAACGCAATGGTCCCAGATCTGATTCAATTTTACGATATACGAAATAATTTGTTCTTAGTTTTCATGATCACGAAATATATTTTTCAGAACTTCTTGGATTTGAAGTTATGTAACCATTAAGATTTTTTTTCATCTTTTGTTCCACACAAGGAGGCTTATATTGTAATGTTAAGAGAAAATTCTGAGAACATAGAAAACAGAGGTCGGAATCTGCGTTTTCCTTGAATTTTTAAAGTTTTATACCTCTGCACTGGTCAATTGATTAGATTTTTCAAAATTGCATACAGTTCCGGATCGTGTACAAGGTTGCAAATTTATGAATGCATCAGAATTGATGTTTTTAAAATTTGCAACAAAGTTTCAAAACTTTTGTTATTTCGAGACCACCTTGATCAAAAAAATGACCACGGATTAA
The DNA here is from genome assembly GCA_958298965.1 of Chrysolina haemoptera. Taxonomy (NCBI): domain Eukaryota; kingdom Metazoa; phylum Arthropoda; class Insecta; order Coleoptera; family Chrysomelidae; genus Chrysolina; species Chrysolina haemoptera. The sequence continues at coordinate 10,161,326 of OY282596.1, read as the reverse complement.
AAAAATATATGTTCTGGTCATCGTGAAAATTAGCAAATTTGCACAACTGTTCGGAATATTTTTCCGATGTATCTGTCAAATTTGCAGAAATTTGGAATTTTCTCTTATGGTATTTTAATGAAAAACATTAGTTTTCGATTGAAAAAATGTTCCGAACACTTGAATTGGTTGCAAACTTGATTCGTGATTTGAAATAATATATTCAATACTACTTCAAGTTTGCTGAACTTTTTGAATTTCCTCAACGAGTATACAGCAAAATTCAAGTTATTTGCCATTTTGACATTGTTGCGTACTTTGGAAGCGGTTGCAAATTGAGATTTATTGCTTTCTCGATATACCATTCACTTGACCAAAGCTTGAAAACTTTTGGAATTAATGTGAATTGATTGTATTTTTCTACTGGCCTACATGCTTTTCTCGGAAACCACTCAACCGATTCAAATGAATTTGTGTAAATGCACAACTTGGGATATATCCTGATAAGTGAACCTTAATAATTTTTTATAGCACCTCCTGCCGCGACTTCGCCATAAAATGAGTCCCATATATAATGAAACCACTTCAATCAGTTCTCCAGGAACACGGCTATACCCCTTAAAAACAGCTCCCTTGGTCAAAAAATCCTCTTTCCAACGTCAACCGACAACAGAGGCCCTAAAATTGATCCTTGTGGGACACCATGAGTGAGTTAAGCAATAGGTGATCGACTTCCATTTGCAACAACACACTGTGATCTATCACTCGGATGGGACTGAAAAAAGTAAGGAGTAATGCCTCTTACACCATGAAGTTCTAGTTTATTAAAAGAATTCAAAATATCATTCAGTGCCTCCATATTTGATGACTGATGTAAAACCAAACTTGAGAAACAAGAAAACTGGTATTGATAGAAAACAGAAATGTCAGAACATGAATATTCAACAAATAAGTAGAATCATTTAAATTTTTCTCAATGAGGCATAAAATTCATGATTTCTTTTTATGTCCACTTCATGCTTAGACCCCGTAAATGGAATAATGTGTCTATATACTTGTACATTTCAATGCCATGGATATATTATCAAAATAAACAAGTTATACGTTGTCTGAAAATTTTTGGTCCTCTAATCTATGAACTGCGCGTAAAATTGTACGTACGTTTTTACTGACACTGATACTGGTAGGTAATAATTTGTTTGCGGCTTTTCCACAATACCTGGCAGATTTAAATTTTCAATTTTACTTTGACTATCGCATATGCCCACTGACTGTAATTGAAAGAAGCACACAGTTGAAAAATCTGCTAGGTACACTGTAATTATGACTTGCCAAAATGGATACATTTCAGATTTGTCAGATATTCAAGGCAATAGGTACTCGATATTGACAGAATATTGGTGTGTGTGTCGCATTTTCATTGTTCTAGCTGGACAATTTTTGTCTTAATGAATATCAATGGAGAACAGATGAGGAATGTCTAAAAAACTATTTCAATCATTGGAGTATAAATGATATGTCTCATTGACTGCAAAGAAGTCTGAAAAAGCCATAAGTAAGTGTCGAATATGGAACAACATGGAAGGTCCATAATTTGGTCGTTTGGCAAAAACCGATTTTTATGATTGAACATGCCCTCTCACATAAAATTCCTCGCCTCTGGCAATGGCATAATACCCGTATAACGAAATGACTCTTCTCGTCTCAGTTGCGTATATAATTGAAAGAATCTTGAGACATAAAATGTTATATGAATCCTTCCTCCATATCTGAGTATCCACAAGCTCTCACTATTTGAAATTGCAAGGGGTTTTTCATGGGATTCTGTTCAATTCAATATGAAGATAACTTGAAATGTTGAACACTGTTATTGGTATACAAGGAACTTTTTTAATAGGGGGCAACCCACGAGTATTATCCGGTTGAAGGTTGAAACAGATGTACCAGAAAAAAATTGTTTCAAGATTCTCCTTCATTTTGCTAAAATAACAGGGTGAATTTAAAAACTTATATATAGTTTACTAAATATATCAAGAACTGCTTTTGGTGAAACCTAACAGTTCTTCGAAAATTGTCCTTCTTCTATTAAAAATTGGTTGTATTAGGTTCTCTTAGAATATTACGAGAGTGCAAACAATTCCTTGACAAAAAAATGGTCCGCTGCAACTACAGATCACCATGAACCCGCTGAGGTTGATACCCGAATAAATGGACTACCAAGCACTGGCAATTGTTAGAAATTGTTGTTAACATTGTTATTTCCATCAATCGGCTGGCGGTCAGCAATTTGAAATATCAACATGATATGGAGTGATCAGCTATTACGTGCCTGAAGTTCCCTTATAACTGGCATGAGGTTAGTTTTATCAGCAATGACTACTGTTCATTTTCCTCTTTCAAAACTGGCTGAGAGCCAGGTACAATAAGGCGTCGCTTCATCGTAACGGAGAGTAAGTAGCATTGCTCAAGGAAGGGATATAATTTCGGGAGCACTCTGAATGGAACGTGAAGTTTCTCGAATTTTTTCCCGTATTTTAACACAGCAAATTTTAGCTACCAGGAATCGATGAAATGTACCATAACTGTTCGGCGAATTCGTCCACCTTTTTCATTCAATGCACACAGTTTATCTTTGAATGATCCTGAACTGACGTAGAGTCCAAGCCACCAGCTGAGCCCGTGCGGAATGATTTTACAGTTGGCATGGCGAGATCTGAAATTAATTCTCCAGATCACCATCGGCGATTTTGCCGAGAATTATTTTTGAAAAATCAGTTTTTAGAACTCTGATATTATCTTTGATGACTGTTGGTAGAACCCCTGAAGTGGGGTTGGATAACACGTGGTATGGAAAAGCCAAGAGATTTTGCTAGCTAGATATTGAATGAATTCTGAGACAGTCATCTATCAGATCACATAAGGCGAATGCAACACTGATTCTAGCTGATTTTGGTATCCTTCCAATGATGTGTTTGTAGCTTTTGAGATTCTTCAAAATGGCAGCGAAATGGTGAGAGATTTAAATGATCAGTTGTAGGGCTTGATTTATTCAAATACTGCATGCTGTTTCGTCCATAATAGTCTATAGTTTCTTGTTCATAAGGCATCAGGGAAGACAAATATTCACAAAACTATATGACATGAGGAATGTCATAAACAAAAAAAAACTACGAATTTCAGTACCTATTCTTCATGTCGATGTTCATACTGCAACATCTATAGCAAGTTTTGTTTCTGACTGATCAATTTATATAGTTTTGAAATATATTACACAGCAGTTTTCTTAGTAAAGCTTTCAAGAACATTGGGAAATGTCACTATCAGTTTGACCCTTTTTGTTGAGTTTTTTATTGTATATTTGTTTATTTTTATTCTACTTTTATTTTTACATTGAATGTAAAGGGTTAGACGAAACATTTTTCATCTTGGACAATAAAGTTAATTTATCTATCCATCCATGTATCATTAAATTTTTGTAGAGTCAGTCGGTTAATGGTGCTTGGCCTGAAACCGATAAAAGGCGCTTCAAATGTTTGCCAGATGTTCTCTTTGCTCGCCGCTATCGCTTCCATGCCGGGGAAAATATCACGTCCGCTCCGTAACGGTGCTGGGCGAAAACCGATCTATCGCATGCCTCTCTGTTATTTCGGAAGTCATTCAAACTATCTTTCAATAAATGGCGTACCCGCCAGGATCACAGAGTTCAAAGAACTAGAAAGCTGATAGGCAGGCATTACCAAAATGCGAGACCACATGCATGCATTTAGTTACTCCCGATCATGCGCAAGTCATCCACAACATTGCCAGTTCACGTACTTATATATGAGAATCTAATATTAATGCTTTTATCAAGTATACGTACAGTGTACAGTTCCATAATAACAGCCATCAACATCAACATTACAAACTGTTTTGGGGCACAGCTTAATAAACACACAGCTAGGAAACTCGTCCCGTTTTATGAAGTAGTGACCTTGAAGACGCCATTCGGGTGTAAAGTCAGGGTAGGTTTAGGAATATTTGTAGGGACACACACAGGACCGTACTTGTAGAATTCTAATAACTCGTCGAATAAGCTCAGAGTTCTCTTTTGGGAGATCGTTTAATAACGGTAGTCGTTGATAACCGATGTTTTACCCTCTTTACTCCCATATACATCTACAACGTGGGCTTATGGCAGCAAATACCTGTCAGAAAATGCACTCAATCAAATATTGAACGCAAAAGGAGCCAAACCGAAAAAAACTTACTACTTGTGACAACTGTCACAGTGACAGTTCTCAATTTGCAAAAGGACTCTATTGCAATGGCTCCAGTGGTTTCATCTTTATTGTTCAATATCTCTTCTTAAGTGGATTAGCAATTCAGTGTTTTTTTAATAATAATAGGTTCATAAATTCGAATTCCTAATTCTTCAATTCGAAATAAAAAAAGATTGTAAAATTATGTCGCCTATAAAGATGAACTTCAAAGGTAAAACCTCATCTGAATTCAAAATTTGATCCAAGTCGTTAGAGCGGTTTCCGAAATACCCAAAATATTTAAATATATATAATTCGTACGATTGGAAGTAATATATTAAAATCATTTCATAGTCGTCGGTCCTTAATATGTGTGCCAAATTTTAGATCATTCGGTAGTGGGTGATTATTGAATAAAAAAATATTATTATTATTACTATCAGTAAAATTACGTTTTTTTCAGGAAAGACGCCTATATAGATGAACTCAAATAGCATAACTTCATATACAAACAAGAATTGCTTGTTTAGATATTACAAGATGTTGCACTGTCATCCAGTTCAAAGTTAGTTCAAAATCGATTGGAAAGTTTGTTCCGAACTGTGAAATAAAATCACAATTTCACCACGAAAACAATCATATTATAACTTTCCCCAGTTGAAATAAGTGATGATCCCTTGCAGACGAGTCAACAATGTCAGTTATGTATATGCATAAACAAAAGTTTGCTTGGTAATTCTAGAGCAGCGGAAAGTATGCAGATGTATGCAAATTGGAAATGACAAACGACTGTTATGAAGGACATAAACAATGAAACCAATTTTCCTATTTTCCTAGGTCTGCTGAAATTTAATTTGCAGTGCTCATAACCCTAATATGTAAATATATGTTGCGAGTGTCATAAAGTGGAAATTTATTAATGAGATATTTAAAAGGATGCCGTTGTGAGAATGTATAGATTTGAAACGAGTGAATCAGATTCGATGTTCTCCCTATATTCTGAAATTCAAAACATCTCTAATTGAAAGTTGAGTTTTGTTCGTGGTACATTTCTCATATACAGAGTGAGTAGAAAATAGGAACCCACCCTTAGGTGCAACGGTTGATTTTTTTTTTTTTTTATTTTGTAGCCCCTTGTATATATAATATCCATGGGTTCCGGTTATGACGGAAATGGACATTGACCTTGTCATTTTGAATGGAACACTAACACTATATATTTTAACATTTTTATTGGGGGATAATCATTGAAAATCTACAAATATCTAGTTTTTTCTTGAAATGTATCAACAGTAAAAATACAATAGCTTTTTTTTATCGGGTGAATGTCTTCCTTCAACGAAATAATTCTGTCAGTGAGGAATTTCGACTGCATATATAATAATGCATATTATGTCTCTTGACCGACCCGTTGTTGTTGAAAGTTCATCAGAAAACAGAATTTTGTTTGAAATATTATAATCCTTGTTAATCATGTCATTCATTTGAATACAAAACGCAGCTTTATTTGCAAAATCATTCCCATACAATTCTTGATGTAGGTGCAGATGAAAAGGGTGGAACTTATGTATCAATATTATACAATTACTGACAGTACAAGGATGTGACAAATATTAGAACAGTGGCCCACTAGATTCCTCAAAAACCATCCATGATTGTTATTTTGCAACATATTCCGCAAACTCTACAACTTAGACCCCATAAATCCTATATCGACAAAGAAGGTTTCGAAAAATGCAATGAAATGGTGCAACAAAATACATGGTTGAAAAAGTCGAGTTATTGCCAGTAATTTGTCATTTGTTATGGGTCAGGTAGCCGAGTTTGCTAAGACCGTCGTGTCCAGCCATCCATGCGACTACAGATTTTTCTGATGGCCAGAGAAAGTGTTAATCCTTGGCTCGCACAAGTTTCGACTTTCGTAGGCTGCCGTTCGTAGGGGGGCGACAGCTGGTTAACGGAAAAAACAATTTTAAACAAAACAACAACTAAAAAAATCGTAGTAGACGATGGAACATCGGCTTCGATTTCTCCTGCATTCCGAAAGATGCGCTGAAGGAATCGACTGGAAAAAAGTTGGTTGAGGTATCTTAAATCGTAAAAAAAAATGGGGGGTTGCCATTTAAAAAAACAGAACTCACTTTTGTGTTTTATTTTGGGACATCTTGTTTATGAATTTTTGAGAATGTGCTTCATTGTCGGACCTATAGTTAAAAACATAAAATAGTCGATAGCTTGGATAGAAGAAAAGTTATGGATCATGTAATTACCCCTGTATATGCTTTAAGAAAATTTTTTTAATAAATAAATTAATAAATAAATAACGGTTATGTACTATATTCGTCCTATTTTCCTATCCGCTGCACTGGAACTGAACATACTCAATTAGCTCATAAAGTTATCAACGACGACATCATCAGTTCAGAACTTCCGACTCCAATTAACGTAAGAGTACCCAGTAGACGCAGTTGGTCGAAAACAATATTCCCAGAGCGCTCTCATACTATGGTTTTAACAGCTCTCTGGTGAAATCTTTAAAATGCAGTTGAAGTCATTCGGATATAATTAAATGCCATAATAAGTTAGTGGGTTGGTTATACGTTGTATAATTGTTGTCAGTTTTGATTCGTCATTTTGCTGAACAGCACCTGTTGTGAACCAAACTTCAGTGAATTCAAGAGATGGAAATAATCAAAACACCAAAACTACGTCAATTCTTGGGTACTCTCAAAGAAAAGACAGAGGAAAAATAAGAAACGGGAATTTACGAAATCAGCGATAAGGACTGCGAGAAAAAAAATGTGGGTCAAACTAGAATGTTCGTACAGGTATGGTTCAAATAACACATTGATCATATACGGTTTTGGAGACCAGAAAAATCGAGTGTGGCCAAACATGATCCGGATCATGACCACCGACTTGAAGACAAGTTTAGAATTAGACAGGTTCATGGCCATAGCCATTTGATGCATTCGGGAGTCTTGAAATTGCAAAGTGTAGAAATAGCATGAATGCAGATGATGGCCAAATTCTATATAGCCCATTGTTTAAGTTTATAGTACATTAAAGTTTTCTCCTCTTCATTATGTTCACTCGTTGTGTGAACTATTAATTTGAATATATTATTATTTTATTATAATAATTTATTTTCAGGAACGTGTGTCATCAAATCTCAAAAGAAAAGCAGGTGAATTGTAATAATCAAAGAAAACATTTGAAGAGAAAATTTGAGGTAGGTAAAGATAGTATAGCAGGTAAATTACAATAGGTGCAATGTGCAATTTCGTAGGTCAGTAACTATGCTATCGTAGGATAGTAACTGAGCTGTTATAAAAAAGAGGATTCAGTCTATTGATTTGTTCTCGGAATAAATACAAAACAAAACTTTAATGTGAATAATTGTCAATATACAGTGACATATGCGAAATAACCGCTCCGACCATTACTGATGTTATCAATAATTTTGGATGAATAGTGGTTATATGCCTAGTAAACCATTTTTGTGTTTATTCTATTCAGGCAAGATTATTCCAAGTCAGGTTAGTTTCGTTTATAATTTACGAATTTCCATCTAATTTTCCATGCATTATTATTTAAAGTTCCCGCCGTTACAGTGACCCATAACCATGCTCTTATTTAGTGCATTTTACTGTGGTCTTTAATTGTCCACTAAGTATGTTCAACATTACTTCAAGCCCAAAATCAATATTTATCAATTCAGAAATCCGAACTCCAAAATAGTCAACTAGGTGGTATTGTGTCTATAGGCACTTTCAAAATTATTCACGAATTCGGATAAATCCCAGCTTTTCGGGTAGTAATTCTTTAAATTGTTCGTCAGCCATCTTGCAAAATTACTTGATGTTTATTGGGGTCGTATTAAAAATAGGTTGAATATACCCACAACACCAATCGTATAAAAAGATGTTCGGAAATACGCAGATTCATACGTCTTGTTTCTTCTGGGATAGCAGAGAATATTACGATTATCATAAAATCTTCTTGATGAAGAATTCTCTGCTACAGCATTAAAAAACTTATCTCTTATACAAGGACATATTCAGGATAAAAATTATTTCATAGAATCACAATTTTTCTGCTACAAATACATTTTTTTTTCGTGACGGAGCCGCATCGGGAAGCGGTTCCGTTTTCATGGACGAGCTTTTCGGAGAGGATGTTTGAATGAAATGCTGATTAATTTCGCTTAGATGATGGCACAGTGTTCCTAAACAATTGAAATTATTTTGTAAATACGACTTTATATTTCCACTGTTTTCATTAAATTCATGATAGTTTGATTTGCACAATAATTTGTGACACATAGATTTTTTCCTTATGGATCCCAGAAAAACATTGCTGTTCAGAGAACATCGTAAGAGCCTAGGGAAAGTAGAGAGCAATTGATTTTTCTTTTTAAATTTCTCTAGGCTATATGCCTCAGAGATAGAAGAACAGCGTCCATGGAAAATCTATAAAAGAAAGATACATCGCCGACTTTTCTGTGGTGTTCTCAAGAAGTGAGCAAATATGAAAGAGTCATGAAACGGTAGATCAACTAGTGGAATAATGAAATTGCTGGTAGAATGATGGAAAATACAATCTTGAATCATTCACATTTTATTTATCCATTAATTATTAACATCAATATTTATAGCTAATCGAAAATAAATTGCAACCATTCAACACCTTCCAATATTTTTGTACGTAATTTAACGATATTTGAGGAGGTGACAGCCGCTGTCAGAGTAAAATGTCAGATAATTTTTTGGTGAAAAATTTCAGCGATTCGGATTCTAAATGAATGTGATTGTAAATGAAACGTTGTTTTGCATGCGTGTTTCATATACATTTTATTCGCTTATGCTGGAAACGTGTTCTGTTCGATACATATATTAGTACGATTCGCTAGGAGAATGGTAATTTCATGTCTGAAATCGATGAAGTTTTTTATTCCCTAAGCTTTCCTACCAAATCATATATCTTACTGAAATGTTTGTAAGGGGTTTATATTTGAGTTCTGAGGATTCGTGACAGGAATCTTGAGGAAATTATTGAAGTAATAATTTCCTTACGAAATATTATCCATTTTTTTCCGTGCAAGATTGTATAAAAATTTATCGAAACAGCTCTGAGAAAGTGTGCTAGATGAATAGATTCATAAGTATAATTTTGGCCCTGTATACAGAATGTCATAGCTACGACTTGATTACCTATCAAATCTATCAAAGACCGTCTATCTAATGCTGATGAGCCCAGAAGGATGTGAGAACTGAGCTCGACGGGTCATTTTCGATGGGACAGCTAACGATGGAACGACTGATGATAATTCAGAAGAGCAATGTCCAGGAAAATATCTTTGAAAGTGAAACAGATCGCCAATTTCCCAAAGACGTAAGCGTATGGAAAGAGTCCGAATAGAATATTTGTCTTCGACACATGATTGATTTTTTGCTTCCTTAGACAATCTCTAGTGGGTCAAGGAAATTGTCACCACCCCTAAAAGAATGTATAACCGACATGGCATAGAAGACCTTTTTTGTGTATGTGTTCGGTCCTGGGTAGCTTCAAGATATACGGAAATGTTTTCTGTTCGATAGATATATTAATACGATACGATGGGAAAATGGTAATTTTATGTCTGAAAGCGAAGATATTTTTTATTCCATATGAATTCCTACTGAATCATATATCTACTAAAATTTATGTTAGGGGTTTATATCTTAGTTCTGAGGATTCGTGACAGGTAGCTTGAGAAAATTGTTGGAGTTACCATTTTTTTTGCGAAATATCATCCATTTTTTATTTGCAAGTTTGTAGAAAACTTTATTAGATGAACCGATTTATATAATTCTTTATTTTGTACCTTGTCTGTTCCTGAACGTGTTAATATAGTTGTCATGGTTTCATTTTCCGCAACGCGCTATTTCAGATTTATTAAGTTTCTTGAAGTTTCTTTTCGAGTTTTTCAATTCCGGAGACACTGGCTTTTTAAATACTTTTCAATAGAACTAATTTTCCCCAGGTGTATATTGAACTAAGCTCACGGTTAGTTGTTTGCTTTTGAGAAATATAACAGAAAGGCGTATTGCCCCCTTCATACGAGACAAATTTCCTAAATTTGTAATCGACATTTTTTTATAAAATCACAGATATTGAATTTGCAGTGATTATTCAAGTCAAGAACACCATTATAAGTTGGAATTAGCTAGATTTGCCGAAAGATTTCAAACTGAAATTCAACTCAACGCCCAGATTATGTGCTGTTTTGAAATGTACGTTGAAATAATCAGTTATCATTATAGTCTCATCATCAACATGACACGTTTATCGAAATAGATATTGAATCACGTTTGAAGTGGAGCAATATGTTGAGTTGAATACTACCGCAAGTAGCAGATGAAACCTCGAAATGAACGCAGTTACAAGATTATTCAACGTATACACCCCAATATGCCCAATCAGCACTCACCCCACGGGTATGGGGAGTTGTTGATTCGGTAGATACTAACAGTGTGCCCTCCGGATGTATCTGAGCTTTGGAAAAAGGGCCTGAATAGAATATTCCTGAGGGAAAATGAATTATACAATCTTCAAGCGTTCAAATATCTTCATTATCAATTGCCTCCATCAATACACTAGTTGATTTAATAACTATTACTCAAATAGTGAGGAACACGAGAATAAGTGAGTAAAAGAAGTATCCAAAATTTAATTTATTGCTTAGATAAATTTGATGGTGAAAGATCAATGGGGAAAGTGAAGCAATTGCTGGCTGAACAATCGGATTCCTTTCAGGTAGGGGCAATTATGGAACCAACCCAATTTGAGACTCAACAGAAGGACAAAAAAATCAGAGTGTAGTGCCAACAGAGGGATAAAAAAAATTCAAAATAGATCGGAAAACCAAACAATTCCTCCTATGGATGGTCTGTATGGGGTCGGACTGAGGAGAGACCCATGTTAGTTCCTGCCTGTCATAAGAGACGACTAAAGGATTACGATAAGGCCCTTCACTTTCATTTCCAGGTCTCATTTTAATAGTTATTACGATGAAGTCTCCTCGACTAAAATACTCCGGAAACAAAATACATCTTCATCAAATCGGTTGAATCTGGCAAACGTTTCAAAAATAAACTTGGGGCTTGTTCAGTAGCGAACTACTTTCATAACATCGATGAATTTATTAATTACCGTATATCTCATCTAATTTTATATTTTTCACTTGTGATACTTGTAAAGTTGTTGAACAGTGATTTTTTGTATTGTCTTGATTTTATTTGATATTCACTATAATGTGCAGTTACTGACGACGCGAAGCTCATCGATCACACTATGGTTGGCCTGTAGTTGATAAATGACTGGATGAATGAAATCAAAATTATCCAGTAAACATAGCACTCGTTCAGTTTAAACTGTTATCGTTAAATAAATTGCGGATTGCGTTTTTTGTATTTTTATAGCCATAACCCAGTTGAATTTCGTTTGTTCCAGTTGATTACACATGCAATAAAATAGTTGTGAACGTGGTTAATCTGGGAAAAGCAGCTCAAAGTTTTCATAGTGAATAAATTCATAGTAGACACAATTCTTTTGTTTTTCATGCCGAATTTGATGTAAACTCCTCCGAAAGGAAGAATCAGGCCAAGGAATAAAACGGATACCATGGGATTACTTAACAAATGCAAGTGAAACGTTCTTGGGAGTTGGTTTTGTTCTGCATGATGAGTTAGAGTTTTTTTCATTCATTTTTGTGCTTTCATTTGAGTAATCGTTCTAACGCTGAAAAGAGTAATGATACAGTCCTTCGAATATTTCTTCCTGGAAATGAGGACAAAGGATTCAAAGTTCCATTTTCAGGATCGCTTGACACCACACAGAATTCTCAAATGAGGATCTATAAAGTGGAAAATTTAAAAAACTGCTAGAGAACGTTGACGAAGAGATATGAGTATAATCAAGATGTTTAGAAGAAAAATGCAAAAACCCCTCCCGAATGCAAATTAAATTTGCGCGCCTGGATGACGAAGTGTACACTTCTTATTTTTCCTGAGAAAACCTGATTTCATCATTTATTTGTTTACTTTTATCCATTGAATGTTCCACAGGGTCATTAGTACATGTCAGAGGGTGTTAATCAAGACGTCTTCTGAAAAATTACGTTCCATGGAATAGAGCGGAAGGTTAATGTTTTTTCAGTATTCTGAAATATGTTTTTCTGAATATTCATTTGGTTTTGACTATAGAATCTCTCAAGAGCTACTTCCAAATATATGAAATGAAGGAGAATTAGATAATTTGGAACTTGAACGGACACCGATTTTGGATGTAGGTCAAAATTACTTTAAAATTTTCCATTAGGGGAAAAATGTCATATTGCATTGTCACCGGAATTATGTACACCTGCCAAATTTCAAATCAATCGGACGATTAGAAGTGGTCTAAAAATTGGTTACGTGGTAAAAAAATGTATTTATTGTTCTCCAAGGAACAGCCAACTGAGATGCCTTAACAATTCCAACATCACAACACGAATTTCAAAACATGAAACAGAATCCATATTCAGTATTGAAATAATGAAATCCCATAAATGGAATACTCCTTCAAGAACTTATCAGTTGTAACAGAATGCCATGCCAACGTTCTCTGGTAAACTTGAAGAATGTATAGCGGAAAGTTTTTAAAGAACATTTAAAAGGTTTATAGCTTTATATTCTCCCATAGAGTTATTCGTAGGACACCGAGAATTCGGCATAGAAAACTTCGGATCAACTTGAGCAAATTCACGGGCGTAATATCCACGACACTATTTCTGATGTTCCAACGGCGAATTACCAAGTTCGATCCGAGTTTAGTTGACTAATGTCTTTTCCAATGTCAGCCAATTCTGATCGTTGAAATTCGGAACGTTGGCTATTATGCTTATTAGTTTGTAGTACTATAATACCCCTAGCAGTAAAACAAGATAGTATCGTGCGATTTGAACCAGGAACAGAAACTAGTATCAGCCCATGTGCATAAATAACTTTGCTGTGCATGGGTGATATCGGTTGACATGAAAAACGATAAATTTCAGCTGCTGTAGAATATATACATGAATTATTATGAATGCAAAGCATTACACAAACAACATTACAGTTATTGTGACATGGAATCGAGCTACTAGAAGGTTTGTTGCCTCTCGCGATCCTTTCAGATTCAATAATTTATTATGAGGTTTACACGAGGTTCAAGAAAATCGATCTAAATTTCAATTGCTCATGCCTTCCCAGATGAAGCAAGTATTTATTTCGCTACAATTTACAATAGTAATAGTAGAACGTCTAAACATAAAACATAACATGATAAAAATACATATTACAAAAATATAAAAAATCACAGTGTATATAATATATATATGGATATATGGAAACTGGAAGTTCGGGTTGAACCGCGTCTAGAATTTGTTGAAATTCGACGTTTCGGCTCCGATTTTGGAGCTATTTTCAAGAAAAAGGATAAAATGATTGAAAGGGTGTGAAGTTAGATTCTACACTGAGGTCTCAATCTGCCTACTCCTCAGGTGTCATCAGGATTTTGTAACTTGACGCCGGGGTCTCAATCTGCCTACTCCCCAGGTCTCGTCACTTGGATATATATATATATGTATATATATATATATATATATATATATATATATATATATATATATATATATATATATATATATATATGTATATATATAATTATGAATATCATGAAATATGTGATGGATTTTTCGATATATTATTGGAAGTTTGGGAATTAGCAATATTTTTCGATAATTTCGAAGGTGAATAAATATTATTTTATCAGAAAAGTTTTTAACGAAGTTTAGGCTTACCGTAGAACGGGGCTACATGAAAATACAGAGGCTAGTTGAAAATTAACGCAAATGATTGAATAAACAGGTGCTGCTGTATAACGTAATACTTAGGAAGCAATTTAAAGTCAGTCCGGTAGAGCAGATCAACAAGTAGTGATAACGTTGATTTTTGGTTGTTTCTGGGGATACATTTTGCTTGTGGAAGGTGGAGGTAAAAAACGATGTTTTTTTTCTATGTATACTTCCTATTGCCTGGATATACTGAGAATTACTAGTATGACGATGTATTTTTTTTTCAAGAGTATCATAACTGGTCAACACTAAAATAACCCAAATTCATTGCTGTTGCCAATTCGAAAGTCAGTGGCGTAGATTTTATTTTTCGATGTCATTTCAGGGGCTTTTGAAAATAGTGAGGAAATACATAAGAAATGTGGGAACTTAGGTTCCACTGCAAATATTTCGAGTGCTGCTATACAGAATGAAGTATAATGGGGGTAATTTGATACAAATCAGTGAGGAATATAATATACCATATGCTACATTACATAGAAAAATTAATAAATCCACGACATTGTTTTTTTTTTAAGTTTTTGAAAATTTATGTTCAGTGTTTAGTTGTGTTAAATGAATATTTATGAAAAATTAAGATTTACACTTTTTGCGAGAAAATCTCTGTTTTATCACCAGTTTTGATAAAACAAATATCAGAAAACTTTTTATCACTTCTATTTCCTTTCATTTAACCCCGATACCAGGTCTACAAGTAAACAGGAACATATTTCTAGTCAATTTTCAAGTACGAGGCAACTTGAAAATGAGCACTTTATATCATATATTTTTCCGAAAAGTGGTGGGATTTGGAATTTTTCTTTATTGCTGTGAGAGTTTCCCATTGCCCGAAATTCCATCAAGATAATTTTTATTCTTAAAAAATCCCTTTTTACCCTATTATCATTTATGCATATATGTAGAATAATTCTCATAGTATGACAGTTAAAAATTTACAATGCTAGTCTACAGTGTGACGCATTTGGAATGGAAGCACCCAAATTTCCTGAATGCGTCCATCAATAAAAAAGATATAGGGGAATGTGAGTAAAATAAGTAAGTAACCTAGTAATAAGATGGAAAACTAAGAAATACACGACAGTCTCTCTTATCCATCTACTCCAGCATATTTCGTTTCACCTGTGTGAGTTTAGAGAAATTAACTTTCAAATTACTTTGAAAGTCCATTATTTCATTTTCAGTGAAAGCCAATTCAATAAAATTTCCTATGATGAACAAAATTTTTGCTTCTATTGATTTCTTCATACTAATCGTTGGAAAGAATGTCTAAAGAATAATTTTAAATGGGTCATAATTGAATATGAGGAAGGAAATCAAACTATTTGGTCACACACATAATTATGATGACCTTGTGTTCATAAATCAGACTTACTATCAGTGAATCGGATGATTCAACCCTTGCTTCATCAGGCATACTTTTGTTTCTGTCGGGATAATCAGCTATGTTGAAAGTGCTCAGTTCGTTTTCTAACAAGAATGTATCATTCTCTACATTGCATCCAGCTGGTTTCATGAACTGAAAATACAGTTCTCAGTAATTTATCAGAGAAATTTACCGAACCTTACAGCTTTATCTAACACTTCCAGTCATTTGAGCAGAGCTTGGAATGTCTTTCGCTAACCTTAATTTCATTTTGGGTTTACAGAAGCAGGTCAACGAAAGGATATGACAATTCCTCAAGTAATGACTGCCGCACTGATATAAACTGCTCCGCACTAAACTTGTTCGACAAAGATTGTCAACCAATAATCAAACAACAATTAAATAGCTGACATCAATAAACTTGTTGGTTGGGCTCATTACTTATTTGTTTGTTGAACATTTGAAGGTTATTTTTTTATTAGCTTTGTTTCTTGTCTCAATAAACTTTACGGTTATTGGACAACACGTTGAGTGCAATAAACAATTTTTGCACGAGTTGCATACAACATTTTTTCTACGTTCATGCAAAAAGCAAAAATTGATTTATTAAGGTACGGCACTAGGTGTTGGAAAATGAAAAGCTCAACTCAAATAATTGATTATTACTATCGATTTGCATTGAAACAGATCACTATCATCTATTTTCTATTAATAATACTTATTTAAAAACTTTCAATTCTCTAATTGTCAGAAATAATTTTTGACTGATGTTTCTATAACCACAGTTGCATTATAAAAATCAAAATCATAGTAGCGCGTATAGAGCGCGTATGTTATCACGAGGTGTGGTCATAGTACAGACAGTTTGCTCTATGCAGGTAGACGGTTTAGAACAAAGCGGATCAGTTTTGATCATGGAGTTTTTCTCGGGAAGGCATTGTTTGTTTAGCTCTGGCTGCTAACATTAATACAAAATAATATAAAATATGTAACTGTTTAAAACGTATGGCCAATCTCACAGAATATCTGCTAAATGTGTAGTGGGTTTGAACATTTATGTTTGTCATGATGACAGCACGTTGAAGTTGAATGACAGATGAGTGCAATAAATACTTTATTGCACTAGTGCAATAAAGAACTTCTTTTTCCACTAAATATAGTTCAATAAAGTTTTGCTTTTTGCATGAATGTAGAAAAAGATAATTTATTATATTACAACTAGCTAATGTACGCGACTTCGCCATAAAATGAGCCCGACAAAATTATTAATAGAATTATATCGGAAGGGTTAGCAAGCGAATAAAAAATATACACATAGCTATCAGACACCGCTCCACCATCGTTATTTGATATTTTATTATATTTACTTATTTCTACGTTTTCATAGACATCTAGCTGCCTGTTGTTATTAACTTACCTATCTAATCTCAATGAAGTGTATTTCTAGAAATTTGCGGTTCCACTAGCACGCCTCCCTCCTGGAACCGAACTTTCAAGAACTTCACTCAGCTTTTTTCAGTGCGTTCTAGAATTTGCTGGAGCTTCTGGTATGGTTTATTTTATGATTGTCTGGAATTTTCTAGAAGCTTCCAGAATATTAGATTTTTCTATCTTATACTCTAGAATGTTCACACCAACTTCTTGGTGGCCGAACTTTCGAGAACTTTACTGGAGGGGCTTTTCAATATATTCTAGAACTTTCCGGAACATCTGTTCTGTTTCGTTCCAGGGAGATCTCTAGTTATCTAGAACTTTCCAGAAACTCCGAGAACATTCTTATATGCTACGAATTTTCAGATTTTCACCACCGTGTCTGCTCCCTGGTATACGAAGCATCGATACTCTCACATAACTGTCTTCGCAGTGGGTGATTTTCAATATCTCTGAGATATTGTTAAAAATATGCGCACTAAACCGAGAAAGACTTCTATTGAATAAACCCACATAGCACACCATTTTATTTTCTATTTATTTTTTAACGAGTACGAGTTTTCGTACCGGCCGTGGCGATTTCACAGGTTCCATAAATTGTAAGGTAAAGCCAAGCCACGTACATTCTACACCACATAATTTCGTTAGTTACCGTCCGAATACGAGTTACTGTGTTCCACACAAGGGTTGACCACAGACGTTTTCACTTTTCCCCAAATATCAAGGGAATTTTCATCGTGTACGGTACGTTTTCTCTAGTTATCACGTGAATTTGACAAAGAAAAAGTTGAACGACATATTTTTGATTCGAGATTGAGATTTGGTGTAACCAGTGAGTCAATAGTGTGATTTCTGTCAACCCATTGATGGGTTTTTCAGCAAGAAAATGGAACCATTGAATAAAATCATTCTGTAAGCCTTTCGGACAAAAAAGTTCAATACTAGTCTAGATCACAAGTGCTTTTTTTCAACTTTTTTCAGCAGTCTCAGAAAAATATGAACGAAGCGTCATTCGATTCGGAATAGCGTCTAGATGATTCTTGAAAAAAATGAAAAAGTCATAAATAATTTAGTAAGAAAGAAAAATATCTCAAAAACCAATTAAGCTTTTCGGAATCTGAAGAAAGATTAAAAGAGAGGAGGAAATTTCCTAAAAAAAAGTCCCAACTCTCGGAACTGTAGGACAAATTTATAATTTTTCCATAGGGTTGAAAATACGGCCGAAAAGGCCGCAAGCCAAGGCCAACTTGAGGCAAAAAACATTTATTGCGGTTTTTCAATCAGTTATGCAATAGTTAATTAACAATTTTTTTCTACTTGAATGTGAACATTGCAAGTGTGATAATTATTGTTCACCTATAAATCTAGTTTTTTTTCTTCTGACGACCTATTCTTGAAGGATTTCAG
The DNA here is from genome assembly GCA_958298965.1 of Chrysolina haemoptera. Lineage (NCBI taxonomy): Eukaryota > Metazoa > Arthropoda > Insecta > Coleoptera > Chrysomelidae > Chrysolina > Chrysolina haemoptera. The sequence continues at coordinate 10,142,989 of OY282596.1, read as the reverse complement.
AATAGATCTCCGTTGAAAGAATAAAAAAAAACATTTTTCAGTTTTTTATTAACAATTTACGTAGTTTAAGACTTAAATTAATCATATTAAACATTTTTTTTTAATATTGTTAATGAACCGATTTTATTATCGAAAGCTGAATGAAAATGATGATTGAAAATTGTTATAAACAAATGCATTGTTTGTAGGATAATTGAAATTTAGGTTTTTTATTATTCAACTAAGTAAATTATTAATAAAAAACTCATAATTGAAAATTTTTCAATTTTTTCAACGAGGTTCTATTCTGAAGCTCCACAGAAGGAAAAAAAACAATTAAAACAATTATCGCACTTGCAATGTTCATATTCAAGAAGAAAAAAAGTAATAATTACCTATTGCATAACTGATTAAAAAATCACGATAAAAAATGTTTGCCTGCGGGTTATTGTTCATTCATCTATTCAGTACGTGCCTAATTTTTCGTATTCCTCAATTTCCATATGTAATATGTTTAAATGAATTTTCTTGTGAAAGTGCCCGAAGTGGTCGGGCTTGCGTATGCTTGCGTATATAAGCGAGAGTTGCCGTTTCATCATAACAATTGGTCATACATTTCCGAAAATCCGAAGACTTTTTTTCAGGAAATTTTCCAATCTCTTTGAATCTTCCTTTAGTTTCCAAACAGCCTAATTGGTTTTTAAGATATTTGCAAAAAAACATTTTTTTTTTTCTTTTTACATACCTAATTCTAATTGTTTATAAGTTCTGCAATTTTTTCGAGCGAAACTTCAGGGCGATAGACAGCTGCAGGCAGTCAAAGCGGATGATATCGGGGCCCGACAGGGCAAGGACGTCCAAGATACTGAAGCCAAGCCCAAAAGAACTCCGACTCTTGGTGGGAGTTCTACCGGCCACTGCGGCCTCATGAGGCATCTGTCTTTCATCAGAGTCGAGGCAGACTCACTATGCACGGAATGTGGTGAGGAGGACTCCTTCCATTTCAGGCTCAGACAAAACGTCTCTGGAGCTACCACTATTGAGGAGGAGGAATTGCACTCCATGGACAGGGCAAGGACGGCCAAGATACTGAAGCCAAGCCGAAAAGAACTCCGACTCTTGGTGGGAGTTCTAACCGGCCACTGCGGCCTCATGAGGCATCTGACTCTCATCAGAGTCGGGGCAGACTCACTATGCACGGAATGTGGTGAGGAGGACTCTTTCCATTTCAGGCTCAGACAAAACGTCTCTGGAGCTACCACTATTGAGGAGGAGGAATTGCACTCCATGGACAGGGCAAGGACGGCCAAGATACTGAAGCCAAGCCGAAAAGAACTCCGACTCTTGGTGGGAGTTCTAACCGGCCACTGCGGCCTCATGAGGCATCTGACTCTCATCAGAGTCGAGGCAGACTCACTATGCACGGAATGTAGTGAGGAGGACTCTTTCCATTTCAGGCTCAGACAAAACGTCTTCGGAGCTGCCACTATTGAGGAGGAGAAATTGCACTCCTTGTAATGGACAGGGCAAGGACGGCCAAGATACTGAAGGCAGGCGGAAAAGAACTCCGACTCTTGGTGGGAGTTCTAACCGGCCACTGCGGCCTCATGAGGCATCTGACTCTCATCAGAGTCGAGGCAGACTCACTATGCACGGAATGTGGTGAGTAGGACTCTTTCCATTTCGGGCTCAGACAAAACGTCTTCGGAGCTGCCACTATTGAGGAGGAGGAATTGCACTCCTTGCAATGGACAGGGCAAGGACGGCCAAGATACTGAAGGCAGGCGGAAAAGAACTCCGACTCTTGGTGGGAGTTCTAACCGGCCACTGCGGCCTCATGAGGCATCTGACTCTCATCAGAGTCGAGGCAGACTCACTATGCACGGAATGTGGTGAGGAGGACTCTTTCCTTTTCGGGCTCAGACAAAACGTCTTCGGAGCTGCCACTATTGAGGAGGAGGAATTGCACTCCTTGTAATGGACAGGGCAAGGACGGCCAAGACACTGAAGCCAAGCCGAAAAGAACTCCGACTCTTGGTGGGAGTTCTAACCGGCCACTGCGGTCTCATGAGGCATCTGACTCTCATCAGAGTCGAGGCAGACTCACTATGCACGGAATGTGGTGAGGAGGACTCTTTTCATTTCAGGCTCAGACAAAACATCTTCGGAGCTGCCACTATTGAAGAGGAGGAATTGCACTCCCTGCAATGGAAGGATATTTCGTCTTTCATTAGAAGGTCGAAGTCGATGAGTGAAGATGAAGGGATTTGCGAAAAGGGCAAGGGGATAACAACCCTGATGGTGCCTATGATTGTGGTGATGGAAGTGATGAAATGGATTGTAATGGAATCAATAATTGATAATTGTAAAATTTACATTTGGAGTGATCCGTTTTCTTGTTAATTAATTATGGAATAGCGCATGGCATTCATTTATTAATTCGAGGTGTGTTTTCATTGCATTTTGATGCATTCAATATTTAATAGAATTTAAAACTAGACAAAACATAGTTATTCGAGGTTATTTTGACAATGAAAGCATATCACCAACCGAATATTTTGTTCGGTTGTAGATAAAAATCATCTATTTGCTTTTTTTAAAAGCATTATTGAATTACCTGCTCACATTCAGTGAAAATGTAAACCAACTTTTTACATTTTTACAGTTGGAATAAATATTCGTTAAAGTAACTGGTGGATCTTCTCTCGGATTACTTCGTCAAGCCGCATCAAACAGCTTCCTCAAGTTCTCTATCCAACTATGGATACACGATGAGGGGAATAACTGAGCATATAACGTAATGAAAATCTTTATTTCAAACTTCTTGTTATCCAAGCCCCTTGGGGCCGCCGTTCACGGTACAAGTTTCATGCTATGCAAGTTTGTGGCTTTAATTGCACGAATTTTGAATCGTTTTCACGAAGTTTGTTGTGATATTTATTATTATTTTTGTTTTTTTTTTTTTAATGAAGGTTGGTTCACCAGCTCAGAGCCACTCACGAAGGAACTGACGATGGGAATCTAAGTAACTTCCAAATATGACCGTGAAGTGGATCAGTAATTCACATGCTGATCTCAGTGCTACTGGTACCTCCTCTCATTCTAACGACTGGACTAGCGGTTTCATTGTCAAACGTTTTCGTAAAGTTTATGTGGGGCGAGTAAAATCCCCAGAACGAGAAGGAGGTACCAATAGCCCTGAGATCAGCATGTGAATTGAGTTATTCCCACAACGAGCAGCATCTTTCTCAAATAGCATCGACGTCCCGCGAACGTATACGTGACAATGTTTTTTTTTTGTGAAATTTTGTCAAAGTTAGTTAGGATTTTTATAAACTTTATGAATTGAGATTTAGAATACATAAGCATATTATCCATGATTATTACCATATTAGTATTAAGGAACCCTAGACATTGAACAGGGCCGAGTTACGCCCGAACAGGTCGATTGATTTTGAATGAATGGTTTTAGTAATTTTACGTCATTTTATAGTATACCGGGAGCAGTCAAAAAAGTTACACCGGTCCCAATCAATAATTTTGTCACTACGACAAAATGAGGAAAGGCATGGGCGTACCCATATTTTTTCCAAAGGGATAGTTATAGGTGATTGATAATTTTAAATGAGCACCAAAATAATAATTGTGCGACAGCATTACGTGCCAAGTTTTATAACTCTGTCTCCAAAATAATATTTGGCCACTAAAAGTAATAAACGAGCAACAAAAAACATCAACCAGATGTAGAATTTATTAGCACCTGAAATATTAGGAAGTTGGCATAAATATCAAAGTCGTACCTAATATAATACATAAATACCAAAAACATTAAATAATCTCTCACGCATTTTCAACATGCAAGCTATGTAAGCTTGCTCAGGATAGGTTTGTGTGTCAAGCGTGAGCGAAAATCTAATTTACGCATTTTCGACTCGCAAGCTAGGTTAGCTTGCTCAGGTTAGGTTTGTGTGTCAAGCCCGCGCAAAAAACTAATTCACGCATTTTTGACTCGCAAGCTAGGTTTATTTGGTGCTCAAATATTTAGTGTTCAAGTAAGATTAGTGGTGTCAACAATAATTGGTTGCTGATGAAATATATAAATATACCTCAATACTCAAAAATTTGGGGCTTAAAAATAAATAATTTGGTAATTAAATTTTTGTGTTCAACTATAATTTTTGGTGACACAAGATAAATATTTGAAAATCATATCAATATTACTCAAATACGACCCATTGATAATTTGGTAGTTTGAAATACAACCAAAGATAAATCATCGCACCCACCTTAGGTCACGTATCACATGGTTATACAGTATCGGAAAGTTTTCATCTTGGGTATGGTGGTTTCATGAGAGCGTAAAGAATAGCTTGCTATATGTTGGGAGAGCATTACAATTTCTCCTCTACTCGCTCAAAGAAGGGATATCGACGATGTTCAGCTGGGCGTTGATTTAAAAAATGGCTCAATTCTCTTTCGTAGAGATTCTTCTTATTCCAAAATAAAAATTATTCGAACAAAAATATGTGACGAGAACTAACGATCAAAAAAAAATCCAACATTAAATTCCTCATGAAAACATTATGATGTATAATAGGTTTCCATTTTAGGATCGCCGATGTTAGCTGTACTTCCCAGTGTCAGTGGCAACAGGATCATTCAGCAAAATGTCCCTAATCCAGAATGGGCTTAGGTCAACCATGGGTGAAGATATAGACTCAACCATATAATGATATTCAGTATTGAACATGAACTCATCAGAAATGTCAGTTTTGTAGAAATTATTAACGAACTTGCGAGATTAAAAGCTAGAAGCTGTTAACTAGTTATATTCGCGTTATATCTATGTATGTATAAATACACATGAGCTTATTATGATACAAGTACTTCCTTTTTATTTGATGTTTATTGAACCAATCAAAAAAGTATATTCCAATAAATGTGGGGGATACCCCATTAAATATAGTGTTCAACTAAGTGTTTGCCCAATGCTCCCAAATGTCTGGCGGCGGCCCTGAAGCTTGCTGCCTTGGTGCTTATTGGAATTCAAAACTATCATGGTGGTCGTGAGGAGTTGGGAATAATCTTAAAAATAAGGTTCTTTGAAGTTATTCTTCTCTTCAAGACTAACATGAGCTGTTCAGAAATATTGAATATTTCATCATTGTCTCGTGCTATTGTGGTATCCCGATTCCATTCGCCGTTTTAAGTATCACTAAAACGATGGCTTCGTGGATAAACTGTATATTCAGTCGGAATCTTTATTATATCTTCTTTGCTACGAACCACACAAAAAGGGCATTCTGAATATCTCTGAAAATGAAAGAAATGTAATAATCCATGAGTTCCTGAAAATGTCCCACTTCATGTGAAGATTAAAAAATCTGGATCAGACAGAATCGACGACAATGAAATATATTTCAGAATGAACATTTCATGAAATATCCGCCGGGAACGCTAAGAAATTCGGAATTGGTTCTGAACTGCTAGTTGAGATAACCCCAAGTTCTATCTACAATCTCCTTATTCTCAAATCCTTCCCAGTGACAATTTTCTTTTTATAGCACCACGCTATACGTTTCCAATTACACTTTCCAACTATTTAACGACTTGGGAAAAATACTGATCGCTGTTGAAAACTGTTCTTATCTCCTTTGTCCATATGTAGTTTTTTGTTTTTTCATTTGAAATTAATCCGAACGAACCCCGGTATTTTCTCGAAGGTTGAGACGCTTAGCAATAACAAAGTGGTCCCGATACATCGATTTGTCTTTCTCCAAAACTGCTATAGTCTGGAATTTCTTATCGTCATCATAGTCTGATGCATTCCATTGATGTAAATTAATAGGTGAGGATGATGTTACGAGGGGTGATCTTTGAAAGTTATCTGGAGTTGTTGTAGTCGGCGACACTCCATAGTCGTTAGGAGAAATTCCAGGGTGTCTTAATAAACTAAATATTGGCGATTTTATTACCTATAGAAAATAGCTCTTGAAGCAATATGTACTTTTGTTAAAGTTTTGTGTTCAATTTGTTATTTTTTTTATTAAAATATGGTGTACTCTGCAGACGTTGTCCTTTCCCATCATTGTGTATATATTGAACGGAATATTTGTGATTCGACACCTAATCCTTTCAACATATTTTTGTTACTGATATTGTCGCACTCATTTCCAAGCGAAGACTTAGGCAGAAGCTAGTTGTAACATACAATTAAATTAAATTTAAATTAAATTTGCCATTCAAAATATTGTGGGTCACTTAGCGAGATGGAGACTATCTTGTATCTCAAGTTAGACCAAGCAATACAAATTCACAGATTTTAATTCAAATCAGACTGGTGGTTTCGGAGATTACCGTGGACGAACATCGTGATACGGGATTTTTAAATAAAAAGGCAAAGTTGAGACACGTGTAGAATTGCGAAAAGTAAACGGATTTTCATTCTTTTCCAGAACGTAAGAGCAATTTGAATGTGTTCGAAATTTTTGTTTACAATGTACGAAATAGAAATTTATTAATAAAATAAGTGGTATTTTTCTTGGTTATGTTTTGAAAAGTCGTGTTAGAAAAGGCAATAAGTCAAAACTGCTATCGACTGCCACTCTAAACCAAACGGAAATTATTGCCTAGACATATCTCTAGAACATCAAAAAATTAGTAACATCTAGCTGCAACTTTGGTTTGGGGTATAATTTATTTTCATGCGATGACGTGTGCACTAGGGTGGTCCTTGCTAAGGGTATGTTTCTCCTTTTAAAAATGATGCATGATACATTTGAAATAAATAAGTGAAAATTCATGTCAAATTTTCACTTTGATAAGTTAATTTTAACATGACCCCCTTCCTCCGTCATTGAAAGTTTTAAATGGGAGATACGTCACCAATTTCGATTTTTTTTTTTTTCAACTTAGTCCATACCATATAGACTGCTATTATATATTTTCAGCATTTATAGAATGTATTGAGTAGAATTGCTAGAGAAATTTTGAGATCTCCACGTAGCCTTTGAATACATATGGAGAAATTTCACCAATACTTGCTGCAGCCTTGGAGTTGAGCGACTTGGTAGCGTGACATATTCAATCTTCGGTTATTTCTTTCAATGTTCACTGTTTTAGACCATAGTCGGGACTATCAGAAACAATTTTATTTTCCGTTTTTGAGGCAATCAAAAATTTTATGAAATTGCTTTCAGTTACCTTTGTTTGGGAGGCACTGGTTTGATTCTCCAGGCCACAGCGTGTCTGCCTGCTGGCAGTGTTTCAGCGCGGTTTGCGCAGGCTGTAGACCTCTGATCAGTGATCACCAAAACAAATTGTGAAAACTTTAAAATTCAGTATTTATAATAATTTTTTTTCGACAAGAATATATTCCTTCATTTCGTTTTGTTTTGTCATTTTGTACTCCCCATTTTATTTATTGCTTCACTTTCGGAAACACCTTGTATACTAATTGAGAGAATGTTGAGAAAGCTTCGGTATTTTTCCCCTCATTCTCTATTCAAGTACAGCCAAATACTCTATAATGTATTTGAAGTCTTATCGTAGTAGGCGTTCGTCTTTCCAGCTCATTCCGAAAAGCTAGTTGTACTTGGTTCTGTTGTAGCGACCTAACCTTCACTCATAGTTTGTAATATCCTTGGAATCATACTGCTGGTGGTTTCCACACCAGCGGAATTCGTTTTTGTGCAGGTAGTGTTCTCGCTTGCTATGTCAAGGAATGAGGGTTCGAATCACCGTGCCGTCACCGGCCTCGTGCATGGCATCACACGTTGAAAGGTCGGGGCTACGTCTTCCCTAGCTCACAAAAATCTCTCGAGGACTTCCAATCAATTCTTGAAATATATTCTTCAGTATTTGTTCTGATGTCTTTTGTTGAGAATTCCCGAATGCTGAAATCTATTTTTGATATCGTTCACGATTTCTTATCATTTCAAATTCATCTACGACTTTAGTAATGATGGTTTTTTCAATGAATTAGGTAACAGATTGTGTGCCTTAGATTAAAAATTACAAGGAAGGAAACTTTCTTTTCTTTGGGGATTGTTTGTACTCTCAAACTTTTCCATTTGAATGGAAATTATTTTCGTTCTGGACATCAAAGCGTACATCCTTTCAGAAACTAGGTGCCATGGTATGATGAATACAACAGTACATTATCTGAACCGACCTATTAATTCACAAATGTAATATCAGACAAGGAAATTGATCAGTTCATCAATAATTACCATTCAACTGATAGGACAAAACCAGTAATTGGGCACATCGGATGTCAAACGAATATTTGAATGTAGTCTATACATATATATTCCCAATAGAGATTGAAATTCGATTGTTATTGGTGCATTTCCACTTAAGAATTAATTATATCGTTTTGAAGTGGAATAGAACGTGTGGAGAATTTTTGCAGAAATTATTCCTTATATACTTTATAACTCTCTGGAAGTAGGATTTTTCCTTCCTTCCTTGCTATTCTTTTCCTTTATTCGCTTTTTTCCGGTCTCTTATTTCAGCAGTAGTGGTTGACGGTCATCCAATTCTCCAAAATAGCTCTTGATTTGTTGAATACCACAAGGCTGTAAAGTGAGCAGCTGTTACCACAATTTTACTATATTGACTTATTACTAGGCTTCCATAGGCTCTAACTGCTCGTTGTTATTTACTTGACTAACGTGATAAGCGACTGCTGATTTTTAGTTCTCCCATATTCCAAACCTTTTAGTTGATTACTCACTTCGAAATAGGTGAACTAGGTTAGAAGTTCCTTCATGTAGATCTCTTTAACTTGGGTCCTTTGTGCACTCACATGTTCATGGTTTCCTTCTGATTCACCAGTCCGGACCTTTCATGAGGTGTGCGATGATCGTCATCTTCCAAGCATCACCATTTCCGATCCAAATGCGGTTCAGGTCAGGTGTTTTTCTTGATGCTTTCTTGGCCAGTTTGCCTGCCTTTTTCTTTCCGTGGACATCTAAGTATCCCGGAGCTTCTGTCATAGGAAACTTGGAGTTGGCTCTATGATCTGGTCCACTACGATCCTTGCAGTTGCAATTGTTTCCTGGAGGAACGTTGCGCGAATAGATATCAGATGTAATTTAATGTTCGTAGGGGGAAATGGTTGTTTTCTGACAGATGTTTGCCTAAAATTTTTCACTTTGTGTATGGTGTAGATGAACGGGATTTCGACTTTGTCGAAATTATTCGAATTAACATTCGGGCATTGTTGACATTATCGCAGAATTACTAACCTCAGTCTGAGTAAATTTTCAATAATTACCCTGATATACAGCAGAAATATGCCATCAAACGCTAATGCATGTTTTTTAGAAAAAAATAACAAGTCATTACCTCTTTTACCTGGACCAATGAAATTGTTTTCAAGTTACAAAATAATCTTATTTCTTTGAAACTGAAAGAATTTTAAAGGTATTGCTAGGGGAATGGAAATGCAATAAGTGAAATTCGAAGCAAATGAAACCGTACCTGTCTTTTTTTGAAAGACCAACCTCACGAAGTCCATCGTCAATGGTAATCAGCAATAAATCTTCTTGGAGATATCAGATTTTACCTTTCACAAATGAGGTTTTAGTTTCTAGCCGATAATTGTATCGCATTCTGCCAGCTCCTGATAGGGTACACATTCAACCTTATCATTGCATACAATGAAGCTTCTAGACTTAAAAACTCATTTTATTGGTGATAGATTGGTAGAAATCAACAAGTTATTAAATATATCTTTGTATGATTATTTATTTTTGTTGTTGTTTTCAAATGTTCGATATTTTTACCAATACCTCCATAGGCATAAGACTCTTCAATAGTCTGAGGACAATCAAAACTCCATTTAATGATTTATGGAGTATAGGTATTTATTTATTTTTCTGCTAAGTGCGGAGTGCGGTTCCAATTCCTTTGGAGAAATATAGCGCTGCAGTAATTTACGTCATCTGGTGTAGAGCTCCAATGCATCAAATGCCGTAAGAGATTTATACCCTATGGTGGGCAGATGAAAGAAATACGGAAAATATTTATTTTTCATTCTATTTTGACATCGCAGTTGATAGCACTTCCAACTGAAGTAATGACTGAACTGTGTATTTGTTATTGAAACACATGATAAGAATTGAAATAGGGATTTCCCAGTACCATATGGTGAATTATTTATTTATTTATTCATTTGTATACACGGGAAACCCCCATACTTATTGACCTAACATATATACAGATTATAGAATAGAGTACAAATAATGTTACACAACAGAAATATCAAGCAGAAAATTTTAAAATCTATTAAATGTGCAACATAACATCTATATTGAAATCATTCATAACTTTCAATATATTTTCAATGGGAGCATGCTGGCCATAATTTGTGGCATGAAATGATAATCGAAATAACGGAGAAAATCTTAGCACTCTAATTGTCCTTGAAATAAATAATTTTGAGTAATTCTGGACAGATCACTAATCCATTCAACAATTTGAAAATAATTACTGTGTTATGAAACAGATAAAAAGGGGACAACGAATGAACACTTTCATAATGGAATTTACTGAAAATTCAGAACTATTGCGAAGTACCATTCCTAAATTTTTCCATGATTTTACCGAAATCATATTGAGGTGATCTATAAATCTCAGTTGTTCGTCAAAGATTATTCCTAGATCTGTAACAGTTGGGACATAGCTCAGAGGACTAGTGATATGAATTATCAAATTATTCGTAGGCTTCAAAAAAATTTATGGAGCAGCATCATTTGTCTATACTTAGATAAAGACTAGTTAAAATTGAGGGGTGTTTGAGCGTTGAAAATTGAGCTTAACTGCAATCAAATATACGCCAGGCATATCCCAAAATATTAGTTCACTCATGTTAGTCTCACATATGTTCTTTGTTCACCCCGTAAGGAACACTGTTATAACAGGATTTTCATTTTCATGGGACCCAAAGCATGGAAAAATAAATACTGGCCCAAGAGCGAGATGTCAAGCGCCTCCTCGCCAATCTAATCTAATCTACTGACCGTTGCCGATGGGGTCCAATACTAATAACATTTGTCAGAAATTCAAAATGAAAAAGCAACTCTCCATTTGAAGTAACGAGATATAAATCAAATTGTATATCGATTCGATAACAATGTTTCAAATTGAGGTAAACATGTGCCTCTCCTTCCACGTATTACTCTCGACGCTGCTCGTGTTGGAACTTTTCACCGCGATAACGTTGTTGTTCACTAAACAAACTTTCCTTGAGAAATATTGTTTCTGTTTGAGTTTATTTTCCCATTGATTTAATCAGTTTCTCTTTCAGTTCTCAAACGATTTCCTGCAACCGTTTCGGAAGATAGTCTATTTTTGATGTGACAGCGAATATAAGTGATTGTTTCCTTCGCGGAAAACAAGGCAATATACGAATAAAATTCTGAATACTTCACTATATTGAATGGGTACTTTGTTTTTGGTTTCTTGCAAAAATCTCTGCCATACCGTATTCAGAGGAAGCAGTAAAATTGGTAATCATGATGGGAACATGTTGACATTTATTCAGATGTTCTGTTCGTGTGCCTGTCTTTTCCGTTTGTCATCATTTGATAATGATCTTCCGTCGAACAACGTTTAACCCTTTTGAAATAAAATGTTTTCATTTCATATTGAAATCGACAATAGTCATAGTAATTTTGGTATATAGAAATAACGATGTATTCATGTTGCTTCTCATTCAGGAATTTTTATTTTGATTCAAAATTATTTTTGATTCAGTTGTGTGAACCAACCTACACTGTTGGTATACTGCGAGGTACATTGTAGAAAGCTTCGCCAATAATATCCTATCAATATAATAAAAATTAATCGCTTGATGTGTTGCTAAGCGCAAATCTTGAGAACGGCTGGATATATATATATATATATATATATATATACATAGTACCACATTAAACATGAATGAATGAATGAATTAAAACATGAATTTCCTCGAAGCTTGATAAACATAAACAGCATAAAATTCAAAATGGCAATTACGTGGAAATCACACCATAGCAAAGATGAAATGTCATCTTACCGCCATTTTATCCTGCTAGAGGTATTTTTCGATATTCAATAACAGATTGTTATTTGTATTTACATTTGGAGTGCGTGCTGGTGGTGGATTATTCAAACTAGTTCTCTTCATATAGATAAACACATTGAGTGTCAATTACAAAGCTCATCAAAAACACCCAATCAGATAAATGCAGTGAATTCCTTGATGTTGAGTTAATGCACGGATATGGGCTTATGGCTCTGAAATTGTCGCATATGGAGAATTCCCAGGATTGAGGGTTGGACTTCGAAATGAAATATATTCTAGCAAAAATTAAAACGAGTTTGGAAATTGTATAACGCTATATATTGCACCAGAGTAGATACCTTTTTAGAATGCCGATGGAAATATTCAGAGAATTGTACATATAGAAATATTCTCAGTAATAAAGTCATCACGAATAATGACTACCGATGCTGGAAATGTGTTTCAAAACTCTTAAGGAAGTCTTCGCAAATCGAACGTGATTTCAAATTCGAAAGCGCAGTTATTTATTTTTCGGCAGTTCTCGTACTGAATATTCAAGCTCTTTTCTTCTACTCGACACTGAGTTGTCTTAACAAATTTTGTTAGTTCAAAACATCATACTGATTCGAAAATTTGAACTCAAATAAAAATTAACAAACAAAATTACCTTGTTATGTACGGTTAATTGTGTGTTCTCAGTTTATTTTGTTACAAAATACCCCCATTTCAAGTTGAAGTAGAAATTTTTAAAGGAAACTTAGTATCCAGTTTATGGCATCACACGTTAAAAGGTAAGGGCTGCGTCTTCCCTAGCAGCCAGCCGGTTGACAGAAATAACAATTTTCAACAACAATCCAGTGAAGTAGACAGATTATTCTATCAGTGTACACAAGTGGTATAATCAGTTTATCCGAAATTATTGTTGTTTCGAAGCTGTGAATAAATGAGTCATAACTTTACAGTATATATTGTCTGTAGCTACGAACATCAATTATTCAGCTCTTGAAGATACCAATTTGTTGGTGAAACGCGCGTCGAGCGGAAAATTGACGTAGTTTTGGTATTTTGAGTTTTTAAATTTCTTGAAACGGATCACTAAGCGCCAAAGAAACGAATATGCAGAAATATGTAGATGAACTGACAAAAATCTTGCCGAATAATCACGCAACAACCAGGAAGAGGTCGACATTGGCAAGCGATAGAATGGAAGTTCCTTATGATTTTAAACCTACTCCAGGAGTATTTGGAGGAGGTGACCGAGTTTGGTTGTATAGTCCTAGTAGAAAAAGGTATGTTTCTTAAACTATCGTCATCTTGTTAAGGAACCGTGCGAAGTGAAAAAAAGGAGCAATGGCGGGGTCTACAGAAACCAACGCAACTCTAGGACTAAGATGAAAATCATCCATTTGGAAAAACTAAAGCCCTATCATGGCAGAGTGATAGTTTTAGATCGGGGCGAGCAAAATTAGTAAGGGACCATCAATACGATAATTCAGCAAGCAGCGACGAGTAGACGAGATTTCATGCTGAGGGCTCTTAACGGGACACAATCACCTGTACAGACACCTGGCCCCATTGGGATAGTGAATTATCCTATTTGTAGGTGTTTTTTCTGTTAGCACGAAAAACCGAGAGGAACTAGGTATAAATTAGTGTTCTTGAATTTCTCCAAGCTGTACTGAGTTCAAGGGGCCAGTCTTGATGGGAATACTAATGGTGGAATGATATTTCGAAAGAGCATCCATGAAAATGTCTATTAAACAGAGGGAGATCACCAACCTTTCTGAGGTGTTTCGAAGAAGTAAGCTAGCTTGTTAGCGTATCACCGACGAACCGAACGGCTCTTTTTTGGAAAGAATCCAAAAGTTCCAATATGTTGTTGCTGTCCTTTAAAATGTCATTTAGCAATCATGACACCGTTAGTGTTATTACGCCAGAAATTATTTTTCGTCTACCAGGAGAGATAATCAAAATACTCAACGTCAGTATCAAGATCACTCGAATCTGGAATTTAACGTACCGAGAAAATGTTAGAATTATTGTTTCGACAAAGTACAAAATCAAACAGCCGGCCTGCCTTTGTTTAGCGACTGCATTTCTGAATTCAATCCGCATTGAAATGGTGGGGGAAGATCGATCAACTGAAAAACGTGTTTGACTGGGATGACATCACAACTATTTTTCACATGTAATCTAGATTGACGAGGATGACGAGAACCTGGTATCATAGCTTAACGAGCTATCCGAGAACGTGGCCGGAATGGAAATGTTGATGGTTAAAATATTTCCATATTATTTTGATTACGCAACGATGTTGCAAAAATGTTAAAAAGAGTGAAATAGTCAGACGAATAAATTACCCACCTATTATATCAATAGAATGTAATCGCTGCGCCCTTGTGAAATATCTGTCAGACATGCTGTATCATGTCTCGTTGATGGATGTTACAATTCAAAACGATCTACGAGAAGGTCTTTACAGAACAGGAACCGTACGAAAAGTACCTTTCAATGATTCCTTTTAGTAATTCATTTTGTTATGTGAGGACATGTGAATTATACCGTTATGTGGGGACATGAGCCATGGGCTGATTTTCTGTATTGTGGCGACTATAAGAATATGTACAGGGTCCTGAAACTGCGCTTCGGTGGTCCATAAGTTCTAAACGGGGCAACTTGCAAATGTATTTCTAGTGCAAGCATGTTTCCTTCTTGGGAGAGTATCTTTGGAAAATATTCCGAGGTATACAAAATGACCCAGAAAAGTGCACCACACCAAAGTTATGTTTTTTGTATTGGAACATCCTATATTTCATCACCTGTGCAATCTTCGGTAACACAGACTCCAGGAAGAGTAAATGCATGAAATCGAACAAAGCCCGAAAAGTGTGCCGGATAGTTTCAAATTATTTAAACGACAAATTTCGAAAACGTCAAATTCCCTTTTCTCCACACTATCCTACAAAATGGAAGATTTGAGACAAATATCTATCAGAAAACAACTTGTGCAATGTTCCTCCAAGAAGACACCATTGCAAGTGCTAGTTGCAATCAACATTTGAGTATCATCCCAATTGACTGTGAATGACCACCTGCAGACATGACAGGTTTGTTTTCCACTCATCAGTGCAATGATAAATCGGACAACATTAGAGTTATCCTGGCCCACTCATCCAAAACATTTTTTTAACCACCAAGCTTTGGAACTCATTCTCATCAACTTTTTCTCACAAAAAGCAATTCTAAAATGATATAATTTTTCATCCGACCGCGTCCCTTGAAATCCACGATGTTCTCTCAACATCAAAAGTTTTTTGCCGTTTACCTGAATAATTGAATGAAACACTCGAACAGTTCTAATTTCAGATATTATATTTCTCGAAACGAAGTTATTTAAAATAAAAAAATATGACGCATATCTATTGCCCAATTTACAGTAAAAGTTGCCGTAAATACCTTAGAGCGTGGAGTTGAAAGTACGCGGTTCGGTGAAATTTATTTAATTGGAGGCCATAGGCACTCTATTCACCCACAAAAAATTTTAAGTCTTATATATACATACTTCATTCTTGCTTTACAATTTTCCGTGAAATTTTCCCGAAGGCTGTTTGCTTTCAAATTAATAATTATTCACTCTGTGGCTTTTGTCGATTCTGACTAAATTGTTTTCTTCTACCTGCGTAAATCAATCTCACCCTCTAGGCCAATTCACCCATGAATATGTTGCGTTTCTCAAAATGTCTGAAAAGTGAGCGAATGAGTGGAATAGTCAGAGTCGAGTTAAAATTACGTTGTTTTTCTTTTTCTAAATTTCATCTACTTTCATTTCAGAGTGAAGTTTTTAGTAATCTTCATTATATTAAAATTGATGCTAATAATTGCAAATTACCGCAAAATTAGGAAGAGTTCACCACACACCGAATCAAGAAGTGACTACAAAAAATTCACTAGTAAGACGGGCACGAAGTGACGCGGAAAACATGAAATTCCGCTATAAATCTTCTCGATTTAGAGCCTCCACCTGTTGTGGATTACTCGCCAGTCGCGATAGGGTGAAAACCTTCTGGTAGAATATCTATGAACTCCAGCCCTAGTGCAGTTCGGAGCTTTCTACAGGAAACTTCATCAGCCTGAGAACAATGATCTGCGCAATCCGATAACCCCGAGAGAAGTTCTAGAGTCCTTTAAAGGCTCGAAGAACTTTGCTACTCCAGTCCCTGATGGGTGGAATACCTATTGGTGGGAATCAATGAACACCCACCACCATCTGGCAAGAGTTCTCTACCCATAACTGAACCGTGCTTACCCCCAAAAAAGGAGATTTGTCTCATCCAAAAAACCTGCAATGTAGTGACTGAGTTCCCAGTTTTGTTAGGTGGAAGAAAATCATAAATTTAAATACAATTCTTCTGTTTCCAGCTGAAAAAACAGTTATGAACACGATTCTGAGCCTTAAAAACAACAAATCTCCTGGCTCTGGTGGAATAAAGTGAAAATTGATTAAATCTATTATACCACAAATCATTAAGCCACTAACATACGTTATAAATTAATAATGTCCGACCTACCCTGTACCGATGACGAGGCAGGAACCTCTAAACGCGTCTGCGGGTGGTCCTCCCCAGCGAAATGAAGGATAATCTGCTTTATAATCACAATAAGCATTTGCAACTACTAAGGATTGCTTTTTGGTTTCCCCGCTGGTGGCCCTCCGACTGACTGTTACTATAAGTCGCTGCTTCATTTTTAGGGAAATATTACTTATACAGTGAATTTTAATTCATTTGGCTGTGGCAGGACGACTTTAATGTTGTCCGACCTACCCTGTACTGATGACGAGGCAAGAACCTCGAAACGCGTCTGCGGGTGGTCCTCCCCAGCGAAATGAAGGATAATCTGCTTTATAATTACAATAAGCATTTGCAACTGGATCTTCTTGGAAGAACGTTTCACATATATCTGTCCGATGTAATTCAATGTCCGTCGAGGTTTTAGCCAGAGGAGTAATTGTTTGCCTCATATTTTCCACCCGGGGTGAATATTGGGAAAGAACGGTACTTCGACATTGTCGATTTTACTTTTATTTCATTTATTTGTTACTCTCGGGCAAACATTTTTAAAATTATAAATAAATCACTGGGAACGGAACAATTCCCCACACTGTTCAAGGATTCAATGGTTGTACCAATATTTAGTAAAGAAAATACGGAAAGAACAAATAACCTACCAACTGCATTGATCTCTAGCTTCAGCAAAATTTAAAAAAAATTATCAAAAATAAACATTTGCTACTGGGTCTTCTCGGAAGAACGTTGCAGAAATATCTGTCAGATGCAATTCAATATCCGAGTGAATGCGAAGGAATAATTTCATTCTCAATCCTGGCATTTTATTCAAAATATAATTTTTTTTTTAATTTCGACTCGCAAACAATTCAAGCTTTGAAATTATAACATTGCTGATACGGGAAAAACTACCCATCCCAATGGCAATCGTTGTGTAGAGTTGAAGCAACTCGAAGTACAGTAAATGGGTCGGAGAAAATATATATATATATATATATATATATATATATATATATATATAACCCAGATTGGTGTGTTTCGTGTCTACCGCACTGACTTTTCCCATGGGAACTCTCTCTGACATTTCATGCTCAAAACTTCCCAAATCTTCACGCAACACAGTTTACAAGCCATGTTTGCCAACCCACGTGCCATGGGATGCCCAGTTCGTCAGTGGAGATCGTGAAACATCTTGCAAATGAGAAATGTTTTTTTTGTTTCATTTTTTTTCCATTCCTCATGTTTAGTTGTATTTGATACAAGTTAACACTTTCGGTCATGATGTACACTGGAGTGTTCGTATATTCAGACAGTAGCTAACTGATCTTCCTTATTTTGAATGGCCTTCGATAACGGTGTACACTGGAGTGCAATGATGTATATTTCACCTGCTAGATATCGCGCCAAGTAAAAATCTCAACATTATGAGATATTCACTTTTCTGCCCACAGTTGCACTGTAGGTTTCTGATAGGCAAGTGCTTGTTGATCAAAATCAAAGTGGATAGAATGGTGTTTCTAAAGGACGCCTAGTATTCTATATGTGTTCAGAGGTATACAAGTTTAAAATAATAGTATCTGTAGGAAAATTTGAATAAATAGAATATATCAAGTTACAAAGATAAGTTCATTGCAGTGTACCCTATGACTGATGCACACCATATACGTCAACCATTGACAGAAAGGGACTTGTTTGAAATTTTCAATAGAGATGAATCGGAACTAGAACGATGAGAAATAGTATATTGTGTATCTAGTAGTAAAAGCTTACAATCCCGGACGACAATGTAAATTGCTAGCCGATGCGTTAAGCTATTGTCACTATTGTTGAGACGCAGGCAAAAATTTTCCGGGACCGTTTTCGATACGGGAAAGTTCGTTGTCACTGTGTGTTTATTGTTGAGACGTCGGCAACAATTTTCCCAGACCTTTTTCAACAAGGGAAAGTTCGTTGCTTAGCAACGGACTAAAACACTAAACTAGCGTATTTTGAGGACTGAAATTGCTCCGAGAAAGTATGCATTCTTGAGCGCTTTCAGAAAATAGTATATTGTACAATGAGCATAAAATGGCATACATTTTCCACGAGTAGGTATATGCAATTTCGTAGTACTATTTTGTTTGAATCTTTTCGAATTTTGGTCATATGAATAATTGAAGCATATATGATTCGATTTACGTATTCCATAAAAAATATAGAGGCAACTTTCGTGATTGGCGTTCTTCATGATAGCAAGTTAAAAGTCATACCAACCCCATGCAATTTGCGAAGAATATGAGAATGGAATAAAATATTTGACATCGTTACAGTACGGCTTGGAACATGTTTATGGTGGTTGTTTTTACCAGTATCAGGGGTTGGTTGGCAAGTCAATATACTCTCGTAGGAAAATAACATATTAGTACACTGAATGGAAGAAATCGGTACCACCTGAAGAGCGCTAATCAGAACATTGAGGTGAGTTAAGAGCAGATCTTTTCGACTTCGGCAATGATTTTATCTATGTCTAAATAGTTATTTTTTTTAATGGGCATGAAAGCACAAGATTTAATGCCGCGGCTGGTGAAACCAGCCAAGGCATTAAATCTGCTTTTCTGCCGTGTGAAACATATAATTTTTTCTTCAAATTTGTTCCAATTCCACGCAAAATCGACTTTTTCATATTTGAATTGCGTTTCATTATCAATATCCAAATAACTAAATTATTTCATCAAAGGTAACTGGGCCCTGCGTTACTATGTTTACCGCTGATGACGTTTGTTGAATTTGTTTGTTTACTGTTTACTTTGTCATTGTCAATTTTGAAAAGTTGTCATGTTAGAAATGGATTTACTGCAAAGTGAGGATGAATTGATGCAATTAACACCACCTGAGATAAGAGACCAGGCGCGAGATGTGGAATTTAACCTTTTACCGGAAAAATCAAGAACTGTATATGAACTCACATACAGCAGATTCATGGAATATAGACAGAAGAAAAATATAGAATCTTTCTCTGAAAATGTGCTGATTGTCTATTTTTCCGATCTTTCAAAGAAAATGAAGCTTTCAACGTTATGGTCTACCTATTCGATGTTGAAAGCTACCCTGACCATAAAAAATAACATTGATTTGACAAAATACCTGAAGTTACGGGCTTTTTTGAAACGCCAGTCAGACGGTTTCCATGCAAAAAAATCCCGAGTTTTTCAAAGAGAAGAAATCGAGACATTTTTATCAGAAGGTAGGAATATATTGAAAATGATCTATTATGGATTAAAGAACTAATTTTCAATTTATATTTTAGGTTGTACTTATTGTTGCAGTCGCTGGGGCTTGTAGATGTGATGAGCTTTTGCAAATGAAAACAGATGATATAAATGATATGGGCGACAAATTGCTAATTATGCTACCAAATACTAAGACCAAAAGATCAAGATCTTTTGTAGTAACGGAATATTTAAGCATTTACAGAAAATATGCAGCGTCCAGACCCTCGAATTTAAATAATCGGCGTGTCTTCTATAAGTATGCGAACGGTAAAGCACATCATCAATTCATTGGCATTCACAAATTCGGTAAAATGCCAGAAGAAATTGCTACTTTTCTGGGACTATCCCATGCGAAAGAGTATACCGGGCAGTGCTTTCGCAGAACTTCGGCCACGTTGCTGGTGCATTCTGGTGGGAACATAACAATGTTGAAGCAACATGGAGGATGGAAGTCTTCCGCTGTCGCGGAGGGCTATATTGAGGACTCGCTAGCCAATAAGTCGAACATCGGCAATAAAATATTTTCTGGCGTTTCCGGAGTATCAAGTGTTGATACTAAAGTTGTTAATTTTACTGGAAAGGAGGGAAGTGGACAGAGTTCACTTGTATTAAATAATTGTTCACAATTCACCATAAATATATCTAATAAATAAAAATTTCGTGTTTTAGTTTGTAGTTTTAATGCAATAAAACCAGTTTATTATCAGCAGCATCATTTTGAGTTTTCTTAATGTCATTGTCAATTTTAATAACCAGTTTGATTTAAATTATTACTTGGAAGGTTGCCTAGCAACGAACTTTTTCTGTCTAGGCAGTAAAAGTGGACTTTTTCTGCCTAGGCATTAAAAGTACAACTTCTAAGCCTGCCAAGTGTCATTAAAAGGCCGCTTTTAATGTCATTTGGAGAAAAAAACTATTTACGAGGTTATCTTTGGTGGAAGATTCGTTATCGGAAATTTTATTTCATTAACTGCAAAAAAAATTACATACACAAACAAGACCGTTCAGACTTCGGCAGCAACTAAATCGCGATTAAATTGTCGCAAATGCATCAGGTTCATTCTTGTCCCTTTGACTCATTTTAGTTTGCGACAGGAAAAGTTGATAAGGACGGCTATCGTTTACCCTGTTCGCGTTGAATAAATAATATATTATATATATATATATATATATATATATAATAAATGTATGTAATATATCATATATTTTATATTATATTATTTATTATATATTATTATTATATATTATATATAATTCATATTGAATTGAATATGGAATTCACATTCCTGTTTTAGTGGATATCACGGTCATAATGTCACGATTTGTGAAGGAAATAAAAATTGGGCAATTATTGTGGTTTTCCAATTCTTATTATAGTATATTTACTATAACTATATTATAATATGTTTTTGAGAATATAAAGTTATAAATATAGCATGTGTTTAGTAAGTAAAACCATTTGGGTTCTCAGGTCAGCTTTACTGATGATTGTTACTTTATCGAAAATATATGAAAAAATAAACTCACCATAAATATATTGCTCGTTGTTGTTGATGACCTTTTCTGCATTTTTTCGGGCTATATAGAACCATTCCGATGTGTTACCGAGATAATCATATTCAACGGATAGGTCTTTCACCAAAATATTACCCTCGGGTAGGCGATACGCGAAAGGACAAAAGAGCAACTGGTCCTTGTACTGATGTTCTGCATAACAGTTGCCCCCACCGAAAATCACTTCATTGAATTCGACTAGAGAGTAAACCATAGAGTAAAGCAGTTCTTCGGACAAGAGTGTCTTTTGGTCAGTGTATTTCCAAATTCGAGTCAACATATTTGCTCTGTTAACACAGTTGTCAGCTTCCACGCGAAATCTTTCTTGCGCGTATCTGTCTACGACCCCTTCCCCCAAGTTTAGGTCGGTTCCGGCTGTACAATTTTCTCCCAACAAATGCTGGGATTCCACGATGCGTAAAAAGCGGGTTACGATGTCTGCCTGACCACTACGACCACTTTCAGCCCTCCTCGATGGCTTTTCTCCCGAATAATTTTCTTGGGATTTGTTTATGTCCTTTGTATTCTGCAACATCTCGGATGCTGTTCCGTTTTCATTGCTATCAATTTTATTGAGGATACGCTTTTCTCCCATATACAAGACAGTTTTGTCAATCTGATGCCAGCTGTTATTTGAATGTATGGCGACATTCGCGTTTACTTTCGTGTTTATATCCCCATCTGATCTCATTCTGGCCGATTCTTTATTGTTCTTATGAACATTTGGACTGTCAAAAGGCAATTCAGCAATGATTTGTTGGTCGGTTACCGTTATGGTGGAGTTGTCAATTATTTTTGAATTATCGGTTACATACTTGTTTATGTTAGCAAACTTCTCGAAATCAGATGAGAGTTTTTGCATTTTAATAAGGTGGTTTCCGTGACGTCTATTTCGAATCAGACGGGCCCGTTGATGTCTTATTTGTAGATCTTTGGGAAAAATGTGTCCAGACAAAGAGTTGAGTAACAATAAAGGTAATATCACATTCCTTAAAAACGAATTAAACATTTTGATTTTTTACTGACAACAGATGCAACGAGTGAGTAATGAGCACAGTTTATTTGAGAAGGTTAATTTTTTCGAGTATAATCAATTTTGCAAAAAGTTCATGTTGACGGAAAAAGTTTCAGAAGCACGGATTCCGCGCGCGGCTAGGTGGTGGAGCGAAACATTGAGCGCTGAGCGGAGCGCCGGTTTAGAACTGATTCAGGGGTGAATGTGGTAGAGAATCCAGAAACAAGCGGGGACTGTATAAGCGCGCCACCTGGTTATAAGATTCTGGCCAGCGCAGGCGTTCTCTTGTCACTCAATCATTCATGCCATTCTTGTACTTTTGGAAGTGTTTTGGAAACATAGACAACTCCTATTGTAGCATTTCTTCTCTGGCCCTACGTATACGCATCCTCCGGACCTGTTGCTCGGAACATTAAAATCCAGATAATAATTCACACGATATGAAGAGAAGAATATCTAGTCAACTATGACGAATACACACTGAAGGAAAAGGGGAAACCTTCAGCACTGATTGCGAAGTCGGCAGTAATTATTTCAAAGACAGGAAAATGAAAGAACTGACATCCGATTATGTTGCGAGGGATATTTGAAAGACTGTTATAAAATCTTCATTATCCAAATCAATGGGTGCACTTTTTACAGAACAGGCTTATACTAGTAGCTAACAGAAAAGAATATCCCATTTTTGTTCTGGATATAATAATATATCGGCCATTCATCATCCCCATGAGAAAAAATAACCCACCCAATGTGGAATCTGGAAATTTTGAATGAGGGTTCAGAACCCACATACTACACGCCGGTTCGGCAATGCATCATAGATCTCATACTATGTACCCGTGAAGGTATCACCAGTATCACAAGATGAATGCCTGTCGGATCACAGATACACCCTGTTTAAATTGGCAATACAAACCCACCAGAAAAAGAAGGGGATAGAAATCTACGAGCCACCAAATGGGATCTCTTTCGCAAGGAACTAAAAAAAGGCTCGTTGGATTACCGTCAAAATATGGAAATGAGGCGGAGATAGATACGGCAATAACTCACCTCCAAAGTGCCTCTACACTGGGAAGAATACAAATCTGCATAAAAAATGTACCAGAAAGTGATCAGGCAATCTCGAAGAGATAGCTGGCGAGCATTCGGCAAGGACAAAAGCGCAATGATCTCAGCAGCAAGGCTAAGTAAGGTTCTCTTCAAAGATCCGGGAAGGGGATTGGGCATTCTATAAATCCTAGATTATTTATACAATTATTTTGTGCGCCAACCTTCGCATCCGCGCTACTGAATGAAGCAACTTTGTTGCCTCTATGCCTAGGAACTTCCCGATCTACAATGTTTGTGGTTCCATGCGAACAACTGTAGTATGTCAGTTCCAGTTTTTTATTCACTGTGTTTATGGAGACATTAATTTTGGTGTATTTTTGTTAATTGATTGTTCAAAAGGCTCAATAGCTGGGATCAAACAATGTGATTCGTGCTTAAAAGAACGTTGTGCTCGTATATACGGAAAGTTAGTTCGTTTGACAACAATATTATTCACGTAATCCTTATGTCATGTGATGTTTCATGTCCTTCAAAAATCATCTATTTTACATCCTCCTATTGGGTGTCATGCTAATAAAACTTCATTTCAAATAACCAACTAAAATTTGATTAAGGGGTATGAACGGATAAACACTGATTCTGCTTCTCAACGTGTGTTCGTCAAGGAGCGGCGCTCCCCTACACTTGAAATTTTACTTTATTTTGGTGGGGAGAGCACACTGTATAATTTTCATTGCGTGGTCATAGTTTACCCTTTATAGTGGATAAATTGAGGGGCACCAAACAAATACTGGCCGTAACATCGATTTCCATATAAAAATGTTTTCCCTTCTCCGTTTAGTTCACTATGAATCGGTGGGAACGTGAGCGCAAAGGCATACTGATTATGTTCAACCTACGTTTTATCATGTTATGTTAGGGCCAGTCTCGCCATTGAGAAATATCGGACATATGTCAGTTATGTTGTCGCTGGGCGAAAGTAAATAGATGGATGACTTCTCAAAGGAATTTCAACGAGAGTTGAGTAATATGTCAGAGAATTCGTTCAGTTGAAATATTATCAGGGAAATCAACACAAGCACCAAAGGGATAAATGTGTACGGTACAGTAAGCATTCATGAAAGAGCAATTACCAATGAAAAGGTTGAAACTTGTATCCAGAATGAATTCCCAGATCACCAAATTTGAAAAGCTTGGAACAAACTCAATAAACGAGATGATGGCCTATTTTTTCAACCATTCAAAGTATCAAACGCACCACTGATTTACTGTGGATAAAAGTAGAGCAATAGGTACAATAAAATAAAAAAATTGTCATATATAAACTTCAGGTGCATAATATGGAGATTTTGGCAACAGGGCAGATGACACTCTGATGTGATTTTTTTTATTTTGAGTACTGGTTTTTACGAAAAGAAAAATCCTGTAATGTTCAGTGAACATCGTAAGACCCGAGGGAAAAAAGGTAGGATTTGATGTTCTTGAATTTCTGCAGACTGCATACCTCGGAGAAAACCTCCCGTTTTGCCCGCTTTGCCGTTTGTTGGAAGAACAAGCTCTGGGAAAGAGATGTTTGGCATGTCTCCAAATTGATGGCATATGGATGTGAAGACTGAGTTCGACGGGTCAGTCTTGATGAGACCGCTAACGGATCAGTCTTGATGGGACCGCTAACGGTGACAAGACTGATGATATTTCACATGAACTTGTTTTTCTTCGTTAAATTCCATTCAGGACATCCTGAGAAATTTTCTATGTTGGCCGATTCTGATGTATTTACTTCGGGTTCATGTCAACGTAGGTCGTGATATCGGTGGTTTGTCATCATGAACAGTATTAAATTATTCACTTCAGTCGTGAACCTCTTTCAATCGCCATACCCCAAATCATAAATATTTTAATGCGATCTTTCTCTTACATGCGCTTTCCAATGTTATTCATTAAAACTTCAGCCTAACAATGGCGTTCAGACCTATCAGTTAGGAATCTGTCCTCAAGCCATCTCAACATCCATTTCAATTATTGAACGATAAAACTCTATATATCCAAGAACAGATTCTATTTTGAACTCTCGACCTATATTATTTTCACTGGTAATCTAGACTACAACCCGCATAACATTTTGGGGGGTCATATGACCCAGCACGAAACATATTCAGACCAATCCTTCTCAACTCCAGTTAATATGAGGTCGTTTATTTTGTGGTCTTTAAAATAATCTCATTATTATTTTATAATACACAGTATAACGTTTCACCATAGTTGAAATTATGATAACTATAATTTCCGGTTGACCTGGAAATTGGAGCATTTCGTTGTTATTCTGAATGGTTGAAGTAGCTTCATTGTTGATACCTGCTATATACTCAAAATACATTATCAGCATGGGAAAGGGTCAGTGCCGGATTTAGGGAGGGGCTATGGGACTATCAGCCCCGGCGGTGAATTTTAAGAGGCTGTAAAGTAAAAGCAAAGGACTAGGTTGGGATACTGTTTTTCTGAAAATCAAAACATTTAATAATCAAGCGTCAGCGGTGCCTTGGACGATACAATACAAAAGCGGCTGCGGTACTTTGAAACTGACATTTGAAATTTATTATTTGGCGGCGGCGCGGCGGCATCGTAATAGGCAGCCCCCGGCGTAAGTGAGTATAAATCCGGCACTGGAAAGGGATATAATATAGTCAAGAATATCAATATTATTTGAGAACTAACTTGTATTCAGACTTCAGTTAGATGCCTCACAAGGTGTAGTAGCACTCTCAACTGCTCGCAAATAATTCAAAAACTAGCCAGTCTCGAAAGAGTGAAGAGGGTGATATTCCCTGTAAGTTCACTCTATTGTAGCCGGTAGCTTAGCGGTCTGAGGAGCAGGCCGTTTGAAACTTTAGCTAGCGATGGCTGGTTCGATTCCGGAGGGCGAGATAATTTTTCTCAAGAACTAATAAGGAGGCGACAACATGTATGATTGGAAAGCAAATTTGTTATGAGTTGCCTAGATGCCAATGTCGTCCAGCGCTAGCTTGGAGTGCACACCGACCACTCTGTGTTGTGCTGTAAGTTATCTCCTTATAAATACTTGTAATTACGCGCGGTCTTGTGGCGCGCGTGCTTTCGCGCTAATTCTCCCTTCAAAACCAGTGTTTTTCTCAATGAAGAACAAATTTAGCGCAAATTTATTGAAACCGCCTATATCGAAGTCAATGGTGCCTTCAGTCAACCAAGCGTGGAAATTAAAAACATATGGAGACCGCTAATGGACCGTTTTGAAGGGAGAATTAGCCTGAAAGCACGCGCGCCACAAAACCGCGCGTAATTACAACGTAATTACCGTAATTACCGGCAGACCAATAAAACATCCTGTAGATTCTAAATTTGTCAGTATTCACCTGAAGACGATTGCAGATTCAAGCAATTGAAACGTAGCGAAAAAATTGAAAGAAGTAGAAATATTTCAACCATTAAGACGATGGAAGTCTGAAGTACAAGTAATCAGGTCAAGTACATATTTAGGTCAAAAACTCCTGTCGAACCATGTTATTTGTTTTACCAGAAGAATTGTGAGGGCCAATTCTCAAAATTTATAATTTTCAATAAAAAGAAAATAAGTACTCCACTACTGAGAAAAAGACCTATGAAATGGTTTGATAGCTGTCAGCATAATGGCTTGACTTTTTATAAAGCTACTGAAGTTCACATCCTTCCAATAGGTTGAAGACGGTCCTGGAAATTGTTCGAACTCCGGTGTGTTTTCTTGAGTTTGAGTCTTGAAACTGTCACTTTCTCATTTTAGTTTTGGTCTACTTTATATAACGAAATGATGAATATCTGCAAAGTTCTGAAGTGATCCATCCTCAACATAATCCGTGTGGAGAATTTCATGCATTTTTTATAAGTCGCATTATCTTAAAAGTTTTCTTTAACTTTTATATTATGCCGTTTTTGCGTGGTAGAGTATACATGGCATGTGCAAGACTTTCAGAAATTACTTCTATCACAACCTTCAGCGTATTTCATGAATTTAAAATCGGTGAAGTTAATTGTTATAAGAGTCTTGAGTAAAAGCTCGCCTACTTTTTACTTGTTGGCATGTTACACGACACCTACATTAAAATGTTCAGACATACTTTTTGTCACCACGATTTGCCAACAGAATTGATACATTCCAATCAGATTAATCGCTGCTCAGAAACAAATTATATTATTTGGAGCTGTTTTGATAAGAAGGAAAAAATATAAATCGGTTGAAAATTCAACAACGTAAAGTAAGTGTTACTTGGGGGCTTCCAATATTTCAGCCTGATCTGTTACCTCCATACAGGGTTGTTCAAAAATCATTGCGTTTGCTTGAAAAACTTATATGTTACATATGAAACACCATCTGTATTATGAGTAATTCGGAAATCTGTTGAAATTCACATATCTTCCGTGTAAATCATGCCTATAAGTGCCTAACTGATCAACTTTCTGACTTGAACTATTTATTCGTGAAAATGTCTCTTGAAAATCAGATCTGTTTTCGGTTTTTGGTAAGTAGCCCAGAAATAATTACTATTCGACATTAACGTTGTACCATTCTAATGTTATTCACGATTTTGTCCATTCAAAAGTTGCCAATACCTTCAAATATAATGGAACAAAATTATTCAACAAAGGTTCATTATATTTCACTTTCCAATATATAACACCTTGTATATAGTACCTATATTCTAGTATGGCGATCATGTCACAACACGTTCAAAGAGAGTTTAGCACTCCTCGTTAATTCCCCATTCCTGAAACCATTAGCCTACATTGAACTACATCTGATAGATATTGTGAAAAGACTCATACTGAGAAGAAAAAATATGAAAGTGAAAATTCGCATTTTCATTCAGATAGTTGATTTTTTTAATTTTCTCTAGTTTTCATTGAACATTCATTTAATAAGATAAGGAGAATGGTTATTGAAAAATATCACTACAGGAAAACAGAAATGCCAAAATATAAAGGTTGGTCCATTAATAATTCTGAATCTGATGTCATGTGACCGAAAACAAAAAGTTCATTAGGTAACATAATATCATAAAAAGCTGCACCAAATGCTTTAATTTACAAAACCAAAATTACAATTCTCTACTACTTTCGATTTCCGAGATATTCCCTGTCTTACTCGTCGTGGGACACCCTGTATACATGAATAAGTGTTTATTTGGGCGTATGTACGTTTGTAAACATTTATTTCCGAACCATTTACTTCTTATAATTAGATAGGTATATGAATCAGTAGTTTGTCCTTTAACATTTTGGTATTTATTCGTCTATATAACAATTATAAATTGTCGAAGTAATTCTCGAAACAACTAGAAACAAATTATCGAGGATTCATCTATCCTCACTCAACTTTTTCCTTGTACTCTGCATTGTACCCTAGTAGTAGTAGTAGTATTTGTAGAAGGTTGTTCCTGCATACAGGCAAGTAGGCCCCAGTGAGCCCTTTTTGCCATCCCTTGGTCTCCTTATCCATGACATGCTCCTAAAACCTCCTAGTTCTGCCCTCCTAGAGTCTCCTCAACATATAACCTCAAACTATGTGTGTGTATGTGTTGGTGCCTGTCTAGGGAGCGAGTTCCTTCAATCCGCCTACCCATGAAAGCCCGGGGGGCAAAACGTACCCCGAAGACTCGAACGAGGTAGGAAAGACGAAGGCCTCGCCTTTCAACGAGTGATCCCAAGCGGAAAGTTTACCTTCCAGTACGCCAGCTCCCCACGTTGGGGCCACTAGCATTTGTCCTATGTGTGGATGAACGAAATAGCATTGGCGCCAACATTGGACGACGTTGGCGCTCGTGTTGGGAGTTAACCGTCCGTTGTCGGTTTTTCAAAGGAGATCAAACGGATTTGCCTCATCTTTCATCATGCCGGCCACACATTGATGTGATATATTTATAAGTACTTCATTATTTACTTTATTCATTATACGTTTATATTTACTGATTTCGTAACCTATGAAGATATGTAATCCATCTCCTTTTAAAAAGTCTAACCTAACTTTGTGTAGTGCAGTGTTACGCTACCCGGTGTTGGTCATCTTAGAATTCGTTTTTCACCGATATCAACATTTTCTTGTACGTTTTTCCTTCACCCTCCCCGATAAAAAAGATAATAAAAGTTCTGTGAATAACCCTCCACAGCCAATCACTCCATCGATTAGTTGTGTATTCAAAAGTTGATCGATTGATACTTGATATTGAAAAATCCACTCCACCGGATTACAATGGACTTCAATGCGAGAACAAAAACGAATTTCATAAATACCTAGCAACTTATTATTCCAACGCCGTTTTAATTTTCATTCACGGCATTTGATATACAATAATTAAAAAGTTGGAAAGCATCCCAGATCGTCTTTGTGCTCGAAGCATTCACCCTTACATAATTAAAATTGCCGGTGGAGATTTTAATTTAAGCATTTGTAATATATCAAATTTATTGAGAACCCTTGACAATTTCATGAGATTCACTCAATGGGTATTGTACTGAAGAATATAAATTTAATACCAGATGATTAGGCTGATCTTCGTATGAAGTGGAACATGGTAATATAATCATAGAAGTAAGGTGAATGCAGCCAGTACGAAAAATCTAAGATATCGATTCTCTCAGATAATCGACTTCGCAGGAATTCTCGGAAATTTGTGATCGGTGTACGCATATACTCATATCTACTCCACCCAAATTATCTTTATTCTGCTCGATCCATCAATCAAAGTATGCTTTATTGTCAGAAAAACATAAATTTGGAAGTGAAGTGAAAAATTTCTCGATTGAAAGGCTACACAACACGTTAACAATCATATAGCTAGTACTGACTCCCTTAGACAGAAATATCATTTACATTCATTGGAAAAATGCCGAGAACACTCTGATGTTTATATGTTTGTATAAATTATCAAATGAAAATATCGATTCACCTACCCCTTATCGGGGGTAATATAACAAGACCTCGTTTATCAGCGAAAAACTTTCCAAACGGTGGGCGTGGACGTCCAAGGAGAAGCAAGGTCCGTGACACACAGACTAATGCAGGGTCAAGCTCCAATAAGCCACAAGCACGGAGCAAAATTCACCACGGAACTCCTCAGTTATAAAAGGAGGATCGTCAGACAAGTAGTAGGTCTGCTGACAGGTCATTGTAGGCTTAACAGACATATGAATATTATAGGTCTGGCGGTAGAAGCACTCTGCAGGTTCTGCCAGGAAGAAGAGGAAACCGCAATACATGTAATGTGCCAGTGCGAAGGACTAGCAAGGGTGCGGTTTCTACAACTTGGAGATGAAAAGCCAAGAGCGGAAAGCTATCTCGAAAGGTCATTATCAAATCTGCTCAGTCTGATGAAATGGACGAAGCTAGATGATGTGCTATAAGCAATCGGAGCCTCCACAATAGATCTGAAAAGGTCGCAGTGGATTAGGCCAAGGGGCCAGCTCCCTTGTAACATCTATCTATCTATCTACGGTTGGCGTTTAATGTCGTGTATTTTTATTTGGAGTAGCATAGGCACTTTGAGAGTATCACAGAAAAAATTTTCAAGATGAATAAAACAAAATTTTATTTAATTCAACTCGCCCTGTTAGTCCACTTCTAGTTGGCCGATTAAATTGAAATTTGGCAGGTGTTCATAATTCCGGTGACAATTTTAGAGATATATGGCGGACGAATTTTGTGATTATGTTCCGATTTGATTCCTAATTGGTTTGTAGGAGCTTTCGGAGTCGGAGATTATGAATTGTCTGTCAAAATTCATAAATTCAATATGGCGATTCCAAGATGGTGGTCTAGTTTTGTAATTATAGTCAGATTCTATTCAAAATTGCTGTGTGGGGATTTTTGAGGTCGGAGATTATGATCCTTTGTCAAATTTCACAATATCAAGATGGCGGGCGATTTTGATTCGATTCTATTGAAAAGTGGTATGTGACGGTTTTCGGCGTGGGATATAATGTTTACAATACCAACCTTTAAAAATCCAAAATAACAACTCCTTCATCTACATTTTGCTTGAGAACTAAAAAATAATTTAAAATAAAATCAGGTAGATTTTTTTAAAAGAAAATCTGTGCACTGAAAAGTTAAAAATAATTTCTCTAGTTTTGTGACGTAGGTTATTCTTTAGTAACAGATTGAAAATTTCGTCGCATATGCATTCAACCTGAATACTGCGTAGCAAGCTTCTGAATCTGTTACTCACAGAATAATCTACGTCATACATCTAAAGAAATTATTTATTACTTTTCAGTGCATTCGAATGACAGCTAGCCTTGAAAAAAAATACCTAATTCCATATTTAACTTTCCTGGTTGGTTTCTATGCTTATTTATTGTATGTTCGGGTGAAATCTTGCAAGTGAATTTTGACCCACTTCTAGTAGTCCGAAAAACATTTAATTTCGCAGGTGTTTATTACAATTCCGCTTAAAATGTATTATGAAATTTATTATTATGAATATTTTGAACCAACCCTCGATTTATAATATAACTGATATTAGAGCCGTTTCATTCATCTCTGAAGGAAATTAAACTTCTGGTTGTTATATAGTTGTACCTTCTCGGTCGGAAAAATAGTGATGCAAGAGCTAAGGCAGACAGATTTCATCATTCATCCCACGAACGAAACTAGGTATGAAACGACCTTTCTCAAAGTCAAACTAAATAACCCATGGAATTCCACATATGAAGATATGATAAAGAAAAAGTTGAATAAGCATCAAATATCAATTTTGAAGTGATATTGAGACATTGCATGAATTCTTTTTCGCCGCTTTGGCAGGATTTCGACGATAAAAGCTTTGTGAATTTTATCACGTGTAAAAAGCAATTTCAAAATGGGGTACACTTTCAACAGATACGATGATGCATGCGTGCATTCGATATATTGACTTGCCGACATCAATACTTGGAGAAGCACAGTAAGACAGTATTTCCTAATCGAAGAGTGAACGGTATAACGGCATATAAGAGACACGAAAGCGAGCAAAGAAAACCTCCAAATAAAATCCTGGCTGTATAGGTAGGTACGATTTGGTTATTTTTAACGGTTGTGAAGGAAGCTCACTCAAATTTATCAGCAAAGAAGTTTTCGTACAGGAATGTTTTTTCACGTATGATTAATATGGGAATTGTTGGTAGTTGAAATACCTACCCAGTCAACCAGCAAAGTCGCAGTAAGTCGCAGGGAATTCAATTTAATATCTCATTATACATCATCATTTCGATGTTACATGAAAGTTCCTGCGACTTCGCTTTGGGGACAATAATATAAAATTCCCTAGCGGTTTCCCCCTCGATATAATCATTGTAATATGTTTCTCACGCAGAGGGAATGATAATTCACGAGATATTTATCATTTCACCTTGTGGAATCTTAATTAAATGTACTTACCTTTAATCATGAAAAATCTCACACACTAACTCGAAAAGTTACATTCAGTAACTTTCCGTATACAAGCTCACTGTATATTTCCACTTCCTTCCCAACTACGTCATATCAGAATATATAATTGAAGATTCATGGATGAGAGAGTAACAAGGACGAAACATCGGGCAATTTGGCTTCAAGATCGTATTTCGTGTAAGCCAAGTACTCAACAAATTAGACGCATTATATTACAGATGACAATGTATGAATTCACGATGAAACTAGTTCAACCAGAGTACATCCAACTATGATAATTGAAACATGGATTATATATATATGCCTGCCATTATTCTTGGAAGACTGTTTTGAGAAAAAGATTTCTGTATTATTATTATTATGATATGGCAATAATTTCAATTTTTTTTTACTACGAAATGGAATGGTACAAAAAGAATTGTTTAATAATCACAAAGGAAGAGCAACATGAAGGGTAAACGTGTTGTAGCGAACTTTTTTTTTATGTAACCAACCTCGTAACTTGAATCGTTTTGGAAATCAAATAGTGTACGCACTCAAAAAAGCCACCCTGTATTTCAGCTCTCTAGTTCTTGGTTTCAATATGTTTTTTTATGAGTAAAGTTTTGTTCTAATTTTATTTTTTGGGTAATATATATAAGAAATGCTAGCAGACCCGTTGGCCTGCCCTAACGTTGAACAGAATTTGAAATGGCCAAAAAGCGTCAATTGTGACTGAATGTGTTTTTTTTTGGAATATTGTGGGGTGATATCGGGAGGGGTGAAAATCGCAGCACCATCTACCGGGCCAATTGTGAATCCAAACCATCCATACACAAAAAAAATTATCAAAATCGGTCCACCCGTTTAGGAGGAGTTCGGTGACATACATATAATAATAATAATAATGTCTTTATTCATCTCAATCAACAACATAAATTGGCATTGTATACAGAGAAAATCATTTAGGGTCGGTAGCTCCTCATTATTAATGTACATGCTCATCATTTGAGAAGCTGCTGTTCTCTTACTCTTAGAACCAAAATAAGTAACGGAAAATTTATTGACATTTAAGTTCAAATTGTGCGCTATAGATATATCGAGAAGTGATTTGAAGTCCTTATTTATTTCATGTCATTCTTTTTTCATCCTCATTGGGAAGGAAACTATAGATTAGTTGAGTGTCGTCGGCTTAGTGATAGATCTCGCGGTGGCTAGAAAAATTACGAAAGTCAGAAAAGTAAACTGAAAATAGCAGAGGTCCGACAATAGTACGTTGAGGTACACCATATCTAACAGGTAGGTCGTTCGACATTCTATCCTCCAAAATAACACGTTGTGATTCACCGAGAAGCCGAAGTACGACAATTTTTTACAAATCATGTGTCGAAAGCAGTCGAAAGCTTTACTATAATCTAATAAAATAAGACAGCATACATCTTTATCGATAGATCTGAATAAATCATCAGCTACAAGAGAGATCTGTGACCTGCAGCTTTTGTAGGTAGATTTCGAACGAGTTTACCTCCGTGACCTCGAACTCAAGCCGCCTGGGTGAGAGGCAAAAGCGACCACCTCGCTTGTAGTAAGCAAATCACTGGAATGTTACATTCCTATAGCCATAAAGATTACCTGAAATTTGCCTTTTTTTTCTAAAGAAATAAGTGTAATAGATACGAAGTTGACGATAAACAAACCGACCTGATTAACTTCACAAGCTGAAAATAATGTGACTAAGCGAAACTTCTTCCCTAACACAATTTTCTGCCTGTTACACCTAATGTTATTCTCAACAGATGACATCCCGTTCCGACGTGGGAAGCCATGTATGATGTTCATCTTAAAATATGGAATTCCTTTCGGCGTATTTCAGTGAATTATATACGATAGTTCATCTGACAGCGGGAATATTCACAGTGTCGCCTCATGTTTCCATTAGGTTCGAAATTCCCTGATACAGCCAATAAGTTCAAAGTCGAAGAATATGTTTTTCTTATTCGCTTTACGCTCTGCGCGCCCCAAGCTGTTTATATAAGCAATCGGAACTCGATGTTTTCGTTATTTTTCCTCTGATACTCATTTTGTCGTAGGAGATTGGAAATG
This sequence comes from Chrysolina haemoptera, assembly GCA_958298965.1. Lineage (NCBI taxonomy): Eukaryota > Metazoa > Arthropoda > Insecta > Coleoptera > Chrysomelidae > Chrysolina > Chrysolina haemoptera. The sequence continues at coordinate 10,108,008 of OY282596.1, read as the reverse complement.
TCAAGAGTTAATTAGTAGAAGAATCAAATTTATTTTCTACCTCATATTGTTAACATATTTCATTTTCGAGTTATTAAGGACATCTCGTAAGGTTGAATTTTTGTTCGAGCGATCTTGTTACAAAATTTGCTACAGGACAATTGGAAGAAGAAGAAACACAACACTTAAGTTCTTTTGAAGGCAAAAGAAGTCAAAATAAAACGTGAACAGAAGAAACAGAAACAGATAAAAGTGGGATTTTTCACCAATTTGAAATGCGGAAAAAGAAAACAAGAAAAAGACACCAAGAGGAAACAAGAAGAAGGGAAACAAACGACCAGGGCGAAACAGCAACAAGAGGAACGGTTAGTCAAGCAAAAACAACAACGTGATGAACGTCAACCAGTCAAAGTCAACAACGCTTCCAGGATGAAAGCACGGAAATAGTCCAAACAGAAATCAGATGAAATTCAAGATGTCAGTGGATAAATCTAGAAACGCAGCAAAATGGACTCGCAAATTTTTGTAAGTTTCCTATACTTGTTTTTGGAATCAGACTGAAAGTGGACAAAGTTTAACATTTACTTATAGAAAAAATAATTGCTAGCACCGTATATGTTGATAAAATACATACCTACACGTTTAGACAGTAAATAAAGGCCAATGTGAGAATAAAAACTTTAAATTAACATGAAAATAAAATGATTAATTGAAAGTATGAGGAAATAAAATAGGAACACATTTGAACAAAAATTAGGTCAACTTATGTGAAAATAACAATTCAACTGACATGAAACAAGGAATTATTTAGTGCAGATCGGAAAGTTTTCAGCCGTATGCATAGTCATTCACCAGCGTGGCGCCTCTCCAGAGGTGCACCGCTCGCTATGCAATGCTTTCGGCTGTTTGTCTTTTTTGAACGGATTCATGATTTCTTCAAACTGTTAAGGTCTGGGTGGGTGCCATAGGAATGCCTATTTTATCGTTATTGTGGCGTTTTTAATTTATTTGTCAAACATCAATGTAAGTTGGGTAGATATTGAGTATCTGTTTTTTGTTTGTAACATTTTTGTATTTTTATGTTAATCATCTCATGTATACTTCTTTTTCTGAAGTTCTTTTGTTTTTCAACTATTTTTGTCTTTTCTTTCTTTGAATTTGTGTGATTTTTCTCTGAATGATTAGCGAGGCCTGTTTGATTTGTTGTTTTAATAAGATTTTTGGGGTCCTATGCTTCGATCGTGTTCAGCTATTCTAGTTTTCAATAATCGTCATGTCTGTCCTACATACACTTTATCGCATTCTGCACAAGGAATTTCATGCCACTTTATAGTCTTTTTGGAGTTTTTTATTTTGATTTGGTGAAATATTTTTTCACAATGTTTCCATTTTTGAAGACAATATTAAAATTTGCATCAGTGAATACCATTTTGAACTTTTATGAAAGGCCTGAAATGTAAGGGATTTCCTGGAAAAAACAAATTTTTCACTCTATAATTTGAGTCTTAGTAGGTATTCCAAATGGCCAGAGCTAGGTCATTTTGTTTACATGGGAAGTGCAGCATTTTCCAACACTGTAATTCACATTCGATCTTAGTATTCATTTGCTGAATGCATGTACATAGTGTAGAACTCTTGTTATTTATCTCCACTGCATACTGAATTCAAGTGTAAATTACAGTGAGCGTAGGAAAGTGCTACACTTCCAATGCAAACGAAAGCTCCTCGAGCTTGAATTACCGCCTGTAACCGTTGAAGTCTCCTCCAAATAAGATTGAAAACCAGATATGAACGCATAGTAGCCATAACGAATTAATATTATGGGATTCATTAGAAAAATGCATGTATTTTACAAGAAATGAGATACTTAGTTCGTTGAATAAAAAAAAGGTAATAGATATGTTAGTTTCTCGTGAAACAAACTGCGGTATATATACGACGTGTGATCTAGCCTCTTGCACTACCGTGAAGGACAGGTGTATAATGCCATTTTATAACGAATGGCAGGTGTGAGAAATTTGAAAAAAAATTGTGGAAAGTTTAAATTGTGTTTTAAAATTCGTCGAAATTTTGGGAACCGCTGTCCGCCGGACGACAGCTGACCGGAGCAGAGCCGCAATAATATTGGAACTGCCGGATGGAAGAAACTGTGTAATTTTGAACATCGGTTTCCAAGAATTTCCAATTTTCCAACAAAATTTAAAATTTCCAAAAAAATTTTTCGAATTGTTCACACCTGCCATTTGTTATAAACTGGCATTATACACCCGTCCTTCACGGGAGTGCAAGAGGTTAGATTACACCCTGTATGAATTTTCGTTCCCTTGAAGTTTCATATTTCACCTACCATAGTCGGATGAGGCAGGCCAAAGATCTCTTTCGCAATTTCAACCGAGCAAGATCGAAGACACTGATTAACCTCAGCAAAACTAGTCTAAAGACAATCACGGAATTTCTAACGGGGCATTGCAGACTCAAAGAACACCTGAGGAAGCTAGGCTTAGAGGAAAACAGCACCTTCAGATTCAGATTCAGATTCAGATGTGAGGAACATCCAGAAACACCCCACTATATATTGATGGAGTGTTACGCTGTACATCGTAAAAGATTGAATATACTGGGATCACACCAGCTGACTGTGGGAGAAATACCACGAATAGACCCCCTCAAAATCCTAAAATTCCTAAAGTAATTGAGGCTTGAAGGGGTGCTGTAAACAAGAACACCTTCTGATAGCAGAAGAAGATGGGGCACAATAGATCTAATCAGGTCGCAGCGCTTACCAATACCATAGTCGGTTATACCTGAGGTATCCCTGATAATGGTATCCTGATAATGAGGTATAATGAGGCATGGATAGAAGAGCAGTTACCAATGTCCTAGGATAGGGGTGACTGAATTCCGCCCTTTCATGCAGCATCATTTAAATTCTCTATATTGAATATATTATATAAACTGAAATAGACATATTATCATTATTATTATTATTATTTTTATCCGGTTGGATTATACCAGTCGGGCCCTGTCTCCGGAGCCCCGACACATCCGGAGGACGCGCTGGTGACATTTACCCAGATAGCCACTCCCCACGTCCATGGAGTGAGCAACTACTGGGTCCGAGAATCATGTGCCCTGAGCAGATGTAGTGAACCAAGGATGACGGCCTTCTGCATTCGTCCGGCTAAGATTTCTGCCTTATTATGGCAAGCCGGTATGATTCTTAAGTTCGAAAGCAGTGTGTCCATCATACCACCAAAGACCCCTATAATCAGAACCACCATTTTAACAGAATGGTTCGGGTAGAGCCTGCAAATTTACCGCTATGGGTTCAAAATAAGTTGTTCTGCAATTCATATTATAAATATTATAATGCGTTGTATACAATGCTTTTCTTAATTTCGTTGGAATCTTCATTCATTACACTGAATACAGGCATCAGCAATAGCTATATTTATATTGAATTGCAAAACACGAGCCTAGAATGCTGGTTTTAGTTCTGTTGCCAACAATATCCATATGAATACCAAAAAACATAACTGATGACGTACAATATTCTGTCCATGAAAACTCGTGTCAAACTACAGATACTGATCGATGTAGTGAACGTATGATTAGCAACAAGAAAACAATTAGCAAATTTTGAAATGAACATTGCTTCGAGGTCATTGCAAATCATTGGATGATATTACAAATTTTTTGGAGAATTTTCCATTGGACAATTAAAAATACTGATGTTCCTAAAGTTTTTTTGCGAACTGCAAGCGAGAATTAAGCGACTGGAAACTTCCTCATAATGCCAATTTCCTGGTGGAAACATTTTCAAACAAGTTCCAGATGAAGTAATTTTTCCCTCGTTACGTTTCCTTCTAAAAATCAAGTTTGAAGTGGCAATCAACGAGCGTTGAAAAACTAAATTAAATTTCAAAGTCTTCATAATCCAAAGTATGTCGACAGAAATTGATGATCAATATATTTACTCTGGTATTGATTCAGTTGGCAAATGATTTCTTCGGGTGAAAAACACTTTTTTGTGATTTTAAATTTTGTGCAACTAGGCTACCTAATCAAATCGTTGCTTTAATTACATATTTAAAACCTTCATTATATGACAATAATTATCAAATGAATACTGCTTGACCAACGAGAAAAAAAAGGAAGATCAGAACTATATTAGAACGAGAAGAGAGATGGGCATGCATAAATTAACGGAATACGGTATTCCTCAGTGAGCAGTCTTGGGACCAATTTCATTTAAAGACTCATTCATACGAACTTCAGAGAGATTCATTACAAGCTACGCAGGTGACACTGCAATTTTTCATAGTGCCAAAAACTGGAATACATTAGGGAAATAGATTTTCACAATGTTATAGAATATCCCATAGTATATAATATGCTACAAGAGTTCAAAAAGTTTCCTTATGGAGATTAACATGGAAATATGTCCTAGATCGATTTTGCAATTTTTGGTTCCTTTCAAGGTCACGCGTCACTTTTTGGCGTTCTGGGTGTGACGTAGTCGACATAGATCCAGCGTGGAGATCAGATTTTCAGTAGAGCACTCTTATGAGAACAATAATGATTTTAAATGAAATATTCAGAGTTTGAAAATGTGATGATAATAATGATTTTTGAAAATAGATCGTTTAAAAAAAACGTAGCAGCGTTTGATTGGTCAACGTACATCATAGTTGGGACGTCTCACATAAAACGTTTCATCGGGGATATGGGAATTCGAAACAACTACTTGCCTATACAGAGAGATTGAATCACATCTGATATCTATGTATAATGTTCTTCGAAGAGGATGTTTGGATAATACTCGCCTGTATTATAAGTAGTCATTAAAAAACGTAATACATTTTTTCTGATCTAACTAGAACGAAGTAACCTTACGTAGGCATATATACAGAGCGTCATAAAAAAAACTAATAAATTTTGTCTGATCTAACTAGAACGAACTAACCTTACGTAGGTATGGCGTCTTAAAAAACCCAATAAATTTTGTATGATTCAACTAAAACGAACTAACCTTAAGTAGGCATGGTGCCCCAAAAAAACCAATACATTTTTTCTGATCTACCTAGAACGAACTAACCATACGTAGACAGCGTCCCTGAAAAACTCTATATATTTTGTGTGATCTAACTAGCATGAACTTACTCTACCGAGGTATTTACAGAGCGTCTTAAAAACCTCAACGCTGTTAGGAAAATGACTGCCTCCGTCATTTACCGAATATACAGGTGGAAAATGGATCAAACGAAAAACGTATCATTGGGGGTAAGAGGACTCGAAGAAACTGAAAATGACTGCTTCTGTCATTTGTCATTTACCTCACCACAGAAAATGTCCCCTGCCGTCTATCATTTGAAGCCGTGCGTTAGAGAAAAAATGGTGTTTATCTTACGTCATCGGAAAGGAAAAACATATATACAGAGCGTTGTTAATTTATTTATTAAAGAAAGACATGAGCGAGTGTCTCGAAAAGTATTACTGTAAATAGAAAAAAATGGTTACTCGTTTAGAGAAAGAAAAAACGTAGCCACCAGCCCCTCACCATTTCATTTTTTAGTAGCGTAACATCTCCCCCATATGACTGATTGCGATTTTATAAAATTCCATAAAAATAAAAAAATCTATACAAAATAACAACGAAGATACAGGGGGGTAAGTTGGTTCCGGGTAACCCCGTGATATAGAATTAGTTCAATATTGAAGCGAAAATCCAGTAAAGTTAAACTGGTTGAAAATTATCGTAATTATAGCTTAAATTCTACAAAAGATAACAGTCTAAACACCAGAATAAAAATTGATTAATGAATTCACCTCTTTCTTTGCTGGTAACATATGACCTAATTTATTTGCAGTAAATTTACAACTCCATTTACAATGTTTTCATTTATACTTTGCGGTATGTCAGAAAATACTAATATCTCAAAATCGACTTTACAAAACTGATGTGCATCACGAGGACATAAGACGTAGAAGAAATAATATTGTTGGCCACTTCACCAGGTAATTCAGACTATATTCTACCAATACACTAGTTGCGTTATATAAGAGCTTTCCACCCTTCCTCCAATTAATATCTGTATCATGTTTCAAGTATTATTTGGAACAGAACCTATTATCAAGAACTGATGTATAATGACGGAGAACGTTTTGTATCAAATCTGTTGAATTGCTATCATTAGGAAATCTGTTATGCTCGTCCATAATCATTAATTCTTAAACTTATTTCCTATGATTTCGTAATTTTCATTCTTCGTAAGATGGAAGAGGGTACCAACATATTACTTCTAACTTGATCGACGACTCATTCAATTTATGGAAATGCATGTTCATTAAGAATGGAATAAAAGTTTTACAATTTTTTGACTAATTGCGACTTTTACATCATCTTCTTATTACAACTGAAAATTCTATATTACTACATGTCATTAGATACTCACAACCTTAATTACATATACTGGCTTCTAATTACTATATGTGGTGAACCCGAGCCAGCCCTGAATCGTAAAACATTGGATGCTATGAATTATAATGCATGATGTCATCAGTTAACAGAGATATTTCTGTTGTTTATTGGTGTGACCGAGATTTTATGACCCCGAATATAAATAATGGGGCGAGCTGCGAACGGATCGAATAAAGAATTATGAAATATATATTTGCATAAATATTAGCAGTTCGAGATATATTATTTGTAGAAATCATAACAAATAAATTTGTGAGACAGTGTTAAAGTTCATTTTTATCACAATTGGTGTCAGAAGTGGGATTTTTAAAATAAAGAGTGCTCGTGTAAGTACATAGTATATTTCAGAAAAATAAATTATACGCGTTCTGGTTTTGCGAAAAATAGACAGTAGCTTGTTGAAAATGTTTCGTGAAATAGACAGTAGTGTAAATATTACGGGAATATTAACTAATACACTTCAATTCAATGATAAAATGCTTTCAAGGAGGGTACGACAGGCTGATCTCGCGGTCGCGGAATTGAAAATTGAATTGGAGGAGACAGAACTTAAGCAACTGGTGAGAAGGCTGTACTCCAGAAAAGACTTGCAGATAAATTGATTCAAGAAGGAGAAGACTCCGAAACCTTTTTATTCGGAGTTTCTGAAATTGATCTGAGTACGATAATGAATAAACTCGACAAAAATATTAGTCTGAAAAAAAAACTTCAACAGAATTCGGTGAGTCTGAAAGAAGTACTTCAAGAAATAATATAGGAAAATTAAAACGGTCTGGAGGAAAACTTCTAGTAAACTTGAATATTCTGAAAGAAGAATTTCAAATAAATTCGAAGAATTTGAGAGAAGGGCTTCTGGAAAATTCTCGAATATACAGAAGTTTAAAAAAAAGAACTTTCAGGTGTGACGCATTGCCTGGAAGAAAGAATAGGGACCGTCGAAGCAGAGATGGAGCGAATCAAAGATGAAATCGAGGAAGAAATCAACGAATTGAAAAAACAATCGGTGACTTGAAAAACCAAATTGACACCCCATACCACAGAGATGGTCAATGAATATCCAATGCTGAAACTGAGTGTTGTTTGAACTTGGATGACGTTCAAAAGTGTTCAAAAGATGTCAAGGCCAGTTCTTGAACAGAAAAGCTCTCTATGGAACCGACTCAGATCGATGGGAAAACGCTATGGCCAAATTACCACTGACAATTTGACGCTGAAACAAAGGCGAAGGGGTGGAATTCAGGAGAAAGAGCTGTTGCCTGAAAATGCAACAAATATTTTATAATCTCTCATTGACCATTGGTTCGCCTTGCATATCCAGACCCACCGGAAAAGGTAATGGAGCAACTAGCGGTTCCAGAAACCAGACAAGCAATGACACTAGTTCTTCCAGCACATCTCGTAGATGCACTGGAATTCGAGGCGGCGGATCAATCTTGCAAGAGTCATAGTAAGGTCCGGATGATGGAAGAGAACCTACATGAGCCTGTTACACTTAGGCTACCATAAGGAAAGTGATGAAGGAAGGGTTGCCCAAGAAACACTGGTAAGCTCCTGGATGGAAACTTAGGCACGTGTGAAGACACCTTTAGGGATTATACCGTCAATTCTTGGCGGTGCAAATGAGTGTAATAATAATGAAAGTGATTTTTCATCAGAAGATATGCTTTTAAGACAAAATATTCTTGTACGGCATTCCTCACTTTGGTCGATTATAAAATAATAATCTCCTAGAAGCTACTGTCATTCCAAAATAATAGGACCGAAAGCCAGGAAAAAAATTTAATTTCCAAAAATTGAACGTATCAATAGCCCTTTAGATCAAATTGAAAATAAAAAATATTTTTGGTTTCAAAATGTAACAATTGAAATATGGCTTTATTCAGAATGTCATATGGAAACAAAAAAAGTAAAAATATACCAGGTGTCTCATTTAAAAATCGAAAGTTTAATTTTACTGTAAAACAGAAAATTGCATGAAGCTGACTCCATTGTCAAAAAATGTCTTCTACATATCGTTCAAATTTCATTTTAATATCTTCGAAAACTAAAATGTTATAGGGCGAGCCTCCTTCCATGGACATCCGGTATAGAGAGAACTCTCATATAAGGAATCGCATCACTTTCAACGAAAATGAGAAAATAATATTCTTATCACTTGGACCTTCACGCAGTTTCAATATAATTTACCAGATTAAAGGATACCCAACTGATCAATTCAGTCCCGTCTCCTTTGATCCGCTATCACCTATTCCAGAATTTCTTTTGGCTATTGTGCTCTGACACATAATCTGTGTTTCACAGGAAAAAATATACCCATGCATGAAATTCGATAGGCATTGCTTCAAAAAGATTTTTCTTCGCTATTCCTAAGATAGCCTTGGTTCCATTCATGACTTTCATTCCAATGAATGTGGAATATGTATAAGGTGTTTCAAATGAAAGGATCCACCGCAGAATGCGAAGATGTTTTCTGTAAGCGTCGAGCACAATACACATGTATCATTAGGGCATTCAAACTAAATATTCCTCTAGAACATATTTCATTTGACGGTTGCTGACGTCGATTGAATATTTTCCCTTCAATGCAGTGTTATTTTTTTTAAGTTGTGGTTCCCACGAAAAGGAAAATCCTGTTCAAAGAACATTGTGAGAGCCGAGGGATAATAGGTAGGATTTGGTGTTATTCTTGAATTTCTGAAGGAACACCTCCCGAGGCAGAGAGTTCCAAAGCTTTGCCGTTCTGTGGATAAACAGCCCCTGTGAAGCAGATGGGCGACAGTGTTCTATCTTTACCATCCCAACCAAAGACTACAAAAAGATCCATCCAAATAGTCACAAATATCAGTCAATAAGAAATGAAATAAGCCAGCTATTATTTCATTTCTTATTGATTGATTACAGTTAGCACATTATTCTTGTATTAGGCATGACATCAAGAGGTGGTCTATTCAACCCCTCTCGTCTGCGTATGGGGCTTTCACATTTGTCGGCATTTTCTTCTCCATCTATTCGAGTGATGAGTCTCGGGGTAAACCGCCCGTTACACTCGTAACAAATAAGAATGTTTCTAAAAGCCATATTATTCAAAATAATGCGAGTAAAAGAATATTCAAAACATCAGCTTTTGTAAAAACATGACATTTATTGACAATTCAGAAATTGTTATTATTCTAGTCAAAACTAAACAAAATCATCGCCATTATACAGGGTCAAAATCAAATGTGATCGCTTGGGAGATATGCACTAGTTGCAACTTTTGACCTTCGATACCTAAAAAACTGTCCATTTTTAGATCTCGGGCCAATGGAGACTTTTTGATTTGTCCTTTAAGTGTTTCCATGAGAAGTGAGACAAACTTGGTTCGTTAGTTCTGATTTTATTTTCACGAACAAAGGAGCGAAGAAAAAGAATGAATTTGCAGTAAAATTATTGTTCTTAAATTGCGAATCCGAAAAGTGTTGGCGGTATTAGTCCTCTTAATATAGATTATCGGAAATGTTTGTGGTTCCATCGCTGATGGCGTGCACTGTATATATCACTTGTACATAATTTTGTTAATTTTTGATGTATCTAAAAATTCTGCAAATTTCAAACTTCTACATAAGAAATTACGTAACAGGGCTGTGGGCATAAGACGTGTCACGTTGGATATTGACGAATTGAAAACACCTCAAGTTGATGAAAAAAGCGAATCGCATATTGATAAAGAAATGAATTTAGACACCTTGTAAAACGTTATCACTCTATAGTTTCGACGCCAGAGGCACTGCAACAAAAGTCTTCGTGCAACTGTTGAGTTTGTACGGTTGGTTCTGCACTGAATACTTAATATACAGAGATTAAAGTCGTACCCCCGAGATCAATGTCGGACCCCCGAGATTAAAGTCTGGCCCCCGAGATTAAAGTCGGCCCACGAGATTAGAGTCGGACCCCCGAGATTAAAGCCGGATGCCCGAATTTAAAGACGGGCCCCCGAGATTAAAGTCGGACGTCCGAGATTGAAGTTGTGATTTCAAATGAAAATTACTCGTGGCCCTTCTACGCCATCGTATATTTGCTTCGAAATGTGGAATTCAGATTTTCGAGTTTTTCACAATTATATGGAAAAATTTGTCCAGACCTCACCGCCATCTATGTGTTGGTAGCTACATCATATGTTCATGATGAGTTTCTTAATGGACCATAAATGTGCCACAGAAAATTTGAACCATCATCTAGGCTCCCATCTCTTACTAAAAGGCTGAAGTTATTTTTCGTATGGATAGTTAGATGCGAGAAATCTGCACAACAAAGTATTTTATTATTTCAGTTTCCTCTACTGTCTACGAGATGTCTCTATTGATCGCTCAACCACTGTTTGATGGAAAAACACGATTATTCAAAAACTCCTGATTTCCGCATTTCAAGATTCTCCTGCACTACTAATTCAAAGCAATTCTGACACGTGACATTTTTTGAAAATAGTTCAAACGGGTTAGCCTATTTTCTAGAACAAGCCAAAGAACCAACTTTTTTCAAGAGCCTTCGCATTCGCTAGGGATAATCTAGAAGCAATGCTGAACAGCAGAATAGCCAAAATTATCTCGGAAAACGGAAAAAATTTCACGAAAAACACGATTTTTCAAAAACTTCTTTGTCAAAATTTCGTTTTCATTTATTATAAATGAATAAGATGTGGGGCGAATCAGGCTTTGAAATCAACTTCATCCCAGAGCCTTTGTATATTCGCTATAGATGAAGGAACAATGCTGAACCGCGAAATGGCCAAAATTATTTCGAAAAACATCTTTTTTGAGGGTCGTCGGAAAAATAGTGTACATTACTTGCGTGGAAAGTGTCATTTCACAATCGTGTGGGACAACATTCTCCCACTCATGTGAAATGGGTCACTTTCCACACTAGTAACATAATACACTATTTTGTTCGACCCCTTGTATTTCTGTAACTGGGGTATTATTATGAATATTTTCGATCCGTTAGGATTATCCTTGTTGGGCCCTGTCTCAGAATACCATGCCTCAATACATCCGGATCAGGAGGGGAATTTCAAGGAGGAAACAATAGTATTCATGGGGGTTGAAAACAGTCTTTTTCTCAATATAATTAATTTGAATTGTACCGCCCCATTTTCTATGATCGGAATTATTCTCTTTGGTTTTACGAAATTCATGCAATTTCTCATTATCAATCCCTTCATAGATCAAGAAAAATGCAAATTTTCCTAATTCTCTTTATTACCATATCATGACTTCACATGACTTCCAGAAGATTTTTCTAAAGCAAAGTGTATTTTGAAACACCAATTTTTTTTATATCATATGAATAAGAAACACTGAAAAACATTTACTCATTTTTGATCATGTGATGACGATTTCAATTAACAAGTTTCTTTGAAATGAGGTTGCATTTTCACTGGAAATAATTACTTATATAGTTAACAAAAAAAACTGCAACGACGCAAATAACTAATAACTGTTATAATTTATTTATAGTAAAACAACCTGATTTTGGACATGGCCAAATCTAGAACTAATAAAAATTGTGAAATTCGTTTACATTGATTTTTTGGTTACATTGATTGTGTAAATAATTGCTAATACTGGGTAAAACAGATAACATTAAAATTAGCTATTACCAAATAGTAATTCGTTAAATAATTCGAATAACTAGCCCAAGCCAGTTTTACTGAACAACTGATCAACACTGCCTATTTTTCGTTGATACAAAACATCCTATGTATCGAGTGCTGAAAATTCTATTATTAAAATACAAATGAATGTTTGAAAAAGCTGTCTAATTAAAAAACAACAATTGAAAAAAAACGGATTTTCAAATTAATTGCCATGGAAAGCAAACAAAAAGCTTCCTTCAATGGTATCTCTAAACTGTTTAGAAATATCAACCAACAATATATACAATAATTATACTACAATATGGATAATTTAAATAATTTGTTGAATGTTCAATAACAGTTTCTCATATTAATTGTTCTGACTCAGTATAGCGGAAAACTTCAAAATAGAATCTAATGAAATAATCCAAATATCTTGGGTATACACATGAATTAGAATATGCAAAGACTAATCGAAGAAAATCTCATAATCCGACCAATCGGATTCATCAGAATCTGTGAAAAAAGATACTAAGTCTTCTAGATCATCTGCCAGAGACTGCCACGGAAAGTCTCGCTCATCTAGAAAGTCCCAAAGCATCACCTGCTGCAAAAAAATTATAGGCATGTTATATGGCTCACTCAGAATATAATTAAATATACAGTGTCGCACATAAAGTTCGAAACATATGAGTTTTTGTATTAATAGATATAATGAAAACATAATTCAAAGTTCGCTGGACAAATCGTATTATACCGACATTAATGTATACAGAAACAACAAAACAGAGCAATGAGAAACATATTGAAGTTACCAAGAGATACACTGATTCGCAATATGCTTAAAGAATTAAAATGGATGTCTAATCTAATCTACAAAATGTATCCACTACATTAACAGATTACACTAGTAAACAAATTGAATATAATAAGAACTATCACCAATGTAATACTAGGATTAGACATGATATACATATTGGAGTCAAAAATAAAAAAGATTGAAAAATCTATATATCATGCAGAAATGTTAGCCTTCAACAGCCTGAACAACAACCTCAAAGAATGTAAGTCTCTAGGTTCATTCAAAAAAAAATATATTAAAAATCTCTTGAATGATTAAAACCAAGATGTTCTATGTAATATTTTTAACAATAAACATACAAATTAATATGGTTTTGAAAGTGTCAAATATTAGTGTTATTTTATATGTTATGTGTTATATTTTAATATTTTATATTTATTGTATATTGTAAGTGTCTTGACCTCATTTATGACTTTTATAAAAAAAAAATTATATATTTTTTATTATGACACATTGTTTATACAAATGTATGTACTAGTAGCAGTTTTGCTTAAATAAAGGATATATATATATATATATATATATATATACATGTTGGGGGGATTTTCTGAACAGGCAAGATTAAAGTCAGGCTTTCATTATTACCAATGAAATTATGCTATTGAAAACAGTAGGTTTATTAGTGGCGAGTATACAGCAGAAAAAAATTATTGGCAATATCTCGACAACTGCTGAAAAATACATGAAAATGTGACTTCAACACAACTAAACAAGTAATTTTCGGTGATCGTCCCAAAAATTTAATGAATTTATAATTTAAAAATCTGTTTGCAGTGATTGAAGGCAGTGATAATGAGAGCTTCCAACAATTTCGATAAATCTGGGATTAGAGAACGATTTTACCTGTAAAACATCCATTTCGTGATCAGAATTCCTAGGACGCCTCTGTCTCAAAGGAGGACCCACATCACATTTGCTGCCATCAGGGAAAGCATGTAAATAAAAGCATTTATTGCCGAAGGGACATTTGCCTTGTCCCTTCTTGAAATACTTGCAGTCTTTTCTAGATAGAGCATTTTTATAATCATCAATTAGCTTGTCTTTATCTTCCTTAGTATCCACCCAGTACATGCTTGGACAAACGAAATCGGAGGTAAGTCTGCATTCAGGACATGCCCTGAAAGGAAATAAATACATAAGAACTCACTGCCATCAAACTTATAAGATACTGTTTTTTCCTGATATTTCTGGAAAGAACAACTGAATGAACGAAGAATCTACCTGATAATTTTGTTCTCGAACTGACGAGCTTGTCGCCATTTTCGAATGCAACTCAGACAAAAACAGTGATTACAGTTCGGTAATATTCCAAATCTTTGTTCGCCATTGGCCTTTTCCATTATTACTTCAAAACAGATCCCACACGATTTTTCTTTGGATCGTGCAATTGCGAAGGACAATTCCATATTCTTTTCGTGCTGCTTCAAACATTCCTATAAATGAAACGAACAGGTTCACCTCTGACAGAATTGGTAAGTAAGTAAGTATTTATTATAAGGCAAGCCTAATATACAACAAAAAAAATTACAAATGTATAAATATATAACAACAATTATTAAACTATTTAAATATAACGACCATTTCAAAGTGTACATATATACGAATATATATGTATATATATATATAAATGCATATCACAAGACTACACAAATAGAAAAAACATGAATACAAAATATTATTATGATGAGCTGTCACTTTGCTGAGACTTTATTGGTGAAGTACCATTATAACTTGGTTTACAAAAGATTCATAAATGTATTGATAAAGCATTTCAGAATAGTAAAACCAAATTAACACATCAACGCCGAATATTCTGGAGCAACATTAGTTGATAACTATCTAAACCGTCATACCCTATAATCGAGGGGAAAGTACCTTGTTCATCAGGTGTACATCATAATATTTTCATTACTTCATTACTCATTATGTCTGCATTAGACTGCTTAGCCATTACAGATTCACGATTGGAACGTTTACATTAAAAATTTACGCTAATCAAAATAGTCAAATCGCATATCATGCCCCTTCAATAGTTTTTTAGAGAATAACCTGGCCCCTAAAACTTTTCTTATTATTTTTCATTGAAAGTAATTAGTAATTAGGTGTCCAAAAAATTATTAGTTGTTTCCCCCTCGCCTATAATAGTTGGTATAATTTCTTGTAATTTTAACCATGCAAATTAATAACTGTACATGAGGTCCGTCACTTACTAAGTTTACTCAGACATTTATTTCGATGTATTTCGAATATCATTTGTATTCACTTTGACCAAAATTTCATTTGACATTTATTTCAACTTTCATTGTTGTGATGTGTTGAATTATACAAAAATATTCATTTTGCAACTTCCTTTTCAGAGTCATGCTAAAACTTCATTGCCATGTTGACGAGATGTATTATTTTTTCAGACAAAGCATAGTAAAGAAGGCATGTGCATAAAAACTAATTTACTTGCCTGTAACATTGTTTTTTATTATTTGTGCTGATTTTTTTGGCATACCTGACGATGCTTCTTCCTTTGTTCTTCATTGTAAGGGTGTAAAATAAGCCTTTCACACATATCACACATTTCCGGATGCGGGTACTTGCAGTCGATCAAATTCCTACATATGCCATCTTTATTCACATAAGGACACAGCTTCATGCTAGCATTTTGTTCAGCAAGGGCTGCAGGGTTCAGTGCCTCCGCATAACTTCTTGGTCTAATTGAATTTTTTGGCACGAATTCTGGGGCATTCACCCAAGATTCATTCAAACTAGATACAAATCGTAATGGTGGTGAGGCGCAAGCTCCTTTTTCATCTTCTTCAGGCTCCTGTTTATTGTCAATTTCTTCATTACAGTTTTGGCTGAAATGAAGAATGTGCTTTTATGTCTTCCAAATATCTTGACTTAATTACACTTCTCACAACTTGCGCCTAAAAATTCTTACCAGGATGTGGTTTCTGGTTTAGAACAAGAGCTCCCCTTGTCTTCTATGTCTAGGGTGTTGTTGATGATTTTTTTATTGGGAATGACATCTGCAGTTTGAGAAGTTGATGGTGAATTAACCCTGTAATGAAATAAATACTTCACTGAGATTATCTGTCTAACGATTATAAACAGACAATCTGAATCAACACACCAAATATGAGTGAATATCAGAAGTGGTGTTAGGGCCAATTTATTCACCATTGTCATTATACTCCTAATAACAGTCCCTGTTTTAATCATAAAATCAAATAGAAACTGTACATTTGTCCTTATGATTATGATTGGGACTTAATGTACAGTTTCTATTTGATTTTAAGATTAAGACAGAGACTGTAATTAGGACTATAATAACGACAATGGTGCATAAATTGGCCCTTACTTCATTATATCAGTTTCTAAAGTTTCTAATTTATAATCTTTCATGTTCTATATGTTTTGAGTCACCTTGCAATAAAAAACAATGTTTATGTATTATATTTTATTTGTTCTAAAGCGTCAACTGCCATAATGGGAAATCGTCTTGCTTTCATTGTTTATGTGTTAACTGGTACAATTGAAAGTAAGAACTTTGAATGTTTTCTGTTCTGTCAAGAACGCATTAATGTACATTTACTATACTTGTACTTTCTTTGGTTTCTAACCAACAGAGCAGCCCTACCTTTATTTGACAGTTCAACTACATTAATATTTCCTAAACAGACCATTTCCAATTTCCATGGATCCTAACATACTATTCACATGAAAAGGGCATGCTAGCACTTTCCTGGAAAACGACTAGTACAAACTACCCTTGGCCGAGGGTTGTTCTGAAATTTTCTTATATGGAACAAAAATATTTTCTCACTAGAATTCCACAGCTCTACAGGCATATTCAATATCGTTAAGATGACCCTGTACAACTTACTGAATGCATAATCTTTGGAAATGATTTCTTGCGACGTCTGCCATGTTGGCGGATAAATTACTACTCGTTTCGTCCACCAAAAAAAACTTATGACATTTCACTTGCTTTCTTTGTCCTGTAAAATATATATGCACTAGCACCAGAGAATTACATCAAAACCATATAATAATAAATGATAACAGGAAATTGAACTGATCAACAATACAAGTACATCTTCCACTACTTATCCCAAAGAAACTGCATGAAAACAATGTTAACAATGTTGCCAATGCAGAATAACAAAAAATCTCACTAATCCATAACAAAGTTCCTAATTTCAACGGCTGTTTTGAAACCATTGCTAGTGACATATGGCATCCACTTTCACCAATCACCATCCCTGTTCGCATACGACTAATGTTACGAGTTACGACATAAGTATCCTTTGGTATAGTTATTATAATGATGATAAAGTATATGCTTCATTGTCATCAAGAAGAAATCTTGTGGAGAAGGCTTGTGAAAAATATCATAAATTTAAATATAAAAACAGTGTACCTCTAAAATAAAGTAAAATTATAACATAAAAAGGGTTATTCGTTCGCATCAAGTTGTAGTGTAGTGTAATTTACACCACATTTTGAATCGCGTGTGTAGCTGAGTGCACTTCAAACATGGGAATGTTTCAAATTAATTTGCAAACGAATACTAAAATCGAGTGTAAATTACACAGTCCTGATTCGGTAGAACCAGACACTAGGATTATAGCCGTTTTCGATTGGCGTTTGGTTCTGGTAGCGGTTGACATAAAAATGACAGCAGTTTACTTTCTGGTACTGTTAATGACGTTATAGTGAATAATGAAACGAATGTGTTGATTGATTACCGCAACCACTAACCAGTTAGCTAGTGGTTAACGTCATTAATAGTACCAGAAAGTAAACCGATGTGATTTTTATGTCAACCGCTACCAGAACCAAACGCCAATCGAAAACGGCTTTTGTCTTATGTGTAGTATACAGTATACTCTTTCTTTCTATCGACAATAGAATTCTATGGTACATAGAATCCCACCCCAGGATTGACAGCACATCAGTGTTGCCAACTGAACCATTATTTGTTTACGCTTCAGGCTGGTTTTATACATTATCGGAAATTTTTAATCGGGGTATGCTGGTTTCATACGAGCGTAAAGAATAGCTTGCTATTATGTTGAGAGAGCATTAAAATTTCTCCTCGACTCGCTCGAGAAAGGGATATCGACGTGGCTGTTAATTCGTCGGACGAGGTAGTAGGGGAGTCATACAGTAGTGCGTCTCTCTTATTTATGTGGTATTATCATATCATTGCGTTCCTTGTTGCTCGCATAGATTTGTCTATACCCCGATGACAACTTTCCGATACTGTATATCCTTTTCTATACAATTTGTTTGCGAAGGGGGTGACGTGTGGTGAAATGTTATGGACAGTTTGTTTACATTTAGAGTAAGAAGGACAATAATACAAACGAAGAATGACAACCTGATCCGAATGAAATGAGCGGACATATACGAAACTACTCGAATGAATACGGACTTAACATGTATAAGGCCCTCGCTTGTAAACAAAGTTATGTTGACTTCAAGACAGGGGTGGAGAAGGCATCTCTATGGATACACAAATATATACAAAAACCTCCACTTTAATTAATGAGCGATAATGACTAGGCAGGTATAAACCTAGCAGTGGCGTACACAGATTTTTTTTTGGTAGGTTAGTTTAAAAAGTCTCATAGATAACAGATTGAAATTTTGAATTGCCAAATCGTCTAAACTTTCAAATATTTCGGAAGGGCAATCCCCTTGCCATCTCTGACTACGCTAGGGATACCTGTAGGTGTACATAATTTTTTAATAAATTTTGACCTAAAAAATCGTTAATAGGAATTAAGCTGAATACCTACATTTGAATACAGCTTACATTGACTCTAGTTGATTTTTGATTTATTTATTATTGATTCGAGTCAGCTAAATAAAAGACTGAAAACGCTACGAGAGCAGAACATTTTCGCGAAAATACGATGGATTTGGGTCATCTGTGAGTCCTTGACCATGGGTACTCGATTGCATAATGAATATCAAAGTATTTTATATATCCGATAATTCAAAAACAAAATTTTATTCGAACACCAATAATTTGATAGTGAAGCCATCAGACGAGACATTTGCTTTGAATTGAAGATTGTTTACAACTGAGGGTCACAAAGTTGACGCCGTCTAATCGTCATTGAATGTCGTTTGTATCAACTATATAAATTGCATGTATTTCAGATAATATATTGGAGAACGCGATAAAATCCATTCGATTACTGTATAAACCTTAGAGGATGGGGATTATAAATTCTGAAAAATATTACAGTTGGCTTCGAACACGACGGTCTTATATAACCACTGCAGCTACCTGACCCTCAATGTTCCATTTATATATTTTATAGTTACAAGAGTTTACAATTATGTTAATTAATATCTGTCAAATAAAAAACACTTCAACAAAAATGCATTTTTGACCAATTGCATCAAACTTCGAAAACTGATATGGTATAAATAAAAAAGAAGGAGGTCTGCGCCCCAGGGCCAATGCCTGTAGATTTTTCGATTGGTATAAATCCTAAGAAATTTTCATTTATCAATCACTGACGTTCTTGGATGGTCTTGGGACTGAATAATAGAAACATACCTAATTATCAAAATCTATATACTAGGTACGCATTTACAAATGTCGTTGAAAGACGGGCAAAAATATAAAATATTTAAGTATGGTATATTTTTCCTGCCCGGGCAAATTGAGTTCCTCGGCCTATGTAAGGAAAACTAAAAATTTAATCGTTCAACGAAGGCAGAAACAAATGCAAAATTTCACGGCTGGTATTTGATTCACATTCTGAGAGAACGTATCTCGTTAACATGACAACTGGTGGATCCCAATTGTTCTAATGCACAGTGTAGTTGAGGGTGATTTTAGCTGGTTCATCGTTCTCTCCTTGTTATCAACTTGATATTTCATATAGCTAAGCAGTGCTCTCATACACTACTGAAATATCATCGTATATCTTCGTTTGTACGTCCGATTCCTGCAGTTGTTTTGATTTTCTATATTTCGGCACAGTTTCACGAGACGTGCAGGTTTTGTTAACCTTCGTGTAGTGTCAAGTGAATAGTTTTTTCAGTATATATACCTTTCGTGATGGGAGGTAAGTAGCTAATGCCGATTATTTAGAAAATAATAATTCGAGTGGAACCAAGCCCCTTCTCTTTTATATTCGAAGTGAATGGTTAGTTGCAGTAATATAACCTAGGAAAATGTATGACAGGAGTTTAATACGTACCGGCTTCAAATTTGATATATTAAAAAAAAAATACCGAAACTTATTAGTACTGTCGCTCTATTTTACTACCTATTACAAAATGCAAATATGAAGAATTGACCATGCAGAAAAGTCCTGAATAATAAAAATGCAACACAAAAAATCATTCAATTTTATTTAATCGTTCTATTTATTCATTTCATAAAATGCAATTTAAATATACTCTAACAATACAGAGACATCCCAGATATGTCCTTTTTATGTACTACCAATCTAGGTGTCCCGTCGGTACAAGGACATGTTTGGGACTTCCCACGGATGTCCCGTAGGGGATTTATGGTGGACAGTACTGGTACGGTACAATCCTTGGGACAACCCAGGGATGTCTTGGTTACTGAATATATCATGTGGCATCCCATATTTGTCGTTTTTTGGCGGCCAGGGGATGTCTGTGGGACGTCCCTGGTAAAAATTAGGGACGTCCCCGGGATGTCCAGAGGAAGTACCTGTAACGATATATATGTATATATAAATCAACATTATATATATATATATGCATATATAATGTTGATAAACACATGATTCTACCCTTAAATTAAGTTTTGCACTGATGTACTTTTATTTATTTATGATAATGTCATCTTCAATCTCTCTCTCTCTCTATACTCTCTCTCTATATATATATATATATATATATATATATATATATATATATATATATACATACATATTTTCATAAACTTTTTTGTGTCCTGAATTTTAATTGATATCGTATTCATTACAATACCTCTGTAGAAATTGATAGGTTTAACGGGTATAACCTACCTTATCATTCATTCTTTCTCCACAACCATTACAAAATTTGCCAATTTTGAAATCAAATTTGATAACAGAATGGTAACATTCTGGCTCTTGATATTGAACAAATATTCTTTAACAATCTTTAATCGTCTTTCAAATAGCTTGATCAGAAAATTAAATCATTTAGTGAAGTATAAGATATGGCGTCAAGTCCACCCTTAAACAAAAAATGTGCAGAAAAATAAAAAAAATCCCGAATGTCAATAAAACGTCTTGTCAATTCAGGAATTTATACAATCCATCACCCAATGCAGAATATTGAAAACCACAAAATGAGTTGTGAAGGTAATGGATGAAATAGATTACGATTTATCTGCTGTTATCTAATTCATTTTTAGAATCAACAAAAGAGTTTGATAGTGTTAGTGGATGAAAACCTTCGCCGAAAAGTACTGAATTTTTCAAATGGGTGGTCGTTTAAAAGGCTGAGTTTTTTTGAAGGATGTAAAAACGTGCTTGACTATTTCTTCTTCATCATTTTTTTTTGCATGTTGAAGTCCGTTTGAATTGTTGCGACAGTATATAGTCGATTGCTTTAAAATGACCACAGAAGATATAGTGTCAAGGGAATAAGAGATAGCACTTTTTTGATAATGTTAAAGATTACTAGCATATATCGGTGGCTACACCCAGAAAAATGTAGTTATACAAGTATTTTTTCAAAAAAATCTTATAGCTGCTAATTGAAAATATTGTAACCACTAAATTTTCTCGGATGAATGCAAAATGTGAACATTTTCAACATGAAACAGGTCTTTTTTTCAAAACGTTCTTTTTGTCTCTAAAGGTTACCTTTTAGTTTTGACAAAGAACACGATTGCAGTTAAAAGATGGTATTGAAAAAACAATATTTAAATACGTTATTAAGTGAGAGACTTTTAACAGTAATACAATTGTCTCGAAAAAAATAACTTAATCATACTGAAAAGCGAACTATGCTGGCGCCTATTCAATTCAGAAATCATTTAACGGTTATACAATTTTGTATTACAGCAAATAGATATTTCTCTCGGTGTAAGAACCGGTTTTATAGGTTCCCGTTGAATTTAAGATTAAACTGCAGTTTAAACTTTAACGTTCAGTTATGGTAACCAGAACATTGCGTTTTTGGTTGGTTGGTGTGTTGGCATCCTAAATTCGGTCCCAGCAGGTAGAAGATTAAATTACAAATTTTTATACCTACCCATTTTCTGGAAATCTCTAGAATATAAAAAATTAATTTCTAGAATATACGAAAGACAGTTCTAGAATGGTCTAGAACATTCCATAAAGTTCTAAAAATTTTGAAATCTCCGTGGAATAAGCTTGAACAGAGTCTCCGTAATGTTCTAGAATGTACTGGAAAGATCCTCAAGTAAAGTTCTTGCGAAAGTTTGGCGAACAGGATAATGGGCGTGGTAATGAAAGTTTCAAGGTACTGAATTACTGGAATATGAATATGAAAATGAAAATTCTAGAATATTCTCAAGATTTCAATAAAATTTTAGAAAATTCGTTATTTACCATGCATAAATTGAGACCAGTATATGTATATACAATTTTTCCTCTCGCTCAACTCATTATAAGGATATACAAACAAATTTCACCTCTGTCCAAACTCGACAAGTAGGAAATTGTGTCAAACAAACTACTTGTTTTCCAAACCTCATTTATTGTTTCTACTGTGTGAGAAGACATTTATAATGCTGTAACAAATGATATTTGGTGTACAAGACAAATGCAGAAATTTTTTTTTTAATAATTGAACCACACTTTATTACCGCGGATGATCTGCTTTTTCTTGGATGCACGATCTGCTTCTTCTTGGATACAAGAAATTATTACGTTACGTGTGGAGAAAGTATAGCTTTCGCATAAGTAATGTTTACTATTTTTTATAGTCCGAGATGTTTTCCGGAGAGTGCACATAACAAAACGAAATAATTTCGACAAGGTCATGTACTATTATATGTTGATAATAAATAATAACAATAATTCGGATTTGATAAAAGGCCCAGTTACTCAAATGGAATGAATGTTGAACCACCTTCTTTGCGGACATACATTTGGGTACTTCTGTCAACACTATATGCGTTTGTTCAACACAGTTCGTCGATGAATGTCTACTATTCTGTTCTAATTTACGTTATTATGTTCGATTTCGATAAACATCTATTCGAAAAACTCCCCAAAACAGAAATTGAGGGATGTCATATCTGGGGAACGAACTGTCGAATTCAAAATATGTTTTCCAAATAACTTTCCTATTTTCAACCCAAGCAAGAACAGTCATATAAGCTTTTTCGTTGAGAATGTGATCATATTTCAGAATACATGATAATATAAGGCGACCGTAATTTTATTTTGTTTTCATCATCGGGATAGCCATAAAATGCCCATTCAACCGATTGCGTAGCTTCAATAATAATAGAGTTGGCAATGGTGCCGACTTGATTTTGCATTTAAATGTAGCTATTTTATTAAATATGGTTCTTATGAAGAGAAAGATTGAAAAAATTCCCCGTAATAATAATTCTTATTGTAAATTTAAGGATTTTTGCCGCCACTTCGCCATAATTTTAGGAAACACTTCGCCAAAAAATGTATAGTCTTCGAATTACAAATATACACATCAATAGACACAATGATGAGCAGTGAAGACAGTACAACTTTCGCTTGGAATTAACAGGCGTGCCTTCCATAAACCGGAGGAGCTAAAAGTTGGCGTCCCACTTCTGCCGATACGTAATATTGATGCACCTAGTTTGTGCAATGGCACCAGGCTACGTGTCACACACAGAGCTGGAGAGGAATATAGTATTAGAACATTTGAGATAGCTGTGAAATGAACCAGAACAGAGACTCTGAAAGGTTCTAGAACCTACTCGAAAGACACTCAAGTAAAATTATCTAAGACCATAAATATTTTTACCAGGGCAGCTATAAGATATATAAAACTTCCCTGTCATGATAATCTCCGAAACCCATTAACCGATTTCAAAGAAATTTTGTAAATGTGTATTGCTTGATCCAATTTGAGATAGTGGGTGACCACGAGGTTAGGTACGCCCCTCAATTTTTCTTTAGTTTTGAAGATACAGGTTTCAAATTTGCTTATCGCTAAAGTACTTAAGTACGCATATTTTGACGCCAATACTGAAAATTCACCATTTCCGGTTTAACCGGAAGTGACCCACAACTTTTTTTTCAATTGGCACCCTGTATATTTTTTATTATTATCCGGAAGAACACGCAGTTTGTGATAACACTGTTTTTCAAATTGAAAATCGGTTGAAAACTGTTGAACAGTTGATTGTTCAATCGAACAAAGTTGGCCATGAAATTCGAACTTGAATCATCACAACTTACAAACGACATCGGAAGTTACCAGAGGATTCCTATATAATTGCAGCTACCATATAATATTCCAACAATTATTAAAAAATTACCTAAAAACGGAATAGTAAGAATAAAGAAATACAACTACTGTCATTTATCAAATGGCAACATGTTTTTTCCACTTTGTCATGATGATGAATTATAAATTATCAGTTTACTCGTGTGAAGAGTTTTGGAGAATTCCTAAAGGACCCGAAGATAAAATCAGGTTTCCCAAAATTGAATGTTCTTTATCGTAGGCGGCTTAGAACATAATTAAGAAAGAAATACAAAAAATCTAATTTTAGTTCTACTCGTTTAATTAATGTTGCTTTTTTGTTTCGCTTTCTTATGTTCATGGCCGCCTTCGTTGAAGAATATCCAATTGAGAAATAATTTTTAGAACCCTTTCTGATTGATTTATTGGTTTATGTTTTTGATGAAGAACAACAATGAAGTATTTTTCATGCTGATTGGATGATATTTTCGTACAAAAATCAATCAGAAAAGGCTCTAAAAATGATACTTCAACATAAAAATCAACATATTAAGAGTACTTATCTTCAGTTTTTCGCAAAAAATATTTCAGACCTTAACTCTTCGTCCCCCTTATCACGTAGGGGCGTATCTGATTTCTGAATATTTTACAGGAGAGAGAAAAAACGACACAAAAAATGACAATTTAATGGCCCTGTAAATCTCAATATGGTATATTTCAAAATAATTATGGTATATTTCAAAACATAAGTTATTATTTTGAAATATACCATATTGAGATCTACAAGGCGATTAAATTGTCATCCATTTCGTTTTTTCTCTCTCTCATGTAAAATATTCAGAAATCAGCTACGCCCCTACGTGATAAGGGAGACGTCTTATGTGAGTGCAGTATTATGAATTTGAGGGTGGGGGTTTGTTTGTCAGTTGATCTGTCAAAACAATCATATGCAGGAAAGTATGATAACATATCAGTCAATTCACGACATCCATTCAATCAAATAATACGATGAATGAAAAAATATTTTTCCAAGCGCAACTTCAATGTCCCATAACTTTTTCGTTTCTAGAGATATTTCATGGGTTCTTTCACATTTTTGTTCCATTTTACTTTTATTTTTCATAATTAATCCATATAAAAAAATGAAAACTTGTCCAATGTTTATAATTAAAATTTTGCCGAGCTTGTACGAGAGAGCAAATTTGTGTCGTTCTATTGAGCACTAAAATGCAACTTTTGTGAAAATTTTCTTTGTTTTGTTATATTTTTCCCATTTTTGCTAAAGTGATTGGCCTATTATGCCTAGTCCCTATGCAGTGACCGCAATAGTGAGACTGATTGGTACGAAATACCGACTGGGCCAAAATAAAAATAATGTTCCACTATTGATATCTGTTGTAGCATTTTTTGTAGTGAGGTCGCTATATAAATAGAACGTTTCAATGGCCCGAGTTCAAAAATATGATTGGGTCAAAGGCATAAAAAATTATTTTCGTCAATTATATGATGATAGTCAATGGGTTTTATAAACGAGATCATTTGGAATAACTATATACATGTATAGAATCGTAATAATCTGTATTTTTGGCTGCCGCATATTTCCGCCGAATTATTTTTAGTTGGCTATTATTTCTATTTTGAAACTGAAAATTCCTCCTACACAGTATGAAACAAATTTGGCTCCAAACCCGAAAACATCAAACAATTTGAAATCACTAAATTAAATAGATAGTGGAAGAAATTTGTGTAATGTTTTGAAACACATGCGTCTGATTTATTATCTTTATTCGATTTGTGTACTGATTGTTTGTTGCACTATAAATAAACGAGGTCCGCACCCACCATAAAGTAAACAGTGGAATTAACTTCAAGGGAAGCCACGATAAAACAGGTGACCGTATAGTAGCCAACCAATACGGCCTATTCATCATCTTATTGAAATTTGAAATACCAGAGTAGTGCTGATCATCAGGGGCAGTTGTAGCGGGGAGGGGGGGGGGGGCACACCATCGCCAAGCATTCGATAAAAAGACAGATATTTAAAGTAATACTGTATTTTTTATTAAAAAACAAAGTAATGTCGCAAAACTGTAATACAACAAATATAACAATAATTAAATAGAACACATATGCACCAGATACTATTTCTACTATAAGGCTAAGCTCTAACTAGAGAGTTTTTGTCGCGGTGCGTATTCACTAGAGCATTCGTTCCGCATGAGCACCGAACGAGCAAATGCTCGGATAGGTGGACGCTGATTTGAGCACGAACAGAATGCATGTTCACATTACGCAGCATGTCGCAGACTGAGCTTCAACCGAGCAGCACATGTGCTCATTCGGTGCTCATGTGGAAGGAATGCTCTAGTGAATAGCCACCTTAAATCGTTTATTCAAGTGTGTTTTGTAATATCTCCGTCATTAGTAGAAAAAAATGGACTGTATGTTTGTAATAAAGAAGAAATATTCCACCCATTTTTAACCGGGTTCAGAACTTCATACTAGAATATCTAACGTTTTTTCAGAACTTGGTATTCTGGGCGATTGTTTTTAGAGATCATCTTATAACATACGATAGAGGTGACGAGGTGACTATAGAATGTACTTCACGAACTTGTTGATTAGGTTGTTTTGCTGCTTTGCAGAGGTGGTAAACAATAAAATTTAATTCGTTATGAGGCGATAATGTGTTATTGATATCGGAATTGAGATAATATTTCAATAAAAGATCATATTATTTAATACCAGTTTTATTACTGGATAAAAGAAAATCCTACAAATATTAACCCAAAGAAAGTATCGTACTGATTCCTGATTTTAAATACATTACTAGAAAAACAATGATCTCTACTTTACTTTACTTTACCTACCTAATTCATTAAGAATGAAAGACACTACTTGACGGAAGACCAATAATTAATAATGAAAAATGGATTATTAAAACTAATCTTCCGCAAAAAACCCTATCAGTACAATAGGTAATTCGTCGGCAAGTATCCAGCAAAAAACAGCTACTGCCATCTACGGCCGTTGAATTATATCTCTTTGATATTTGGCAAAGTTTTACTCAAATACTTTGCATAGCTTTTCAAATGCATAGCTGAATTTATTTATCCATTCAAATAGGAAACACCCACGTATCGGTTTCGTACTTGGAAATCATCAGCGAAGGCTAGTTCCCAATTAAATAAATAAAATAAATTCATCTATGTATATAAAAGACATTGCAAAGTTGTTCTCGTAGAAAATTTTGTCAAGTATCGAACAGATACTTGTCAACGGTCGTAGGGAGCAGTATCTGTTTTCTGTTGTATAGTTTTTTTTTCGAAAGATTCCATTTTTCATCAATAATAAAAGTAATTGTTTGAATTATTGACATTTTTAAAGTTTGGTAAATTTTTTATGAAACTATTCGGACCAGTCATGTCATTGAAATGTTTTTCTTTACAGGCTACGCCTGGGTGACGTTAGCTACAAATGACTCGTATTCATTGGGGGCTCTCGTTCTTGCCCGCTCTTTGCAGCAAGTTGGAACAAGACAACAGCTAGCCGTCATAATAACACCTGGAGTTACAAATGCTATGAGGTAAGTGTAGATTTCATTCTGAATATTCTATGACTCAATTTGAAAGGATTTGTCATAATTCAAATGCACTTCGGCTCTCTGCCTTATTTTTTATTATTTTTTTCCCATTTTTTCAAAGCCATACGAGCACAAAGTGTTTATGGAAAATAATCAAAAATACCAGTAGTGCGTCTCTCTTGTTTATGTTCATGAGAGCGTAAAGAATAACTTGCTATATGTTGAGAGAGCAAAAAAATTTCTCCTCTACTCGCTCGAGGAAGGGATATCGACGTGAGCTGTGTGCACTTGGTCTGTTAATGCGTCGGGTGGGGTAACAGGAGAGGCGCACAGTAGTGCATCTCATTCCATCCAAGATTCTTTTCCGGTCATTTCTGCTTTCACTGACTGATATCGGTCGGAGATTTGGAAAAGAAAGCGGTATGGAGGGCACTATCATCCGCAAAGCTGTGCACTGGACATGCGGTAGCTTCCAAAAAATCATTTATGTGAAGAAGAAACAGCATTATTGCTAGAATGGATACATGCAGAACGCCAGCATTTATTGGTAGAGCGTCGGTGAAGCATTCATTCAACCCCCCTCGTCCCATCTATAAATAATGAATTCAATTTTCTGGTTTTTATTATTGTCTTGCTAGGTTTTTTTCTTGACAAATACTGAAAAATTATTTTGTAGCATTTTTTCAACCCACTTACGCTTTTCCATACGTCCAGATATAATGAGGTTGATATTTCTTGCTTTGGTTGAAATTGTAGGGAATTATCCTACTTATACTGGATGTTCCAGAATAAAGGGTACACACTAAGATGGTAGATTCCTCACTTCATTTCAAGGGTAGAATTTCCTATCAACATATCCTTTAAGATGAGTATTACCTAAGTAACAGGGTGTGGAAAGTTGTTTTTTTCAGAATGACTCCGTTACGGCTCAACATTACATGTCCTTAAAACTACACCAGCATGTATGGCCGACTCCAAAAAAACTAGTACATAATTTTGTACACATTTATCACAAATTTGCTTCCCAAACAATTTTTTTTACAGTTCCGATTTTCCAGGAAATGAGTTAACTTTTGCGTAATATTTGATGATCGAAATGCTGCCAAAATCATTGACGTGTTAAAAATTCCAAAATTTTGATCCCTAAGGGGTAACATTTACCTTATTATAAGAAAATGTTCTAATTAATACAGATTCCAACGTGACCCCCATAATTGTTCATGAGATTGTTTACAGTTTTTATGCAAACAAAATTACATAATGCCCCAAAAGGATCAAACACTCCCGATTCCTAAAATTCCTATCACATTGTCCGTGTTACGTCACAACTTTCAAGATTAGAAACGGGAGATGGTAATTAACGTCAATATCTAACTTTTATATAGTATATAGTATATACTATATACTATTACTGTACCTAAACTATAAGAATTATTGGCCACTTTCTACACTTTCTTATAAACGCTTACTCCGGTAGAATTTCAAAGCAGTTCAGGTTAGCTACCAGCAGATATTTCAATATGTCTAAAATTCTTTTTCTGAAATCAATTGAATAGTTTTTCTATAGTGGACCCATTATGGCTGATAGGCACATCTGCCAGAAATTGCACTATCCATGTGCTCTTTGTTTTTAGGAAGAAAAAGTAATTTTAATGTACCTCAACATCGCACATCTAACAGAATAAGTTCAACGTATGATCATTTTCATTGTTGCAAGTCGTCGGAAAAATGAATATATTTAGGTGTAATCTCAAAATTTCTATCATTTGGATATTGGTTAGTGTAGCGGCTGCACTTTACTATTTGGTACATTTTTTTTCAAAATATTGATAACTCTGGAAATAATAGACAGATAGTAAAATATTTTTAGTATCATTCGATTCGTATCCTTTAAAATTCTCTGTTATATAGGGTTTTCCATAGAGATGCCATTTGAAAAAAACCACAAGTGTTGTAATCAAAATGCTAATTTCGTTTTCATTAAAATGTCTGAATCCATTTTAAATTTGGGGTAATTCCTCTATTGCAGATCTAAACTAACCGAAGTGTTCAACGTGGTGCAAGAAGTGAATTTGCTGGACTCGAAAGACGAAGAGAACCTTCGACTACTGAAAAGACCCGAGCTAGGCGTAACCTTCACAAAATTGCATTGCTGGCGACTCACGCAGTTCGACAAATGTGTATTTTTGGATGCAGACACGCTGGTATGTTCAAGATCTTTTTTTGATTTCTTAATCGAGCATATCGCCGCGGGACGGTCGGTGTTTGGGCATCGTTTTTCCGAAAATAAATCGTATGCTTGAAATTCTCCCGTCGCGATGTTTTTTCTCGTAGGAAATAATTGCCCATACGGGCATTCAGAAAGCTCCAGTTTAAGTTGTTCTACAAGGGAGGCTAACAGCTTCTGAATAGAATCTTTATTTACTAATTTCCTGTATTTAAGCTCTCTGAACAATTGAACATATCCAGCTAGACCAAGCGTTGGATGCATAGTGTGACCCATTTAAAATGGAAGTACCCTTATAAAACATGAAGGACAGGGCACAAAAACATATAAAAATGGCTTACAACAAAATTTGCTAATTTTTTCATATTTTGTTCAGTTCAAGACCCTACACAATTTTGACAAGTTATAAAAAAATCGTATGATTTAGGAGCCGCTAGAGGACGGCAAAGTTGAATAATTCAAAATGCCGTGTTATGGTATTTTTCTAGAGAAATTACGATTTATTTGATTGTGATACGATTTAAATTGCAAAAATATGCATCGAATCGAGAGTCAGTGTTATTCAAACGTCTACAGTGAACACCATAACTCAATATTTTGAGTAATAACAAGTGGTGAAAGGGATGCAATCATAAAAAAAAATGAAAATCAAAACACTACAATTAAAAACAATCAAATTTAAATATAAGAGACTGGTAACTCATTCGAAGAGTTTCCAAAGTATATCGATGATAATTAGGGAATGTCAGAAAATCAGAACGTCATTCTTTTGTAGACGGTTTATAAGAAAGTGAAACTACTCATTCCGGATATACTGTCTGTCTGTCTGTCGATAAAGTTGACACCAAAAAAAAAATCGCTAATAATTATTTTAGTTTCTAACCCTGAAAAATAAAAAAAAGTTGGTCCTGAAATTGAAGGCTCAATCATGAAATTTAGTGTCCTAATGGACTTTTTGAATTTCTACCTATTTTATATGGGTGCTTCCGTTTTAAATGGGTCACACTGTATTATTTTAATCAGATTATCTGTTTTTAGTGCCGGATTCATACTCACGGGTACTAATTCTCAAGTAGCCTCCGCCAAATAGTATGAATTATCAGCTTCAAATTCCCCATTTTTTGTTTGTTATTTTTGTAACATGACGGTAACATAAAATCATCACATACAGGGTGCTAATGAATAGGTGCAACAAACTTCAGGGGGTGATTCTGCATGAAAAAATGAAAAAATTCGTTTTCCGAAATACGGGGCGTTGAAGTTTTTCTTAAAAACTGACTTTATTTATTCAGGAGCCTGTGATAGAAAGTTATCAAAGATTGGGAGAATTGAAGCATATGGCTCTTCTTTTTGGTTCTTGTTGCTAAATTATCGATATTATGTATTTAGTTCACGCAGTTGTTTTGTACGTCTAAATAAAAGTTACTTTCATCTTTGAATCCAGAGATATAACTGTATAAATTCTAATATTCCCATACCTTGTCCAAATATGTGAGCAAGTGACCTCATGTTTTCATTCAATTGAATTTCAATTTCTTTTAACGTGTCACAGTAATGCGAACATTTTATTTCAATTATTTCAGGTTTTAGAAAATTGCGATGAACTATTTGATAGAGAAGAATTATCGGCTGCTCCAGATATAGGTTGGCCAGATTGTTTCAATTCTGGCGTGTTCGTTTTCCGTCCTTCAATTGAAACCTACGAAAAGCTGATCCGATTCGCAATTGAAAAGGGCAGCTTTGACGGTAAGTTCATAAAAACTGATTGAAAGTTTGATTTTGTGGAGGAAATTCGATTTTTGACATGATTTTTCTAGGTATTTAACCTTCCACGATTCAAAAATGAAAAAATGTTAACCCAAGGAAATCTATACAAGTGTAGAAGGGCAAATTAATTAATTTGCCGGAAAATGTGTTCCATATAATTTGAACCTATCATATCTACGTATTTGTGAGCACTTGACCAGAATTAGCCAATCAGACAAACATTTAACTGATAAGTGCCCCGGTAAATTATCACTGTTGAACAATCGTGTCACCATGACAATGACATAGTTTGACGTTTACTCAATTAAATTTTTAAAATGTCAGTCACTTTGAGCAGATATGGAAATATCAAAAATGACAGGATAAATTCTGATAATTTGTCTTAACTTTCCTCAACCGAGTTGCTTTTAGGTAACAGCCGTCCGCCTTCGGCGTCGGGCTGTTAGCAAGCAACTCGCTTTCGAAAATATGCGACAAATTATTTCGAAATTATCAATAGCCTTGGGATATTATAAGTGATAGGTTACTGCGTTCACAAGACTGTTCTCTTGAATGAAATTATATTTTTTTCCAGTAACTTGTCGTACACTACTTATTGTTCAAATTAACCAAAAAATATTTCCCTTTTTTTTAAAACGTTGACGTTTCGGAGACTATTCGTTTCCGTTATGTAAATCGAATTGGAAATGATAAAATCTTTCTTTGACAAAGTCAAATGAAAGCTGTACAAAAAATTATCAAGTTCTCACAGTAGTTCAACCTTTTTATGTAGATATCGAGGTAATAAGATCATTCCCAGAATTTTCATTTAAAAAATGCCATGATAAGATTTCATTTGACTTTCTCAAAGAAAGATCTCATCATCAGCAATTCGATTTAGATACAGTTTTTAGCGAGTTTTGATAACGGAGCCGTATTCAGTCTCCGAAACTTCAATATTCTTTGAAAAAGAGAAACATTTTGTGGTTAATTTGAACATTTTTTTTTATTCTTCAGATAGGGAAATTCAATGTATGATGTAAACTGTATATACAAAATAGCTTACCATATTCAGAATTTGCTCTAGATTTAAAAAATGTGAAAACATACAAGGTGTTCTACTTACAAAAAACTGAAACCAGAAACATTTCCGGTGAATCCGCAAGCGCTACAGAATTCGTTTTATCTCAAAAAACAGCAGTTTAGTTGTTCAATAGCCCCCTGATTTTTTGTTCTTTGAATCGTATTATCTTAAAAATGGGGGTGCGCCCGCTCTCAGACTCTCCCGGTATATATATTAAAATGGCTCTTTTAAGGATACTAGATAGATTAACCTTGTTTCCTGCTATCAGTGCAATGCATTTTATTGTTTTAGTTGTCGAGCAGAGAGCACTCCACACTCCATTATTATTAATCATAATAATAATGAAAGTATTTCTTCGGGTGCAAGGCGCCCTAGTTATATCACCCCACCACCCGGCGCCGAATTCTAAATTAGCGCATCTGATAAGCAAAGAGTATAGTTAGCTGGAGTACTCTTTGCTGATAAGTTTCTTGATATTCACAGCTAGATTTTCCAATCTGTTGGTACTATGGATACATAAGATAATTTGTAAATCGAGATTATATTTTCAGGTGGTGACCAGGGTCTTCTCAATTTGTATTTCTCTGACTGGGCTCACAAGGATATCAGCAAACACCTACCGTTTATCTACAATGTGTCTTCCACCGCATGTTATTCGTATCTACCTGCTTTCAAACAGTAAGTCAAACTGATATGTTTGTTCATTGTTTAATTAAGCTGAATCACCAACATTGCTGAGACTTTTATACTGGGTTAATAATAATGATAAATTAATTACTCTTTATATATTATCGTTTATGGCATACCTATACTCATAGCTGTATAGTATGTTTTCATCATGCTGAGAGCATATATACTGTGTCTTCGTTGTTATTGTGTATAGATGTTTCAAATTTGGTAAATCTATTTGATGTCATGAATATAAAATTTAGTAAGTATCAGACCAAATGTGACACTACTGGTTTGACCGGAAACGCAACCAATTTTTTTAGTTGAAATTTAAAGTACCATTTTCTTAAAATTACGATTTGGTACATTTCTTTTCCAAGGATATATAACAATAATTCATAATTCACAAACCCCCTTGTAACGGAACATTTTCATGAAAGTGTGCTATGAACAATAGCATGTGAGTAACAATAATTCGATGTTAAAATATGATTTGTTTGCAGACGTAACTATTTTTCCAATTTTTCTTGTGTGAAAACTTGGAGATCGAATTATTGCTACTCGAATTCCATATAACACTTTCATGAAAATGTTCTGTTACGAGTGGAATACAAAAAGTATTTTTTATAAAATCTCAAATATATCAGTAGTTTGTGAAATGGAAGTATGATTGTTATATATCGTTGGAACAAAGGTAATTGTATACCAAATCGTAATTTTCAAAAAAAATGGTACTTTCCATTTAAATGACATGGTGTCACATTGTTGAAAAGAAAATTCCATTATTTTCACAACCATCTCGTTTTTTTTTGATTTCGTTGATATTTTTTTTGCAATTCAAATTCGAAATTTCAAATATAAATTCGGATCTGAATGCTACTAAGTTTGGACGTTTTGATGTGGAACAATGAAACCAAAAATATTTTAAAGGGTATTTCCGAAAAATTTATTAACGAAATTCAAAAATATTTAGATGGTTGTAAAGAGAATTGAATTCTCTTCTCAACCATGTGACACTTGACCCTCATGCCATTTGAATTTTTTAAGTTGATGTGCCTCTCCGCGGCCCCTGTCGAGCAATCGTATTTTTTAAGTTCAAAAAGTAGTATGGATCCAAACCCAAACGGTTTTTTATGTTTGTTCGTCAAACCGTTCAAAAGTTAACGGGGGGGGGGGCTATAAAATGCCGCACTGTATATAATGATCCAGCGGGCCTTTGAATCAAAAAGTATTATTTTTCCATAAAAATATTTTGTCATAACAATTTAATTTCAAATAGAGCCAATTTTAAAAATTAAGGGCGTCAAAAATGATAACGTATCTACTTTCTGGGGCAACAAAATCTGGGAAGAAGCATGTTTAAAATCATTCTAACCTCTAATTAAAATGCTTCGAGAATAGGGCTCATTTTCTCGAATCGAGTACATAGGTAAAAACTGATAAGTAAACATTTCAGGTTTGGAAAGAGTGCTAAAATCATCCATTTCATTGGAACATCGAAGCCTTGGTTACAATATTTTGATACCGAAACAAAAAAAGTTCACGCCTCCGAAGAATTGAAACACTTACAGGAAATATTGCAACGCTGGTGGGATTTATTCTGTACCATTCATTCAAGCTTATCCCCTGAAATGGTAATTATTAAATGTCAGTTAATTGAAAATGCAAATATATTGGAATATGTCGTCTTTAAGACATTCATTTAAATATTTACAAGCCTATCGAGGATTCACAAGTTGAATCTAAGGTGAGTTGTGACTAAAGTATATTTAACATTTAACACTCCGCCAAGTGTTTAGAAAATTGTTATTAACCTTTTTCTTTTATGTTTTCGAATGAAATTGAATTCATTTTAATGTATTAATCTTTCATGTTTGATGTAAACTTTTAAAAACTGCAAGTCCTAGAGCACTATATATCAGGTAAGGGATAGAGTGAACTTTCACTACTTCAAATCAATTTTTTAATAAATATTATAATTAATCAGTCTAGTGAGTAACAGACTGTAGGGTAAAAAAAAATATCAAATCACTTGTGTAAACTGAAAACTTCAATATTGATACAATTTTAATATATACGTATCTGTTGTTGTAATGGATGCAAAAAAATAATGTAGCGTAAAATTCACTTCCAGAACCACGATTTAGAAGTCTGCTTGATTATCTGTTCGAAATGTCATCCTGTATTGGCTAGACAAAAGTAGGTACAGTCGATTCTGGAATGCCTCGTGGTCATTAAAATGCATCTCTGTTTATTGGCTTGCATGTTTCGGTATTTTCTTAGTTTCTGTGGCAGATGTTTCCCATAACGATTGTCTTCAAATAACCCCAGAGGTTGAATTCAAGCAAGCTGTGTAAGATCTGGCGATCTCGCGAGATATAATATATAGACAGATTCCATCAAGTGATTTTTCTCTCATTATATCTGTGAACTGTGCTGCGAAATGCATGAGTATTTTTATTTGACTAGCCAGCTTAACTATATTCACTTGTGTTTTCAAGTAAATTTCAGTAAAATAAAAGACACGTAAATTTTTTTGTCAATCATGAATATTTCATAAGGCAGCACTACCTTGTAAAATATCAGATTGAAATTTGAAAAATCTTATACCACTATATTGCAACAATTTGTTTTAGAGATGTTATAAGAAATGTTTCATGCTGGAAAATAGTCTCTTATTACAAAAATAGTGTGTGTACATATCATAAACGCACTGAGATAAATAGTTTTCCTTGTGACTGGATTAGATATTTTTATTCGATTTTTCTTTGATAATTGGAAGGATAGGGTAATTTGAAAATTTCAAGAAGGGATAGGTGGTGCAGTGTTATTTATATTATCTAGTTCACAACTGAAAACTCTATATAAATATTTTTCCTTTTCTGAAGATTATGTTTTTCATATAGAACTGAAAATGTTGAAGACAATAATTTAAAAAAAATACCCTTTAGATAGTTCGAAAAATCCCCATTTCGATTTCATTCCCAAGTATAATAATACACAGTACACAGAAGTAGACCGGAAAAGTATAGAAAATAAGTTATATCATGGTTTTGTTGATATTTGTGAAAGTTCACTATCTTCCTCCTGTTTTTCCATCAAATAATACATTCCTTCATTTTCTTATTGTATCGCAGCTTTTTAAAAAAATATACTTATACAATGGATAACAAGATATTGGATCGGTTCTGATAAAGCTAAAGATTATGTATGTGTGAGAAAATATACCAATTACTTCAAAATATAAATATCTCCAATAAATCTACAAGGTAGGTTATTAGTCAAATGACAGAAAAAGTACTACTTTTTTGGCTAGTATCGCGTGGACATTGTATTATATTTGAAAGATACTTGTCCAATGTTCTTTGACTTGACTCAAATCAATAGACCCCACTCAGTAAGTGAATAAATTGAACGAGTGTGTTGACACAGTATTTAATGCTGTTAGATTATTCACAGAACTTCAGTACACTTTTTTGTTTTGACATTTTATAAGTTATGGTTTCTGTCTGAAGTTACGATTCTACCAGATTTTCGGTCTAAAACTGTGGCGACATTATCAAAGTCGATGTGGCAGGAACGCTTTTAAGTTTTGCTCGATCTTAAATGAGTCAGTGTTGATAATAATATGTGCTACTTTTATACCTGCTGAATCGGGCTTCAATTCCTATTGATTCGTCCGGTTCCCTAAAGTCTACCTTTATCACAAGGATTTTGTGTTGACATTAACTTTGCTGTGTGTACATTTTTCATAAAATTTTGGTAAGCATTTTAGCGTTTCCTAAGCAACAAATAATTTTGCGGGTAAAACAAAAATGCAGTTTGGTTTAAAATAAAAAATAATATATATTATTATAATATATTATATAAATAAAATATATTCACTGAAATAGTGAATATCGACTTGTCTTAGATTTTTTAAGTTTTAACATGTCAAATAATTGGAATTATTCGAATGTTTCTAATACTCTTGTTATCCATATTGTTCAAGAGGTAGCTTCTATTTCTTGAATTGTATTCACACCAAAGGTTCCAAACATCCATTTTCTATCCAAATTGTGTTTTGAGGAATTTTGTCAGTACAAATGATGTGTTATTTTCTCTAAAAAATGTGTTAATGGTAATTCTGCAGGATATTTTTCCAGTAATGCTCTCCTATCTCCCAAAAATCATGATAATTATACAGAGCCTCGTCCCTGATTAATATCTTTTAAACAATGGGAGGTATTAAGATACTACAAAAACAAGCTGAAATTATGCAAAATGTTATTATATTTAAACTCATAGTTGTTGTTGAAACCAAAGGAGCCATTTTGAGTCATCGTCAGCTGGTAATAAAATTCATCCTTCATCTTTTGGAGAGTTTTGGTAGAAATGCCTCTGCATGTCACTGCTTTTAGGTACCTGTTGGAGATCTTCTGAAGATTCGGGGATATATCTCCGCAGGAAAAATCTAGTGGCGCCAAATCAAGTGAACGTGCTGGCGACTAGATGGGTCCTCTAGGTCCAATCCATCTGCCAACATACAAATTATTCAGAAATTGTCAAATAGTAGCGAAATAAAGTGGTACCGCCATTTCGTTAAAAAAAAATTGTATCTTAATATTTCTTTTCGTTTTAGATATATTTATGGACGAGTTGTTTATACTCTTAAACTGGCTGTTCTCTAAATTGTGGCATATGCACCCTCACGAGCAACCCTCAGAACTTGAATTACATTTCGACGATTTGTACAACTACTTTTGAAGAGGTAGAACCTTCGGTCACGTGATAATTTTAAATGATCTTTTTAAACGGTAGGACCGTAATGGGATCATTTATCTCACTGAATCTACAACTTCTTCTTTCGACTTTCAATAGTTGATTTTAGTCTAAAAAATCCTTATAAAAATGCCCACTTTTGAGAACACCATATATATTTGTGAATTTAGTTTGAGGAATAGGAGCAAGCATTCTGAAATATTCTCGTGTGCGTTTGTGTAGTTATCTGTGTGCAATTTTTCGTGGACAGCACAGTCTGCCAACACACTTGTTGCATGATGCAGCACATACCTGCCTTTGTATTTTGAGTTTTGATTTGCATTTTGTTAGCTTTTTTACGCCCACCAGTCTGTATCACCCGAATGATACAGTCTTTGCATAGAAAGTTTAACATACTCTGCACTACTCAACTTTTTTTTTTCTTTTGCATGCTTGTTTGTTCAGACCAGCCATACAGACACTGTGCATGGTAGTCAATCCAGAACCTTTCAAAATACCGCCCACACACCCCATCATCACCATCACCTAAATACTCCTAGCTCTGGTTTTTCCCATCCTGCGGAAGACTACCAAAATGTATGGGATCCATGGGAGGAATATGACTCTAGACAGCCTCAAGATCAGCACATTCAAAGTGTGCAGAGTAGTATTCCAGAACATACAATCTACGTTTCACAAAATACATTCGTAGAGCCAGTATATCAAATTCCGTTGCAAGTTCAAGGTCATAGTGAGCAAGTTTCACATTCATATCATTCATCTGAAAATCATACACATAAAAGGCAGCAGTCATTGGAACATCAAAGCCAATTATTTGAACCTAAAAGCCAATTATTTGACCATCAAAACCAATCATTTCAACATCAAAGTCAATCATTTGAACATCAAACTCAGTCATTAGAAAATAAAAGCCAATCATTTGGAAGCCACAGTCACCATAGCGAAAGTCAAAGACATTTTAACGAAAATCGTAATCATCTAAGTGAAAGTCATAGTCATTTAAGCGAGAGTCAAAATTCATCCACTGATACACAGAGTCAACAAAATCAGCTTTTCGAATCTCACAATACAAATGCAAATTTTGATGCTGATCATCATTCTCATAATCATTCCCCTTTCCCTACATATAGTCATCCGCAATCTCATATGTCACATTATGAGGCTCCTGCTTGTCCCGTTCAAGAAATATCCCATTCGACCAAACCTCCTCCTCCAGACGATCCTGTTCCTAGACTGCCAGACGAGTGTGTGACAACTACTACAGTGTCCAACGAAATAACATTGCAAACAGGTTCAAACGAAGATACACACGAAAATGCTGTAAGTATAAAATCCTCTTTGATTTATTTAGGAAAGTCATTGAAAATATGGCACCTTTTTTTTATATGACTTATGGACATTTTCGATTAAATCTTGACACATTGAATGCGTTTCAAAGTATATTCAAAATATTTATTAACATCATTGGATACCAAAGAAAATTGATTTTAGTCAAAAACCCTTTTGCACTAATCTGCTTGACTGAAGACCATTAACTAATAAGTAATGAAAAATGGATTATATAATCCAATCTTCCGCCAAAACCCTATACAATAGGTAATTCTGAGGCAAGTATCCAAAAACCAAGTACTTTCCTGATTATGCTGGAATGATGGACAAGCTGCTCTCTAATTTAAAAATCATACCGGTTTGCCGAGATGCGGCAGAAATCAACCCAATTAAACCACTAAATTTACATACAGAGTTATCCTTATTTACCCAGATAGCACAAGTACGTCCCATGGACGTCCTCAGGACATCCGCTTCGGACATTACAGATGTCCTAGGGACGTCCATTTTTCGTCCGGCGGACGTCCAATGGACATACGATGTTACAAAACCAGATGTCCATAGGACATCCGATTTAATTCCATCTTGGGTCTGAACAGGACCATTTAAAGACCTTTATCGTATGTAGGTTCAAAAACATATTTTTCATTCATATTTTGAATTCTATCATGAATAATGTTAATTTGTGACCAGACACCGATAATGATAAACACATCACTGATTGACCAATAAAAATCTCGAAAATTGCCAGTAAGTACAAATAAAATGAAAATCACGATCAAAACGTTCTATATATTAATCTGAAAAATTACAGGTTTTGTTCTATATTATCTGAAGAATAACAGGTTTATGAACAGTAAGTACTCATGATACATAAAATAAATAAAATTGTCAAAAAAATTAAAAGTATACTTCTCGGTTTCTCGGTATATCACTTCAAGCGGTTCATTAATTCTATTTTTTTTTTTTTGTTCTTATCCGCACTCATCCGATCAGTTGCTCTCTTCAGCCACAATTGAATTGATTTTTCAGTTGCAGTATAACTCTGCGACAATCCTACTTTATCTGCAGCACCTTAAACAACAGGAAAGTTAGTAAATTGTATTGTGTTTGTGGAGGTTATGTTTCATCATGTTCTTCTCTAAAGTAGGGATACCTATTATCTATTTTCTAATTCAATCTCTACTCACCCATAAATACAACGTGACTGCCCGAGATCTACAAAACACATTCATCATTTACACTATTTCGCACTTTTAACTTTACACACCGAAAAATCCAAAGCCAGCGTTTTCTTGACAGGGTGTTTGACAAGATTTTAGATTTTATTGAAACAAGACAACTGTTAACTGTTTAGTTACTACAATATAATGATTGTACCTAGAACTATATAATATTAAACGTGCAGAACGCAGAACACAACAAACAAACCAGTAGAAACGCTAGATTAGCTAGATGCTGATTATCTGAAAGCTGAATCGAGAATGTTGGAGTCGGATTCACTCGTTGCGACTCGGGACAGTCGAAAGTCCCACGAAACAGAAAAATGTTAATATTCGAAATTCACTTTGTTCACATATTTTTTTATTTTATGAATTTCGTTCATTGAAACATATTGGTTAAAAATCAATCTTATATAATAAATACTCCATATACATACAAATATTTTCCGACTTATTTTGGAAAAATAAAGAATGTCTGACCTCTAATGGACGTACCAGAGACGTACATGTTTGGACGTCCAGAAGATGTCCGTTTCTGGACGTCCTGAAAACGTCCTTTCAATAGCTCGGGACATTCGGGCCAAAAATGGACATAAACCGGACGTCCCGAAGACGTCCTGTGCTATCTGGTTGAACTGGGACCACCCACACTTTTCTGTTGTACTTTAAGGTGAGCTCGCAATGCAGCGTTTTTTCTTTTCGCGGTTCTGATTGTGACGCTGGATTAAAGAATGCGTAACGTGCGACGCGAAAATAAAAAACTTTGTATTGGAAACTCACCTTAATCGGAAAATTTTGAAGGAAAGTTTTTTCTGCTAATTCAATTTACATTTCACCTAGGTAACATAATAATATACTCGAATAACTTTACTACCGTACTAAATGCCATTAATTAATGAATAATTTTCGAATGTTATTTTTCAGGCTGGCTTGGCTGGAGCATTTGCTAAACTGACATTAGGAGCTCCCAGGACCCCTGAACAAGCTGCTCTAGATGATCATTTGAGAAGACAAGGCTGGGAAGTAGGCAATATCGATTACTTAGGAAAAGATTCGTTCGATAACATATGGAGTAAAATTTGTGAAACTCTTTCTGCTGCTGCTGAGGAACCCGTTACAAAAACAGGTGCGTTCTAGTTTCGTGCTCGTAACACGTGTTTTTAAAGAGAGTGGAGAAAAGAGAGAAGAAATATGGAATATACAGGGAAGGGCAGGGGAAAAAGAATGAAGGAGGGGAGAAAGAGGGGAGCTTGGATAGAAGCAGAGAGGGAAGGAAAGAGGGGAATAGAAAGAGAAGAAAGGAGAAAGATGGGTGGGATGAGAGAGAGAAAAAAAGGAGAAAGATGGGGGGATGAGACAGGAAAAAAGGAGAAAGATAGTGGATATAGAGAAAGAGAGAGAAATGTTAAAGATGATAAAGGAGAAATCTGAATATGAGCCGGTTTATCAATATCTTCTTAGCGTATTTTGACGTCCATCTAAATTTTACTCGTGGTTGACTGGATATTGATAAACTGGAACTAGTCTATATAAAATGGTATCTTCAGTAGTACTTTTTGACATTCAAATGACGGTTGTAAACGGTTTTTAATAGAACACTATATGACTTTTCAAATTAAATCGGAGGTTTCCGTGCTACAAGTCTCTCTACCGCGCCCTTTCAGTTCTATTGTGTATGTATGCCCTTTCTTTGATTTGAGAAAAAATATCCGAAAATAACTCACGATATTGAGAAAACTGAGAGAGGAACATATATATATTTTTTTTGGTTGGCTACACTTTTGTGAAGAGTGTCTTTCATATTTTCTAAATCAAACGGATGATTGAAAAAAAAATTCGTTGGGTTCAAAGAAAGCGCTATTATTGATTACGTGAATTCAATTTTTTTATCTTTCCAAATAAAAAAACTTCAAGTTGCTACATGACATGTCTCCTGTGTCACTCAGTATATTCCCGGTCAGTCCGTACTCAATGACATATGGAATGATTTGTACAATTTTCTTTTAATAAGGAAAAACGCTTTCTTTATGCCATTATATTATTATGAGAAATGTTCTTGGATACACAATAGTTTTTAGCTTCGTTTCATCTTCATTCAAAATTAATAGTATTATTTTCGGTCATTTTAGAATCTTCTAAAGTCGAAGCCAAGTCGAAGGTGGTTCCACCAACTGAAGGTGAAGGTGAGTTGTCTACTAAAAGTGAAAAACGTAAGGCCCGAAATAAATGAAGATAACAATAATGGACCTATTTTCTTATATATATATATATACTTCCTTCAATGCGCATTCAATTCAATAACTGCTACTCTGGAATGGGTCCATTTTAGCTTGTTGTGTGTTAGAGATACTACCAATGCATCGTATATTTATCATAAATAAAGAATGTATTTTTAGTCATTTTTTATGCATTAACTTCCCTTTACCCCTTCCTGAGCAAGCTGCGTATTGAAATAACCGGAAGAAGCTTATTAATATGGAAGCGATATTGAGGATGTCCCTAAGCTTTTTGACGTGTTGAGCTCAAACATTGAGATAGCTACTAACAAAAAACATTGACTTGACCTTTATTTCTGAAAAATGTTTCAGTAAAATCAGATGAAAATGTCCTCCTGGAAACAGAAGATAAACAAAAGCCAGCATCAGTCATCGCACAAAGTCAGGTTGTAATAGAAAGTCAAATTCCTTCTGAAGCTATCGTTCAACCACCTACTGGGAGTTCAGAACAAGTTGAGGTTCCAAAAGATGCCAAAGTTGCAACGGAAATGTCTATCACTGATAGTCCACCCGTTATTAGTGCAGGTCCTGCAGTTGCAACAAAAACTCCTGCGTCTGTTACTTCTGCAGTTGTAAATACAATACCTGAAACTCCCGCATCTCCTATTCCTGAACCTCCAACGCCTGCTACAGCAACCTCAGCACCTGTTATTCCTACTCCAGAAACCCCAGTTGC
Source organism: Chrysolina haemoptera (assembly GCA_958298965.1). NCBI lineage: Eukaryota > Metazoa > Arthropoda > Insecta > Coleoptera > Chrysomelidae > Chrysolina > Chrysolina haemoptera. Next base: position 10,064,086 of record OY282596.1, on the reverse strand, counting down.
CGCAACTCCAGTAGCTGTATCTCCAGCATTGGTTACTCCACCAGCACCTGTAACACCAGCTGTTGTATCACCAATACCTGTAACTCCAGCTCCTGTAACCCCAGCTCCTGTAACCCCAGCAGTTGTAACTCCAACTCCTGTCACCTCAGCTTCTGTTGCCCCAGCAGCTATTTCTTCAGCTTCCGTAACCACAAAAGATGTTACTTCATCTCCCGTAACCTCAGCAGTTGAAACTCAAGCTCCTGTTATCACAGCAGCTGTAACTCCAGTTCCTGTATCTCCGGCAGCTGAAACTCCAGTTTCGGTAATCTCAGCAGCTGTAACTCCTGCTCCCGTTATCCCATCAGCTGTAACTCCTGCTCCTGTTACCTCAGCAGTTGTTACTGCAGTTCCTAAAACTCCAGCTGCAGTGACACCGTTATCTGTAACTCCAACCCCTGTGGATCCAACTCCTGTAACCCAAGCACTTGTTTCTGCTGAACCAGTAGCTACTGTTACTTCTGTTCCGCAATCCCCTACAAGTGTCAAAGATACTTCTGTTGTACAACCAGCAACTATTGCCAAAACGCCTATCGTGGCACTTCCATCATCAAAAGCGGCTGATGTTCCTTTAAAAGAAGTTTCTGTTTCGACAGCTGGTCCGGTTGCACCATCATCAAAAGTACCAGAAAAGTCATCTGGGCCTTCGACACCGACTGAAGCTGTTATTCTCAAGGATCCTCTGAAAGCGGGAAAAATTTCGAGAGATCCTCCTAAAAAACCCAAGGAGGGAATTCAGGCTCCCAAAACTCAGGTTACAGAACCAACTCCACCAACTACTCCTGCTTCACCACAAATCAAAGATACCAAACCTGCTTTAGGAGTTGAGACTGTTGTCCCTGAGACGCCACCCGTCCCTGCCCCAGAATCTTCAACGGCTCCGACGCCTACTCCTCGAAAAAGTAATCGATCTGATAAGAAAACTGGGACGAAAACGAAGAAATAGAGATTTAAAAGGAAATATTTTTTTTTGACTAATAAGTTCTTGATTTTTGTATCGAATTTTGACTGCGAGTGTGATTCAGAGCTTTATGTTCTATTTATCAATTTATTACTAATTATTATCGATGCTGTTTTTTTTGTTCAATAAAAAACCTATTTACCTTATACTCTTTCCTGAATTTATATTTTTTGCATTTACTATTTCAGGTCCGCCTAGTAGAATATTGATGCAGAAACGGAATGCTTCATTAAAAGGATTGTTTGTCTTATTTAATATATCTCTCTTTGAAATGACGGGTTCTACGAAAAAAAGACAAAGGAGAAAATAAGCTTTTTAAAGCAAATTGAATAATAAAAGAATCTCCATAACAGAGCTGTAACATTATGTATTGCCATTTTGGATGAATATATTTGAAATTTTGTTGTCGTATAAAGAATTGAAAGACAATTCAAAAAATCTGAGCTGAAAGATAAACATTGGCTCAGCAAGCGGGCGCACTACCTACGCGCCACCAAGACCCAATATGTACCGCCATTTTGTTTTAGATAGATATTTTTATTTGAAATTTCGCTGTATTATGGAAAATTCTCTCACTCTACCCACTCCTATGCCATTTACATAAATCTTTCAAAATGGCGAAATAATCTGAAACGGGGATCCCATGTACAGTGTATCCATAAAGTAATCCCCCCTGTTGACTTTTGAACAGACTGAAATTATTTTTGGTGAAATGGTTATTTATAAGCTACATTTTGACACAAAAAATGTATCTGTCTTTCGAAATGGCGTCTGGCCGCCGTTTTAAAAGATTTTTTTCAAATGGCATGCTGGGTCGAGTGATACCTCATTCGAAACTTCTTTCAATTCTCTATATGAATGTAGAATTTTGAATAAAAATATATATAATATTAGAACTCTTAGAGTAACCCCACCACTGTGAACTCTTGAACGGATATGAATTTTAACCGTTTGTACCGTCTTTTTGTTTTGGCTCAATAATTTTATTTGAAATTCTGCAGTACTACAGAGAATTGAAAGACGTTTCGAATGAGGTATCACCCGACGCCATTTTTTGGTGTCAAAATGTAGCTTATTAACAATTATTCACAAAAAAAAAAAGTTCAACGAAAAGTTCCAATCCGTTCAATTAACACTGTATAACGATTTCAGAGGTTATACGCTTTTGCAATTGTTCTCAAGAAATTGACTACGCAGTGGTTGTTTGAATTGAAACATTTTGTTTCATACAGTGACTGCCAAAAAGTATGTGCCTTATGGGAAAAAGTTTCTTATTAAAGTATTGAAAAAAAAAAATCTGGGGAAAAGTTTGTGCATGTCCGATAACCTGAAAATCGATTTTGACACATGTCCCGTGATCGCTGAAAAAAATTGCTATGACAAAGCAAAAAGTAGGATAAGATGGCAAGATATCGAAAAAATTTAGAGTTCATTTTTATAGACCTCATTTGTATTTCAATGATGCTGACAAAACTTTCTCGTTTCCTCCACACCAAAGAGGACTAAATTTAAAAAAATTGTATTTTCCGAAAACCATGGCTGTTACATTGGTTCGTATCTAACAGTTTTATCATAATTCCACGATTATTGTGATGATAGGACAATCCGAAAATATCGTGTTTTTTCTATTATAATCAATGTTCAATGATAAGCGTTTCATTTCGTACATAATTTTTAAATGAAACTTGATTATAATCTGGAAAACACCATGTTTTTGTAGTGTTATGTCATCACAATGGTCGTGGAATTCTGATATAACTGTTAGATACCAACCAATGTAACAGCCAGGGTACTGACAAAATCCATTTTTTTAAATTTAGTGGTATCTGCTGTGGAAAAAATTAAGAAGTCATTTTATCATTGTAATACAAATATTTTAGTATACTCAAAAGGAAAAAAAATATACTTACTCATAACTCATAGATAGGAAAATATTCAAAATAAATAGCTATTTTCAATTTTCTTGCATTATTTCTTCAAACTTCATCTTTACACAATCAAGATTCTGGAGGCCATGAAAGATAAAAGAAAACTGATTACGTTTCTGGATTTTGCTCGTCAATATCTTCCCCTGTTTCGAAGCGAATCTATTTTTCATTTTCAGCCAGAAAATTTCCAAAGGGGTTGTATACCTTGTTTCTTGAAACGATAAAAAAAACTCTCTCATAGAGCAGCACAATTCGGTGTGCAAGCTTTTGAAGTCATTATCTACTGCTGAATGACAGTTTTTTAATTATGAAAATCAATATTTTGTTTCAAATCTACTAGATAAAATTTTAGTCTGATCTAAGAGTATCAACAAGCTGTAGAAGTCAGCTTAGGCTATTGTCCAACAGATGGCAGAGAAGTGCTCAAAAATATTTTATTCGAAATTCAAATATATCAAAAACCATAAGAGATGAAAAAAAATTGATTGAGTTTCTGATTACGTTTTTGGATTCCACTGGTCACCCTGTGTGCATTTTGAAGCGAATCTTTTATTTATTTTCAACCAGAAAATTTTCTAAAGGGGTTGAACCTTGTTTCTTGAAGCAATCAAAAAATAAAGTATCTCCTAGTGCAGCCAAATTCGGCGTGCAGGCTTTTGAAGTCCTTATCTATATACAGGGTGTTTCCGAAATTGAAGCGATTAAGAAAATGGGTTGTCATTATGGAAGCATAGTGTTACAATAAATGACAAGAATTTTTGTATTCGAAGAATTTTTTATTAAATTTTATGAAATCGCTTCAGTTACCTTTGTTTGGGAGGCACTGGTTTGATTCTCCAGGCCACAGCGTAGACCTCTGATCAGTGATTACAAAAAAAGTCATGAAAACTAATAAAATTCAGTATCTCCCAAAATTTTTTTTTTTCAACAAAAATGTATTCTTTCATTTCCTTTTGTCATCTACTTCCCACTTCATTTATCGCTTCAATGTCGGAAACACCCTGTACATACAGTTGTGAAAATTACCTTCTTTATTTTAAAGTCAGCTTCGGCTACTGTCCAAGAGATGGCAGAGCAATGCTCATAAATATTTCTTATGATACGAAAATTAAAAGAACTGGACTAGGGTTATTTGAATTTTCGTTTGCTTTGTTCCTTGATGATCAAGAAAGAAAATATCACATATTATGTAAACTCAATTTCCCAAAGAAAAACCAAATAAATCCAGCGAAAACGATGACCTACACGATTAACACATGAAAGAACGCGGACACTATCAAAGTAGTGACGTCAACGGCCCCTAACTTGTGCATGGTACGTTTTGTACGTGTGTTTTTAGACTGGTATATTAAATCAGAAATCAATCCTATTAAAATTAAATATTTAATGATTTAAATGAATAGGTAAATATTCAATACTTTTTCCTAGCATTAAATGGTTTTACAAAATGTTCACATCTTCACACAAATCAGGGATTGAAATCAGGATTTTTCCTTAAAATTACAAAGCCTTCCATGATGGGTGTTAAAGCTAAATATTCCTCAGTAGCAAGTTCAGCTCGTTCGCCATAAGCCAACAAAACAGGAGTGGTATGAGTCTGAAAACCAGTAATTGTTTTTGGCTTTCCTGCCTGACCAACTACATCAACAGCCTGAAAAAAAAATACATAAATAAATAATGGAATGAATGAAGCGCCTAGGATTAGCCGTTATATAAGCAATAATTACCACATACATTTTTAAAATATCACAACCATCTTATATTCGTAATAATTATCAAGATCATAGAAATTTCAATATCAATATATTCTCCATCTCTAGTCAAAACTACTCACCAGTCCCACTCGTACAGGAATAGGAAGTGGATTCAAGTCTTCATCAAACGTTACAAGCATTCTAGGTTGCATAGCTGCTGCTAGAGTGTACAGCAGGTAATGAGATCTTCCCAATATGACTGAAAATAAGAAAACTAGTTATTACAACATAAATAGATAGATCTTTATAAAATAGGAATCCTAATATACACATTCATTTATTCATTACAATATATAATATAAATAATAAAAATAACGACACTTATGTATAACTATTCTTATTAATACTAGGCTTAATATAAAGACAAATAAAAAAATATTTAAATAATGTGTGTGTGTGATTGGGTTATTGGCTTTGGGGTATACCAATTAGCCAGATTATTTTATATTTTGTTTCTTTCATCTTCACTTTTTTTTGGTTATAAGCTTTCATGTTTCTTCATTTTCAATTTTTTTGTTTTTATTTTTTTATATTTTTCACTCTAATAATTTTCATACAATTTTTTATCTCATCCGAATATCGGTTACAATAGTTTTGTTAGTAACTATTGGATATGTATTACAATTTCATTTTGCATCTGTTTATGTGATTATACAGGATTCTGTACGTTTTCGTATTATCGATGAACAATAAATAATTCATACTGATTGGGAGGGGAATTTTAATGGAATTTCATTCAGGGTACAATTTATTCAAGCTCTTATAATAGAGTGGACACTCCAGAATTATATGGTTCAGATATCCATACTCTCCGCAAGTTCAGTATGGGTTATCGGACAGGCCGATTTTAAATTTATATGATGGGCAATCAGCATGGTTTGACCGTACTCTGTTCAATGTATTGATGAAATTCCTATCGTTTTCTTGTTTAAACCACCTGGTTCCAGAAATATTCGGAAATAGATAAGGTTCTAAACTAATTAGGAAGCCTCCAACAAGTTTTATAAATTTGTTGAGGCTTTCAGAGGTTTTGATACCAGTAATTGTCAATCTATGTATTGGGAAACTCACGTTTGTGCTACCAGTAGGATATGAGTGGTTAAAATTTGTTTTAATTTTTGAAAAAATATACCACATATTCTTAAATATAGAGTGCATATATTGTCATGATGTTTTTTTATTTGAACAAACCTCGGCAGGATTTGCCATACTTGACGTTGAAAATTATTCTAATTACTCTGTTTTCAATGCATACTTACTATTTTTAACATCTAAAAATCCAATTAGTGTTGCCATCAATCCTGCTACCGCTACAGGACTCATCAATTGTCTATCACTATGGTAGGGACTGAGAGTTAAGGTTCCTTTTCCTAAATGTGTGAGTCCTTGAGCTATGCGAACCATGAACAAATTGTTAGGGTCCTTGGCATGGAACTGTGCCAACTGCCTCAACATGGCTGCCAGCCTTGCATTGTTTGTTCCCGCTCCAACCAATCCCATAGCAAAAATAGCGTTGTGTGCTACCTCAGCATCTGTGTCATGTGAAAACTTGCTGAGAGTATCAAGAATACTCAACTTCGGGTTGGATACTGAAATAAGTCCTAGAGCTAGGGGTACAGCGCGACGGATAACTGGTTCACAATAACGAAGTAAATGCCCGAAAGTCCTGAAAGCCATTTCACTACCAATGTCTTCACCCATGCTTATCAGGGCAATACCAAGTACAGCAACAGCTTGTCTTGCAGATAAATCCTTGTCTTTCTCAGTCTCCTTTTTATCCTTGTCCTTGGAGCTTTTGTCGGTGCTATCAGAGCCTTCATAATGTTCAGAACAAATGTGCAGCAAATGTTGCACTTTGAGGACATTGCCTGTTCCAGCATAGGCACAAATGTCCACCATTGTTGTGGCCATAGATCGGAAAGGTTCAGGAATGACTTCCAAGGCAGCAATTATGGTATCTACGCCTTCCTGTTTTCCCAAATGGCATAGACCCAGACCCAAAGGCAAGAACCGGGCGTATGTATCTTTCAGTTCAGTCTCGGACTTTTCCATTAGAGTTTGCATAATTGTTGTGGTGACCTGAGGATTTCCAGACCCAACAGAAATCATGCCACAGGCCAATGCTGACATGCCAATTACTTCCATGTTGGACTTAGGGTCCGAGAATACTGGGGTGAGCAGACTCAGAACGGCTTCTCTGTTAGATCCAACATAGGCTAAACCCAACCCAACAATAGCTCCTATCCTCATAATATTCGTGTTGTGAAGAACATAGTCACTCAATAAAGCCAAAGCAGGATCACATTCATTTCGAACACCGCAGTTTACTATACCACAGGCTAATAATGCTCCAGATTTAATGTGATCCTCAGATGAATAAAGGTACTTATCGATGGGAGTTAGACCCCCATCAACATCCCAAAGAAGCACCAAACCAAGGGAGGCAGTGGCGCTCAACATTCCATGTTCTTTGTTCTTGTACAGCCACTTATTGCCATCCTCCATGAGAAGTTTGTCTTGACCAAAAGCTGCATTTACGAATCCATTCACAAAACTGGCTGCTAAATTTTGTCTTGCAGAATCAACTTGACTTCCACCAAATGGAGGGCGACTGTTTTCCAAATGGGATTTGTAAACGTCTTCAGGAGTTTTGGGGTCCATGATATCAAGCTCCCTGGCAAGATTCAGGAAATGATTGTTCAAGTGGCAGTTGGCCATGATTTCGATGAGGTCTTCATACTCCGGCGTAGTTTCAGGAATTTCTATATAGATCTGTTGTCTGCCCAACATAAAGGCCAACTGCTTCTGGATCGCCCTAAAACAAAGAACATCATGGTGAAGATACCAAGCTCATACCAGTGATGTTCTGTGAACCTAACCACACTTTGAGGATAGATGATCCTATGCTTTGGGATTCAGTTTTAGCAATGAGTATGTATGATACCATGTAAATAAAAATAAATAAATAAAAATAGGACTCACAATCACAAAGAATTGTCATCATTTCCTCAAAATTAACAATAGCTCTTCCCAAATTCCTCCTCAAAAGTTCTTTGATGACCCTTACTAATCCTTCCCACCATCCTCCGCACCAGGCAGCGGTAGGAGGATTAAATATCCATTTTATCTGTTTTGCTGAAGAATATTGTTCCATTCGAATCCATTCAACATTTTTCAGCAAATTATTTGCCCCAACAAAGTTTGTTCCGTTGCAAGAAGAGGGTGTATTCAATTTTAGGCTTACGAATAAATTATTCCCGTCCATCTTACATCGTCTTGCAAAAACTTAACTCAACAAGACCAATTCACTTCAACAACTTATTGACATAATTGACAGTGTGTTAATAATTTTCAACACTGGTAATGTAAGTACACAAGTAATTTGATGATTTTACATCACTCTTTCACAACTAAGCAATCAAACCACCAATGGGATACAACATCATACATACATACAACAGTGACAGACGTCCAATGTCCCATTTTGGAAGATAGAATAGGATTTAATGAAAAAATGCAATCCAATGCTTTCTTTTTGACCTTTTTCTTTTTAACTGTACAGTGAATGTCTGGTGTACTTCATGTTTGTTAGTTATATAGTTTGTGAAATTATATGTATTGTATACTGACCCTCTTACGAATCCGTTGCCTATTCCTATACTTTTGTAAAGTCTAAAGGAAAATAAAGGTATTTTATTTTTATTTATTTTATTTTGTGTCAGGTTATCTCGAGTTTTTTGAGAAATTTTGGAGTACATAAGGGCCAGATTAGGAGAAAAATGGTAGAATGAGATATCTTCGATATGAAGTAATATAAAAGTTCAGATTGACATATTAATTGAAAATCTTATGAAAATCTTATGAAAAATTATGATGCCCGAAAAGGATCTGAAACGTATTGAAACTATCATATGTGATACATCATACAATTCAGAAAAAAAAAGTTCAAAAAACTATATTCTTCGAAACACGTCTGTATTTAAGAAACTGAAGTCTATAATGGTTGTTGGAATTAAGAAATGTCAGACAGTCAAACTGATATCCTCACAGGACTTTCAAGCCAACTTTACGAGTGTCTCCTACTTACATTTTGAAGCATATTCTTTCCAAATCTCTTCAACCCAAATCCCCTCTAACGAAACAAATTCACAATGATTTTTCAGTTCAAAAACAAACCATTAAACTTCTATATTTTCAAAACCTATTTCACTCAAAGTTGATGAATTAAACTTACGTATCGGGACAGGTAGTGAATATTTCTTCAATTAAACTATGATCGTTCAACTGCATGGCTAGACGTAAGGCTTGTGAATACTGTTTGAATTTTCGGAACAAAAGAAGAGCAGTCTGAAGAAGCGTGGAATTTTCTGGATCAGCCACGTACGCTACACAACTTGTAAGGTAGAGGCACACTCTGGGATAAATATTTTCATCTACATATTGGTCCAGAAGATCGAGCCTTTCAATTTCCATCAGTAAATCACATGCTTCTGCTTCGGCATTGTGTGCCATGTTGTAAGGAACGATTTGCTTGGTCAACAAAATCAACTTATCTCTTATTTCGGTGTTTACCATAAAATCAGTTTCAGCCCATTCTCCAGCAATCTCACCAGCCAAATGACTGAAATCAATAGAAAAATTTATGGAATCAAGGAGTGATCATCAGCAATACTGTGTTAACAAACATTTCAATTAAATGATTGTCTTAGTTATCTAAAATGTGGAAAAAAAAGATAAATATTTATCAGTTTTAAAAAAATCGGTAAATTTAAAAACAAATGACAAAATAACGATTTGTTCAGGTATGTCACACACCACATACATCATTGGTAAAAAGATGACATACAGGAAGTCATTTACAATTTATAAAGAATGATACAAAATATAAGCAGCACCAAACATTTTCCCAAATACAACTAAAATTTCAAAGAAAACACGTGATAAATAAAGAATAAGAAAGTAAAATCGAGAAAGTTCTTTACAATTCTTTATAATTATATATAAAATATACAGTATAAAATAATTGTTTGATTGATGAAATATTTTCTTATTTATAATACAAAATCAAATTATGTTTGTATTCCACAATACTTTTTGACTCTTTTACATTTTGTGGCAAATTATTGTACTGAATAAATCCTTTAAAAAATAAACTTTTTATATTATATGAGGTACGTCAGTTTACATATAAATGATTCTGGCCTCTAATATTGTATGTATGAATCTGGTTGACAGTTATAATAAACTTACCCAAGTATGTTGGAATCAGTTCATGTATCATTTTATTATAGATATAGACATATTTAAGTAAGTCAGTCGTCTCTCCACAGTAAATAACTGCAAAGTTTCAAGCATCAATGATATAGAAGTTGACCTACTACATCACAATACTACTCTCATTGCTCAATTTTGCAACTTTTGTAATTGGGATATTTTATTCAAATTGAAACAGTAAATATTCAAAATGAGGTCTTGTACACAATTATTCTAGAATTTACCTCCTCAATACAGTGGTGTATTCCGAATTTTTATAAAAGTTCTGAAATTGAATTGAATTAGCTCGCCAGCAGACCCTAAAAGGAAGCCAAACGTTGGCAGCGTTGTGAACGAAATTGAAGGATTCATCCACCACCAGTTTTTCGCCTAAGGTGCCTCTGACTTTTAAATCGCCCTTGATTCCGAAACTGAAGATTTTGAATTTGAGAAGATTGATGTAGGACGTTACTACGTATTAGGACATCATCATGAAAAATTAGAAATAAAACTTCAGTTTGAAATATGGTAGTTTGATAATGTCCATATGGGATGAAACTGCTGTATTGTAAACGTTACAAATATGAAGTGATGAAAAAAACATAAGAAGTTTTATTTCCCATTTTAAAAATTGAAGCTACATGAAACACCAAAACTTTGTCAATTTCACTAGATGTGAGTTTTGCTAATTAAGTTAGCATCTTCAGGAACTTAAAGCAAAGCAAAAGAAAATAAGAATTTCTCAGAATTTTTTTCTCATACATATTAAGTATGATGGTTCAAACTAAAGTACTACAACTATTCTGAAGCATAATATATGACAGTAACATGTTACTTACCGAACATATTCATGGCCCCATTCCCCAATATTATCCAAAGTAGAGGAAAGCCTGTATTTGAGACATTCTCTCCCCTCTCCCATTGTCATGGCTAACACAGAAATGATATCAGCAAAAACTTTTATTATTTCTGGGTTAGTAACCTTCTCGTACGCCTGTTTCATAGTTTCATAATGTGGCTTCATGAATTTCAGTGGTTTGGGCACTGAAGTCATTGATGTGGTAGATGCTCGGATATTATTGCCCAGTGCATGTAGGGCAGGTAAATAAAGCTTCTCATCACTTTCCTACAATTCAAGTCAGTCAGATGATTATGATTTAAAAAAATGTGGAATTACCTGTAGTTTTTCCACGCACAAGTTCAGTTCTTCTTGTAGCAATTTATCTTCATCAGACTGCAACAAAAACAATTATAGCTGAAATTTTCATAAAATCTCACCAATTGATTTCGGAAGGTGAAAACAAAAGCCATAGTTGAAGTAGCTTGTATTGATCTATGATCAAATGTGCAATGTAATGCCAATCATATAAATATGTTGTTTTAACTATTTATAGATCATCACTACTAGGCAGAGATAAAAGGATTCTGGATCTTTTATCTGTCCCATTATTCCTTGTATCCTTAATTACTAACCCAAGCATACAGATACAGACCTACGTGTAACTATAAAGAAAATCAACAAAAACCATGAATTTACTCACCAGATCATTTTTGTTTTTATCATCATTAGATTTTACTTCCACTTTGGAAGTTTCCGTTTTTCCTTCGCCGCTCATTTTAACCTTTGGCAACTGTGCTCTTAATCTTGCTTCTCGTATGTTTTTTATCCGACGTTCCAATTAACAGTCATAAAGGTGCCTAAAGAATTTGAATTACCTGCTTGTAAATGACCTATGTTTTAAACTAATTTCTTTGCCAAAAAACACATTACAAATTACAAATTGCTGGTCATGCACGTCATGTTTCTACTGTCAGTTGTCATTTTTTTGTTTTCCTGGATAATTTCTTCTTCTCATTATTAACTAATAGTGTCAGTAGCATCAGCCAAATTCCCCCTGTTAATCCACAGATTTCTGTGACGAGACGTTAAGGCAGGACGCACATCAAAGAAACTGGAAACCTAAAGGCTAGTTCATATAAATGCGAATCTACATGAACTCAGCCTTATAACGATTTGCACCGATCTTACTTGAAGTTGCCTTAAGTTCACCTGAATGTGTATTCATACTAGAGCATTCGTTCCGCATGAGCACCGAACGAGCGAATGCTCAGGCGGATCTGTTTTTTTGTCGATGTTTTGGTGCTCAGTGTGGACGGTGAAAGTGTACTTGACGTTCTGTTTGTGGTTATTACAGATTTTGAATTTAATTTGGATATTGATAAGTTATTTATATCAGAGATTGCTGCCTTTTCGCAAGAGGTCCTTTCCTTCTGCTTTTACAATCATGGCCAGATCATAAGCATAAGCTACACTGTGTGGCAATTTTGTGGAAGCCCTAGTTCAAGTATACCATTGTAAAAGATATTCCACAGAGTAGGTCAGAGTATGGAGCCCTGTGGAACTTCTTGCGTCATGTATTGTCTGTATCTCCCCGAAATCATGCTTCTCTCTAACAAGTATCGTAAAACGGGGTTATTTGATAAAACTTCTTGAGAAATACTGTCATCAAAAATTGCGTGTCAAAGAAAGCTCTCACAGCAATAACAATTCCTGCTCTCACCACTTTTTGAAAAAAAATAAAAGTGCTCATTTTCAAGTAGCCCGTTATGGTCAAGTATATCCAGACAATAAGTATTCATGGGAAAAAACTCTTTGTAGAATTCCAGGTGCTAAAATTTTCCTAGAAACAAACAAAAATCAATGTTATCGCTTTGCTCTAACAGACTGACTTTGAAATATTGAATTATATTTCCTGAATATGACGCTAAGCAACAGCGTCTGTTAATTCAATCCGAAGCGTTCATTTTCAACTAGCCCCTGTATTTCCATGTAGCCTTGTTTTAAGGTACTCTGTAACAATATTTATCAGGGAGTGTTGTACACTCTGTTAACTATTATATGCCATTTGGCAGTTTTAAACGCGTTTTCAAAGTCTACTAGGATGATCGCAACCCATGCATGTTTCTCGTGTATGATTGATCTTTCAATGACGTATTTTACTGCATTCAATGACGTATATTTAACCGCGTTAAAATTAAATATTTTTGGTCTGAACCCGAATTGCCGATATTTGATATCCCAGACTTTTGCTCTCCAGTTTTCCCTCTGAACCTTATTTCTTTTTTTTTGCGCTTTCGTACAATCATGTATTCGACCTCAGTTATTTCGAATATGTCAGGGTTAGCACATTCTTGGATTATTTTAGACCTGGAGTTTGTTTGGCTCTTGGGTTGAGATGATATCTATTTCATTTTCTTCCGCTGCTCTTAGAAGTAGATGTGCGTTTCTCATTCTACGTTTATTTGTGGGATTTTAAGCACGAAGAAAACCATTTACACTTGATTTGGCGCATTGTCTTCGACTGAAATGATGCATGTGTCCTCTGTCTCTTTCTTTTACCTTGTCCTCGTTAGGGATTCTACTTCTTCAGGGAGTTTTTCTTTTAGCCTGTCGCTTTGTTAAGGAAGCTCTGTGTCTTCCTTCATCGTTATGCTGCTCCTAGACCGGAGTTTTTGTTTCTGCCGGGTAGTTTAAAGTCACTACATTTCATTGTTCCCGATTCATGCAACTCCGCACAAAGTGGGCAGTACTTTCGGTTCCTGCATTCATGCACGTTATGACCGGGCTCGCTGCATCTGTAGCAGAATCCCAACATTTGATGCATCTAACCACTCTCACACTCCTTTCTTTAATGCATCTTACCAGGCTTACCGCTTACCCACTCTTGGTTTCTTATTCTCATTGCTATGCTCCTGCGTAGAGTAACTGTTGCTGTAACCGTGTTATTTCCCATGGGCCTAGTTTCACGGAACTTCCTGCGTTCAGTTCCCGGCGATATATTTAATCGCCTCGATTATTTCTAGGAGGTTTCTCCCTGGCCATTTGTTTCAGATGGAATACTTCCTTTTAGACTCTTTTCCTACGGTTTTTGTTGTCAGTTTTCTTTCTTCTGCCGGGGCTTTCCCTATGTTCTCAAGAGCCTGTTCATTTCTATCGGTGGTCTTCATGTGCAAATAAATGTGCAGATCCCATCATTTTTGCTCTCCTTTTGTGAGAGGTCGTTCTTATTTGTGTCTTATTGCTCTTTCAGTCTCACAAACTTTTCCCTTTATGTTTTTATCTGCTTCGTCGCCAAAGCCTTCTCGATTTCATCATTGCAGGTTAGGGCTGCCTGGAGGTCATTCGTCATCATTTGGATACGCATATCGGTGCGGAGACTAACTCTTTTATTTCCTTTTCGTCGGATTTTTCCTCACCATCTTACCGAGGTCCTTGGCAATATTTTCCACTTGTTCAATGAGTTGTTTCATCTTTTCCACTGTCATTATTTTTCTTTGTACTGCTGTCCCGTTTCCGTATTGTCCAAAGTCCTCTTTCTTTTGACGTTTTGATCCTTACCATCCTCCTAATTCAAGTTCAGTTCGACCTCGTTGGCCTCTGAGATGTTCGTTTCTTTACTAGATCGGTTACTTCTTCGTGTGTGATAACACCCTGTGGGGTTCCTTCTGGGACTTGTTCTCAGACCAGCTATCTTCTTTATTGTTACTTGGACAACACCGGCAGTCTTTTCTGAGATCCCTTGGAAATAACTCGTCCACCCCCGCACGGCCCTGCTTGCAGTGGTAAGGCATATTCCCCAACGGATTGCCCGATCCGACGGGAACCGCGGCTGCTTCGTCCACCTCCAATTTCTCTCTGTGAGGCACCAGGAACTGACTCCACTACCCCGATAGTGTTACTAAGAGTTGACCAAGTGAGATCGACAGACAAATTATAGGAAGGCAGACTTGTTGAAAGGTGTAGTCGTCTGTTGCCGAAAGCTGGGCTATTTGTGCAAGGTTTCTGTTCGCGGCCATAGTTCACTCCTCCTTTATCCAAGCATGTGACTGGAACAGCAACTCTCGTACCCTCTTCAAGGATTTACTTCTGCTCTTCAGAGTTTTCAGCGTGTGGGAAAAGATGAAAACGGTCTTGCCGGTCCCTAAGTGTGTTAGGGGGACTGACCCGACCAGCGATTTTTTGCGAGGTAACCCTCGTCTGCCTGTGGCCCAGTCGTATTTGTCAGCCTTTTTTCCTGCATTCCAATGTATAATCCAGGACTTATGTTCATATTTATTGTTTAGGACATCAACTTCTGAGGTTCCAGGTGTATTTTTTTTAATAGTAAAAATATCCGGGAAAAACTAATGAAAAAAAACGGATTCAAGCCTCAAGATGACAGAGTCGAGGTAGAGATAATACAATAGATTATATCGAGAGGTCCCTAAATCGAATTCCGGTTCCTCCACATTAATTCAGTTCTTATTCCTCATTTGATCTGCTATGTACTTTTCCCTTTTCAACATTTGATTACAGACGTTATCCAAATTACAATCCATCTGTCAATTTTAATTATCCGACTCCTTTACTTTGTAGTCATGCGAAATTCGGTTGATAATAAGATCATTTTGGATTCCGTCTGAGGCTAGGTTGTAACTGTGTGCTTGCTTCCAGTTTTTCAATCTGAGGACGGAGACCGATTATCCCAGGTTAAAATTCCAATTGGTCCACATTTTTGAGTTTTAATCTTTCTATCCGATTCACCGAGAGCTTATTCTATTCTGCAAGATAGTAGGGTGCAAATTTTGATCATTTTCTGAAAATAAAATGCAACGTTTGAACTAAACAAAATTTATTTGATCAATTTTTTCGTAAATACTAATACTGTTTAAAGTACAAAAATTGAGGATAGAAGTTTCATAAAATGTGAAACCAGTACGAGTATTAATATAACATTAGATATAAAAAAAGTCACATTTTTTAATAACACATTGAATACGTTATAATAATTAATTATTAAATAAATAATATCAGTTCTGTTACTATATAAAAGTATTTTTCAATTTTTTTTTCTTTAGAGTTTACCACTTACAAAGTATTTTGTGGTAGACCCCTTTCGAATGCAGTGATATGTGGGGACAAGGGACAGGGACAAGAAAAGACGACCTGAAGAGCTATAACAAATGTTTATTTTAAATAAATGACATGGGCTACAACTATAACGATGAACCTCACACTCAGATTAACACACACACTCGACTGAGATCTGAATGTAGAATAATGCACAAGACCCTTGGCCTATCTAACATTCAAAGTTTAGAGAAAAATACTTATGACAAAAAAATATCACCATTTACCCTGTGCAAGTCTCTGTTGTTGTCAAAATGCAAGTGACCAACTGTACTCAAGCGGACAGACTTGCTAGGTACTAGCTGAACATATGGTACAGGTACACAACATGAAAACACAGTGACGGAAACCAATCAGAACCCTCCCAAGTAAGGAGGATAGCCAGGCGGGTGAGTTGGTGTCGGCTGGGGGTAACTGTAGTAGGGATAGTTTGGACTGGGGACATGTAGACCGGGCCCGTAGCTCTGGGCGTACGGAATCTGTGGGTAGCCCAGCGGCATCGGTTCGTAATGACCGCTCCATGTGGGGGTAGGGTATAGCGGATACCCCGAACTGGGAGGGTAATTGTACGGAACTGGACTAGCTCTTGAAGAAGATGACAGACTGTAATTGTTGAACTGGCCAGCGTATTGCTCAGGGGCTTCACCAATAGGGGCTTCAGCCTCGGTTATACTGGGAATTTGATCCACCAGGGATTCTAATCCCGACAGGCTCTTGGAAGCGATGTCTTGGTTTTGCCGTGGAGACGGATACTGTTGTTCTGGCTGAGGATGGGGGGGATCCACGTTGTAAGACTGGTAATGATAATGCGCCTGTTCGCTATTGGTTGAAGGGGCTGGACTGCCTAGGCGGCATTCTGCCTCATCTGCCATGCTTGTAGGGGGTTCAAAGTCCGGCGGGCCGATTGGTGATGCAGGCGATCCCAGCTGTTCAGAGCTGATGGCTGCGCTTATTTCTGAACTTAGATCAGAGTGGGTGAAAGGCTGAGAGTGAGGCCTGGGAGACTGGCTATAAGGAGGTCTAGGCGACTGGCTGTAAGGAGGTCTGGGCGACTGACTGTACGGAGGCCTGGGAGACTGACTGTATGCTGGTCTGGGGGACTGACTATACTGTGGTCTCGGTGAATTGCTGTACGTCGGCCTCGGGGATTGACTGTACGGAGGTCTTGGCGACTGACTGTACGGCTGGGGCTGAGGAGCATACAAATTACTCGAACTATTAGGAGGTGTCATAGCAGGAACCATAGGGTAGAAATTATTCGGAGACTGAATCGGTGACGGATTTGAATAGCACTGAGATAAATTGGTCGATGTATTTTCGGGTTGATTCAAATCCATATTTTCAACTTTGACTTTCTTAGGCCGCCCTCTCTTCTTCTTTGGAAAATCACAGTTATTATTCATGGCTGAAGAAGGTTTCCGAACATGAGGCTTCGGAGGAGGTTTCTCGCCGTCGATTTTAATTTTTTTCGGCCGTCCCCTCTTCTTTTTGCACGGTATTATGGTACCATCTTCGTTTTGAATGACAGCATTACTGATGTCTGTGAGTTCCGGAGAAAATGGCTCCGGTTTTGGTTCTGCTTCGTAACAGGATTTCAAACTAGGCTCGGAAAAAACCATTTCGTTCTCATCGATTTCGGTTATCAGACCGTTCAGATAATCACGAAACTTCTTCAAAGCTGCATAAAATGGAACTTTGTCTGCAGCTCTTGGTAACTGAGCACACCTTGCACTCGAAGACGGCATTACCCACATATGCTGAAATCAAATCAACACGTCAAAATACACATCAAATGTACATGTACCTAACAAACTCAGTTCATACAGGGTTATTCTGCCGTTGACAAAATAGAGTCTACCATCAAAAACAGAATAATAATAATGAGAGTTCTTTATTTTCATTGCCACAAAATATTAAATAATAGAAAAATACAAAAAAAAATGTTTTGCCTATATAAACCAACTTGAATTACTCACATAAATCAAAACTACGAAATATTAGAGATTTAAGCTGCTTGAAATATAACCTGTACCTATTTAAGTTTTCTAATACTGCACGTTTTCCTCATAGGTTATCATTATATGGTAGGAAAAAAGATTTAATGAGTCTAACAACAATACTATCGTGTACATTTTCCAGTATTTCCATATTATGCATGAGTTAAAAGAAATATTTTTCAGATTTGTTGTTGATTACGCATTAATGTATTCAGATCTATACAATCATAAACACTCGTAGAGTGTACCCAAAGGCATAGCCTGTGCGGGTAGAGGACGGCTATTATTATTTGCCGTGGCGCTCCGGGGCGACTTACTGATTTTTGGTGGCGTATTCACTTTTCAGTTGCAGGAAAACCCGGAAAATCTACAGCACCACCTCGGGTGGTCGGTGTGCACTCCAAGCTGGCATCTAGACAACACACAATCGGGTCAATTCTGTTTCTCAGTAGCAAGACAACTTTTGCATCAAAATATATCTCAATTTTGTAGAAGGCTTAAAAAATATCGAAAGGAGATTTTGCTGCCACATCATCTCCTCCCAGTAAGACAATGAAGCTATCAAGTCTTCTACAAAATTGAGATATATTTTGCTGTGAAAATTGTCTTGCTATATTGAAAATTATGCAGAACAAGATACTCTTGTCATGGACAGTGACTGATACATTCGGCTGGAGATGCTGCGTGGGCTGGCCAACATAGAACCATAAACTGAATACATCAAGAACATATCAGAGAAATTCTATAGGCACTTAATTTCGGAAAGTCCCTTGACCAGAAAAATTACCAGAATTAGGGCTCACAATAATGAGCGCTACAAGAAAAATGAAGGCCTCATCCACCACATCCTGGATACCAGAATAATAGCACCATTGGTAAAAGGCACCACAAGGTCTAATCCCAGTTTTTTCGCCGATTTTTTTGGGAACAACCTTTCGCAAAAAAACTGCCATGCACTGCTCTTAAACCTGATGATCTGAATCTCGTAGAAAATAATAATTCCCCCACATAATTTAAATGAGGGAAGGTCCAAGACGTCGAGACAAAGGCGGAAACAAATTTTAGTAATTTGCAAACACCGCAGAGGCAGACCTAAGAGTCCGTTCCTTGGTTTGTTTGCCCGCCCGGCGGAAAGTATAGTATTTTATCGATTTTTAATTTATACAATTTGTAAGTGTACTTTATTTTCAAAATATAAATAATTAAATTAAATGGTTTTTTTTTTAGAACTTTTATAACAGACTAACTGACTGAATGAAGATAATGCCAATGCCAATTTTTCCATTAAATTATTAATGTTTATATTTTTCGATAAAATTTCACAAAATCGAAAATAACTCCAAGATGGTTGATTTTATGAAAATATTTTAAAGAATAAATGCTCTGATACTTCTGCAATTTCAATGTTTCTAAATGGAAAATTCATTTTGCCAAGCAACATCGACTGTAATGACGGCAAATAAAAATAGTTTTTATTATATAAGGGAAAAAAGTATTAGATTTAGGTTGCGAAGCGGAGGGAGACAAAAAACCGATACTTTACTCTTACTTTTTTCCCGGAGAAAAAAGAAATTTCAGAAAAAAATTTATTATATGTTGAGAAATTGCAGAAACTGATTATCTCTTTTGGTTTCGGAAATATTTTACGTAGGCGTTTTAAATAAATGTCCGCTGATCAGATCATGTTCATGACAATATATTTGAAGAACATAGTGAAAAATGGCAAAGGATCTGTTGTGTGAATACATTTCTAATTTCATAGCATTGCTAGTCATTCATAGTCCGTAAAAAAGTCATTTCAACGTTTAATGGCCAATTTCCAACAATGGAAATGGGAACCACTATCACTATTGTTTGAAAAAACAACTCACCGTATTGGTGCCTTCGATTACGTCTGGTTGCCTTCCGAATTTAAAATCCTTCTTCCCGGAGAACACTTCATAAATGAGTTTTCCATTAAATACAGCTATTTTAGGTCTAAATTTCCTTAATTTTTCTAACAAAATTTGACTACCCTCCTTAATTTCCTTACGAGTTAAATCAGCACTGCCTTTTGTGGCACGTTGTACCATGTTCGTGAAACCTATGCCTACTTGAAGTAATTTATAGTCTTCGTCGGCCGACATTTGCTGTGGCGTCAAGCCTGAGAGGTATAAACATTTCCAGAAGTGATTTCCAGGTCCTGCATAATGGTGACCTTTATAGGCCGCAAAAAGTCCAGGATTAATTCCAATCTGTAAATTAAATCGAAATGAAAACTAACGAGTAATTCAAAATATTGAAATTTGGAAATTTTTTGGTGTTTTTTTTTGGGCTTGATAGAATAGGAAACGGTCTACTGGTCGGTTAGTAATACAAAGTTAGCTTACTATAATTATATCTAAGTTTTCAGTAAGATGATCTGGGAGAGTTCGTTTGCAGACCTCTTCTTCTGGCATCCCATTAAATCGATCATGTTTTTTTCGTTCTTTTATAGGCCGTGGAATTCCTCCATTCATATCTTGGTTAAATTCGGGCCTATCAAAATTGAGAGTTTTTAGAAATTTAATAAAATGCTGTAAACATAAAACAAAATTACAGATATTATTACACACACACACAAAACTATTCCTACGAAGAATGATAAATAAATAAAATAATCGACAATAGAATGTACATTCATTTAGCTGCTGAAGAATATAAACAACATCTATTTTTTCTTGGATATTTTGGTAGCATCTGACATAGGAATGATCATAAAATGTAATGTTACAAATTCTCCGCGAGTTCTTCGAATAATAACACTTAGTGCAAAACTTAACAAATTTCATAAGTGCACAATAATAATATTAATACTCCCTCATTAACACTCATAGCCCGTATCGGAAGGTAAGCTTGAGCGGGTAGAGGACAGCTACTAGGTATTATTATTTCCAGTTGTGCAATAAGAAATCGATTAAATCAAATACTTATTCAACTAGATCAGCTTGAATTATTTGACAGTCCCTTCTTTTGCTTTCTACTAGAATAATCAAACCATTAAAACTATAATAGTTTATAAAAAAGCTGAAAACGATCAATTTTTTACAAGAGAAATTCAATTCACCTCTAGTATTATGTAAGCTGTGACATCATCGTATTAAAAAAATAGTAACTTTTGTCAGATATAAAATGTTCATATTAATGTAATGTGTATATGAAAGTGGTCCCGGTACAGACCCCTGTAGGGCACTGATTCTTGAAAACCAGGGAGTAGAACAATCAAGAGAGACTAGGCCTGTCAACCGCTCAATACATAAAAACGTACTATTGAGCTGTTTTTTTGAATTATTGGTCCGTTTTAAAAATTGAAGCTGTCAGTTATCAGTTGGCGACTCAGAGTAATAAAAGACAGAGATGCCCTGCCTATACCTACACAAATACCTGTTTTGAACTGAACATGAACTACCCTTTTATATACAATTTGAGGGCGAGGGGGAGTGACGGGTGGTGAAATGTTATCGATAGTTTGTTTTCATTTATGAAGGACCATAATACAAACGAAGAATGACAACTTGATCCGAATGAAATGAGCGGGAAAGTTTCCAGAGAACAACTACCGCCCCTTACTTCGTTGAATTATATCTGTTTGAATTTTGGCAAAACTTCTACAGGTGTTTCATACATCTCACAACCAAAGTTATGTTTCGATTCAAAACGGAAGAACACCTATATATCAGTGTCGTGGTTAGTGCCAATCATGCAATGTAGGCTAGTTCACCCAATTGAAATTTTTAGACTGAATGAGATGGAAATTTTTTAAGCATGTTAGTCCCTACCATCGTTTGATGCGTTGTCTCGGAATAGTGCATTGAAATGTGTATGGTAAAATAGCACAAAGCTGTCTTGTTGATAATGGATCACTTAAAAGAGACAGGTGGCATATCTCTGATTTACTTAGAACACTCGGACAGTTATTAATAATTCATGAGCGATTCGGTATTCTTTAAATTGAACATTGGGAGATCGTACAGCTTGGCAAACCTATAAAGGAATATCGATAAACGTATGAGCTGCGCAAATTAGAATGAGAGAGTATTCGGACGATAAAGAGGGTAGTATAAATTATACATTCAGTTACGTATACTGAGCTCTTCTGCTACCGCGCATCGGTAGGCGTGTCGATTTCATGTCACTTTATAGATTTGCCAAGCTGTACATATCTTAATTCGGTTGCCTCTTTGACCCCAGACAAAACACACGATGATAAATGCTAATAAAGCCATATTAAATTTCTACCATGGAAAACAATTTAGGCGGAGAGCTGATGACAAATTTAGGGAAAGTAGGCATTTTAGGCAATTTGAAATTAAAAAAAAAACTGCACCATATCAATGTTAGTGAATCTGGCTATTTCGCTACTGCGAAACAAATTGATCAAAAAGAAAAACGTCCTTCAGACACCTTGGAATCAATAATTTTGTTTTTAGCATTTATAGAATCCAGAAACAAAAATTTCAATTTGGTTTGGACGGTTTTAAAGTATGACCCGGCTGCCCCGAATCCATTTTATTAATATAATTATAGGTATAGCGGATTTATTGATTGATATTGAAAATATGTGCTAAAACTCTGAAGAATGCGACGGTTTCGAATAATTCCCTAGCGAGAATAAATATTTTTATGACAACCGCATGACAAAATAGCCATTGGCTCGTTGAAATCTCAACGCAAAGTTAATGTTTTTTGAGGAATGTCATTACTTGACAGCTTTTTTCCTCTAGAGCGACACAATTGAGATGTTTCCGATTTGCCAGCGTGTATATTATGTATAACTTGTAACTTAACATTGTTAAGGTGTCCGTATAGACCATAATGGTTAGAGAGCATCGAAATAATCAGCCTCACAACAATGCTTATCTACAAGCAATAGAAATTCGAACAACACGCATTAGCATTGCAGGAGGTGTGTCTTACCGATCCATGACCACTACGTAGTGAAAAGTCCGGCCCAGCGTTACCACCAGCGCGAGCGCACTACAGCGCCCTCTTGCGGGGGTGCTATGTTCGCTTCGGCAAGGAGCTCTTTTGCTCTCCTCATCGGGAGCAGAAGAGTTGCTACTATTGCGACCATATTCGTCCTCTCTCTAACCCCCTGGGTCATGTTGTATGATTATTGTTCGTGACTTGTCAATACGCGTGAAATGTGAAATTGTTGGAAATTAAAATAAAAACCCTATTTATTTATTTATTTAGATTCTGCCTTTCACGCCGGCGCGGCGACCGGGGTTCAAATCCTAGACAATTTTTTTAGGGTTCAAATCCTATAATTTTTTTTTTGTGTTAGAGATATGGATTGTGTTGCCAGTAATTTGGCTATATATATAAAAAATTGTCAAAATTGTACATTCAATTTTAATCTAGTAAATAATAAAAGAAATGAATCTTATTATTATGAATAATGAGAAATAAAAAGTCCAATGTTTTTAAAATGGTATAAAAACATAGGATAACTTTCTCGTACCTATCTTTACGCATAAGAAATTTTTGTCGCACTCATTTAAAATCTTCATTCGTCTCAGATAATTATTCAGAACTGTCATATTCGTCTGGGTACATCTTTTCAATATTGACTATTAATTTGCTATAAACAAGTGCCGTAAGTATTTTTTTTGCATATATTAATACTCGAGACAGTCAGGTCATACTTAAAATTCGTCAAAATTTTTATTTCTGGTTTGATCTTTTACCCTCTTTCACCTGTTATCAGAATTCATAGCAAATTTATGTCCAACATATATATTTTCTCATGAAAAAAACTGAGATATCTGACATCCATAATTTCCGAAATATTGTAGTATAATGACTTATCAAATGTATCAACTAGAAAATAATGCCTGCGTTGAAACATTTTTCCGTCAAATGGTAAGGATAAGTGAAATAGGTATATCGACTTCAAGAAAATCATCATTGTATGCTTTCAATATATTATCTATAGAGAATTCAAACAATAGTTCATTTCCCTTTAACAAGCTTTTATTCAGTTTGACCTGTCCCGGTCTGTGTGTATGTCTGTCTGTAATCAAATCTTGCAAGTTATGTAAAAAAGACACACTTCTAATCTTCCGATTGAATTGAAATTTGGCAGTTGTTCATAATTCCGGTGACAATACATTATGCAATTTTTGTTAGAGACAAATTAAAAATGGCGGTTCCAATATGGCGGATGAGTTTTGTGATTATGGTTCGATTTTTCAAAGACAAGCTTTTATTCAAATGCGCTAAAAAGTAAAAAATTATTTCTTTAGATGTGAGTTATCTTGCCGTTTTTGTATTCGAACCGAAAACTTCAGGTGGCAAGCTTTTGAATCTGTAACTGACATCAAAAATTATTTTTTACTTTTTAGCGCATTTGAATAAAATAATATAAGAATATCTAATTTTTTTTTCATATTATTTTTCCATTATATGATATTAGTATACATTTTTATTTCATTATCGAAAACTGAATGAAAACATAGGTACAGTTCTAACCCTCTAGCTGAAAAGATGAAAACGTGATACGCACTCGTCGCACAACGGATTATAGTCCGTAATATATCCACTCAACATGAACGTACGCGCAATTTCACGTATTCAGCTAGGTTTGTCGAACTGTACAAGGAACTTCACTCATCCCTACATTATTCGATATACCAGTAGATATTATTAAAACGACAAAATATTCGTATAAAAAAAGAGGACAGGTTAAATACCACAGATAAGTAGACATATTTTTCACAAATTGATAAATAATTATTGATGAATGAATGTATCTGTTTCAATATACCAATGTTTGGAATAGAATGCAAGTTCTCGAGATATTTTGCTAGTCAACTGATTTTTTTATAAAGTTCATTTCAACCAATCAATATCACCCCCACTCTCTAATACTCATTTCGTCCTCTGCTTTCACATTATTATTATTACTTCTCCCCTCCATTCATTCAAATTTTCCCTCTATGACCTAATCTCTTTTGTCTTTTTCCAATCGCTTGTCTCTCTCTCTCTCTATTTTCTGCCAAAACTATTTCCCTTTCCTTTCTTATTCTTCTAGATCTCCCTCACTTCCTTGCTGGTTCTTTCTGTTATTGTACTTACGAAAATATGGCACGATAAATGCCAACAGATCGATTTTATTCACATTCATGTTACCATTTTGATTCCAACAGAATTACTCAACTATTTCACCATTATGTAAGATCAAAAATACTAACATATCACACCACATTATGTTATGTTAACCAATATTAAATGAATTTTACTGAAATGAATTGAACAACACAATCTCCTATCTAACTTTGTGAACTATATTCATGTGATTTGTAAACAATTCTACTGACAGCGACTTATCAGCAAAAAATATTTTTATCTTGAAAACCGGTGAGGTCTCTAATGCTTCGATTCTCTCTGCTTATCAGCTGACTTAATATAATAACGTTTCGCTCCTCTAAAGTGTGGCAAAAAATAAAATCGGGAATTTATATTTAACGAAAATATAAAACAGTGTTTTCCTTCAACCGGCAGCCCCCTTGTGAACAACACAGAAGTCTTCGCGAGACTTCTCAACTTGCGATCCCAAGCAAGTTGAAGAATTTACTGAAACTTTCGTCAGGGAGATCACCCAGCACAAACAACGTAACTTAACACGAATTATTTATTCACTGCAGTTTTTTTCTTATTCGCTTTCATTTTATTTGATCTTACCAGAACGAACTAACCTAATGTAGACATTGGGCAGGAGGAAATTAAATACGTAAATTATGTGATGAGTACTTTTTTCTGTTCTAACCAGAACGAGATAACCTACCGTGGACACTTAGGCGCGAGGAAATTAAACAAATACATTTTGTAAGTGGTTGTTTTTTAGTCTGTTTTAACCAGAACAAACTAACCTTACGTCGAAGCAGGTACAAATACTACTGGTGTGGTTGATAGGGTAAATTGCAAACATTGGCAATAAACTCATCTTCAATATTTTGTAGGGTTCCCAAGTAGTAATTTATAGCAGAAGTCGGACACAATTTTCTAGTGCCTGAATTGTGCCGACTCGTTTCGGAGCACTTCTGCTCAGTGGTAATTGTGTCCAAAGGATATGCATGTCTAGATAGCAACATTTGAAACACATATGTGTTTAAAATGTCTCTACTTTGCATCGGTTTGGACACTTCAAATATATTTAGACACAGGCAGGTTGACACTAAATAGACTCAAGTTTGTCTGATTTGTTTTAACACGACGATTCCAGTTTGTTACCGACATGAGTTGAGTAGACACAATAATTTCCATTTGGGTACATCTTAAAAATAGAGTTTTCTTATTGTTTCTACAATGTGTCGTACGGGCACATAAGTATCCATATACAGTGACCGCCAAAAAGTATGTACCATATGGAAAAAAAGTTTATTATTGAAGTATTCGAAAAAATATTCTTGGGAAAAGTTTGTGCATGTCCGATAGCCTAAAAATCGATTTTAACACATGTCACGTGGTCGCTGGTATAGCGGCAAATTGAAAAAATTACTATGAATAGGCAAAAAGTCGGGTAAAATGGCAAGATATCGAAAAAAGTTATTTGAAAAAGTTTGAGAAAATAATGTGAGAATATTGAAAATAGCAATTTTTTTTAAATATTTTTCTAGCTGTAGAAAAATATCATATTATTTTCTTATGAACCACCACCGCCTTGAAAATGTCTACCGCCGTAGAGACGAGCCAGGAAGAATTACATCGAGACCACGAACAACAAACCCGAAAACCACCAATAGTTCAGAGATTACCGGTCGTGAAAGTTTACCTTCTCGTATTTGTTTCTTCTCTTGTAATTATTTGCAATTCAAAAAATCACCGAATTTCTTCAATATTTGTCTAGTACATTTAAAACTGAGATACTCGGAGTGTTTTTTTTTTTAATTTAAATGTGGAGATTTGCTATAAGTATAAACACTTTTCGCCCATTACAGGATTTATGCATGTCTGTATATTTGAAGTAAACAATATAGTCCAGCCTGTCTTCAAACAGTATTCCTTAAAAAAATAGTACGGGAAATAGGTAATTATAACTTTGGACCTATACGATTATAACATAACCAATTTACATTACAACACTCAATTCGCCATCAGTACCTGGGGTGGGATTCTGTGTGCCATAGAATTCTATTGCCGACAGTTTTGTCTCTGTCTGTCCCATGAATTCTACTATAATGTCATCTCACTTTTTCTATCGACAATAGAGTTCTATCGTACACAGAATCCCACCTCTGAACTGAACATCAATGTGACGATAATAAAATTTTGAATAAAATTTCATGACTATTCAGCAAATTTCAAGCGACTGCTGGTAGAAACTATCCAATACAAACCGTACAAATTCGACAGTATCACAGACCATCTACCAGTCCCTGTCAAATCCATGTAGACTAGTTCATTTTCATGAATTATGTTTTGGCCGCGAACTTTAATTTCGCACAATATCATTAACTTGCTGTACAATACGACTTTATACAGTTTTCCATAATTCATTATGAGGAGTGGAAATTGCGTTGAATTTTTTGTTAAAATTTGTTTATTCCATTTACCCACCCTTACAAGAAACCCTCAGAAGACTCAGAAAACTGGTCTAATAAAACGCAATTTATCTCAGAAACAACTTCCAGTTTCAAAATTAACATTTTCCACAGCGCGTAGGTACAATGAAATAGTGAATAATGCAGATCGTGTACTTTTCTTCTATGTTTATCATGAAGGTGCCATGCTCCTCGTGGAGGCACACAGCCCACCCTGTATTACCACCCTGGTAATCATAAAAACTACCAGCTCAAGGTCGTTTCAATTGTTACAGGAACGTTTTGAAATACCAGCTTTGAAAGGAACTCGCAAAATATTTACACAACAAACTTGTGGACTGATCGTGAGGTTGTTTTCATTGTGATAAGGAATAATTGGAACAATGAATTTTGCGAACAATCAAATGTATGTTAATCAACTATACCTACTGTATCCATTAAAATAAGAGAAGAGCTTATTTGAGTAATCAAATCCCTATCGTTTCTGACAGTCAAACGGCACTAAACGCTCTGACCAGCAGGTCCATTTCTGGGACCTTACCTAGTACTCACCATACCACAATGTACAGTGAGGATATTATTGAACAAATTGGTCCAAATCAGAAAATTTTATCTGAAATCTATTCTTCTAGTACATTCTAAACAAGAGGAATTTCGTCGGCAAGAATCCAACAGAAAGCAACTATTGCCCCCTACGGCCGCTGAATCATATCCATCAAATGCTTGGAAACGCTTCTACAAGAAACAATTTGCACTTTTTTTCGACGAACACTATGAAATCACTTATACGGTCCCATTCAACCATGGTATAACGAACCAGATAAACTAATTAGAACCACTGTAATTAGCAGAGCACAAAACTCTTCTAAAATTAGTTTTCCAGTCTTTGTACTTTTAGATTAAGTGGAACAAGATCTTTTACAAACTGACTCAAAGTTGATTTAATAAAAAACATTTTCGAGTCTCCTGCAGACCATTTCAGTTATTTATCCCAATTCGGTCCATATAAAACATTGCGGAAACAACGAAAACACTGATAACAGTAGTAGCAGCAGAATTGATAATACCGATCCCACATGAAAGATTAGCGATATCAACTAGACAACTTTAAAATAGGTTTATTCAACTCTCTGTCAAGTATTTGAAGCAACCAGTAACACAATTAAAAGCACACCAGTCGCATTTTTGGCATAAACTTATAATGATACTTTCTATACTATTTATAATCCTGAAGATCAATCTTAGGTTGAATTACAACTGAGCCGTTGTTTCACGAATACAGAAAGTTTTCGGTACCGAACTTACTCACATCCTGCGAGATTTCCTGGCACATGTGGGCGGGTTTTGAAGCCCCTGTACGTAGTCCTCTCAGATTGGGCCCTTTGTGCACTCACATGTTAGAGTTCAGCTAGGCATGCCAGCTTCCCTATGACCGAATTCCCAAACGGGATCTTCCTCTGATACACCAGGGCGGGGCATTCTGTGATGTGGTATGAAGAAGTCCTGTCGTTTTCCAGACACCAACTATAGACGGGACCATCTACGATACTCTTAGTAGTCCTGTCATTAGCTCGATATCTAGTCTACCAAAGAGAGGTTTTCCCTTTTGAAATTTTTAGAAGGCCCAATTCTGCCATGTTTCTTTGAACTGTTTTTGTAGCAGTTCTTTCATTGCAGCAACAGCCAGGCTACTGGCAATTGCTAGGATGGGTTCAGTGGTTTTCCTGATTCCTCCTTGGCTAGCCTGTCTTCCCCCTCGTTTCCGATGATACCGGTATGTCCTCGGGCGTATTCGCTTACAAGAATGGAAATTTCTTTTATTAGTCCTCTCCTGCACCGGACAACCCTTCCGATCTCGAGTCGTCTGTGTACGAAGATGTGCTGTCGGCAGGGGCCAAGCTATTGAACCATCTAGCAGATTAAACAAATTTTCACCAACCATGGATTCTGATTGAATAATTCGGCTAAGAACTAGACTGATCTATTCAAATGATTTGAGATAAGATACGAAATATAACCTCATCCTTGATCCGAAAAACTATTTTACAAATTTATTAATTTTCCATTATCTCCTAAAGGCAAGACATAATGGATAAGCATTTGTTAGTAATGAACTTGGGCAACGTTATTGGATACTTAACGTAAGGTCTGCGGTGAGAAGTTTTTGGTTTTATTGTCAATAGTGCATAAATAAACGAACAAATACTGAAGTACCAGAAATGAGTCCAATACCATCTTCTCGATTAACTTAATTTGTGAGACCATTCAAAATAACAGGTATGAATTACTTCGTTCCGATGTTTATTACCATCGGGAGGCAAGAAGCACCAGAGCGGTTCATCTGGAAGAAGCATGTAGTCCGAGTACTAACTTCACCATTATGGCAATTAGACTATTGGCTTGCAGTAAAGGATTCCCTAAGATTTTTTCCAGGCATTCGGACGAATTTGAAAAGGGTCGAAAAAAAGAGCTGAAGAAAGCTTTGCAAGAATTTGATCAGAACCAAATTACGTTGGACCTTGCAACTAACAATATAGAATGGCATTTTTATAAGTCCTTTAGCGCCACACATTGGAGGGAGCTTGGAAAGGCTGGTCAGGTCTGTGAAAACCTCGCACTCTGTTATACTAAAAAAAAAATCCAAAAATAAGTTTTACACACCCTATTGATAGAAGCCGAGAACACAGTCCCCTTATTCATGTTTCCTTAGATAATCAGACGAAAAAGCTTTGACACACAATCATTTTTGATTAGGCTCTTCCAGCTCTGTTCAAGTTTCAGGAAAACTTGATGAAGGTGATTTGATCAGGAGAGAGCAATGGATAATTTCTCAGTTACTTGCTGCCACTTGTGGCGTGGAAATTATGTGCTTCAGTGTCTCTTCCACCAATGTGGTTACCCGATCGTCGGGTAAGGACAAAACACCCACCACCTTTCATGAATCTTTGGAGAGGACTTCTGATGGCATTGTGTTTATTGACCGATGACTTTCTTGTACGCTCTTTGGACAGATTTTTATTTTTTCCGTCCTACCTATTCCCTTTACCGCAAGGTCATGTTTTCTTTTCCAACGAAGAGGTGCTAGAAGCTGCTTATATCTAGTTTGCAGAGCTAGATGGTTTTTTGGAAACGTCTGTATTGAATTAAGGGGATATTTTGTTGAATAATACAATATTTTGAAATTAACATTTGCTACTATACTAGGCCAGGCATTTTTCAATACATTGTCGTAATATGACTCAACCTGTCGTCGACAAATGATATTACTACAATACTTTACTATCGATTCCTTGAAATGTTTCCTTTGACGTAATTGACACGATAGCGAGCTAACACAACAATTAGCGTGAAACTGAAACAGCTACCAAGAAATTAGTGAATATTTTTAAAAAATTACAGAATTGTTTTAAATAATACAACCCCAAACGAAGCATATATACATATGAACACATCTTCAAGAAAAAGAAATTTTTACAAAATACTGACGAAAAACTCAAGAGCCGTTTTTTCATATGCCATATCGTCATTAGAAAGCTGAGAACTAATTGATCTAATGACGCGATTTACTCTAGTTCCGACTTCGCAGGGCCCTATTGCAGGACTGTTCTTTTTTTTCTATGCAATCTCTTGAGAGCCAGATATATAGTGAAACCAACCTAGCTTGAGACGTGAAAACGCAGTAGTCGGACAACGGATTATAGTCCGTAATATATCCAGTGATATGGCACTCAACATGAACGTACGCGCAATTTAAAATGTCAGGCTAGATTGGTTTCACTGTACAGCCAGATATGTTCACCCTCTTTGCCTTATAAAATAGGTTAACTTTGCTACTGAAAAAACTCTTAATGAATAGTTTACAGAAAATCAGATATTCGTGAAAATTATAATAATTTAGTAGTGAAAGTCAATCCTGGATTACATACAAGGGTATCCATTCAAAACTGTTCTCATTCGTAGGCATTTTTTATTAACATGCTTCTATTAGCTTCACATCACTATCTATGTAATGTTTGTAACGGATGAACGATCACTAATTTGATAAAGCTAGTTTGAAATTAATTACACGAGTACTTGACCCCAGACTGATCCATAGATTCTAGTCCAGAAATAGCCCAATGTAGAGTGAATGACGGTAAAGACATTATACAGTCCATTAGTAAGTTCATATTACATTGAATGCATCAATAAAGGATTATCAATTTGATTATTTTTCAGGTGAATACTAAAATTCATATTTGAGTAAATAATCGAAAATAAATAATGATGAAAGGCATACCGCTCCTGATGGATGGTTTTAGAATCATAATTGGTTGTCAGTTGTCAAAAAAGTATTCAAGAAATATTATGTTAATAAATACACTTGTAGTAGTCAATTCACAGTGATCAAGTTAGTGAGGCAGGTACTAAGGGTAGGGATAATAGGTTTTTGAACCCAATATAGAGAGGTATATATAGGGTGAGCTACGACCACTAACCGAAAATTATACAGTGTGCTCTTCAAAAGAAGTGGAAAACTAACTAAAATTTGGAACAAAAAAGTTTCCTTTTACAAGCGAAAGAACAAGCCGCTACTGGATTTTCACATGTAGATTGTTTTTTTTTTGTAAATTTCTTTTTTGGTTAACCAGCTGTCGTCCCCTTACGAACGGCAACCCTCAAAATTCGAAGCTTGTGCGAGCCAAGGATTAACTAGGTCTTACCTTTTAACGTGCAATTCCTAGCACTCACTATCTCAGGTCATAAAAAAAAAACTGTAGTTGCGAGGATTTGAACCTACACGACCAGCAGGGATCCTGTCGTCGTGTTGAAACTATTCATGTTTGAACATCATGTTTGAACACGACGACAGAGTCCCTGTCAAACATCCTTCACAAAAAAATGCGAGACTGAAGTTGGTTGTTTGAAATGAAATTTTAGCGTGACTCCTAATGGGAAATGGCAAAAGAAAATGTTTTTCACAAAACACAACACAGCACCCGCCACAGCAGAGATGAAGTAAATTTTTGAATATCGGTTTCAAATGATCTACAATCATTTCACAATATTCGCGAGAAGTAACGCTGGTTTATTGAACTATGTTACGATAATTTTGTTTGTTACTATACACGCAGTGGTATTCGTTGAGAAATGGGTGTACCACAAAGACAAATCAAGAAAAACTGAACAACCCATCATTGATTCTCTTCAATGCTGCACTTGGAGATCTTAACATGTTGCAACACTGCA
The DNA here is from genome assembly GCA_958298965.1 of Chrysolina haemoptera. Lineage (NCBI taxonomy): Eukaryota > Metazoa > Arthropoda > Insecta > Coleoptera > Chrysomelidae > Chrysolina > Chrysolina haemoptera. The sequence continues at coordinate 10,031,412 of OY282596.1, read as the reverse complement.
ATGGCGCGTGCCCTTGGCTCCAGCGTTGCCATTGCTAGCCCGATCGGGCTAGATTTAGCCCGATTCGAGTAGATTTAGCCTGCTAGCCCCCCATTGGGAAATCTAGCCTGATTTTCAAAATGCTGAGACACGACTAGACGAGAGAATGCAGACCCATAGTCATTGCGTCCAATGCAAAACCCATGCACTGATGAAATATTCTAGTCACGTCGCTTCAGTCGCTTGACGCGTCGCTCCACTATACCGGTACCTTAAGGCTGCTTTCATACTACTCGGATCGCGAAAATTTCAAACTTCAGGCCAATCGAAACGTTGGATTTCAATCTCAAGGTCTTTCCGGACCAATGGTTGATTCATGTTCAACAATTTCAGGCATAATTTGACATTTCCACGTTCCACCTAGTATGAATCTGTATCAGAGCAGCCTGGAGTTCGATTCTCGAATTTCTACTACTCTTGTAGTATGCGACAAAATATGTCCTCCGTCTTTTAGAATGTGCAATGAAAAAAGAATGAGATGCTTTGTCACATGCGAAAAAAGGTAGTAGAGAATCAAAAATCGAGCTCCAGTGTGCATTTGACAAGATTTTTCCAGTTATTAGCGACGAATTCCATTTCAAGGTCAAACAAATTTCGCACTTCATAGGTCAAATTATCCATTGCACATGCGCTCAGCTACCATGTTGGAATCTAGCCCGATTTTGTCGAATCTAGCCCACTTCTGCATTGTTGTTTAACCCGAAAAATAAGTTTGGTGTGGCAACACTGCTTGGCTCATGACTACCTTCTGCGGGAGTATATGGTTGTGTTCACACAACTTCAATGATCCAGTGGCGTACATATGGAGATGGTCATGCAAAAAAAAAATTAAATAATCACAGATAACTCCAAAATTTTACAGGTGCTTTCGGACATGACAGAGAAGTATCCCATTTAATTTTCGGTAAGTGGTGGTAGTTTACCCTACTGGAGAGTTAGAATTAGAAAGTTTATAGCTCCTGATAATACTAACTTTATTTCCGCGTCCAGTGAAACTGTCGTAGTTTTCTGTTTTTCAATTATAGTATTGTTCTTACGTCTGATACACTATTGTAACGAAGTCTCTCACGTACGTCTATGAACTAGGTTTTACATGTTCTCGATGAGCAGAGAAGCTACATCTGGGCGCGTGCATTTCTTATAGGTTTCGGTCATCTTCGGAAAAAATTGTGGCATCGCGGAACTGTGCTACTGTGACGAATGCTCAAAACTCCTTGAAGGACATAATAAACGAAGAAATAGTCGAGTACAACTGTCAACTGTCAAATAAGGTTAGGTCATTCACTTTGGCGGTTAACGATTCGGTTGAAGTCGAGCTAGTTGAGTTGAAAAATAATTTGAATTAGTAGATGTGTTACTGTGTTGTAATGAAATTCAGAGTTTTATAAAAGTAATAATAATGAAGAATTTTATTGGCACTTTTATTTTCAAATAAGTACCTAGTCACATTTTTTGATACAATTAGTGGTCTCAAACTATTTGTTGAAAGATTTTGCTCTTCGTCTCAACCGTTACACTGAGTGTTATTATAATGGAGACACTATTGGAAATTTGTAACAGCAGCTATATTTTCAATTCAATAATTTATTTATTAACACAGAATTCATGAAGCTGAGGGATATTAATGAATGCATATAAAAAAATCTAGAATGTTGAAAAGTCGAAAAAATTAAATTCTTCCACTTAAAAAATTTATAAACATGGAGAATTGATGAATTACATTACGAGGGGGAGACAACTAGTTATTTTTTGTACACCTAATTAAAGTAGTGCAGTAATTACTTTGAATGAAAAATAATGAAATAGTTTTAGGGGCCAGGTTATTCTCTAAAAAATTATTGAAAGGGCATATGATAAAACATTTGATTATTTTGATTAGCGTAAATTATTCATATAAACGTTTCAATCGTAAATCTGGAATGGCTAAGCAGTCTAATGCTCGAGACAAAATAAGTTATGGAAATATTATGATATACACCTAATGAACGAGTTGCTTCCCCCTCGTTACAATAGCTCAAGAAATATTGAGTGGAAGGCTGCAAATTTTGAAATGTTTGAAAGGATGTCGAGTTGAATGTAGAGGAAAGTAAAGAAAGAAAAAAAAAAGGTGAGACGCTCAATTTGTAATTGCGTTGTACTAAGAGTTGCTAAGTTTTAAACTGAGCGTAATTAGCCCACAGATGATTTGTAAGATATTTCGATTGAAAACTAGTTGACAGAATTTTTTTGAAAAAACAGACTATACCACTGGATTCACGACATTTACAAATGGTTCATGATGAAATTACGTTGAAATGCGTCAATCACTAAAAAAAGTTAGGTATAAAGGTATCAAAAATTCCGAGACACCATGGATTCAGGAAATCTCGAAAAATCTCTGAAAAATATTACTAGGAAAAAAATTTGAAAAACATGTTGTTAATGGAATTAGCTTATAATTTTAATATTCATGATCAGATTAATTACGATGAAATTCTGATCAGTGATATTTCGAGATTTTATGAAATCAGGGATTTGGTCAGAATTTTGATAAAATTTCTTTTAAAGTTGAAGTGGTTGATTACTTAGATCGAATATTTTTTAAATTTTATCACCTTATAACTTTTTTATTGATGGGCGCATTTCAATGTAATTTTGACATAAACCATTTGAAAATATCATTACTCCAGTGGTGTAGTCAGATTTTTTCCACAAAAATCGCTAGTAAGTTATTAATATTTTGGATGAGGTGATATGTAGAAGGAGATAGACGTGCTGTAAAGCTTTTGAAGTTGAAGTATTTAACTAGAATACTTAATAAACTTGAAAAACCTGAGAAAAATAATGTGATAATTATTTTGTAAAATCAAAGATTTGGGGTGACAAAAGATCTTATTTCAATATTTTTCTCTAAGAACCTACTGGAAATTTTAATGCTCAACTGGCAAACCAACAAAATTTACCTATATAAGGACAAGTACAATGATTGAAAAATTTACAATTAAGGGTCAATTTATCCACAACTGTCAATATCATAGTCCTAATCACAGTCACTGCCTTAATCATAAAATCGAATTGAAACTGTAGATTTGAGTTCTTATGATTATGATAGAGACTAAAACTAAAGAAATTACATAACTGCTCTTGCTGAAATGTACAGTTTCAATATGATAGTATGATTAATGACAGCTTAAATAAGGCATAAATTGGCCCTAATTCTATTTTTTGGATTCCTTTCAATCCCAATATTGATTCTTGTATAGGTGCACAGTTTACGTGAATGTTTCACCCTTTGTGGAACCATTACAAATCAGAAACATTCACAATTTATTCTTTTCTTTTATTTCTATGCTGATCATCACTATCATCTATCTGATTACACCTATCTCTATTACTGAAGGAGAATATCTCCATTCAACAAATGCAAATCATTATTTAACCATCTACACAGTTCTAGAAATAGAAAAAATGTTGAATGCCATATATTTTTTGCAAATCTAAATTCAAGTGTAACAATGAATCATTATACAAGTTTGAGATACAAGGTCATGTGTACAGGAATACCATAAAACATTCACAGAAGAAAGTTTTCGACTAGAACATTATTATTCGCAGAATACGAGAAGAAAATGAACCTACATAATCAAAATTCAGGACCCCGTTTACCTACCTATCCCAAGGAACAAATAATCGTTTCATGATGTAACAAATCTTTCTGCTTTTTGTTAGCAACTGATTACAGTCTGGAAGTTTTGAATAATCGGCATTTGATTCTACTGGATTAATTTGTCACCATCAAATATCAACTGTGGCGTTATCTTTGCAAAACATTAGGAACTGTGAATTCATCTTTAGAAAATTCAAGTTTAGTTTTCATTGCCTTACATTTCACATATATCAATGGAACATAGATTGAACTGATACCATGCAGCATCAATACATCCACATGACAGCACTCTCAACATATCGTACAGAAAGAGGTTCCATTTGTGATTGATTTTTTTTTTATTAAAACAGAATACATGAAACTCAGAACAAATAAGGTAGGAATGATGATGAACAATACACTACAACCTCAACTTTAGCATATTCATCAGTTCCTGTACAACTGTAAGATAGTTGTTTTTAGAGAAATGCATTAATTACATACCTAATCCTAAAGACAAATCTAACAGTCAGAAACCTACAATAAATATAACCCTGCAAAAATTGTATTGCCATTTCAGAACATAGTGTTTCAAAACCGTGTCATATTCTAGTCAGTGTGCTTGATGTTTTCTGAATGACTAAATGGTTAAGTAAATTGGAAAGCTTCCACCAAACTGCAATTTTGAAAATCCCTGGAAACTTGATTTGCTGAAACACTAGTAGCCCAAAAGAGCAGTGTTATAACTATGCAAAGAGTAACTTTGTTCAGAATTCAATAACCTAACTTTTTATTGAACAAATACTAAGAGAAAATTATTTCATTTAGAAAATACACCAAATTCTGACATTACAGTATTAGGAAAGGGCATTTGTTTTAGAAAAGCATAAATGATCACTAGCAACAATGTACAACTAGGCACTAGGCAAATTAAAAGGAGAATTACTCACTGTTCAGGTTTAATTTTCTTTTTTCTCCCCCGTTTTTTCGGACCAGGTAACAACTGATTATTGATTGGGGGCATTGGGTGCATGAGGTGCGGAGGCCCCGGTGCCGAAGGAAGCATGGGAATGGGGTCATCATCAATAAAACTGTAAGGATCTTCCAATTTTTCACACTTTACTTCATGGTTATGAGTAACACTGGCAGTGTTCAAGAGCATATCAGCACTAGTTTCATAACCATCATCATGGGGTTCGAGTTTCATGTTTCTAAAGAAGAAATATTCATTGTTAAATGTCATAGTTGAAGTCTACACCACTTGAACTTACAGTAGTAATTACGAGGGCGTGTTTCAAACGAATTGTGAAAACATCATGCAGGATGGATTCAAGGCCTGAAGGGATGTTCTATTTGTGTGCTCTTTTTTTAGAGATTAGGCAACACGTAAACACCGAAGGCAAACTGGTGTTGTGTAAACATATTACAGTACAGTGGTTATCAAACTGTTAACTATAAAGCAAAATGAAAATAGTTACAAGGCTAAAGAACATATCGAGCGTAAATAAATCGTTACCTAAATATAACAGCCTGAAAATAAAAAATCGTGTGACCCATCAGGTGGGAGTTTATTTCGAAAGACCGCTAAGGCAAGCAAATATTTTGATATATGCACTGAGCAAGGAGTCGGACATCAGGTGCCCAAAAATTCTCGGCAATAATAAAGTAAATAAAAATGTTTACATGCAGCGCGTGCGGGAAAATAAGCCAAGCGGACAGGGTCGCGGAGAACTACTTACAGCTTGTACTTATTTGAGAAGGTCACCGGGTGGTTGTAGGACTCGTAGGACAATGGTCCAGGGCCTAGGCTGGAGACACCTGAGTCCTGGCCACCTCCACTTCCGCCCGATTCCATTGTCGCTCCCAGTAACGTGGAGGACTCGCGAAAGAGAGTTGCCACCTGCATCGGAGTTTGAACGAGCTCTCGCTCGTTACAAATGTTAAAACTACACACACATTTGGTACGTTTATGTCCGCACTAGCTTTGTAAAAACCTAACAACAACCTCACCCTTTAAAAATAGTCCTATCTCTCTGATTGGTTCAACGAACGTTTTGAAAAATCAATAGAATGTTATCGGCCTGTATTTTTGTGGAACTTTGCTCTGGAGCTCATTGTCGATGTCTCCACCAGCGTCGCTTTCTTCGACGCTCGACGTCGGTTTTTAACAGCGCGTTCTATGAAAAATTTTGCTCAACCAAAAAAAAATTATCAGACAGGAAGCTGTCAAAAGATGCTGGACGTTTTCAATAATCATCAGTAGAGGGCGCTTAACAAAATCGCTTAGTTGCCGACTGTGCTGAAAGAAAATGACATTGGTACCTCAGAGTAATAAAAGACATAGAGATGCCATGCCTATCCCTACACCAATACCTTCTTCTTCTTCTTTCCACAGTATAGCGTTTAGTTACTAGACTAGTTCGCCAGCTAACGAGAGTCTTCAGTAAGTAATGAGATCCACGTGCCACGTGAACCACAACCTCACTTCTTTACTCCCCTACCGTGGGCACACTGGAGTCTCACTCGAAGTGATACCAGGAATGCCCGAATTGTTACCACAATAAATAAATGTATATATCCACAAAATAAAAGTTATTCGTTGCGATGCACGTAAAACGGCGATAAAAAACTATTTTAATAAGGGCCCCCTTGATCTTGATACAGCAAATCCGTTGCCATAGGGCCTCTAACCCCCGTAGATATTAAGAGGGGGCAATCAATTGCACAAACTATTAATTGTTAACACTAACAAACATATATTTTACACAAATTACTGTTTCAATGCACAAAATGGCGGACGAACATATGACTCCCAACCTCTACGGCCGGCAGTCGAATCCTACACCAATACCTGTTTTGAAGCGAACATGAACTAACCTTTTCTAAACAATTTTTGGGCGAGTGGGTGACGGGTGGTGAAATGTTATGGATAGTTTGTTTACATTTAGGGTAAGTAGGACCATAATAGAAACGAAGATTGACAACTTGATCCGAATGAAATGAGCGGGCATATACGAAACAAGCCGATTGAATACGGACCTATATATAAGGCCCTCGCTTGTAAAGAAACAAAGTTATGTGGACTTCAAGACAAGGATGGAAAAGGCCACTCTATTGTCTTTTAATACTCCGAGGGTTATTGTGTTTACGCGAGGTTGGTTAGTTAGGTCAGCCCCCGGATTCCGAACTCTCGACTGATCACGAAAAGATTGATAAGAACCTCAGAGTAATAAAAGACCATAGAATGTAGGCTATTTGCAACACATATACCATTCTCCAATAGGTTCGGAATCATCGAAATTGTCTAAACGATACGATTGAGGTCCGATCGTCACTTCGGAATCGTAGGGCAGGCTAGGTTCGGCTAATAATTCATGTATTCACAACTTAATTTACATGCAATGTAATGCCATTTAAACTTCCCGATATCACAGTGACCAATCACAGAGGCCACAGAGCGCTTATTTCCTTCATTTTAAGGGCACTACTCACGATCAAATTCTGCAGTTCGACTGAATCGTAAGCGATTGTAATATAATTTTGTTGGAAATCGGAAAGAACTCAGAGTAATAAGGAAAGAAACATACACCGACAAATAAACCATCAAATAGACACTGTTGTACTGGGTGAGTTTTTAAATTCATCGATGGATGATGCGCATTCGTGCTGTCATTGTCATTTTCCATTAGTTAAACAAGAATGCAATACTCATCGATGGATCCACCGATGAATTTAAAAACTTGCCCACTGCTACTGCTGCAGACAGGCCATCCAAAACAACAACGTCGACTTGGTTGGATGGCGAAAATACACGATCAAATGGCGTTCAATTTTATGGAATTCGACAAAATCATACAGCGTAGTTGAACCGTGAGCGTGTTGTTGGCTGGCGTGCTGGCATGCTGGCAAGTGGCAATCCTGTTTTCCTTTTTATAAACATAACCAACATTTCTAAATCATAAACAATAACAGAAAAATGAATTTTGGAGAAAGGAATATTAGCGGACCAAAAATGAATTCGACAAATTTATACGTAACAACAACTCGAATAATAATGACATCGGATTCAAGTAATCCAGACACCTGGCAAGACTTGTATAGACTAGTACCTTACCTAAGGAATTCATTGTGCTGTGTTGTATGTTCAAATCTGTTAGTAGATCCTATTACCCCTACAACAGCACAATGTCAGCATCATCTGTGTAAAACCTGTAAAGGAGGTCGTAAAAAAATCAAACCTGCATGTGAAGGGTGTAAAGATTGCATGACCTATTCTGAAAATAGGCGCCTTCGAATATTACTACAGTGTTATAAAAAAATGTGTATATCATTAATCAACTCTCAGTTATTCCAAAGTATTTCTCTTCAGGCAACACAACCCGGGACCGGATTTGAAAGAGGGGCTAGTAATCTTCTGCTGCTGATTAAGGAGGGAGCTGCTTTTCAAGACAATTATAAAAGTAGTGGTGGTCTGCCAAAATCAACATATTCCATTTTACCTTGCATTTATACAAATTCATCTCCTATCCAAAGTGTTCAACAGATGCAAACAAATAAAGATAAAAGTGTAGTGTTGAACTCTAATATGCAAAATAGGAATTTCTATTCAGTCGTGTATCCTGGTAATGGAAGTAAGATAACTCTTAAGCGAAAGCCAAAAGAAGGACCATTAACAAGTAATAGACTGAAGGATTTTACAGACAAGGTACTGTTCCCAGTGGTAATAACCAAATCACCTTTTTAAAATTCTGTACAAGTTGATTTATATTTACAGTTTGAAAGAAGAACCATAATGTAATTAAATGAGATTCAAAATATTGAGGTGCTCATACTTAGCTTACCAAATATAAAAATTTAATTGTTTTCCTTGTATGCTTGTTTTGAAGCAGCATTTGAGAATTGTAAAAGAATATGAAATCTTGAAAAAAAATTGTGTAGAATTTTTTTCAAACATTTGTTATTGTATTCAATAGATATGTAGAAGTAATAGTTTTATCAACTTGAGGAATTTGTTACAGATGTATGGTGGATTTATAAATACCTATATCAATTATTACCAACAGTTATTATTATTTGTTTGACAAATTGTCATAAGCTTAGTCAACATCAAAAAATTTAATTTTTTATACAAGACTGAATGTTTTACCTAACCTGATGAATTGTTCACCAATTACAGAATAATTTTTCAATCATTTCAGTCGATATTCAAGAAACCTTGTACACTAAAACCTAAGAGAGGATGTAGATGTGGAAACGCTACTGCCACCCCTGGGAAATTAACATGTTGTGGACAAAGGTGTCCTTGTTATGTCGACAGTAAACCTTGTATAGAGTGCAAATGTAGGGGATGCAGAAACCCGCACAGAATGGATGGACAAAAAGTAGATTGAATGATATTCCAAAAAATATGTTGGCTACTATTCTTTTGTTTTAGGTGATGCCGCATTTATCAGAACTTCAACAAATTCAATTAGTACCACCCACACAGCCATTACCTTTGTTATCAGATATTCAAAGCGTTGAAATAGAAGGACATGAACTTGGATCTCAGTTCAATGCATTTGAAGCTGCAGGAATTAATCCTCATTTCAAAACATTCAAACGCAAGTTACTGAATTTATATTAATAATCATATTTTCTTCGGTTTATTTTTTTAGGGGGTATTATAAGACAGGTTGTTTTTCTTAGAGGTGTTGGGATCAAATGGCTTTAAGAGCTCTTATTCTTTTTTTTTTAATTTGTTCTCTTCGTCAATGCTCAGAAATCTTCAGGAGACTTGTGGGTCTTACCTTTTAGCGTATGTTCCCAAGCAAGTATGAAATAACTTGTATGGAACTTGGTACAGGGAGTTTTGTTCATTTTCCCATGTCCTAATTTACTTTTCACTTATCATAAAGTTTCGAGAAGATTTTCCAACTGCTGTTCAAAAACAAATTGGCGCTGTATGTACCATTATTAAGACTGATTAGCAAGTGGTTTCGTTGGATTCTACATGACCATCCCTAACCAATCGCGTAATAAAATACAGGGTGTTCCGTTTGAAAATCGAAAGTTGATGTCATTCCTGGAAATACAAAATTTCAGAAATATAGCTGGAGAAACAACAACGGAGAAAACGGAGGCGAAACTCACCTTGTGGTCAGCTGTTATATGAAAATTACAGTGGGCTGATACGGACTGACCGGTCAGTCACATGTGAAATAGCTGTCATGTACGACCTTGATACTAATTAATATTGAATTATGAGCCATTACAAAACTCTTGCTGAGTTTTGGAGCTCGTGGACTACCTATTATGATAGCTTCAAGAGTAGCAGTGGGTGGGTCTTCTTCAGTCATTTGGACTTTACTCAGGGTGGTAGGGTGGCTGGTAGTGGTGGTCTAAGGCGCTGGCCGTTTGCAAATAACTAATTTATTTATAAAAATGAAATAAATTTATAATTATTGTAATGAGAGTTGTTTCTTTTTACAGTTGTTGGTGGTTATAACAATGTGCCATTACCAACAGATTTGTTACCTCTGGGATTTAATGGAGATGATCCAGATATGAATGTAATATGACCAGTAAGTATAGATATATTAGTATTTGTGTATTAGACTCTAAGTAAGATAAGGTTAGAAAACATTCAAAGTCTTTACCGGGCAATGAAAGAAAAATTTCTCGGAAATATCAATTTCAATTTTGAAACGTGAACGTGATGACATATAATTATTTCGTGTAGGGTCATCATTGTGCCATATATCCTTGCCTTGTAGGAACTCCGCACGGAAATTCATCAGGTGAAATTCAACGTTCGTCGTGGTATTAGCCAGGAAAGTAGTTGTTTTCTGATGAATTTTCGACCCAATATTCCCATCGTATAGGTTCATGAGGGCCAGGTAGCAGAGTGGTAAAAGCACCGATCTTTCAATTATTCTGTGGCTACCGGTCGTGGGTTCAAAGCCTAGCGACTGCAGAGAAAGAACTCGCTAATACTTGGCTCGCAATTTCCGATATATTCAGAAATGTATTTTTTTTTCTACATAGCTTGACTACACTTGAATTCTGGTAATAATGACTACTCAACTTTCTATTTTTGGATTGCCCTATTATCAGAATAATCGTGGAATTCTACTATAACTGTTATATATAATTGAAAATTTGTTTATTATATCGATGGATATTTGAGAATTCTCGATATTGTGTCTCAATGATTATTGTTTTTAATCACGATTTTAGCATGTTCAATAGCAAATTTTATGTGAAGTCTTGTTTTCTGCCAATTTAAAGTATATAGTGTGAACTATGACCAATTAACGAAATAAAAAGGTGGTACTAGTGTAGCTTGTAGAAACACACCTGTGAAGTTTCAGAACAATCTGAGATAATTTATATACTTTCTTTGTTCGCTAACCTTTAACCACGCACTACTGAACAAACCACCTATATTTCATCTCTCCACCTAGGTACGCACTCTCGATCTATAATGTCTGTGGTACCACGCGAATTAACAATTATACAGGCAGTCTGTCATTAACATGTAACTGAAAATTTATGATGACGTATTTTTGGTAATCGATCATACAAAAGGTATTAATAGTTTGGATCGAATGTGTTTGCGTTCAACAGTACATTGTATTTGTATATACGGAGAGTTCGTTCAACACCAATATTATTCATTTAAATGTTCATGGATGTGTTCAAAAATTCATTTTGCAACCTCCTATTGGGAGAAACTTCATTTCAAATCACCAGCTTCAGTTTGATTAAGGAGAGGGAACAAAGGCACACTGATTCTGCCTTTTCACGTGTGTTCATCCAGGGACGGCGCTTTCCTACGCTCACAAAAGGTATATTTTTTGTCCAGATTTCCAAATTTCACATTGTTTTCTACTTCTTCTGGTGGGGAGAGCACACTGTATAATTTTCTGTGAGTGGTCGTAGTTCATCCTGTATATATTATAAATTTTTGTACCTGATTTACTTGCCAAAGACATAATAATTGTAACTTGGTCAAATAAATTCTATTCCATTTTAGAAACTTGCTCAGATCAGATGTTTATTCTACTTGATGTTTTGTCTTACCCCTAGATTTGAAAAGGGTGGTTATGAAGCTACACTTCCAGGAAACTGGGAAAGTACCTGTTTGAAGAAGTCCGAAAAAACGCACATATGGGTTTGACTGAGAAAAATGTACAATTAGGTACCAGCAGAATTGGGATCAGAACCAGGACTTCTTAAACAAACCCAATCATCTCAATTAGTTGAAATACTTTTTTTATATAATCAAGAATAGAAGTAGTTCATAAGCTTTTTGAGTTTTTCATCTTTCAATTTACAATATAGTTTACAGTGATGAGCATTCAGACCAGGTGGAATGGCTGAAGAGTAGCAGTGGTTATTTATTATTAGGAGAACAGAAAGTATTGGGGCCTGCATTATTATTATTATTTATCGTGGCTATATCCTATATACCTTAAATTCATCGGATGATTCACTGAAATCTTAAACCAATAAGGAAAACATGTTCAATAAAAATATTTTATTTTAAGTGAGAGTGGCATTTGGACAAAGATCAAATGAACACCATGTGCCAGAAAATTGTATATACGAAGTGTTCTTTGAAAATAATTTATATTCTGATAGGCCTCTCAACATGTTTTTATTTATTATAGCATACATTTTGTTAAGTCACTAGAAAACACGAGTTCCCTAGAATAGGATGTGCAAAATAACTGTTTACACCCTTTTGATCTAACAAGTTATATGCCGCGTCTGAAAAGTGTGAAACTAGTTGACATAAAACAGTAACAAATAAAATGAACACAATGAAAATTATATTTCTGAAGGAATTATCATTAGTATGTTGAAGTTAATGGTTTTTCTGATATGAGAGAGAGAGAGGACAAATTGAACCAGACTGGTAACATATTTTCACAAAACTTATATTATCAATTATTATCGAAGATATTTTCATCTAAACATATCCGAACTCGAATGTTTATTTTAGTATCTTCAACAATTACATCACGAGGCTTCATTGTATCTGCTTTGAAATTTGTTCATGATGACATCCATGTTTGCCTGTTTGCTAGTTACATTTTTTTATGAACAAATAAAATCTATTGAATACAACCCTTGTTTTGCAACTACATCCTGTGATAATTACTAGGTGATGAAAGGATTTATAGGTGAGTAAAAAAACGCAATTCAGAATATTTTGAGTTAGAATAAAGTAAATTTATGATTACAAATCAAAATACTATTAAGGTACATTAGATACCCGTAAAATCAAATAAATAAAAAGCATTATCAATAAAGTATCTCTCAGAATAGTCTGAAAGCACTTGGATATTTTGAAGGCAAACTTCTCTGGAGATGATGAACAACATGATCCCAATTGAGCATATCACAATATTCAATAATTTTTTTCTCAACTTCCTCGCTAGGTTTATCTTCTTGCATTTTCAAAATGAATTTCATCAGTCTGCCAAATTGGTTATTGACGAAGGCATGCCATATTGAAAAATACAGCACATGACTGGTTAAGACCTGAAAATAAAAACACTTAATATCGAGTTTAAACTCTAAACTGTACCTTCGCTGACCATAATTATATTGATTTGAACTGTTTCGTCCTTAAACTACATTTACTAGAAATTTGAAAGACATTCGACTGAAAAGTTGCTTTATCCCATTGAAAATGACTTGATCAATAATATATCTCTTGCGAGGACAATCAAAATCAGCTTTCAACAGAATGAACCTCCGTTCCATAACTGGCCAAAATTTAAGAAATAACTTATGACCAGATGGCTTGCAAATGAGGAGGTCCAGTCCAAAATTCGCCTTATCTACTTTTCAATAAAAATCCTCTATATCTTGAACAGGGCATAATGTTCTAAAACTCGCCTTATTCTATTTAAAAATTAATTTGCACACTGACTATCATTCCAAAACTCGCCTTATTCAATGGTTATATGATGTAAGGGTTTTTATCATGTAAAGTTTTCTCCATTTTGCTCAAAATCACCCAACATGGATGAGGAAAGTTTCGGAATGGACCGCCTCAAATAATGGACATATTTGGCATGTCTTCAAGGTGACAACAAATGAATGTGAGGAGTGAGCTTGACAGGTCATTTTCGATAGGACTGCAAACGGTGGAACGATTGGTGATGTTTGGCAATGGACCTTATATAGTTTTTTCGTGAATAATACTGAGCATTGTAATGGAGGTTTTTACTGGTTGGGATACTTCTGCCTTAATGTTTATAATAAAACTTTAATAACGATTTTCACATTTTTTAATTTACAAAACCGCGACATGTTTCGCCATACAATGACTTCTTCAAGTAGAAGTTTAATGAGTTAAAATAATCAAAGTTATATACTCTAAACCGTTGATTTTTAGAAGGCAGTTTTGTACCTGCTCTCGAATGTTATTTTAAAGCAAAGGAAGGAAATTAAATCTGTTGAAAAGTTTGAAAATTAATGAAGAGAATGATTCTCAGAACCCAACAGAATTTAATAACACCCTCCTCTTGAATTTGTTCTGCAAGTAAATCAGACAAATGTAATCATTTAATAATTGAAAACAATATTTGTTATCTGTTGAGTAATTGGAGAGCAGGTACAAAACTGCCCACAAATTTAATCCAGTGTTTAGAGTATATAAGAATAACATCCTAAAATTGTAACTCATTATCTTTCTTCATGAAGAAGCCATTGTATGGCGGTACATATGTCGCGGTTTTGAGAAAAAAATTGTGAAAGTCCATATTGAACTGTTATTATAAAGGTTAATACGGATTTTCATCAAGTATCTGCTACCTCGATTCAAAATCCTGGCATAACTAAGCTGACCACTATGAGATCGGCCTCTCCAGAGTTTTTTTTGTTCGTATTGAATTCTACCAAGTTGTGGGATCCCCATTCTAGATTTTTTGAAAAGTGCATGATAAAATTGTTCATGTCCCTCCTCCGTCTTTTTTTGTTTTCGCGGAACACCAACATATATAGGTAGAGTGTCGGATACAGATGGGATAAAATTGTAGAACCTGCAGAAAAACGGGCTGTGGCCACGTTTTGTTACGGCCATCTGCTTATTTTCAAAGACAGGAATTTGAGTTTTGGATATCTTGTTTGAGACATATTTTTCGATTACAGTCCATATTCGAATCGGAAATAGGATTTCCGGTTTTACCGGAAGTGACATCAACTTTTCAATTTCAAATGGAATACCCCCAAATTTTTTCATTATTAAATTACGTTATTCCATCTTGAATTCAAAATTATCCTACAAAAAGATCCCCATTTCTATATTGTATCTTATCAGAACAGCCATTATTAAAACATAAAAGTATTAGTTATTTGGCATAAAAATGAGTATAAAATATAAAAGTGGTCAAGAAGTTTATATAACTGCCAAACTCACTAGGGCAGATAAGACAAACTTGAATTGTCTAAAATTAGTTGTTCTATAACTACTAGGGAATATACAGCTGAGCTCAAAATCCTGATAACCACTTTGTATTGTTAAATAACATAAATATATGACTTCAGTAAACAATGGTTAATCGGTTGCATTGTTACTTCAAATTAAATATTTGTCTTCACAACTACTGTTGATATAAGAGAGGGGCCATGAATCACAGTAAAATGCTAAATTATAGTTACCTTGGCATCTGTGGGATCAACAAATTTTACTAAAGATTTCCATACTGCTGTAATTTGATCCAACTTATCTTCACCATTCAAAACACCAATGCGACATAAAGCTATGCCCTTTCTCGCTAAACATTCGAGATAAATATTTTTCTGTTGTTCCATAGTACTGAAAAATAAATCATTATCCAAAATCCACCATCGGTAATGATAACTTTACCTCTTTATTTTGGCTGCATCAGATCTTAAATCAGACTTTGTTGCAATATGAGCTAGAATACTTTCTTCATTCATACTTTCAATCACTTTACTACAGATTTCTACGATTTTTTCGAGATCATCCAGTGAAACTGTTTGCTTTTTACTGCCAGGCAAGAAGCGTTTATCTAGAGGATCGATAAGTTGCATATAGGCAGAATGAACGAGAAAATGGTCAGGGTATTTTTTTGTCAACTCCTCGTACAACGTTTCACCAGCTGCCAAGTCTGAAATAAACAACAGTAACTTCAAGGCTCAGGTACAACAGGTTTCCAATCTCTTCTTAGATATAAGTAATAAACCCAATAAAGTGCTTTAGTTTTCTGTTCATTATTGAAAAGTTTAAATAAAATCATATCATAATCTCTCCTATTTGCAGATGACCTAAAATTATTCTCCAAAATCACCTCTTTCAACGATGCAATAAACCTTCAAGAAGATCTTAACAACATTTCGAACTGGTGTGAGATGAATGGTATGTTGATGAATGCTAATAAATGCCACGTAATGAGATTCCACAGGCGGGATACACCAATTATCTTCCACTATCACATTGATGATGTTTTGTTGGATCCTGTTTCTAGCATAAAAGACCTAGGAATTACTCTTGATACAGCCCTTAGCTTCAATTTACACATTTCCACAATTATTAACAAAGCTCTGAAACTTCTAGGTTTTATCAAAAGAACAACTTCAGACTTCTCAGATATATCATCAATTCGCATCCTGTATTGCGCACTAGTTCGACCACATCTTGAATACTGTTCTGTGGTATGGAATCCCCTTTACAACATCCACATTGATAGAATTGAACGAGTTCAGCACAAGTTTTTCAATTACATCAACTTCAAACTACATTTATTCCGCGACCACTGTCAAACTGAGCTAACTCTCAATCTACCATCGCTGTCAACAAGAAGAAAGCACAGAGACTTGATATTCCTTCATAATATCATAAGCGGCAAGCTCAACTGTCCTGAATTACTAAGTAAGATACATTTCAGAGTGCCTTTACGCACCACTAGACACAACAATACTTTTCATATTCCTTTCTATAGAACCAACTATAGATACAATAGCTGCTTACCACGTATCCAAAGAACAGCAAATAGTTACAGTCAATTAGACTTTTTCAATTCGCCCTTAAATAAATTTAAGTTGCAACTTAAAACGATTATTATATAAAGCATTTATCATCCAATATCCTTTCTCCTCGAGTCTCTCAGCATCAAGTGATATATTTTATATTTTTATACATTTTCCTAGTTATACAAGTTTTATCGTAGTGTACATTTTATTGTATTTTTTATCTTTAAGCAATCAACTCAAAATTTTTTTTTTTTTTTATTGTAAATGTTCGATCCTACTTACAATAATTGTATTTTGTCTGAATTGGGCTAGTCCCCGTTAAATAAATAAATAAATAAATAATCAAAGAAAGTGCACTTGCCAAAAACGGTAATGGCCCTTCAATTCCAATTCGTTTACACTCGTTCAAAGACCCACCCAGATATTTAAACCAATGACATATTACGGCTAGACTCCGTTAAAATCATTTCGAGCTGCAGTCGCATTCTGAGCAAATTGTTATTGCAGCTTGTTTCGCGGAACATGAATACCAGTCAACCGAAAAGTCGGCAAAGGTGAGTTTCTGCTCAATTATCTACTTATATAAAATTTATATAAGCAGCTAATTGCCGCGAAACAAGCAGCAGTAAAAGTTGTGATTAGAATGTGACTCTCTATTGACCGCAGCTCGAAATGTTTATAACGGAGTCTAGCAGTAATATGCCATTGATTTTATCTGCAATTAGCAGGTAATTGAATCTTCGATGAGAACATGTAACTGACAAAAGAGTGTATGGTCCATAACATAGTTATTGAAATGTGTATCTAATTGTTTGTAGTAAACGCGACACATATGGTCCACAAGCTAGGTGCTGATTTTAGTCAGTCATTTCCTTCCGGACGATATCAATAGTCCGGGTAATATAAAAAAAAAACGGAAAATCGAAATAGTGACAGTACTAATGGAAGTAATAAGTAAATATGAACTGCTTTGACTTCGCACTAGAAGCCCCTTCGATACGTCTACACCATATTTTCTAACTCAATTATAAAGTGGAAATATGACAGAAATTGGAGAAACAAATAGTACTTTCTTTCTACAATCACCTAAAACTCTAAAACCAAACGAGATATAGAAAAATTGTATATGAAGAGTTTTATTGTCCTTGAACAGGACTACAAAAAGTTCAAATAAAATTTTTCCATTACTTCAAAAGCAAATGAGAAAACAGTTGCTAAACTTGAAGAAATGTTCAATTTATGTAAAAAAAAATACCATAATCTCGAAAACCAAACAGAATATCGACAAATCTTATATAAACAGTTTTATTCTCCTTAAACAGCTCTACAAAAAGTCCCAATGAAGTTTCTTTATTACTTGAAAGACAAACGAAATAACAAGTCGCTTGACTCGTAATTTTTTTTCCTACGTGTTCGAGAGGCTGCCACTGCCCAACCCACCCACGGAATCGCAGCTGACTTTGAAAGACATCATAACACCCTCTATGGAACATTTCCGTAGTTTTTCTTCCAAGAGGAAATTGGTCACGAAAACCTGTCTCTGGCTTGTAGCCTAATATTTCAATACATTAATTTGTAAACCAGCTAACTCCATCAATATAGCGTGGGCGAATTGAGGTACCAATTTGTTTTTTTTTTGTTTTATTAGGGGCTCCTCAAAACCTGGAAATGTATTGCACTTACCTAATTTTGACAGCCATTGAGTTTTGAGATCTCTTATTGCTTCATTGTACTCTTCCAACTTGGTCTTTTCAGTGTTTCCGCCATTCGAGTTGGAAGATTTTTTGGTACTATTTCCATCAGTCAAAATATATTTAATTGGGTACACATCAACTTTTTTTCCGTATTCGTCCTTTGCGAAAGTAACTGTGCCTGTTAAATAGTGAGCTGTGTTATTTGACTTGACTGGGAATCTGAAACGAAGCTCAGATAATGATAAGACTATTTTTTGTTTCGTAACTTACTTATCAGAAGCTAAAGGGGCGATGTATAATGGGATAGCTACGAATGGGTTGGAATTATTTGTGATGCCAGCTTTTTTCCCTCCAATCAATGCTTGTGAATATGATAAATAGACATCCATTGTGATGCTATTGTTTAGCTTCTGATAGAGCAGCAGAGGTGCTTCATTAATTTTCTCTAGGTTCTCTCTTTTATCATGCCGCACTTGTAATCTTATAGAATATTCCCCTTTCTCCAACTTTATGGAATACTGAAACACAGTTTGAGTTAAAAAAAATACCATTTGTTGGTTTTCCCCCTACCTTTGATGGATATGCATCACCACAGCCCATTAATTGTTTGTTAGAGTCGTACAAAAACCAAAACTGTGATTCATATTCAGACTCGTACAGCATATCACTCAGAAGAGCCAAATTTGGAGACACTTCACATTGCTTTGACAAGCTGAAATTGTATGTCAAGAGTAACTCATAAATTTGTCTACTTGGAGGGATGACATCTCGAGACGTCAGAGGTATTATTTTCCCCTCCAAAGGCCTGAAAAGAAGAAACTTTAAAATTCTTCAACCAAAGTGTATTCCATACCTACTTCAGTATTTGGACGGAGTTCTTCAAGTTGATAGAGGGAGATATTTCTTCCCCTTGTAGAGTTTTAACTTCAACAGTTTGTATACCATCGGCAGCATGCATCGTTATGGAAGGATAACTAGGCTTAACGCCGTGAAAAGATATGGTGTAATCCAGATTTGATACACCGAAATTAGCCCAGTACTTAGCAATAACAAGTTCCAGTATCAGGTCGCCTTTGACTGGTAAACAAATATAAGAGTCTGATTTAGAAGTCACTGCCACTGTTTTATTTGTTTCCAGAGCTTTACAATGTTGGCGGGGAACGACTTGAAGTGTGTGTACGACATATCTACCACTGTCTTCATCTGAGGTCAACTTCAAGACAGCCCATGTGGCCATGTTTGGTACTGCATAATAATGTCTCTTGATTGTATTGGGCTTGAAGTTGACTTTATTACACGAAAGTCTATACTTTGGCTCCGTTACCTCTTTGGGTTGTATAACTGTTATGGGTATCTTGAATACGGGTCCTTTTTCGATGCAACTCACATCATATGCGTTGATGAATGTACTGTGTAAACCTTCAGTTAGGGAAGATGTATCGATTTTTATAGCGAACATTCTTGCAACATTAGATAGATCCAAGTGTACTGGAAAGCTAACATAAGTTGCATCAGAAGTTAAGACAAACTTCTGATTGTAGTAAATCTTCGTTTCCGCTGATACATTGTCGCAGTCTAGAAAATGTGGTTCAACTGATACTTTGAATGTGTGAGATGTTGTGTGAGTTTTGGAACGTATATATACCCCCTTGGAATTCAAAGAGCCACACTGAATTTGAAATCTTATATCTCTATCACATTCTTTATTGTAGTTGAGCAAATAATCGAACGCCTTTTCAACTTGTATCAAACCACTCCCTTGCGCTGGTATCTCAACTCCCTCAATAAAAGATGCTGTGTTTTCTAGTGCCCTACGAACTATATACGGCGAATAAGGTAATGTTTGTTGAAGAAGTCCTGACAAAAGGACGGCTACAACACCAGCAGCGTGTGGAGAAGCCATAGATGTGCCGTTCATCAGCTGAGAATAGCGTAGTGTGAAATTTGGCACCGATGTTATTGCACCCCCAGGGGCACATACATGAACCCCGACTCCCCCGTCGATGGTGGGTCCTCGAGAAGACCACGTATAAGGTGACCCTGAAATGAATTTCTTTTGTTTATTTAGTTTTTTAATGATGCCTAATTTTCGAACAGAGAGATCCCATACTATTCTTATTGTCGAAATTTCTTTAGCAGATATCCTTGGACACAAGCATCAACGGGGTGAACAGACCTGTATGTGTGCCTTTCTCGCGAGAATACAGCTTAGTCTTTGTTTTTGCAATTTTTATTGAGAATAATTGGGTTAGAACAGATTTCTCTTGAAATTTATTAATGGTCTTTTATGTTTGCAATAGCGAAAAAAATTTAAATTACAAACAATGCTTTAAAAAAAAATTCTCAATATGTTGAAAAAGATTATCCAATATTCCAAATTTCAGTGGAAATATTTGGAGTAATAAACATACAAAGAGTATATAGCCTATATTGTTAATATTTATTGGGCTATATATATACTTTGACGTTATAAGGATGGCTTTGATCCTTCGATTTTATATGCGAACATATGTTCGTAGCAAGAAGCTAAACTTCTTCCACCTTTGACGATTGGACGGAAGAAGAACTGAACGAAATTTTGAGGTAAACCACTAGCTGCAGGCAATACAAAGACTTTGTGGCCAGCCCTAGCAAGTCAAAGGCACTTAGGCAGAGATCGCCAAACACTATGCTTCATTATAGGAATACTAACAGGGTAAATACCTATCGCTAACGGGGGCCTATTTGCTTGGCCACTGCGATAGCAGCCTCCCCATAAATACTTCTGATACTATTTTCATTAATTTTTTTTCTGAAATCATGTCACTTTCTTGTACTATATATGGAAACCAGCAGTTTGGGTTGAACCGCGCCTAGAATTGTAGAAATGTTGAAGTTCGACTTTTCGGCTCCGATTTTGGAGTCATTGTCAAGAACTGAAAAGAGAAAGAAAAGGATTGAAAAACGGAGGAGGAGGAGGTGGTGTTTCTACACGGGTTCGAGTTCTCTCAAAGGCAGATTGAGAACTTATAGAGAGCCAGTGACGAGACCTGGGTAGTAGGCAGATTGAGACCCTGGCGTCAAGTCACAAAAACCTAACGTAATAATACCTGAGGAGTAGGCAGATTGGAACATCAGTGTAGAATCAACCCCACCCCCGTTTTTCCTTTATCTCATTTTCTTTCTATTTTCAGTTCTCTAAAATGCTCCAAAATCGAATCAGAGTGAAATTCTGTCACCGAGTTGGAACCTGTTCAGCAAAAAGCTCACATCAAAGCTGCAGAGACTAAGGTCCTCCTGCAGCTGCATAAGGATAAGCCAATGCATGGGGTCTTTTTCAAGAACATTGAAGACCTTGACTAATCCAAAAAACCTGACTTTTGCTTTCCTCAGGTCAAGTGAGCTGAAGTCTTCAACTCCCTGGTCTACCGTAGCCACGTGATGGGTATGGATGTCCCTGACACTAGATGCAGAGCGTGTTGTGGGGCGCCTGAGACCCTTATGCATGTCCAGCATATGCATTCTTAGCCTATATCCACACGCATAACGCGGCTCTACGAGTGTTGTACTACCATCTACGACACTCCGGGTTTGCCCTAATGCTACGGATATTGAGTGCATTGTAGAGAATGAGAAGTGCCGAATATGTAGTCCTCCTCGACCATCAAAGTAAGACGATTTTCGACATAGAGTTTTCGGCTCCTGGCGAAACGAACATCGTCCGGACTAAATATCGAGACTTACTCTTTGAACTCCGCAGGCTCTACCCAAACCATTCTGTTATAATTAAATCAAATCAAATATTCTTTATTATCGAAAGAAGAACGTAATTATAAAATAGTTATAAACATTTAGAATACAACAAGAGTACCAGGTGTATAAACATATATGAACCTATATACATATATACACATATATGAAAAGTCATAATTATGTCGAGATCAATGAAATATCCCTAATCACATAAAAAAAAGAAGAAAGATGCGATCACGAATTTGTTATGTCGCTATAGTACTTAAATACGCATATTTTGACGCCACTACTGAAAATTCACCAAAAACTGATTTTCTCATGTAATTGCATCTCCCAAATATTCCAATTATAAAAAATTTCCTAAAAACAGAATAGTACCCATAAAGAAATGATCACAACTGCCGTTTCCCAAGTGGCAACAGGTTCTTTTCACTTCATCATGATGAAAAATGACTAATTATCAGATTACTCATGTGAAAAGTTTTGGAGAATTCGGAAAGGAATCGAAAAAGCAAGATGAAGTAGAAGAAACTGTGACTTCGTTGAAATGAAATGAGCTTTAGTGTATTGTTTTCTTATTATGTTCTAAGTCGCCTATGTTGAAGAACATCTAATTTTAGCAACACTCATCATGAAACCTGATCTTCATATATATATATATATATATATATATATATATAGGACGGACTATATACAAGAATTGCTCGTTCGAAGATATACGACATCAGTGGAGAAAACTATTTACCTGGTAGTTTTTGTCTCATAGCATACTCTGCAACCATCATTTCTGGTGATACATAGGCACCTATACTTATAATAGGTTCATTGATAACATCAGAAGGAGTACTAATTGTACCTAAGGCCGGACCATTGTTTCCAGCAGATGAAACCCATATCACTCCATATTTATTAACTATTTCGTTCACCAAATCACCAACTCTCCTACAAATTTCAAGTTATATTAGATAGCATATTCGCTATTAGTACATACCCAGCATCTACCCAATGAGCATGTTCTCCATAGCTCATATTTATAACATGAACATTTACAGTTTTTTTTAACTCTGTTATTTTAATCATTGCCCTTATGAGGGCTGTCCCGGTTTCCATTGATCTCAATCGACCATCTCCAATTGTTAAAGATACGATTTGGGCACCTGGAGCAACTCCATTTTGATCAAGTGATTCCGGAAAATATGCAGAAGCTATTGAAGCAACATGAGTACCATGACTTGCTGAAATATTTTTCGAGTGAACACATTTTCTGAGATTTTTTTAATGAAAAATTCAAACTCATATTGTTACATAACTTACAGCAAACTCCAACCAATTCCAGAACATTCCCATTGTCATGAACATTGATACTAAAATTGAGCTTATCAGCTTCTGTTAAAGGAGCATATTCGTGAGTTATACTATATTCTCCTAGCAGAGGGCATTTTGATAAATCATTGTCCTCCATTGAATTAACACAACACACCCATTTATTTCCATCATGAAATAAAATACAGTCATATACTGGACCCACATCATAGAACTTCTTTTCTTGGTTATTCAGAATATCCAACTGTGCCTCCAAGTTCTCTTTCTCTAATTTTTCCACATCAGTTAAAGTTCCGCCTGGAATTTACTGAATGAAAATGAATGAATCAATTACTATTTTAAAACTTACTGCTATGTTTTGATTCAAAATCAGCAATTGCTCTATTAACTTCACTCACTGCTCTTCTATGAGCATCGTCCCAGAATTTCTTTTTATATTCTGCTTTCATTCTGTCCTTCAATCTATCTGGATACAGATCGAAAGCGTGTTTCACCCCCACTCTATAAGTACCATCGGGATTCGTCCAAGATGAAGGAATCTTGGAAATATTTGATTTTCAAGAACAAATGTTTTCATCACAAAAGAATTTGACTTACTTTTAATTTTTTTCCAGTGAGTGATGTGATAATTCCATCGGTGGGTACAACAATAGTTGTGGTATCCACATCTCCACAACCGCTGCAATCAAACCGCTCAATTATTTTTGTTTTGCCATCCGAGGTTTTCTGTAAATGAATCAGGTTGGCTTTGAATTGTATTTTAGTCCCTAAATTTCACCTGTAATCCTGGTGCCCCAGGATCAATTCCTGAATCTAAAATAGCTATAACAATACCTCTTCCATCATAATCTGGGTATTTAGTTAGGAAAGATAGAACACCAGTTTCTTTTTTGGGTAGAAGGCTCCCTACAGGAAATTCGCAGTTATTTGGAATATCCCTCATTCTGCTTGCAGTATTTTGAACGTACCCTAAAAAAATTACTGAAAGATTAAAATAGTATCTTTTGTTAAGGAAAGTGTTCTTTGTTCATTAGAATTCATAGTATATTAATTTTACACTCACCCTCTTATACAGTTCTGAAGTAGGTATTAATTTTGATTTCTGGACTACCTATCTTTGAATAAATAATCATATATTTACAAAACGATTCACTGAATTATTATAACCTCTGAGCTCTAGCCAAAAAAACCTACTACACACCTTGCCTTTTGCCTTGCACTTGTAATTTGTAAAGTACCTAAATGCAAAATGTAAATGTAAAATTGCTGTCACTTGTTACTTTTTAATTTTCAATACTTTGGCATGTCATTCAGGTCTGTTCGGTGTTTGACAACTGAAAATAGTAAAAATTAGTTATACAAAACCTCGAGCACTCTTATTACCTTTGTGATGTGCATATTCAACGAATAGATAAGATAAATTATATCTATCTATTGCATGAAATAAAGAGATAATGAATAATATGCATAATCATCGTTTATAACGATTAATATTTCGGAGTGGAGGATGAGGATAAGCTAATATTGAAGTACGAGTTGAATAATATTTTTCAGATTACGCTAAGGGCGAGTTTTAAATTCATCGATGTATCCATCAATGAGCATTGCATCCTTTATTAACTAATGGAAAATGACAATGACAGCACGAATGCGCATTATCCATCGATGAATTTAAAAACTTGCCCATAATGCGCATTCGTGCTGTTGTTGTCATTTTCTATTAGTTAAATAAGGATGCAATGCTCGATAGATCCATCGATGAATTTGAAAAATGGCCCCAATAAAGCTCTTTTAGTAGGGGTATGGTCCGTATATATCATTGGTTACCCTAGTTAGTAATTTGGAGGTCCGTATATACCAAGGGTATGGTCCGTAGGTCGCCGAACATTTCAGATCGGTAAGTAGCAGTTTCTGAGTATTCATGCAACCGGCTGCACGTATATGGACCCCTTGTCACTTGTCTTAGTCAACAATTTGAAATACATTTGTTAAAAGAATGATTTTTTCATCAAAAAAGAATTAAATGTAGTGCTTTCAGACCCAAAGACCTTTTTTGAGATAAATATTAGATTTTTGATCCAAAGTTTCAAATCTGGCACTCGATGAAATGATTCTAAAGGTGCGTACTCACTAGAGCAACTATTATTTCGTATGAGCACCGAACGAAAAAATGCTCGGATGGTGTGGACGCTGATTTGATTTGAGGGTGTTTACATTATGCAGCATGAGAATGCAACATGAGGCAGCCTGAGCTTGAATCGAGCAGGACATGTGCGCATTCGGTGCTCATGCGGAACAAATATATATATGCTCTAGTGAATACGCACCTTTAAATTGCGGAAGATGTGAGTCGTGCGATGCAATCGGAAAAAAATCATCCCTCGCTTTTGGGGATCAAGACTTACAGAAGTAAGAAAAATACCTACTTGTAATGATATAAAAATGGATTAAACAATGTTTTGCTTTAACCTATAGGTACAAATAGGTGTGTTCGTCGGCAAATCAACAAAAGATATTTGGTTCTACAAGAACAACTTTGCAATGCTCTTTGAAATATAATGGCTGATATCAAGTTTCGATTTAAATGAGGGAACACCTACGTACCGGTTTCATGGTTCTCGCCACTCATCAGCGATGGCTAGTTCAACATCACAGACTACGTAAATAAATGGTCTGTGAATTACATCAAAAAATCATTCCAGGTTTTGTTGGGAATTCCTAAAATAAACAATGAAGCATGTATCCAGCGCCATCTCTAGGTTCCAGAGATCATTTCGAATATAGCATCTACTTTTTCCAAGTCAAATTTTCACGAGAAAAAATTATTGATACTATAAACCTACTCGGCATTGAACTAATAATGAAAAATGGAATGCCCATACCTACCATAGATATATTCATCAGAAACTCTTCAACAGAAAACAACTACCGCCCCCACAACCGTTGAATCATATCTATAATTGTATTTATACCACTATGACATGGTTACAGACGTAAATTGAGCTGCTCTCATGTTAGGATCACAACTCAAGACATAAGACTACAGAACCTCAGCATGTAGGTGGGTACCAAGCAAAAAATGGAATGTCCTGATGTCTTAGATTCGACGCATCGTTGACAAGTAGCTAACTACTTCAACAAAATCACCCGAACATGAAACACCTACACACATTTTCTATCTATAACGGGTTATTTCCTTATTTGGCTTGCTAGATCCATTTTCACGCAACGATATGAAAGAAAATTAAAACAAATACTAATAGATTTTCTTAGATTATCTTAGAGGAGTAATATTGATGATATAGGTACATAGTTTCATATATCCACATCTTGGCAAAGAATTGTTTGTTTTCAATCCCATTCTCTATATACCTTCAGATATCTCTGACGTCAATATTGCATTCAACAACTGATGATGTTCACCTACGTACTTATCTAGTTACTCTAATGAAACGCATACTCTTCACACTTGAACTGTTGACAAATAAGGAAGTATCAAAAATAAAATAAAAAATAAAATTTTAGAGCTATTATTATATACCTACACAAACGTTTTAACAATTTGACAGGAACGTTTGAGTATCATAAGTAAGTCGCTATTAACGATCTACAAAGAATAGGGGCCTTAAAGACCTTGTATAGTTAACAAATAGGACGAACCATTTTAAAGTCATCTCCATTGTCAAACAATGAGACTTAGTGACTACTGCGTAAGTGTTTCTTAAAACGGACAAAGTTCGGATATATGTGTTGAGAAGTTGATTTCATATTAACGAAAGTGATTATCGAAGCTAATTATTATAAATGAGGATACCAGTCCTTATGAGTTTGATCACAGCATCAGATTTACTTCTGAGAAGAAAGTTCAACAATTCCAATCTACATCAGGATATGTCTGGGTAAGTCTGATTTTTCTCCTCGGATTTTCCTTATTTCATTTTCGAAATGACGGTAATTTTTCTCAGTCCATACTGAACGAAAATTAGTTACTTATATGCTTATTGGATGACTGTACCTTATCTTTTCTGTATCGTGATTTTTTAAACTATTTTGTTTATAAAATATATTGTTATCCATAATAATACCTACTTATATCACAATCGTAAGTTGATGGGTGTGGATTTAGTTATATGAATTTAGATTTTATTTGATATACCTTTACCAGAGTTTCAATTGTTTCTTATTAAAGTTGTTATTGTTCAACTCCATTGCAGGAATCGTACCTACAGAAGAAACAATTGCAACTTTACGGATACATCTGGATGACAATTTTTTTACGGGTGTGATTTTGTTCTCAGAATGATAGATCTGTCAACAAACTATTAACACCAAATTGTTTCAAAATGATTATATAAAATGTATGTAGGTACAATCACCCGAAAACGTAATTAGTTTTATTCTCAAAATAATAGATCTGCAAACAACTTGTTGACGGCGGGACGTGTAAATGAAAGGCAAACTGAGTTGAAAATGCTTGAATTTGTTTTTTCGCTCGCAATTGACACAAAAAAACTAACCTGAGCAAGCGAACCTAGCTTGCGAGTCGAAAATGCAACATACAAAGTAATAAGGTTCTGATACATTTTATTTGGTGGCATATCTATCATTTTGAGAACAGTTATTATTTTGGATACAAAATGTTACACATATGTTTGAAGACAAATATATATTAATCTAAAAAAAAAATCAGGGATCAAATCCAATAATCAGAGGATGTTTGTCACGTTCTGCGCTTTTCATCGATAAAACTTCTCAATTCTTAGTTGTCGTAGTTGTTGAGTTGAAAGTTAACCAACTTCTTAATCATTAATTCTTAATTTAAATGACAGACTAAAATGTATAAACCTTCATATAGGTACGTTCTTTTGTATTCAACATTCTTAGTTCTAAGTTGTTAGATTAATTCGTAGTTTAGTTGAATCTATAAACCCAACATAAGTCTGTATATTGTATGTCTGTACATACAGTAATTTTTCCTGTTATTCAACTACTTATAATTTTCGTATTTGTACTTGTTCTGTCCATTCTTTTTCCCAGGCTCTGCATTTCTGGTGGGGCGTAGGGCGATTTTTCTTAATACTTCAAATGTTCGCTCTCCTAAAGTGGAGAGATTGTGTGGACTTTTCTGTGATCGTGCTAGATGCTACATTAGAATAAACGTCGAGTGAAATATTTTGATCAAATCCCGTAGTAAGAAGTAAGAAACCGTGGCTCTCGACAGTACCCGACTTGTCTATTACAATTGTCTTCCCCAGATCGCTATAGTCTGCACTCAATGGGAGTCTTTGAAACTAATTGTTACCAGGTCGTCTCGCCCGATTTCCTAAGATCTGTTTTCCGTGTGTCGGTCTATCAGTTTTTCCATTCCTTTCAGGAGAAATGGTGATAGGCTGATTGGTCTGTAATTCTTAGTCTGTTCGTATGAGTTCCATTCAGTTCTCGGGATGGAGACCACGTTCATAGATTTCCAGGTTTGTGGTACCCAGTCTTACTGTTCTTTAATTTGGTGTTGAGTCTGCTCCCAGCTGCAGTAGAGCAGGAAATATTCCACCTGGTCCGGGCGATTTGTATGAGCTGAAAGAGTTTATTGTCTGTATTACTTTTGGGTACGTTAGGATCTGCTTTGTAACCTCCTAGTTAGTCTGTCATGTTCGCCCTCAGTTGGAGACTGACGGGATTTCATGCTGAAAATGTGTATCGAACAGCAGAATAACTATTGTTGCTTTTCTTGATGGGTAGCGCTATGTTGTAAAAAAAAGAAAAAGTATTGGATATGAGGGTGGCTGGTGGTGAGAAAAAGTCAAGTAGAATGGTAGTTCAACTCTAGTCCACAGCTGATAGATGTAACATCAGCTTGACGGTTCTGCTTAGCGGTTCTGCTGGAAGAGTGATTGAAACTATATAATGGTTCATTAGGTGATAGAAAATAGTAGAAGATGAATTTGATATGTTTTTTGTTCACCAGCTTGAGGTATTTCGGCTCCGAACTCTCTACATATTGACACGAAAGGTTATTCTCAAAGTAAAGGCAAACACCACCGTTGAACCTAAATCAAAAATGGAGTTCATAACCAGGAAAGAGCATGAGGACTTTGTTGGTGGACGGGTTGACTTGTATTTCTGTAATATCCAGAATATATGATTTTCCGCCTGTTGGTGATGACAGACGTCAGTGATGTTCTTGTCGGGTTCGCGGAATGTAGCAAAACTGGATATTCAAATTGTTCAGTGGTTCGTCGCATTGAGTACCTCTCACCCAGATATCATAATGGGGAGTAATTATGCCTCCATCATTACTCTTGTTGAAATAAAACTCGGATATCAAATGGAAAAGGGGGAAAATGGAAAGATAAACGGAATAATCCATTTCACATCACATATAGCCGATGATATTGTTGTTTTTCATAGGGCGATGGTGTAGACTATCAACTTCCGATGGTGATTCTTTCAGTTGTTCCATACAAGCAGAATTTACTAACAAAGGATCTTTGGACGCTATTTCCTAAAAATATCACCCATAAAATTATCTATAAAATTGTTGGGTTGCACCAATTTATTTGATCCCATTTTTAAATAAGTTAAAAATTGAGGTAAGTCTTATTAAATCATTGAGTAATATTGTGCCACTGCTTTCTAGGCAGATGTTTCTGAGCCTAGCCGATAATGGCACCAATCAAATCCAAAATAGGGGAAGATAGGCTGAGAGAACTTGTTCTATTTAGACCCTAAGCTAACTTGATGTGATAATGGAGTGAGTCCTCCAGAACGATATTTTCAGTGCTTAATCAAGTGGTTTGATTAATTTCGCGGGGGGATCTAACCCCTGAACCTCCCCCTCCCCCTGGGTGCGCCCTTGATGAGCTCTTGCGATGTCGTACTGAATGCTTTGTGATAATCTATACAGACTATCGGAAATATGCGCTTATAGTGCGTGATATACGTTGTAAGTAAGGTGTTTTACCTTGCAGCCAGCAACTCCCAGGTTTTTTGAAACCATTACACTCTTGTTTATGATAAGTGGTTTTTAGGAAATACTGAACTAACTTTTTGTAGCTATCAGTTCTAGAGCAATACTTATAAGTATAACTTAATACGTATAAAGCTGCTCCCATAATTTTCATTACGGTTATTTGATGAAGAACAAAATGGAAAATCATTGCTTCGTAAATATGTCCAATTTTAGTTTCCACTGATTTTCGATTCAGGGTGATCGAATAACAGAATAAAACGGGTTAGTGTTGGAATTAGGAATGCATTACTTTCAGGAATGTTTATTTTGTTTCCAGTTATATAAATAGCTCTTGTAGAAAATTTAGTTCCCATTGTCCACCTATGAAAGTATACAAAAGACTGGTTGTGAAACAGTGAAGAGTTCGTGAAAGTCACCAAATGAATAATTTGATGGTGCTCAATATGTCATGTTGAGATGGAGAAGTACAATTATTTTTCCTTTGAGAAATTGTTTGCAGTTTGAAACGAATTATAATATAAACGAAGCTACACTGTTCCCCCCACAGACTACGTCCATGACTGAGTTAAAAATATAACATATACAATGACAGTAGAATCTTGTGTTGAAAATCAATTTTGGAAAATATGAAATGAAATTGTTGGTGGTTTGAAAAATGTGTGTTTCGTACACTATTTTCTTTAGCCTATTTAGATATGGCTCAAAACGTTAATTAATTTGAAGATTAAGTTGCAGATCCAACGCATGTCTGTTTGCTTTTTGATCAGCGAGTTAATAACACATTGTTTGGAATAGTATATAAACTTTGCGATGATTTCAATATTCAGTTTAACTGCGGAGGCCATCTTAGAGCCCTGCAGTGGTGTTTTCCAACATCATCTCTGAATACTACTGGTGAGTGATAGGCATAGAGATTTCGTTAGACAAAGTGTCCGTAGATATAAAAATAAACATTTGTGGGTTTTAGATGCAGTGATTTGCTTGTAAATTTGTTTTTAACTCGTTTTGATTATGGATATACACACTAATTTTAATGGCTGGATTGTTATCAGATATTGTTTTGAAGCTGATGAGTTATTAATATTAAATGAATTTGAACTGTATCAACCCGATTGTAGCATAGAAACAACTTCCCTTAAACTGGTTATCATAATTTTTTGAACAAATTAAGGGGGCCGAAGTGAATTTTCTGAAAATTACTTTTCAGGACTATCCGTCAGAAACTTTCTTGTGTGTATTTACAAACTGAGTGAAAAATTAGTAAACTTACTGGAACCTTATAGTGAACCTTGAAAATTGTCATCTGAAAGCAAAGTTATAGGGAAATGATTGATTAACACTAAAAAAAAGTAGTACTGATGCATGTCTGAATTTTGATTCTCTAATTAAAAAAAAGTCGGTATAAAGCGTTATAGAAGGATACTTTATTCGCAGGATCTCACGCATTTTGAAAGAAGATCATGTTCTTTCAATAGAATTGATGCATGAAAATCATGATTTCAGGAGAAGACAATCTCAATAATCACCTATGTGTATAAATATAAAAGCCTTCGGTGAACATACAATTCAAAAACATTGTAGATTGGTAAAATAAACTGAAACAGGCATTAATCACTGCATCTGCATATCGAATACGCGATATTCAATATTATAGCACAAAACGCCTCTCAATATATATGTTATTCTAAGAAAAAATTGGAATGTGATTTATTGGTAGGTACGTTTTTTAGTTAAAACGATATTCCACGTTTTCAACATTGATAGACGTTTTTGTCAACTTTATTGACATAACCCTGATACTGATATATTGCTGAGTTACCCATTGTGTACTTTTCGATAAGATTCAAATATTTGATTTTAACACCTAATCCCCTCAAAACTTCTTATATCAGTCCATTGTTTCAAAGTCTTGTCAATTCTTATTGGATTAACATATAAGGCTGCGTCAATATGGAATTTTCATCTGAATAAAAGTTAATTTCATTTTTTTCTAGACAAAGCAAATAAATATATCATCAGTTTCAAAAATACCTCAGCATTCATAGCGGTTCAGTTATAAATATTTTTGAAAAACTGGAACGCCATCAGAGTACATTTCGATTACTCGAATATTTCATCTTCAGAGAATGATTATTTTGACTTTTCTAAGTTTCTTCGCAGAATGGAAATCCCAAGTACCTACTATTTCAATTACTCAATTTTCTGCGGAGAATGATTCAAGTTTTTGTTCCAATTATTTTTATAAGGGACTCAAGTTACCTACTAGTTCATTAAATGAATTGACCTCATTTGATGAAAACAAAAACTTTTCACGTCATAACGAGTATGGTGACTAATAATCAAGTGAGACAATATATGTTGAGTTGGGATCAGTTCAAACTAGATTACATTATTTATCTCAATTGATCTGGAGAAATAATCAAAACACAGGCAGCTATAAATTCGTGTTATTGCCCATACATTCTTGTTGTTATATAAAAATATATAATCATCTATCACTTCTTTATTTAAGAGAGTGTATTTGTTTCTTTCCTTCGATTATTTCAATGGACCGGAGTTTTATGTCATACCAAAGTACAATTTTTACCACTGCAACACGTTTTTTCCTCACCTGGAAGACATAATTTGCTGTATTTAGGTATACTTAGCACATGTAAAAAAATACGGAAGAACGAAAAATCAGCAGTCTATGGTCATGTTTTGCAATAAAATCACTCTAGATACTTTTGAATATACTGGAGTCTTAATCCGACACCAAACCGATAATTTTAACTCGACACGTGTTTGAGACAAGTTTAATCTTCCCTCCAGAAGATGATCATTTGGTGATTGAAACACGTGTTGAGTTTTGATATTTTTGTTCGAAAATATGGATATGATATGAATACTCTGCGGCTGAAAGGCAAACTTCAGTCGCTATTTTCCATCGTTCAAGATAACCTCTTGGGAGGTATTCATGTTGAAAAGGGGAACATTCTCCATGAAAATTGAAAAATGAAAAATGTGATTTATTTGCAATATCTAACAGAAAACAACTGACATTGCACTACATCTGATAGATATTGTGAAAATGCTCTAACCGGAAAGAAAATATCTGAAGTGAAAATACGCATTTTCATTGTTCGTCCCGGCTGGAAACCGAAACTGAGACCTCTAGGTCATCAGGCGGGCGCTCTATCCACTGCACCAAAACCCGACCCGGAGTATTATTATTATTATTATTATTGAAATTTTCTTTTCTCCGACACATTTGGAGGGCACGTGTTATTTATTACCCTTATAACCACGACCCAAACTATGAGGTGAGCAGGTATTGGGTCCGAGAATCGTGTGCCCTGAGTAGACACAATGAACCGAGGATGACAGCTGTCCGGCTATGATTTCTGCTGTTTTGCGACATGCCAGGTATGGTTTTTATGTTAGAGAGTAGCGAATGCATCACACCGCCAAAGGGGACCCTATTATCAGAAAAACCATTTTCATAGAATGATCTGGGTATAGTCTACGGTCTACGGAGTTCGGAGAGTAAATCTCGCAATTTCGTCTGTTTCTCCTGTTCTTTTCTAACGATGTTCGTTTCGCCAGGAGACGAAAACTCGAGACGAAATAAGTTTTTTTCGTTTTTTAACGATTCGATAAAAAACAATCACTATTTCCTATTGCCCTCATGTGTGTATAACCTCGCGGATGTCTGACTAACGTTACCATTACGCCACGAGACTTATATGATTTCAAGTGACAACTTCGGATATATTGACGGTTCTCTGAAATTTTATTTCAGAATTGCAAAATAAATAATGACAGATAGTACTAACTAATATAAAATGTACAAGAGCAATGTATGTTGGGTTGTATATAATCAAATCTTTGATTAAAAGAAAATCATTCATTAACAGGGGTCATTAATCGACGATTTTGAGTGCGTTAAAATACATCATAAATGAACGGTCGACGGAAATGAATATTTATAAGAGTGGATCTGAAATCAACAGTAATTTCAAAAAATAGATAGAAGTAACATTGAGAATTTTCTCCTTCCTGAGCCATATAGCGAGATGAAGGCAGTCAAATATAAATCGCAAAATTATTTTCTGCAATAAAAAATCAATCAAAATCCCATTAAAATCAAATCAATAGGTCGTTTATTTTAAAATTATTATTTACAATACGCTCATAAAGGCTTGTTGAATCACTATACAAAAATAACAGGCCATGTACAATGAATATTGTCTCGCCATCATCAATGATTTCCGTTGGAAAACAAAAAATTTTTTCTACAACTGTAAAAAAAAGTCCTCTTTTTTTGTGTGGTTTGCGTGCGTAAAGTAGGTATTACAATATTTCACTATCAATATGCGATATCATTATTAAACCGAAATGCGTGAAAAAAGTAAGTACACTTTTTTGCAGTTCGACCCACATATCTGAACATGGAACATATTACGGACTATAGTCCGTTTAACGACGAATGCGCATCATTGGCGTGCACATTTTCACAGTTTCGGCTAGGCGACAGAAAATTTTATGGTGAAATTGTGCATCTCTCCATGCACGAATTCTTGATAACTATGAATTTAATATAAGTAGAAATGGAAAATGAAGAACACTGAACAAAGAAAATAGTGGATAGTGTGAGTTTTTCTTGACATAGAGTAAAAAAATGTATTCGTAGCTTTACGAGTATTGTTCGTCTTTGAAGAAAAATTTAATAGAATGAAAAGTTTTACAGTTGTAGAAAATAATTCTGCATGAAACTAGTGAGTAAAGCGTTTTTTACTCGTTAGAATTGACGCACTCCATCTACGGCGTCATGT
This sequence comes from Chrysolina haemoptera, assembly GCA_958298965.1. Classification (NCBI taxonomy): domain Eukaryota; kingdom Metazoa; phylum Arthropoda; class Insecta; order Coleoptera; family Chrysomelidae; genus Chrysolina; species Chrysolina haemoptera. The sequence goes on along the minus strand of OY282596.1, from coordinate 9,996,222 downwards.
GTCAACATTACTAACTCATTAAAAAAAGTATCACTTCACTCACTTGACATATAAATAACTATTCTGACATACACAATTCCACAGAGAGGTGAAGAGGGACGATTATTCGGAAAACAATTCCATGACAGTCTTTAAGACCAACACGATGGGCAGAAAGGCAACCCCTCATGATCTCTCTACCTACCTAATAGGTTCTCTCTTCTCTTTTTCACAAAACATTAAAGTTTCATATCTGTCTCCATTATAAAATTGATGTACCTATTATATTTGGAGATAATAAGATATTTCTTCGAAGTCAAATGAAAAGTGCCAAGAAAATATTTATCCTGCTCTGATCAGTCTGTTATGTCTAACTCCTTTCCCGAGAAAAGGTAACCATGTGCGGTTCATTTCGATAAAGTTCTAGGCCAGTGGAGATAGACATAAAAAATGGAAAATTTAACAATAATTCCAAAAGTTTTGAAACTTCCATCAAGTCAAGCAATAACTCTCAGTTAACCTGTTCCAAAGTCCGCAACATTGCCAAAATGGCAATTAACTTGAATTTTGCTATATACTCGTTGAGAAAATTCCAAAAGCCCTGCAAACTTGAAGTAGTATTCAATATATTAATTCATATCATGAATCACGTTTGCAACCAATTCAAGTGTATACGAGTATACAGCAACATTCAAGTTAATTGCCATTTTGACAATGTTACAGACTTCGGAAGAGGTTGCAAACTGAGATTTACTGCTTTCTCGATATATCATTCACTTGACCAAAGTTTGAAAACTTTTGGAATTATTATAAATTGATTGTCTATTTCTACTATTTCTACTCTGATTTTTTGTACCTCAGAGCCTTTAGTGCCGTCTAACTATCAGAACCAGAATGAATCTGTTTATTGTTGTATCCCGTTTAGTATAAGTACACGAGATAGTAGCTCAGCCTTTGGGACGTTCATACCATATCAAAAAACCCTATTAGTGTTGACCCGTCTGTGAATAAAGTCAGTTTTCTGAGAACATGTCTTGGTTTCCATCTTTCTATTCTCTACAATTTCTCTATACTGACGTCGAATAGTTTGAAAAGAGTAGGTATCGCGGTTTCATGAAATCTGACAAGCTGAGTCAGACCTATACTTCCATGTTTGGTGAATCTTTGTCAATTTTTCTGTTACCATATAGCCAGAGGAAGACTTCTTGAGCAGGCATTTATCAGAAAATACCTACTTTCGAGACCAAATTGTTTCTTACGAGAAATCTGCTGACAAATTCAGATAAGTTCTATACCTCTTATACTGAATATTGTTTCCAGTTGCCCTAAAACTACTGTCTTTTCTCACAGCTCATAAAATTCTAGTCCAAACAAAATATTTTATTTCAATGAATTTTCAGTCGGAAGTGATTCTCGCGAAGTCTGGAGATTAACAGAAAGTAAATATTTATTTGATAAAATTTCATTTATATTTTTATTTCATTGTTCTGGCACTGGCTTATTATCTGTTCAGTTGGGTCAATACAACGGCGGGTTATGGACTTCGAAATACTTGTTTTTCTTGATAAGATTTTTTAAAACTTTTTGTCCATATTATTCATGGGAGAACGTCAAGAAAGATTAAGAAAGTAGGGGAAATGCATCGCTGATAATGTCAGCATATTCTGATTGTGTATTTCTGGTCGGTTGTGATGACATAGATAATTTGGAAACATAATTAATATAAAGGATTATCAATAAACATCAAGAAGTTTTTCAATAAAAGAGTGCTGGAGTCCACTGTGCAAAAACTCGCAAAATAAACGTTACAATGATACATTGTTACGTTGTGATTCGTGTCCCAATAACCTCTCAAAGACTATTTTAGGTCGTTTTATGTCCACCATCATAACAAGATTGCAGGTACGTTAAATAAGAGTCGAATCCGATACATCAGTTTGAACTGTTTTGTTACAGCAAAAGTACTTTCAATGGTAATGAATATAATGGAACCGTTACGTTAAGGACGGGTGTATAATGCCATTTTATAACGAATGGCAGGTGTGAAAAATTCGAAAAAAATTGTGGAAATTTTAAATTTTGTTGGAAAATTCGGAAAATCTTGGAAACCACTGTTAAAAATTACACAGTTTCTTCCATTCGGCAGTTCTAGTATTATTGCGGCTCTGCTCCGGTCAGCTGACGTTCGGCGGACAGCGGTTTCCAAAATTGGGATACACTACGAGTGTTCATGAGCGATAACTATTACTATCATTAATTTCTAGAAACTACAGATCCATCTCACTGTTCTTTCAAATTTCGAAGGTCATTATCAAATATTAGGGCCGCTCACGAGTTGTGAACCATCGACAATATGCATGTATTTTCTCTAGGAAAGCCCAGGTCACTGTAACCATCAGTAGTACCCTTACTGTATCGAAACAAAAACTGCTTTGGAATGATGTTCCCGTATATGGAGGGGGCAAATCTGAAACCACTTCAGGAGCTACTTTTTGATTGTGTCATCAGTGATGCCTCGCATACTCTCCTACTCCTCTGGAATACCGCAGAAAAGTAGTCCATTAGTTTCCATTTTGAAGCTATTTTCACGACCAACGCTCTTCTTAGATAATATCAGTCGTTCCACTGTTGATCCAGTTTCTTCGAGATTGACCCGACGAGTGCAGTCTCTACACCCTTTCATAATCACTTCCGAAACTTAACTTTCGGAATATATCTTTCAACGAATGACGAAGCTCTGGATAGTGTCCCTAAATATTCGAGAAAAACACTTATTTCGTCATACTTTCGAACGATGTCTTCTGAATAATACACGATTTTTCTTTTCGTTGAAAAAAAAGAAAAAAAAAAGGAATAGGAGCTCATTGGTCGATACAAATTATGTGAGAATATGCGCTATCCTCCAGTTCATCTATCAAAGAAAATAAAACGTCACATTTTCAATCGTTATAGAGACAACGAAATCTTCATGACTTTTCGAACTATACAACTTCTCAAATTGAAAGAAATTAAATTAAAATGGAGTTGTGGTGCTATATTCAGTGTGGCCAGGAATCATCTAAGTATTTAGAAAATCTCAATCAACTTACATAAGTGTAGAACCTTTCACATTTAGTCAAGCGACCCATATTCCACTTCCTAGCTTTCAACCTAGCTGAACATTTTAAATTGCGCGTACGTTCATTTTGAATGCATTAGCAATGGATATATTACGGGCTATAATCCGTTTTGTGCGCCGAGTGCGCATCACGTTTTCAGCTAGGTTGGTTTCACTTGTACCGTTCAATATAAGATTCTTCATGTTCACTGTAAACTTCTTCAAGGTGTTCTCATTAACTGCAAATATCGTTTTCGACATTCTCGGCTCGATATGCATTTCCTGTTTGCCGTGTGGCTTATAGCTGATACGAACTACAATATTATTATATTTAATGTTTTTCCTCAACGGTCCATTCAAGGAAATCTGCTAAAGCATTAACAGGGTCACTATTAACAATTCAAATGTCAAATTACCTCAGAATAGCAGGTTGAGTACCGATCACGAGAATGTATTGATTATCTTGTTAGAAACGTTAAAAATTACATTACTATGAGAACAACCTTTACTTGAGAACGTTGGTAGCTTTATCTGTGCCTCTCATAAGGCGGACATTGTATATGTATATATTGTTAAAGATGTAATCATTATCTATAGCAGCTGTAGTATGGATAATGTTAGAACTTTTGAAAATTTCTGTGCCACACCTCACTAAAACCATAGGAAGTGTATGTTAGGGAGATAATTTGATGATGGATAATTTTTATTAGTGCATTACCGGCCAGAACAAAACTTATTTTTATTTTATTTTTTTGTATGAAACAGAAACAATCTTAAAATCTTGTAAAATAAGTACTTATCGTTACACATTTGTCCCACCTAAATCTAACACCGACCCTGTGTATAGAACTAGCCCATTTCCCTGAATTGTGATTGTTACTTATTTCCTGTCATTTTGATGACCAGATGCCTTTCATAACAAGTTAATATTTTTGACATAAAAACAGCAATAACATTATTCAATTGTTTGTGGCGGCAGTGGCGGCACGATTCATGATCTAAGGACCTGATCCAATTCGATATTAGTAAGGTTTTGGTTGAGATGCACTATTTGTTACTGGTGAAAATAATGTGGGTAGTTCAAATAATTCAGTGTGGATAGTCTGACTGACTGATTGTTAGACTTTCAGTGCGTCAGATTTACCCATTTCCGAAGCAAGAGACGAATTTTACCAGTTTTCTTGGTTTCTGAGGGTGCAATGTAATGTATACATATAATGCAGCAGGTGTTCAACAGTTTCGCGATGATGTGCCATTAATATTACTTACTGCTGTTCAATCTGCCCATTTATTTTGTATTTTTGGTCGGCTGACTTTCTCCTCACGAGAAAATTTCAGTGTCAGAATTTGCATTTTGTTAACGTACTTTATTTCTGTTAGAACTCTAAGATCAAGAGAAAAAATATGAACCTAACACAAGTTATATGCAAGCCTTCCATCATATCGAACAGTCTTGGTTTTTTTTTAAACTGAGAAATAGCTCATACAGATACATAGCTGGATGTAGTGGTGAATGGAATAATTTTGCCCAGAGTTCTGCACTGGCTTCTACTGTTCTTTTCACTCAACAGTTACCTGTTGATAGTTACAAATGTAGGAATTATGTCTATTCTTTTAGCATTCAACGTGATCATTTCCAGTCCTCTCACACATCTTTTTTGTAGTACAAAGACTTCATTCAAGAGTTGTTGACTACAAAATCCCCAAAATGCTATGCCGTATCTTATATGGGACTCTACTAATGAGATAAGTAAGTTGTCCTCGCTGTTGCTATATCGAGTTCATTGGATATAACTTTGACAGCAAATGAACCTGAAGCCAGCTTCTTACATATAGATGCGATGTGTTCTTTGAATTTTAATTTGTTACCGATATGTAGACCAAGAAACTTAGTGCATTGTATTTCTTCGATCTTACTACCAAATTGTCATAACTGAATTTGAAATTGACAATTTTGGTTTTGTCTACATTGAAACAGATAATTTGAATTGAACCATTGCCTTACCTCTGCTAGGTCTCCAGAAACTATTTGCTTCAGGTTTTCACTGTTTCTTTTATGCCACAATAGAGTGGTATCATCTGCAAATATTGTAAAATGTCCCTGAATATTAAGTCTAGGTAAATCGTTCAGGTATAATAGGAATAGAATGGGTCCCAGAACTGATCCCTGAGGTACTGTTGTCTGACCTATGATGAACTATTCAGAGCCAACAACCACTAACCCGGTCTATAGAGACTCACCCCTCCCAATTTCAATTTCGGCATTAGCTTTCCTTTTTATTACAAATGCAAGGATGTCCGTGTGGTATGAGCAACGGAAGTAGTTATTTACTGTCAAATAATTGTTTTCTCATGATCCACTTTATGGGAACTGTTGGAGCGAAGGTTATTTCGACCCTGTCGAGTTATCAATGTTATTCATTTGGCCCCTTCGGAAATCTTTTCGGACTCTGTTCTAAACCTACGAAAAATCTTAATGACAAGTTTAGTTTATTTTTGCGTTCAATTGTGATTGAAATAATTTTTTACAAATTGTTCTGTTATGAATGCCAAATTAGCATAACGCCTCTGCATCTCGAGGACAGACACGTACAACAGTGATTTGTAATTGTTCAATTAGATCCCGCATTGTATGACCTCAAACCTTGAATGAATTATTATTCGGAGAAGGATTTTGACGTATACAACTAGGGTTAGTTATTTGTGCCTGTGACAAGAATGGTTCCAAATTAGTGTTCGGGGGTGAAGAGGAGTACCGTCAGCTGCGATCTTACGTTGTCGAACATGTTGACAATTTCTTACTATTAAAAGTGGGCTTTACAGTTTTATGTATCAACTTTTTTCGCCCTTCAAACAATAAAAATATTTACATTGTTTACGAGTTAAACTCTTGACAAAATCTTCAGATACCAAGGTTTTTATTTATAACACATCGTATATACAGATCGGGAAAAACATTCATGGCATCATAGCGTGTGCTATGCCATGCGAAGTGCTATAGACAGAAGGCAGTCGACCAGCACATAATATTATGACGGGCGGCATATAAGCAAAACGTACCACGTTTCAGTCAGCGGCAGATATTCTGGTTCTCTAACCTGAGCAAGCTAACCTAGCTTGCGAGTCGAAAATGCGTGAATTAGTTTTTCGCTTGCGATTTACACACAAACCTAAAGCAAGCTAACCTAGCTTGCCTGTTCACCACAGGGAATTTTTTCGAATAAATTTCCGGGCGACAAAGTGCACCACGTTTTAGTCTGGATGGGAAAGTGCACCTGTGTTTGGTCACAACCAATCAGAGAGATAGAATATCTTCCATTGACTGAAACGTGGTACGTTTTGCTTGTATGCTGACGGGTGGGTGAGACTGAGACTCGAGTAAACGGAATCACTCGACTAGCGGCGATTGACTCTGGAGGTGAGTTCGGATTGGTTATAAGGAGTTGGAGCGGAGTGAGAGTGGAGCTAAAGTGGATAAAGACAGGTGGCAAATTTTGAAGTACCGCGGTTTTCTGTGTCCGAAGTTCCCGAACGACTTTTTTGATAATAAAGAGAACCTGTATATCAAAGTGTATATCTACTAACACAATTGATCACCTATTTTCAAATAATGATTTATCGGTGCTTCGACTTGACCTTGCTCGAACTGCATAACATTTTTAGGTTAAAACCAGAGACCCAGAGAGAAAAAGAGCTGTTCTAGCTTGTGCCCTCATAGGTCGAGGTGGTACTTTTGGAGTCACTTCTATCCACTCCCGTCACAAAACCCGAACGCTGAAATTCGCACTCCTTGGACGCTTTTCATTATACCTGAACGCATATGGTGCTTACCGAGTGAATACAGTCAAAAGAGTGAGCAAGCCGAACTCAGCTTCGGAAGCAGTGGTTCATATGAGTCGCTGAAACTCTCCAATGCATAACATTTGGTGCTGGTTGACTGTATTCTGTCTCGCACATCGCATGGCAGACGCTAATGATGCGTTGAATTTTTGATCAATATTCTGTACAATGAATAATATCCAAATAAATATGTATAACATCATCTGAATCAAAACAATCTCCTCCAATTTTTCATTTTTGCAAATTCATGAATAGCGGTGTTCACACCGATTCATTACTCAGTTCATGAATCCTAAATTGCCAACATTGCTAACCCATCCAGACGGTTTTAAGTCTTGAGATTGTTAAAGTTGGCCCATTCCTAGGGAAGGTATTGCATTTAACAACGTTTAGAAATTTTCTTGTTGGGAGTGAAAATATAAGGCTTTATTAATTTGGCTAGGTACTTTAAAAGCGTTATGATCGGAGGAATCACCATATATCAAGACGTCATCGAATTTTTTACAATGTGCCTGTAATTGATCTTCAGACATGTCTTTGAATTTGGGAACATCATATGAAATAGAATTTGAAATAGTGGTTTTTGACTTTCTATTCCGACAAAAACCTGTCCATACCTGTTGAAATGTTATTCGTTTCTTGTTTGTCCTCACCAAATTATGCCATCGTGGACACTCGCTTTCCTTACCAACCGCCTAGGTCTGGCCCTGCTTAATAACTTCGGAGTAATTTCTGTTGATGAAATAATAACAGCTCCTTCAGGACAACAGGACTATGCTTCTCAAAGAATGTGTGTGTGTGTGTAAAAACAATTCACGTACAGAGCTGACGTTGATTTTTTTCACTTTTTGGGGACATTTTAATCACCTCCGGACATGAAAACAGGCCTTATTTTGATTCGTCTGATCGTAAAACAAAATCGCATTTCTATCAGTGAAGATCGGAGATCAAATTTCTTATCATAAAGCACGAACTTATCGCGAAATTCCCACAGAATGTGCCGACATCATTAAACACAAAGCATAAACAAAATATTTTTTGAGCCTACCATTTCCTTTGGTTAGTTGTTTAAAACATAAAATCATAATCGCAATTATATCTTTCAATTGTTCATTTCTCCAAATCAATGAACAGCACTCAAAATTAACGGATATTAATGGTTATTAACAGATATCTATTCATGGAATGACAAAGTGTTGACGACAGGTATTTCTTTTGAAAAATGCGATCGCAGCTGTGGAAACATCAATGCACAGTAGGTACTGAGGTACTTAAAATTTTATGGCACAATATTTGGTTTGCATATTATTACTTGAAATTGTGTTATTTGGTTGGAAGTTCCAAACAAAGTTTGGAAATTATGTGACGTACGTACTTGAGATCCGATTTGCAACACGTTAACCTTAGTCTTTAATGTTAATTGCTTTTTCAAATATAAAGAGTTCCGTTAAATATCAAGATCTATTCCGTTTCACTTGAAATGATTCGTAGAATATTTTAAATGCTGAAAAGGCTGGAACAAGTTCCAGATAAAAATTATTATTTTCAAAATCCTCAACCTACACGCAGAGAAAAATATGGTAATTTTCACTAGAATCGTGATGAAATCAACCTCACAGAATGGTGCGTATAGCGCCAGACATTCGTCGTGATTAATTCCACTAGGAATTATTAATGATTGTAACAAAATTACGACAAGTCCTCTAAACTAAACCAAAAGCTAAATAGTGACGCAAGTAAGGGTACCATTACACATATAGTACAGTAAAACCAAATTATAACTGATGGTGAAATTTACCACGACTCATGGTACTGTGATAATCGTTCCGTAGTGTCAAGATATGAAGGTAATCTTTTCTTAACCACAGATTTACCACGACAGACGGAGTATTTTTGAATATTGTCAATGGTTCTATTAAATGGTCTTGAATGATGATTTTCACTTAGCAAATGTTAATATACTTACACTAATAATTTTTATTTGATTTTTTTAAATTGAATCAGATTCAGAATTGAAATAACAAAAATAATTTAATTTTTGGTTATTTTAATCTCCTTTCATCGATTCTTGAAATAATCCAGAATGCAAAAGAAACCAATGCTGCATTATATACTTATTATTCTTTATTATAAGTTTAGTAATGAAACAGGTACACTTTCTTAGAACCTAAAAAAGCAAAAAGCATATTCCCGAAAAATAAATGAGTAATGTACCCAGTTACATATTATAACAGCTCATTTTTTCAACACAATAATTGTCCATGGCTCCAACGAATTCTTCAGTCATTGTACATTATAAATAAACTGACAGGTTGATATCCACACAATACGTTATCAGACCATTTTTACCTTTGGAAACTTGCTCTTGTGAAATTTCGTTTTCTTTTAAATCACACCACGTTTGATAGGTTTTTTTCTTTCATTACAATGGTTATTAAATGATATTCTTTTGCAAAACATTGTTCGTCTCTCCACAAGCTTGCATATTACCAATTATTTCGTCCATCATGTCGTCGAAAATCTCTCTGTTGAGCCTGAAAAAATTCAATTGATTCGTTAGTTCTTCCAGTGATAATAAAGTTATATGCAAAACACAAACCTTGTGTTTACAACTGTCAATAGTATTTTCCAATCAGAAACTTTGCATGTTGTTACCAATTCACTTCTCCATGTTAAATATAATGCAAAATGAGATTTCCTTCAACCAGTTATCGAGTCTATGTCAGAATATACATACTGAGAGCCCTCAAAAACATTGTTCCCGTAAATCATACTTCTTTATTTTTTATGTTGGTTATTAAATCACATGAAAACTTGATGAATATATTATAATAGATATAAATAACAAAAGAACTAAAAATGATCTCAAAGGTGCGATTTGGTGCCTTCCTGCTCGTAGAACATAGACTTTCCGCTTACGAGGGATTTAGGTGAAGAAGGGGTCACTCGAGAATCATTGTACTCATGCCAGGTGCCTACATACGGGTGTCGACAGTAAGCCGTGTAGTGTCCGCTGTATGTAGTCCCGCTATGGTTAGATAAGGCATACAGACTGTACCGAAAAGGTGCTACATTGTCTGCGGCATAGTTACTCATGTCTAACCCCTCTAGAGGGAAATCGATGGTAACGTTTAATTTTCCTCTGAATCTTTCCGTTGGAGAAAACCGTTTCAAATGTATAACTAAAATTTTGGGGAATTTATGTATTGATAGGGATTTCGTGCATTTCCTCCTCTTTTTGCACTTTGCACAGGTCGACTTCTCGTCACCATCAAGAGTTTCTTCCCTTGTGAACGAATCTAAACACTGTGATAATCTTAGTTGGCCTGTTCTTTGATTTATCGGTAGAGACAGGTCCCAGAATGGGTCAAAGGTGACCAAACAGTGACCATAATAGGTGCATTTCAAAGTCGATTTCAATTGGCCAACGAAGTTATCAACTATTTTAGAATTGTCCATCCTTAAGAATCGTGACCAAGACTCTTGAGCCTTCTCACTGTCACTCAACTTCGTCTATTTCTGTCAACATGGGTTTCGGCTTTTCGGTTATTCTATTAACGTCTTCATGAAGACCCTCCAACAGGTACCGTAGGAACTCCTGAGCATCTTGCTGTGCATAACCAATGAAACGAGGTGCGAATCTTTGTATCTGACTTTTTAAGGAGAATGTATTTACCACTCGATCTGACGAATCTTCCGACCACAATTCTTTGATGATCTCTGCAAATGCATTTATCAAATCCCCCTTTATACTCGAGATACTTGTGTTATCCCACGTGTATGTGTCCTTTTTCAAGTACTCCAACAGCCATCTCGTGTTTGACAAACATTGGATAACACTGTTTATAAAGCATGTATTTCCAATGTTTTTCGGCCCATTGAGACCTAGTCACCAAGCGCAATTTCCTAAAATATACTTATAATAGTAATAATACCTGGTCTTTATTATTTTCGTCTATAAAGAACATATAGGTAACCACAAAAATAGAATAAAAGCTTTTCGCTGAAAATAAAAGGCGAATAAGTTTAACTCATGTATAACATCCGTCTTGAGCAACATGGATACAGTCATCGGTTGTGATGGGCAATAACGTTGGATTGCTGCCATAGAAATTCCTATTATAAGATGCAGCAGAGGATTAGAATTGAAATCAATTATTCTGAAAAACCATTTTCCATTATTTGTTGGGCAGGTACCTACAGGTATAAAAACTGAAAACGAGTAATTAGGCACCACAGAACTAATTAACTAGTAATTAAGATTACCATGGCAATCAAACGATTGTAAACCTTTGCAAACTTTTCAGTAATTACCTGAAGACGACTGCGGATAGAAGCAGTTGAAACGTTGTGAACAATACAACTTATAAGACGATAGAAGCCGAAATAAATGTACTCAAATTCCAAATTATGTTTTCCTCCATAGCATGCTATTAATTTTTTTAAAACAACTTCATAATCTTATCTTTGACATACCTATTATGTAGAAGTCTCAATGCATACATATTATGCTGGAAAAAATAAATATCAAGGAGAATTACAAAAGAAGGTATTGTTGACGATCTTGAATACTCAAACTGAGACATGATATCCTTTAAAAATGTTATCGATTGTTGAAACAAATTTGCCAGACTGCATTTATATAGAGTGTCTGTTCACTTTGTTTTTTAATAATCACATGTCGTGATGTTTCATTGTTATTTATAGTATGAAATTAGAGCCAACGTAGATTTGAACACGATGCACACATTGAATCCTTTGATATTAATTTCTCCGATAATTCTCAATGAGTAAGGAAACACAGATTGTTTATACAGTTCTTAATATGTAGCTAAATACTCATTACCTTAAACTATTGAATTTATGCCAGTTTATGAAGATAATAAATTGTAAAATTTAATTCCATTCTCGAGGATGTCACTGTATGGCTATCGATTTCTATGGGTGTACTTAGAAAACTAAGCATGCTAAAATGCCTGGAGTGTCTCAATTAGGGAAAAAGAGGATTCAAAAGAAATGAATTCCCTATAGGACTGAAAATCCGAATATGCATCCTTGAAATTTCATTTTCTACTTCAATATGGATTTGGATTCAACTGATCAATCTTGAAAAAATCTCACCTTTTTCTATTGACAATTCCATAATGTTTCTACTGGCCCATTTGAATACATTTTATGTATGTTCATAAACAAAAATTTGCCAAGGCTATTTTCAATGAAAATATATAAAATGTATCAGAACGAAGAATACCAAAAAACTTTTCTTTTATTAAACGTTTTTATGTCTTGTAAACGATTTTGATACATGACGAAAATATGAATTTGTCTTTGTTTAAGCGATCGTTTATTTTGTATTTTATCTATCACCTTTGAGCTTCAATTGTTGATTACTGTCAAATAATGATCCAGCGGCAGTCTTCAAATTGTATGTATCAACTTCTACCGTGGATTTTCGAAGTTATTACCGACATCTATAAAACTCATAAGCGAATAACAAAATTAACTGGAAACCTATTCTCGACTTAATGAAATAACAGGCTCAAAAATATCCTTTTTTACGAGGCGAAACTTTCTAATGATAAAAAATTATTACGTACAAGAAGTAAACTCGAATTGGAATTGAAAATAATCTCTCATGAATATGAAAATGTTTACCACAATATTTCAGTTCTGAATTCATCCATCTTTTGTATTCCGAAGATATCACTTACCATTTGAAAGAAAAAATTAAAAAATAAATTATTGGTTTCGTCATCCTTTACTTTAACAAAAAAAAAGATATCATCAGATTATACATATGTGCACGTATACGATGGAATTCATATCAAAATCTTTTTTTAACTTACGTGAATACATTGTGACGTGATACAAAAATAACATAGTAAACATGTTGAATTTAAAGTTGTGAAGGAACCGCCGATATATTACTGAAACTCGAATACGATACAAGATTTTTGTAAGTATACCTTTCAACATTAATATGTTATTCATTATAACCAACCTGTATTGCGAAAAAGCGTTCTTCTGTTTTTTCTCAGACGCTGTTTTATTTCATTTGATTTTAGTGATAATTTCGTGTGACAAACTTCTCATCTGAATATTTATGTCATATACAAAACCCAAGGCTGGAATTAACAGTAAATAATTCAACTCAAGAGATTCCATATGTATTTATACAAACAACCAGTATTTTTCATAACAGTGAATGAAGTAGTATGGCTGACGTAAAATTAATTAGTAGTATCTAGAGAGCGAACTTTTTGAACTGAAAGATCGCAATGAAAACGTGTATTATTGAAAACTTCTCTGTTCAATTCTAATAAATGTTCAGTTTTGGTCGTTGTTAATGATTATAATCCATACTGGTAAATGGTTATGGGTGGTTTCTATAGGGATCAGTCATACACCTGATATCACCCAACATAGCCAGTAAATGTGTGGGTTTGTTAGTTTAACACAAACATGGAATATATAAACCTAAGACTAAGAATTAGAACCAAAAGTGAAAAAATGCCAAATTCTCAGTACTAGTTACAGTTCCATAAACGTTCGCGTTGTTTCCCTGTTTATCAACTCCTAGTTCTTAGTTTTAGGTTCAGGTTTAGTTCTTAGGTATGGTGCATAAATCGGCCATTATCCTATAATGCCATTTGATTTCATTATTGAAAATGGTACTTTTATTCCTGACGGTACTTTTGGAACATCTGAAAAACATCCCGATATCTAAGAAAATACCAATAAAATATATTGAATTTTTACATAGGAAAGTTAAATCAATAACAATAAACAACTATTAGGGAATGAAATTTCGGAAAAACCTAATTTAGTACTACATTTTCTGACCTAAAGTTACACTGTTTCTAGACTGATGTCAGTTCTTGCAATATTTGCATTCCCCGCCATGTACGATAGCTCTGCACCCGTATTACGAACTCTCGATTCGAGTCAAAAGATACATACCTCTTCAACTAATAGCATGTAAAGAAAGAAGATGAATATATCGCTTCTACTCGAATCGAGAGTTCGTAATCCAGGTGCTGATTCGTTAACAGATAGGGACTGTCGAATAACGTCAGGTATTTGTGGACGCAGCGTTTCATGTTATATATTATCAGCATAAAAATCTTTTAGTACCTAAAAGTACCGTCAGGCACTAAAGGGTTAAGGCTGGCTAGTGAGTTTGGGGTCTATTAATTATTGTATTGTTCTGTTGTTAGTGGTTCCTAGTGTAAGACAAACACTAATACTAATACACAACTAGTATATTGATATTAAAATAATAATACTTTAATTATTACCTGAGTAGAATTTTTATGGACTTCCATTGTCTAAAACAAAGAGAATTAATTTCCTAGGACGCCCATCCAGATGTCCTCGCTAGCATTTATTCTGGCATGTCTTCGATGTTTGTTGTAGCCGGTAATGTTTTCGAAAAGGAATATTTTTATTTATTACTTTTTGTGAACACCGTTATGAATTATATTGAAGCCTTTTTTTATCTTTCGTGGGTTGTAAGTAATTTTGAATACAAAATATCAGTGGATATACCCACTTCTCAAACAAAGGAACATTTTTGTATTAGAGTTTTCGGTTCCAGGAGAAACAAATATCGACCGAGAAGATGAGGAAACAGATAGAATATTGGAAATTATTTATGAACACCGCGAGTTTTACTCAAATGGTGGATTCAATCACAGGTGCCTTTGATCATTTTTTTTATCTTCTGATTGATACAAAAAAAGTACTGCAGCATTCAGATGAAAATTGTGACACTGGGCTTAATTTTTTTTTTGAGTCTCCAAAGTGGAGTCAACGGGCTGTGAAAACTCTGGTCAATGTCGATGATAACGACCCGACTCTAATATTCCTAAGGTGAAAATAGTAATAATGTAATAAATAATAATTTGTTGGTTATATGAGTACATCTGAATAAACAATGGTTTCACAGAATCGATATTGGAGAGAATTGTTTGTACGTGATGTCCGTCGTCAAGAATAAAGAGTTAATATTGTTGAATGAATATAAAAATTATGACTCAGGATTTATATTACAAATAATAATAACAATATAAACGGATGGATTAACATTTAAATATAAGGTGTTATAACTATTTACAATAGAAACACACTTAGAAAACATAATTTTCAACCCGTTGAAATGTTTTTTTTTTCATGAGGTGTGTATAGACATAATTCAGAGCGTCTCGAAATATCAGTGATTAGAATTTCATCGATCGATCGATCACTGATCTCAACTTTTTGAGTGGACGAGATTTGTCATATTTACAATATTCCTCATCAACAAAAATCCGCAAAGCTTCAGAAATTCATTACGGATATGTCGGTATACATGTCCATTCGATTCACATCAGTAATCTATTTCAGGTTTCTTATCAACTTCACATTTGATTTTCTTTGTTAGTTTCATTAATTTACACTAATTGGTGACAAGATTTTTCAGTACATTTTCTGACTCATTCTGTAGCGTGGAGATAATTCAGTGGAAGTGTTCATCCAGAAACAGAAATGAACTTCGCCCCTTGCTTTTGAAAATATTGCTATTCATCTCAAATTTTTGTTATTGTCACAGCTTAATAAACACACAGCTAGGAAACTCCCGTTTTATGAAGTAGTCGAGAGTAACCTTGAAGACGCCATTCGGGTGTAAAAGACAAGGAAGGTTTAGGAATATTTGAAGGGAAGCAGACAGGACCGTACTTCTAATAACTCGTCGAATAATTTAATTGAACGAAAATCACTTAATAATATCAGTTGTCAACAAAAACTGTCGAAGACCATACAGAATCAGAAACTTTTCATCTGGGGTATAGGCAGAAATCTACGCGAGCAACAAGAACGCAATGATATGATAATACCACATAAATAAGAGAGGCGCACTACTGCGCGCCTCTCCTGTTACCTCGCCCGACGAATTTACAGCTCAGTTGATATCCCTTCCTCGAGCGAGTAGAGGAGAAATTGTAATGCTCTCTCAACATTATAGCAAGCTATTCTACACGCTCTCATGAAACCACCATACCCCAGATGAAAACTTTCCGATACTGTATATTCGGGCGTATTACGGCATACCGTGAATAATTTAGGGCAAATTGAAAATCTAAAATTATCAACATAGATCACTTCAGAGCGAATTTAAAAATAAGTTTTTATTGAAGCTTTATATTTCAAGCTCAAGTCGCAGATTTCAAATAAGTTTTGCTGCCAAAATCTAGAAATGTTTCCTCAGGTGAATGAAAAGTCGAATGAAATTACATTTGTGAGGTTGGACAAATATACATTACTGAAACAAGGAAAACACATGTAAGATTAACAACGACACAATTTAGAGATGAAAGATATTGGTATTGGTAAGTATGGATGGTGACTGATGCGCTGCGACCTGATGAGATCTATTTTGCCCCATCTTCTTCTGCTATCACAAGGTGTTCTTGTTTACAGCAGCCCTTCAAGCCTTAATTCCTTCAGGAATTTTAGGATTTTGAGGTGGTGTACTCGTGGTATTTCTCCTACAGTATATCCCAGTATATTCAGTCTTTCATGATGTACAGCGTAACACTCCGTCAAAATATGGGGGGTGTTTCTGGATGTTCCCCACAGAATCTGCAGGTGCTGTCCTCCTCTAAGCCAAGCTTCCTTAGGTGTTCTTTGAGTTTGCAATGCCCCGTTAGAAATCCCGTGATTGTCTTTAGACTAGTTTTGCAGAGGTTAATCAGTGTCTTCGATCTTGCTCGGTTGAAATTGCCGAGGAGATCTTTGGCCTGCCACAGCCCTGGAAGTCTTAGCCAGTATGTTGCTCTCATTGCTTCTTCAGCTTTATGGAGTTCTTCTCGGAAGTAAGATTTTCCAAGTACGCTGAATGGTTCTGGCCCGATCAATGGCGTTGATGCGCCTTTTCGTGCCAGGGTGTCTGCTTGTTCATTGCCCTCTATTCCGACGTGCCTCGGCATCCATAGGAGGGTCACCTTGTTGTCCCTGCCTAGATCATAAAGTTTGTCTAGGCATTCCCAAACTATCTTCTAGTTGATGTTAGAAGAGCTCAACACTTTGATAGCTGCTTGACTATCGGATAGGATCACGATTTCATTGTTCCGGTATTTCCTGTTGAGGTTGAACTGAATGCACCTTTCTATAGCGTGAATTTTCGCTTGAAAAATGCTGGGGAACTGGCCTATGTGTTCCGAGTATTTGGTGCGAGGCCCAAAGACTCATGCTCCAGTTCCCTCGGGAGTTTTGGACCCGTCCGAGTACCAAGTTATGGTATTCTTTCCCAGTGCTCGAATGGATTCTATCTTCCATTCTCGCTTGGTGTTTAGTTCTGTTCGAAAAAATTAAATTTCCTAGTAATTTCGTCAGTTGGGAGATCGGCAAGGTGTGCACAGTCGGTGAAGGTTGAGCCCCTTACACCGTGTGCTGTCCCTTTGAGTCCGACTTCAGCCAACCTGAGGTTTGCTTCCCAAGCAGTTCTCCTCACCATGGTATGGAGAGGAGTGAGGTCCAGAATGACCTCTATTGCTGCTGTTGGAGTCGACCTCATTGCTCCTGTTATACAAAGACATACTATTATTTGCACTTTCTCCAAGATTTTCTTTGTTGTGGCGAGCTCGGTTCTGCCGTGCCACACTACTGCTCCATAAGTGATCATAGGTCTCACTATCATGGTTTACTTGGTGTACATGGTGATGGGTTACAGCCCCATATTTTTCCTGCAATGTTCCTGCACAGTGATGATTTTGCCTCATTAGCGATCTTTTCAACGTGTCTGTTCCAGAGTAGTTTTGAGTCTAGGGTAAGCCTCACCTCTTGGTGCCATTCTAAGTTTGCTCCGTTGAGGCGAACAGACCTTAGGTGCTGAAACTTTGTTCTTCTAGTGATTGGTACTACTGTGGTTTTTGATGAGTTAATTCTCAACCCCACCGAGAGGCACCAACTTCTGGTTGTCTCTAGCTCTCTTGCCACTGGTTTGATAGGTTTTACTCCGAAAGTGGGGGGTGTGCGAGACGCACATTCTCGCGCACCCCTCACTTTTAACTACCCCCACCACAGCGAGTATCCTAGCTGTGTTATTGTATTAATAATAACGCAGACGTTTATCAATGTGATTTAAGGCTCAGAGTCAACCTGTCCTCTGGAATGATGTACCCACATACTGAGTTCACTAAAGCTTTCATTTCAATATATATATCGTTGGTGATGTATAGCTTACAAACTCGCCTACTTTTCTCTGGAACTCAGCAGAAAACTGAAAATATTTCTGTCTTTTATAGAAATGTTTATGTCCGATCAATTGCATCGACTTTTTTTGGAACATCTCTTTCGCAGGACGAATGGCAAAGCTTTGAAATTCAGTCCCTAGGCCTGTGTTCCCTGATGCATGCAGTCTGTAGAAATTTTAATAAAACTCCTTATTCCCTTATAATAATAATAATGATAACCCCGGAAGAAGTTCGACGAGCTCTTGAGAGCACGAAGATTTTGGCTGCTCCAGATCCTGATGGACTGAAACAATGTCCAAGCACCCATCACCATTTCACCAGTTTCCAACTTATGGCTGAATAGGGAGCAGCATATTCCAGGTTGGTTTGTCGAGGTGTGTTCCAGAGATATTCTCTGTCCCCTACTCTCTTTTGTTTGTTTCTCACCATTGTCATTGTCTGTTGCGCTCAGGAAAACATGTGGATGAAAGTGCGGCACCCCTATCAACCGAAACCATGAGGTTACCCTTCTATTTAACATTGATGACCTTGAACTTTATGACTTATGTGGAAATTACCTACATAAGTCTTTGAGGGTGGTGGGAAAGTACACGTGGGCTATCGGCATGTATTTTGGGAGCAACAAATGTGCAACGGTTCACCTGAAAAAAGGACTATGCAAAGATTACAAAGAGGACGTTCAGCTCGTATACGGAAGCACAGTACATCAGCTTGATGCCGGAGAGACGTATACTCATCTAGAAGTGGAACACCGCCACTCCCAAGAGGCCACCACATTTAAAAACTCTCTCCGCGTCAAGTATTAGTATAAACTCCTACAGATCTGGTTATCAGAACTGTCGGGGAAGAACAAAATTGCTGTTACAAATATGCTTGCCGTCCCGACCTCCCTATACTCCTTCGGAGTAATGAAGTGGGCACAGGAGGAGCTGCGACAATTCAACGTAAACACGCGCAAAGTATTGCAAATATGTAGAAGTTTGCATCCTAAATCATCCGTTCCTCGGTTATATCTTCCCCGACAACAAGGAGGCCGAGGACTTAGGACTTTGGAGTGTCTTCACAACGGAATGGTACTGGACGGAGCCTGTACAGCCATCAGAAGTTTGGATTCCCTTCTTTGAATGGTCAGGGGTTAGAGCGTTTCACTTCAAGGCAGCAACCCGAGCGGCTGATGAACTTGGTCTCACTTTCGACACCAAATGGCGTGACCCGAACTCTGTTACCCAGTTGGAACCCGTTCGGCAAAAAGCCCAAGTAAAGGCCGCAGAAAATACATTTCTGCTGCAGCTGCACAAGGATAAGTTATGCATGGAATCTTCTTCGAGAACGTTTTATCCGAAAACTTGACCTCCGCCTTTTCTAAGGTCGAGTGGGCTGAAGTCGAAGACCGATGAATTAATAATGGCCTGCCATGATGGTGTCTTCAACACCTTGGTCTACCGTAGCCGCGTGATGGGTATAGAGGCCATAATGCAATTGCAGTCAGCATGTCCAGCATATGCGGTCTCAGCCTATGAACACAGACATAACGCGGCACTACGAGTGTTATATTACCACATATGACACTCGCACGGTATAGACGAGACACCGGTGTTGCCTTGCGCTCCAGGGGATATTGAGTCAGTTGTGGAGAACGAGAAGAGCTGAATTCATTGGACCCGTTCTCCACTCCCAGGCAAATACAAGCCAATATGTCCGATATATAGTCCTCATCGGCCATCAAAGTAAGAGTGTCATAGAGTCGTCTACTAGCTAAGCGAACATCGTTTGAAAAGAAGAGGAAAAACGGAAGAAATATCGAGATTTACACTTTGAACTCCGCCTAAAAATCATACTGGTATGCCGCAAGACAAGAGATTCTGTGTCGACAGCTTTGTCTCTTTCTCTTCCATTAATTCAACCATAATGCCATCTCAGTTTTTCTATCGACAATAGAATTCTATGGTACACAGAATCCCACTCCAGAAGTCTGTCATTCTGGATTCATCACGCCTGCTCAGGGCACACAATTCCTGGATCCAATAGCTTTTAGTCCATAGTTTGAGGAGTAGTCATTTGGGTAATGATTAACCTAGCGCGCCCTCCTAGTAGTTGATGCCGTAAACAAAAATAATAATATTACTCTTTTTTAAAAATATTCACAACGGCAGTCAAATATTCGCTAAATATTTAACACGATTCATAAAACATAAGCAAAGATTTTCGTTCCACACAGCCGTTATTTTTCGCCCAATAAAATCCACGCCTTCATAATTAAAAAAATTACCACTCTTCGAGGAATAATCTACTCTTCTTTATTGGTTGGAATTTCTAATTCAGTATCTGACCCTCGCATTAGGGTTGTTGTCCTTATCAACATTTTTCCAAAATAACGGCATTATCTTAGTCAAACTGATTGATATTCTCGGTGGGAATATGAATTAATATGTAAATAATATTTAATTATAAACTAATGCTGTAAACAATATTATCGAATGCAATGATAGTCACTCAACAATTGCCTTCAATCAGAAAAAAACATAAGTAGTGTTACATGAACAGAGGAAGTGAATATAAATAATTTTAGTAACACGGTGAATATTATTTGAGTGATAATTCAGTAAAAAAAGTTCATCCCTGCCTGACCAGAACCGCTCATGATAATATAAACAAATGATTGAAGTGTTATATAGATTATCCATATAGGAGTAGTACCAGTAGTACCAGTCAGTCTGCTAACCTTAGCGAAAGGTGTTGTATCACACATCGTAAACAAATTTATTTCGCACTAGCGACATATATTCGGGACGAGTTCGTTTTGATTTCTGTGTGTTGTTTTTTATTGTGAAAAGTGAATACATGTCGGATAAACTAAAAAAGACAAACTTTTCGTGAAAAACTTGTTCGAGAAATCAACCCGAGCTTTCAGATGTCAGAGGTGTAAGTAGTTGATTTTTCTTGATTTTTGCACCACTTCAGTTTTGATAAAGGGGGAAATGGATTCATAAACTTCGAGTGGCCGAATGAAAATCACCTCACACGTGTACCTACTTTGGTTATAAAAAAATATTGTTATTATTTGTTATTTTGTACTCTTATGTCACTTCTGAATTTATAACAGTATTTATTAGGTATAGGTATGGTCACAAGAATTTATCATGATTTGGTTAAAATGTGTTTTTAGCAGTTTTTGTTGGCTGAAGTTCACTTGTTTCCTCAAATTTCAGTGTGTCTAAAAAATTGCATGATGTAAACAATACTTCTGTTATTCTCTCAGCTGACACTCAACGATTCATTTATGTACTTTTCAGTACTTATACTTGTGAAATTGTATCATGTTAGGGCAAAACAGTTCTCCAAATTCTTTCAAAAGAGGACGATTTTTGTTTCAAAATTCAATTGATTGGCGTTTACTGGATACCCAAAATATTATACCTAGCCGATGATATTGAATCAATGTATTCATGAGTTTTCATTATCTATTAATAAAAAATAATAAAATAAAATAATCTTCTTTCATAATAACGGACTGAAAGGTATAAAATAATTTCTTTAATCCTTATGAAGGATAAAACCACATACAGATTTCTAACTTTTTCTAAATTTACCTGAAAATTCATACATGGCAACTTTTGATAGCTATTAAAATACTTGTAAGATTGGAAACAAAAAACATTGGGCGCATGCAGCAGATAATTGATGCATAAATGCTCAACTAACAATTTTTATTGCACCGCAAATAATGTGAACCGATAATCAAGTTATTTTTTCTCATCCATGCAAAAAGCAACACTTTATTGAACTATATTTAGTGGAAAAAGAAGTTATTTATTGCACTCATCTGTCATTCTACTTCAACGTGCTGTCATCATGATAAACATAAACATTCAAACCCACTACATGTTTAGTAGATATTCTGTGAGATTGGCAATACGTTTTGAACAGTAAAATATTTTATATTATTTTGTATTAATGTTAGCAGCCAGAGTCAATGTGACCCTAGCCTGGGTGCCAGGCCACGAGGGACACCTGGGCAATGAGCGGGCCGACACACTAGCCAGAGAAGGCTCTTCGGCAGCGCTCATTGGGCCGGAACCCTTCTGCGGCGTAGCAAAATCCACCACAAAAGCCCACACCAAACAGTGGGTACAAAACAAATCTCAAGAGTGGTGAGAAACCCGACCAGGATTGAGACAGGCCAAGGAGTTCATCAAAAGACGCTCGCCAAAATTCACGACGGAACTCCTCAACTATAAAAGGAGGATCGTCAGACAAGTAGTAGGTCTGCTGACAGGCCATTGCAGGCTTAACAGACATATGAATATTATAGTTCTGGCGGAAGAAGCAATCTGCAGGTTCTGTCAGGAAGAAGAGGAAACCGCAATACATGTAATGTGCCAGTGCGAAGGACTAGCAAGGGTGCGGTTTCTACAACTTGGAGATGAAAAGCCAAGAGCGGAAAGCTATCTCGAAAGGCCATTATCAAATCTGCTCAGTCTGATGAAATGGACGAAGCTAGATGATGTGCTATAAGCAATCGGAGCCTCCACAAAAGATCTGAAAAGGTCGCAGTGGATTAGACCAAGGGGCCAGCTCCCTTGTAACATCTATTATCTATCTATCTATCTAGCAGCCAGAGTTAAACAATCAATGGCTTCCGGAGAATAACTCCATAATCAAAACTGATCCGTTTTGTTCAAAACCGTCTACCTGCATAGAGCAAACTGTCTGTACTATAAGCACACCTCGTGATAACGTGTTGTCCAACTCGGCCTGACGGCCTCGTCAGATAATTTCACGCCGAGTGCAACAAACACTTACTTTTTGCACTCGTTGCATAAATAACTATTATTGATAGCTACTCTCTACACTAGGTATAGTTATGTATGAAGTAGATATGAATTTTCAGAAAAATTTTGAAAAAGTTAGAAATCTGTATGTGGTTTTATCCTTCATAAGGATTAGTGAAATTATTTTATACTTTTTAGTCCTTTATAAAAACACTAAAAGATTTTTTTTTATTTTATTATTATTTTCTGCTTTTTAGGATTATGAGAATGAATTTTTGGAATTGATTTTAAATGCATTGATGGCGTCATTACAGAGACATGCGATAAATTTCAGATTTATTTCAGTCTATTTCCTTCTGTCTTTTCGGACGATGTTCGTTTCACTTGAAGCCGAAAATTCTGACGAAAATCGTCCTACTGTGAAGGCCAAGGAGGACTACATCAGGCATAATTGTTTGTATTTCATTATATAATTACTATTATTATTATTATTTTATATCCGTTAGGATTATTCCAGTCGGGCCCTGTCTCCGGAGCCCCGATACATCCGGAGGGCGTGCTGGTGTCATTTACCCCAATAGTCACTTCCCACGGCCGTGGGGTGAGTGACCACTGAGTCCGAGAGTCATGTGCACTGAGCAGAAGGAGTGAACCAAAGATGTGAAAGTTGGATTTGAAATTCTCATTATTATTTTTATTATTATCATTATTATCAACATTGTAAAATTCTTGTAATTTCGCCTGCTGTCTTTGATATGTGTTTAAAATTTCATATTATTCGGATGTTTGGAAGTGGATGAAAATAGACTAGAAAATTCACATCATCATTGTTATTATATTTAGTGAAATCGTGTTTTTTCAGTGAAGGCACCCATATAGATGAACTTAAAACGCCAAACTTCATCTTCATACAAAATCGTTAAAGCCGTTTTCGAGATCCAAAAATTCACATCATTATTATTATTATGAGTAAAATCACGTTTTCTCAGGAAAGATGACCACACAGATGGATTCAAGGAGGAAATATTCATCTAAATAAAAAATTTGGTCCAAATTGTTAGAGCCGTTTGCGAGGTATAAAAATTCACATTATTGTTTTTATTATTTTTAGATCGATTTTTAGTAAAACAACAATTTTTCACATTTTCATGCACTGTCATCCACTTCTGAGCTATGGTCCAAATTTCAAGTATCTAGCTCATCGGGACGTTATTAATTCCTATCAGTGAAATTTTGAAAGAAAGCCATGTTGAGAAAACCCCTGTCTAATAAAAGTACTTACAAATAAAAAAAAGTAACGATAATTATTTGTTTTTCAATAATGTTAAATTGGGATAGTCAGCATTTCTTCGAATTCTGTATAATGTGAATTTACATTATATTCAATTCAGTTAGTAATTAAGAGTTTTACAAGCAATCTAGATACTCGAAATAAAATTTTAGTTTTTTTTATGCTGTAAGCGTTACTTTTTTCAATGGAAGCAAGAGTTTTGTAATTATGGATTTGAAGGTCATTCACAAATAGTTGTTATTATATAAATTTGCATATTCTAGAAGTTCAAGATCATGGGTATGAAAAAATATCATTTAACTTACTGTACATTGTTCACTGTTATTTCAATGAGTCGAAAAAGTTTTGCTCTTCCGCTGGCCATTGTAAATTCAAATTCAGATCAGAAATCAACAAATCCATATTCTCCAGAAAGCGTGCTTTGTAAATATGAGCATCGCGTCGTTAGCATTCATATTCAAATTTCAGCAAAGGTTCTATACTTGAGAGCGGATTAGTAGTGAAAATAGAGAATAAAAGTGAACCCATTCCACTTCCTTGAAGCACTGAACCGTTTTTTCTACATAAAATTACAGAGAGATGGGAAAACCATAACCATATATAACATATATATATATATATATATTTCAGTTATGTTTGAAAATTTACTGTTTCACATACTTCATGGGTATTTAAAAAAAATTGCAGAAACAATATTAATAGTTTATTTCTGTTAATCAATCATTTGTGTGTGGCACTTTTGGAGTTAGTCAAGCTATACCTCAATAACCAGATAAAAAAGTAGGAACCTCGAAATGTTAAACGAATTGTTTCGGGTCAGATTGTAGCGAATGACCTAGAATGATATTATTGAAATCTTTTACGTCCATGAGACGAATTATAATTGACATCTCTACTTACCAATAACTTTCATTTTCACAATCACTCTCTCGATGATTTTGGAATATTATCAACAAACAATGCAAATATAAAATTTAGGATCAATAGAAATCTACACAAATGTGAATTTCTCTTTGCAGATTGGACATTTTTTGTCTAGTGTCATTTTGCGTTCAGATATCCACTGTCCTGTCGCTGCATTTATTGTTCAATCATAGTGGCAAAGTTGCGTAACATAAGGTTTCGCTGAAACCTTCAGATACAAATTCAAAATTAATCAAAACGCTTCATTTACTCTCTCCTTCCTGTGCCAGTAGAAATTATGACTTAAATGATTCATCTACCATTAGTTAGAAATCAAAATTAGAATACGAAATTTTTGGTGGTAAAAATACGGGTGCTTTGTAAATGCCTAGAGGGATACTTTTAAAGTTTGGTGTTCCTCATTAGTTACGAAAGATGTTTTTTCCAGGGAACGTATATATGCATCTGAAAAAACCAGCTACTCTGCTTGGTTGAGTAACAGTTGACCTATTTAATGATTGATGTAGGGGATGTAACATAAATTAACATTGGAAATTACGTGGTTACTATTGAAGGTAACGCAAATATATGTTTACATTTGTGGAAAACTTCAGTTTGGTGTACTGGATTACTTGGAGAAGCAAAGAGGTGGTGGTGTTAGAGTGTTTGCCTCTCACCTAGGTTGCCCGGGTTCGATCCCAGTCTGTCGCGGAGCTAAAGTGGTTTCGAATCCACTTGTACGTAAGCTGTAGGTCCTCGATCTCCCTTGCTCACACAAGCTCTGAGAGTTTTTTTTTTCGAAAACCTGGGAGATTCGTAAAAATAAATGTTACTATTTTTTTTACTTTAGTTGATCCGTTGATTCATACTGATTTATCCTTAGGGTCAGGTAGCCAAGTGGTTAAGAGCTCCATTTTCCAATCATTCTGGCTGCCGGTCGTCGGAGGTTCAAAGCGACTGTGGATTTTTTTCTGATAGCCCGAGAAAGGCGTTACGAATCGCACGTAAAAAGGTAAGACCTCGTTAGTGCTTGGCTCGCACAATTTTCGACTTCTGAGGACTGACGTCCGCAAGGGGACGACAGCTGGTCAACGGAAAAAACCAATTACACAATATGTTCTTTGAGGTCACCGTTAACAGATCACTGACATGGAGCAAAAATGAGATGGGAAGCTAAAATAGATCTCTGGAGAACCCTAGCGATGCTAGAAACTAGAAATCAGAAGGCATAGCTGTGGTGGAAAATCGTATAATAGAAATTTGCAAATGAGTATTTGACGCAAAACGCGACTGAAAGCCTTGGATTGTCCAATGCCATGCACAGTCATAGACTTTTCGTGTTTCGTGTTTGACAAGAGGAATTGGTCTTTAGTTGCTAGGATGTGGCTTATTTCCTTTTTTTTTTTTGGCTTCGTATACTTCTTGGGCAATATTTTCAAATCGTCTTGAGATGGGGCACTTGTGTTGCCCTACGCTCCGGGGTATATTTCGTCTTTCGTGGAGAATACGAATTGCCGAATTTTCCTCTCCTCTCTACCCACCTTCAGGCAAATACATGCCAATGAGCCTAATCTAGACCTACTATTCGACCATAAAGGTAAGAAAATCTTCGTCACAAGTTTTGGGCTCCATAGTCTGGTTCACAAGCCCTTTTTGGTAGACTATTTTTCTGGAAAGACCGAAAATTATAAGCAAGGTGTCATTCGATTCCTAATGACATATAGAAAAAAGTACCAAAAAGAGAAGTTCTGCAAAAATTATAAAAGATATAAACAATTTAATTTTTCGTGAATATCTCAAAAACTATTGCAGATATCCGAAATCAGAAAAATTATTTATATAGAGAGCAGGAATTTTCCTGAAAAAAAGGCCATTCTCCCGGAACTATACCATCAATATTTATAATGTAAATTGAGCCGTGTAAACCCGGATCGGAAGCTAAAACAAAACCTGTTATTTCATCTAAGGAAACATGAATATTAAGGAATGACAAAATTCAGATACTTCCCAATTACATTTATAAACAAGAAGCCGTCGGCAATTTTTCTATTAGTTACGCTTTCAACAATTTTTAACAAGTTGGGCATTTTACCATAAAAACCCTGATGGTCTCATGAGGAAGCTTGAGCGAAACATGTCGTGGTGTTGGAATAAAAGTTCGTGAAGATTGAATCGTCTCCTGTTTTTTCTTAAAAAATCATGATTTATATTGCTCTTCCATATTCTGAGGATTTAAATAATGATACTCATCGAGGAACGCCAGGTTTCTTGGGTACAATTTTAGATTGAACTTTCTCAAGAATAATTTGGAGACATCTATCAGAGAAGAAGCTTGCAAGTTGACTACACAACTGAGGATACAGGATATATGAAAGACATACAGTGCGGCTTTTA
The DNA here is from genome assembly GCA_958298965.1 of Chrysolina haemoptera. Classification (NCBI taxonomy): domain Eukaryota; kingdom Metazoa; phylum Arthropoda; class Insecta; order Coleoptera; family Chrysomelidae; genus Chrysolina; species Chrysolina haemoptera. Next base: position 9,968,712 of record OY282596.1, on the reverse strand, counting down.
ATAGTCCCCCCCTGTTACCTTTCGACATACAAACATGGGAAAAAAGCATTTGGAGGGTTTCTACTTCTTTTGAAATCAAAAACATTGCTTGAGAGGGGGCGTGGGAGGGCACATCCTCTTGAAAAATGTATATGTAAATTTAAAAGAATAGATGTGACACTTTACCCCCTATGGCATTCAAAAATTTTAAGGCGATGCATACGATTTTTTTCTCATGTTTGTACGTCGTACCGTTCGAAAGGGGAACAGGGGAGGGGACTATTAAAAGCCGCACTGTATATGAAATGTTACTCAATGGAAGCACAACACGCCCACTCTTACTGGCTGTATTGCCTTTGGAGCATCATGATAGTACCTTGAAAGAAATAGTCATTCAGGCACAAATAAATAATGAATAATCGAGTGTTGTCAAATATTTTATCAAGGCCATATAGTTATACTGGGTCGTCTTGAATATAGTCTAGGAACTCTAACATATTATTGGGCACTAATCCCCAGGTATATAGACACTATTCACCAACAGTACGGATCTGTACTTTGTGAAGATTGAGGTGCTATTAAGGTGTGAATTGTTTCTTGAGACAAGAGACAAGACTTATTTTTCTAATGCTATTTTTAAACGTGAGCAGCGATATAGCATCTTTATTATAACTTCAGTTTTCGCTTCATATTTCCAATGAATTCAACATGTGTTTTCAGAATGAACAGTTTGAACAACTACAATAGGCTGAGAGAATTCATCCATGATATTAGCAAGGTCTTGAAATCTCGCGCTAATTTGAAATTCAAACTGGAGAAATGGAGCTATTGTGAACGCGCCTCATTAACATTACAGGGTATATAGATACTCCATCAATAACCTGTATGAAAACTCTGCAGAAGCGGTATGAGTACATTTTTCTGAAAACCACTCTTATTTTCATCTATTTCGATTTAGAGAAAAACTAATGGCAATTTTTTATTAATTGCCAGATATATTTGTTAGACTAATTATATTGTTGAATAATAATGAATGAATTAATGGTTTTTCATACCCTACTCAACTAAAGAAGTATATAATTAATAATACTAAAGTAAAAGTGAAGTGTATTTAAACGCGATTCATAATTGAATGGTTGTAGCCTTAAAATCATGCGGTTTCCGTTCAATTGAAATGATAACAATAATACCAGGAGTTGACGTCCCTCATAAATTAAAGTAATCTAATAAATAATCCACGAATTCAACGAACAGAGAAATACAAATACATGCCTAAATCACAAAACATCCTCCTCCTTTTTACGGAAGGATGAACAAATACTTAGAACAATTAGAGGGTACACTTCCTTCCCTATTTTCAAATTGATCCAAATCCTTCTGAACCTATTCAACCAAAAACTAACCCTATATGAAAAGTATGTAAAATTGTATACCTACAGACGGCTCAAAAACAGATCAAGGAGTAGGCTCAGCTGTAATATAACAGACGAATCACTGAGATACAAGCTACCACAAGCTACGCATGCATTTACACAGCAGAACTCTTTGTAATATTACAGGCATTAATCTTCCTGAAAAACCATGCTGCTGATACATTTCTGATTATAACTGATTCATTGAGCGCTCTTAAGGGTATACAGCAGTAATATACATACAATCCCATCATATTACTAATGAAAACTGAACTCTATAGGATCGAAGAGTTAGGGAAAACAGTGATAATGATATGGATCCCGTCTTGTATTGGAATCGTTGGCAATGAAAAAGCAGATATCGCAGCTAAAGAAGCAATACACGATCATGGGTCAATGATAATCACCAAAACAACTCCGTCGGATATGAAAACATTCATCAACAGTAGGATCGTTGACGAGTGGCAAAGAGAATGGATGCAATCAAGTTCGAAACTAGCCAAAATAAAAACATCGGTGAAACCCTGGACATACCTTCCAAAAAGCAGGAAACATCAGTTTATCCTTTATGGACTCCGTATAGGCCCTACTAAGTTTTCGCATGACTACCTTCTAGCCGACCGAACAATTTGGGACAAAACAGTAATTGTTGAACACGTCCTTCAAATCTGCCCCAAGTTCTAAGAAGCAAGTACAAAATTTGGAAACTCTTAGTGAAAATTGTAATGTTAATAACCTTATGTCATTTTTAACTTAAATTATTATTTCATTCTAGATGATTATACTAATCATAAAAAAATTTAATCTAACGTAGCGCTAATAACCCTAGTGGTTGACAATGTTTCACTTTTAGTAAAGTTATTCTGGACTTCCATTGTCGTACGGACAAAGAAAAGAAGAATTCAATTATCTGCAATTTTTATTCAGGACGTTTCAACTGTTGAGATCTACAGTCGTTTTCAAGTGTATAAATGCGATATTCTCAAGGATACTTCTTATATATGGCTTGTTTTCATTTGTGTTATTAGCCTGGGGGTAATTTGTCTATGTCCAGGTACGTATGTTAATTACCGTGCCAGGCCGCCTCTGATACAGGACTCCGCAGAGTATGCAATCGAAGCAGGTTTCCCACATCTGTACTCCGTACATACTCTTCTTTTAGTGAGAGAGTACCAACGTCGAATACGGCTATATATGTGCACGATAGCAATAAGTACGTCTATTGGTTCTCAAGCATCTCTGCTGCTGCGCGGATCCATTTGGATAGGGACATCATGCCATATTCAGAAGAGAACAGAATTGTGGTGAATCTAAGAATATAAATGAGAGTTGAAGACAAGGCCGTTGAATTCGTAAAAACTGTCCAATACCTGGAAGTCCAAAAGCCAGAAGTTCTGATCTATAAGCAGATTGATAACCTGCAATGTTGTACCCTTGTCCAGTGTTCCTCAGACTGATTAAGACTCCGTTCATAAAACTGAACAGGATGAGAAACAAGATACTTCCTATCATCACTTAGAGTAATATGTACATTCGTTTGGATGTGTTACGTGAGCTTGCGGGCGTCGACTTCACGCAAAACAATTGTCTTACACGATTTTCACAAGTACTTTCTTCGCAAAAGCACTCTCACTAGAGACCTTACCAGGTTCAAGGAGCACGATAATACGTTACGCAAAAACAAATGGGCTCATCCAATTGGAAGTTTGAAAATATATTAGAGAGGATAAATGAAGTTGAGTTATTTGAAAACTATGAACCAAGCAAAATCACAGGATACTATTGCACAACATGAAAAAAAAAAGGGAAAGATCAGCAACTTCTCAACATGAATAAATTGAGGATCATAACAGGGATTCTCACTCCATAAAAATATAACCCAAACTTGACATCACTTGCGCTGTTCGGATAGATATCCTTGTCAAGTTGGTTCGTATGAACTTATTGCGAAATTGTTATATTTCATGAAGATAATTTTTTTGGATTCATATTCTGATTTGAGAGTATTTTCACACCTCAATTTCACGAAGATAATAGAAAGCGGTGAATGTTTTGCTATATTGTAAAGTCATCAGAAGTTACTTCGAAGAAATTGAAACTTGATGCATGTCAACGATTTCATTGAAATAGAGGTTAGATAGTGAATGAGTAGATGACAAAGGCAAAGCAACCAAAGAAATAGCAAAGGATGCACAACGTATGGGGTACAGTTCGACAAACATAGCTGAAAATGTAAAATTATCATTTTTTACTCTTACTCACTGGATACAGTACGACTAATGCGCATCGTGGGTGTGCATTTTTTCACAGTTTCAGCTATGTTTGTAGAACTTTACAATTGTGAGAGATTAGTTGGTTTCAGTGAATTAGACTGAAACATCGGTTATTATACCGATTTTACCCAACTGGGAAGTTTGGCAGCCAAAATAAAATTTGATCTGGAACACATAGCCTATTATTGAGTAATTCCCCGAAGCTTGCAACGTTCAAAAATCAATGAATTTCACAAACTTCTTCTCGCTCTAGGTTCTCACGATGATTTTTGAGTATTATATCATTTTATTTTCGTTGAAAACCTAAAGAGAAAAAAAAAACAATAATCAACAGTATATTTACAGTTGAGAGGAGTTGTTTTCCCTATAGTCCTCATTCTGTTGATTGCTCCTATCATCGTTTCCGAGGGTTGATTTTTAGCCTTTCTTATCCAGTTCAAAACTTCGTTCAGATAACTCAACAACAGTGTTCTGGTTGAGCTGTTGAAGTTTGCCCTTCCTGTGACAACATCATCGTCAGTATATCCCAGGATGGTTGATCCCTTGAAACTCCTAATGGCAATGTGGTCTCACGAGGTAATCCCCTCCAACATCGATGTGTAGACCACCCTTCAACTAGGTAGTTTCAACAGCCAGCATTCAGTCTGAGTTATTATCATTCGTAATGTATATACGTGTAGCCATGATCAGAGGTCAAAAGAGGGTATCAGAAGTTATCTCATTCTACTGATGTACCCATGAGAATTAATTCTTAATCAGATCTGTATTTTTAAAGGTGAATCTAAATGAATGATAATCAGAGAATTCACTATGAATCTCTTTTTTTACAAATACCCGTAATTTTGAGAAATGAATCCGTTTCCTAATGCACTTATCAAGATAGAATATACCCAAGTTCGAAGTTTTGCTGATAATAATAAAACTAACAGTCAAGATTGATAGTTTCAATGAAGAAAGTGGAACGATATCAAATTCTGTTGGTCATTTAACTTGACCTTAATTCCAAAATGTTTACACGGTAATCGATTGGTCACAAATTTCTATTTATTAGCGAACCTTTTATCCAATTTATTAATTTGCTTTTACGAATTTCTGTCTGTTGATTTTAACGAAAGATTATCGAGATCTATTTGTTCCTACAATTCATTCAAATGTTCCATTTGTTGCGTTGTTTTAAAGAATCGCTTTATTTTAAAATATTATGTTGAATCATGTTGAATCGTATTAGCAACAATGGGCGCGAAAGCATTTCCAGTTTATGTTGAATCACGTTTGAATATATCTTAGCCCGTCACATTTTTTCAGCATCTTAATGAGAAAATTGGAACCTGGTTAGGTATATTAATAAATATCATATATTGATTATAGGTATCTGGCCAGCATTTTTTTTTTGTATAAATCATCAAACACTATAATAATTCTCTGTCCGAAAATCTTATTTGGCCGGACTTTCATTAATTTTCTCGAGGTGACGATAATTAATATATTCACGTCTATAAATAGGCAAAATATTTGTTTCTATAAACCATTTTATTCACGCTATTTACAGCTATTATGGTTATTTACTTAAAACCATAACACACGAATGAAAACCTGGGTGAGTCTTTCCGATTATTCAAAAGAACTGACTCAGTTATTATTTTGGATTTAACAATGAATTATGTTAGAAGAATGCTATTCAGGTGTTTATTACTGCATGCAAAAACGTCAGACACTTGATGGAATTCCGTTAGAAAGATAAGGAAAAATAACAACTGAGTTGTGCAGATTTTCACGAAGTCGATAAGGAACATCACGACAATAGGTACAGCTGTTTGGCAGGTGGAACTGCATTTATCTCAAAAGTGAAGTCACTCAATTCTTAACAGCTCTTATCGGGCTCACGATTTTCAAGAAATACCAAGAAGGTGATTACGATTTTTCATAAAATGCGTTTTTTTTTCTGGAATGAAGTATACCAGGAGTGAGATTCTATGTACCATAGAATTCTATTGTCGATAGAAAAAGTGAGATGACATTATGGTTGAAATCATGGGAGAGAAAGAGACAAAACTGTCGACAATAGAATTCTATGGTACACAAAATCCCACCCCAGTCATGTAATTTTCAGTCTTTCGAGTCTCTGCCGTTACAAGCTAGGGTAGGTACGTTGTAACTAAGAAGTCAATAAACCAAAATCAAATAAATGCGATAGCCGATAGTCTAGATCTGACCTCAATCAACTATAAATATATATGTTTCAATTGGATTAGGCTAACAAATTAAAATGAGTTTTCTTGTTCCAGTTGTTTCGGATAGTTATTTTACGTATTACTATCTACGAATGTTATGTTTTGACTCAATCGTTTGAAATCGTCTCAAAAACTCTTTTGATATTTTATTAAAATATAAAGAAACAATTTCAACAAGTGTCGTTTTTTTCTGCTAATAAGCATTTGGTTTCTATCAAATATTCAAGAGAATTCCGTCAACAAAAGCAACAATAATGTCACCTGCACCTGTCGGTGAAAAAACCTGATATTGTTCTAGCTGGAACACAGGTGAGCTCCTCTACCAGAAAGATACACTTGCTTTTTTTATGGTTATGAACTCCATTTTTGCTTCACATTACATCAAGCATATGAATTACCGCCCCTTATATGCCCCTTTGGCAGCTACCTTTCTAGAAAGGTATCTAGAAATTTGGTGAAACTGTGACCCTGTCATTAGATATCTCCAAGGAATTTGATCGTGTTCCTAATCGATTCGAATGGAAAAATTAGTACATTTCATAGTTAAAAAAACAAAAAATCATTGGGACCCGACTGTTTCCCATCAGAAACTCCCATACATGACGAACGTGATGGAGAACGCATTAGGATAAACAGAGAAAGACGAATATATGTGTCACTCCCAGGTGCGGATACAGGATTTCGTGTAGGGGGGCAATTTCGTTTGTGGGGGGGGGGGCAAATTTTTGTGTGATTTCATCTATCTTTTGGAAAATTTGTTGTAAAAAAAATATGATAGAATTTTAGTTTGATATCGGAAGTCGTTAGGGGGGCAATTGCCCCCTTCCTCACCCCCCCCTGTATCCGTGCCTGGTGGCTCCCACCAGCTGATGTGTTTGTCTTGAATATTATTTCGTTCAGTTTTGTCCCGTCAACGTGAGAGTATACTTCGAATGTAGTGGAAGTTGAATTTACGATATTTTGCCTTGTGAAAATGTAAGGAACTATTCATCATTTTGTTTTTACCAATTTTTTTTTCTCGGAATAGATAACCATTTCTTTTTAACTTGGTTCTGGCACTTTTGTCGTTTAAGGGGTTGTTCCGCGGGACATCTATTTTTTTGCATTTTTGGACACATCCGCATTTTCTTAAACATTTGTATAATATTTTTAATCGTCATACGTGTTGGTATTGACCAATTTTCATATATGCCACAATGAATAAATTTATTGATTCCTCAAAAAAATGGCACCCGAAATACTACTTTGAAGTTTACATTTTTTTCTGCCGTCATCTTTATAAAATTAGGATTTTTGTTTATTCCTGCTTCCAGTATGAATTGATCAAAAAGGAGGCAGTGGGAGCCATTTTGAGGACGCGGGACTTTTGAGTCTGGGTAAACGAAAAAGCGATGACAGATGATGCGAAAATCGCAAACTGGGCTGAGCAAAAGATTTATATTTCATAGACTGCCATGAACTAGAATATTCGAATTCACTTTTCCAAGCAGAGAAGAATGGGAAGGAAATACAGTGAAGTTTCACCCATAAAGCTTTCCACCCATAAAGCCTAATATGTCCCACAGACGCTGTCCGTCTGACTGACAAACATGCTTCGGGTGATGGCATCTACCTGGAAGGGAGAGATGTATGATAAACCTATGCTCTTGAAAGAAGTCTTCGAAATCCTAACTGTAGCTACGAGGCAAGAGGCGAAAGCCATATGTCAATCTGCCATCCTAAACAAAACCCAGCACTTGTACAGGAATGTGGGGATGCTCTTGAGAAAGTATCTGAAACGAAGGAAGTTTATCTGGTCAGGGTCCCGAGGGGTGTGCCGAAAACGATGTGGCAAACGAACTCACTAGAATGACCAATCTAGTGCTGGCCTGGAGTGCGTACCGATCACTGGGTATGGTGCTGTAGGTTGTCCAGGTTTTCCTGGAGCTGAAAAGTGAATGCGCCACCAAAAATCATTAAGTCGTCCCAGAGCGCCAAGGCAAATAATAATGATAGCTGTCCTCTACCCGCACAGGCTATGCCTTTGCGGGGTTGTAAAAAAATATGTAATCCATCATTTTTTTTGGCGGCTGTTATCTTGGATTTGGAAGTTTTTCATGGTGTACTCTACACTACTACTAGTCAAGCCTTTCATTTGATACACATCGTAAGGGGGTTGACAAAAATATACGTAATCCGCCATTTGGGCGGCCATCTTGGATTTACCATGATAATAAATTCACACAATTTGTCATCAAAATTTAAGGTGTGTACCAAATTTCAGATCAATCGGTCAACAGGAAGGGGTTAAAACTTCAATTACCTACTAAGTTTTAACCAAAAAACAACAATAACAAACGGCAAGATAAATCAAACAGTTAAAAAAATGTGGTCGATCTTAGTCATATATAGTTGCTCCTCTGTTTGATAGTTTGCGGTTCTGGGTTGAAATGTACAAGTCTCGATACAACGATTTCACTGGATCAGTATATTACTGATATATCACTGCAAATTATTGAACACTGAATACGCCTCTGATAAATAAGTGATTAGCAATTATTTAGCACCATTTGTACTTCCAGCTATTGTTATGTAATTTTTCCAGACATTTAATTAATGATTCACACACGCTAATTGAACTTAATAAAATTTGCTTTATCGGGTATTCATCATTCAGGATACATCGCTACTTCTCTTCAATGGTCTGAGTTCCTATTTATGGTTTTCTTAAACTTGTCTGCATGTCCTAACGGGCATTATAGACTACAAGCCCACATTACATTTTGAAGGGGTCAAACGATCCAGCATGAAATTATTCAGAACGATGCTGCTATGAAAAATAACTTTAGACACAAGGTATGTCGTCAATTCTGGGAGGTGAAAGTGACAATCATAATAATAATAATGATTTTCCCTCGGAAGATGTGCTTATCAGACAAAATATTTCTTGTAAGGCATTCCTCACGTTGGTAGATTATAAAATAATCATCTAATAGAACCTACTGCCAATGCCGTACAAATATAATAGGACCGGAATCCAGGATATTTTTTTTTATTTTCGGAAATTGAAAATTTTTCTGGCTTCCAGGAAAACCCGAAAACCCTACAGCACCACCTCGGGTGGCCGGCGTGCACACCAAGCTAGCACTAGACGAGATTGGCAACACACAATACACTTGCTTTCAACAAGGGCTGTGGTCGTCAATCGATTCCGATATTGAGTACTTGAGAAAAAATCTCTCGTACAAACATCGGGCTCGAACCGACTACTGCTACACTGAAGTTTCGAACGGCCTGCACCTTAGACCGCCAAGCTACCGGCTATCCAGTATGATAAAGATATATCATATAACTTTTCAAAAGGACTAGGGTGGGATACTGTTTTTGTGAAAATCTTAGCATACACTAATCAAGCGTCAGCGATGCCTTGGACGCTACAATACAAAAGAATGTTCCTATCCCTGATGATTAGTAATGCCAGTGGTGAAAGGTCATTCTCAACGTTAAAAAGAGAAAAAGAGTACCTTAGGAATTCCATGGTAGAGGATACATTGAATTGCTTATTAATTTTGAATATTAACAGTGGCATGTTATTAAAGCTGAATTTTGATGATGTCATTGATGAGTTTGAATAAAAAATCAAGAAAAGTATTTTAGTATTTATCTGAAAAAAAAATTATATTTGTTGTTAGGTTTAAGTTGTGAAGTAAATATGATTTGATTCGTTATCGTAATGGTTTTATGTTATTGTCATATGCTGTGAAAAAAAAGCAGTGAACGGTTACGCCTGGTACACATGATAGCTCTCGCTTATGGCGTATTGTTTTTCGATTGGCCGCTGACTGAGAACATGTCGTTCTGTGTCATTCAGTGACCAATCGGAAAACAATACGCTATAAGCTCAACTACAAAAAGCTGGCATATGAATCCGGCATTACTTTGAAACTGACAATTGAAATTTATTATTTGGCGGCGGCGCGCGGCGGCATCGTAATAGTTAGCCCCCGGCGTAAGTGAGTATAAATCCGACACTGATTGCAGATATCCAAAACCTTGAAAATGATCAAAACGGAGCATGAAATTTCATTAAAAATTGTGCTACTTCCTGGGACTCTACCACCAGTATTTATAGTTTTTGGGCGGTAAAAATACGGGTAAAAACGGGTGATTCGGTTCGTGCGCGCGACACCCAGACAAAAACAATAATTTTAACTAATGAAATATGAATATAAAGGAATTAAAAAAATACAACTCCAAAATGTTTTTATTTATAACATTTTGTTCATTTAATGAACAAATGAAAAATACTGAAACAAATTTTATGCAGAATATGAAAGAGCAATATGAATTATGAATGTTTAAGCTTAATTAATTTACGTGCATTAGTGTTAATTAACAAATGCGTTTTTAAGTACTCCATTTTGTGTTTCTTAAAAGTTGTTATTTTTATCAATGATTGGGTTTCAGAAAAAAATTGAATTTTCTAATAAACAATGCATTTATTTAAAACAATTATTTAAACAATTGGATTAAAAAAAGGAGAAAATCATTTTCATGTAGCTTTCGATAATGAAAAAACAAAACAATCAGCATATTTGGTGACAAAATTCTTTAATGTTTTTCATTTTTCAATTTCTTACATTGTCTATAAAAAAACTGAAAAATCACAATTTTCTAATTTTGCCAACGGGAATCGATTCTTGAGCCGTTGAATAATGGCTTCAAGAAAGCAATATAACATTGAGAAATCAGGGTTTTTATGTTGATGCTCAATTTGTTAAAAAAATGTAATTGATAAAAACGTAACTAATAAAAAAATTGCGGTAAATATGTTTTGAATGGCTTATTATTCATTCATGTATTCGGAAAGTATCTGAATTTTCCTTGATATTCATAGTTGATTAGTTAAAATAATTGTTTTTGTTTAAGATACATTTTGCGATGATCGCAAAGTGATAGTAGCGCGGCGATGATCGCAAAGTGATAGTAGCGCGGCGATGATCGCAAAGTGATAGTAGCGCGGCGATGATCGCAAAGTGATAGTAGCACGGCGATGATCGCAAAGTGATAGTAGCGCGGCGATGATCGCAAAGTGATAGTAGCGCGGCGATGATCGCAAAGTGATAGTAGCGCGGCGATGATCGCAAAGTGATAGTAGCGCGGCGATGATCGCATTGTATGTTTTGTAATGTTTCGTTTCTTTCGAGCGATCATCGCTAGGCTCGCTAGTTTATCACGGGCGTCTTGTCTAAGAGCAGATATTATAATCGCAGTCGCAAACGATTATTGAAAGATGATGCATAAGTAATGAAACGAATAATTTCGATAGAACCGAAAATACCCATCTCTCCACACTTTTCCACCACTTGAAAACATATGAGGCAAATATCTGACAAAAATCGAGTACTTCCCCATATGGACAATGAATTATATCGTACGTCCTATTGATATTTAATGAATCAATTGAATATTATTCTTCATTTGGTTGGAAATGACCACTTGCATACATGCTTGTTTCCAAGTTCTTGCCTCTCATCATTGCTAAGATAGGTCCGACAACATAGAGTATAGCCTTGGTTTTCATAATGAACTATGACAGCCAAAAGCCTCATAGTTTTCACCTACGAAGAAATCCACGACCTACAATAAGTAAGTCGCACCTCCATTCGCGAGCAAAGAAATAACCACTCATCAATAGCATAGACTCTGGACAGAGAATAAATGTATCTCATTGTCAATTTCTTTCAGTTGAATCACAACTTGTGGTTATAATATCTCAGAAAATATAATAGTTCAAGTAAACAATATTGCCAGCAAAGTTGGCAATATTGTATTGTATTGTGATATTGTGAACTAACTCGTGGAAAAACCTCGTGGCTCTCGTTTCACTAGTAGTTATCCAGGTAAAAAATGAATGAAAAAAAGGTGGCGAATTTTGGGAACCATAGAAAATAAATGAACAGAAAAATTTTGCTGATGCCATCGATGAGTTCGCATGAAAAAATTCAGAGAAGTATATATCTGTAGGAAATTTATATTTATGGTAGGTTTAAGTTTGTGACCTAAATACAGGGTGTTTCAGAAATTGGAGCAATAAATGAAATGGGGAGTAGAAAATGACAAAACAAAACGAAACGAAAAGAAATAATACATTTTTGTCGAAAAAAATTATTTTTGGAGATATTGAATTTTAAAGTTTTCAAAAATGTTAGTGTTTATCACCAATCAAAGGTCTACAGCCTTTGCAAACCGCGCTGAAACAAGGCCAGCGGACAGACAGGCTGTGGCCTGGATAATCAAACCAGTGCATAACAAACAAAGGTAACTGAAAGCGATTTAATAAAATTTTAATAAAAATGTCAAAAATTTTTCATTGCTTCAAAAATGAAAATTCTTGCCATTTCTTGTTACATTATGTTCCAAATAACAACCCCTGTATAATTTTAATCGATATATGTAATAATTTTATGTATGCGTCATATGCTACAAAAATAAAACAAAAATTGTCACTTTCAAACTGATACCTGATACTACTTGGCGGTGGCATCTTAAGAATTAGCCCGCGGGTCAAAGTCATATTCGAAGAAAAAAATAAAAAATATGGTGAATTGAATAATAACGTAATTTAATTACCAAAATTGAATAAATTTCAATCTAAGATTTCGGCTATTTTGATACTGTGCGGTTAAGATTTTCAATAACCAGTTTTTATTTCATGTATACATATCTAACCGTTTTCTGAAGACAAACTATATGGCACAGTTACATTCTCGGTCATGAGATTTTGCACTCATTTATGAGTACAGTGGCGTCCAAGAGTATTTTTTCAGAACTTGGTTTCTTTGGTGTTAACCTTTAACCCCATGTTCATCTCATTATATTGTTCGAATAGATTGTATTCACGCTCGTTCGTTTTGTTCATACAATAATTTCTCAATGTCAGAAGGCATTAATTACTAAGGGAAGTTCTTTTTTGTAAGAAAACTGGAGTGATGTCTAATTCGACTGGGTTGGTACCATTTTTTTTTCTCTCAAGATCTATCTTCTGAGTTTCTTTTTTCTATGTTTTTGACTTTACGACAAACTCTGCGTACTTTGTGTTCCATACCTAGTTTTTAATTGATATAATACCAGTTAGTGATTGGAAGTCATCTGCCTAATCTAGAGTGCCATCATCCCGCATCTTTTGTTGTACGTTGTTAGTTGTTATGAATGACACATTATCGTCGCTGTCGATGTTCTACTCATTTGCTTAACGTTATTGATATTTAAAGGATACATTTTATCATTGGATTTAAGTATATACGAGAAGTACCTATAGTGCTTTTTTGTTGATGCGTAAACCTGTAACTATATACTTAGACTCCACAAATTATCATTATTATTGTTTACTTTCTTGTTTGTTCGTATAATGAACTGAAATGAATAAATCAACAGTTAGCATTTCATTCGAATTACACCAAGGTCCTTTCAATATATATCCGAATATTTTTGAGTATGAAGATAAACAGCTCTTGCATCGTTTCCAGTGCTCCGAATACCGGGTGATCTATCATCCATTGGATCGGTTTCCGTCCAATTCTGATTTACCTGACCGAGTGTTCTAACGTCACTTATTCTTCCACAATAAAGAAATATCTTTTCTGTTATTGTAACTCACATCAGAAATGAAATGATTCATGTAGATATAATTACGTGTCTGCCATTTCTACAAATGTTAGGTTTACAATGTACAACAGACAAGAGTAGTTAAACAAATATAATCAGTCAGTGTAAATTCACAGGGTTACCTTGAATAAAATGATCAGATACAATATTGTAGATTAGCTTGTATCCAACTATCCTTTAAATCCTATAACTAATGGCAGTGCCGGATTTATACTCACTTACGCCGGGGGCTAACTATTACGATGCCGCCGCGCCGCCGCCAAATAATAAATTTCAATTGTCAGTTTCAAAGTACCCATTGACTGCTTTTTTTTCACAGCATATGACAATAACATAAAATCATTACGATTACGAATCAAATTATAATAATAATAAATTTACTTCACATCTTAAACCTAACAACATATATCCAACTTCTTTCGTGTATTCATCTTCTGCCGTTTCCAGAATGCACCACCTTCTTTTTTACTAATTTTTTTAAATTTCGGTTTCAATATTCACCATTACCAACGACAACCTTTTGAATACTGAACTCTGGTTACTTATTGTTATAGAGTTAGACGAAATCCCCCGTATACTGAGTAGAATGCGGCTTTTTTATCTTCATCAAATAAAATTATGTACCGCAGCCGTAGCGTCCAAGGCATCGCTGACGCTTGATAAGTGAATGTTATGATTTTCACAAAAATATTATCCCAACCCAGTCCTTTTGATGCGGTGCCGGCGGTCGCGTTTGCTTCAAAAGGCGACGAGTTAAAAGGCGGCATATAAAAGCAATATAATATACTTGTCGCCTCGTCGGCGACCAGTGTATTGCTGCTTGCTTTACCGCCTCTTAAAATTCACCGCCGGGGGCTGATAGTCCCATAACCCCCCCTAAATCCAGCACTGGACTATTGGAGAAGACACATTTCTGACGGAAGTAGTACTCAAATTCTTCTTCAATAGTTCAATATTCTCACTGACGACGTTTTCGATTCCTTTAGGCGTCTTTTGGTGACTTTGTATTATACATTTTGTTAGGATCCAACGAGTGAACATTCGGATACCTATTGTGGAATGTCTATGAACTTGCGAACATTTTTCAAGGCTGTCGAAATGTTTGTGAATATGAGATAATAGCTTCAGAGAATGAATCCCAGTGACAGTCAGAATATTGTTTTCACTATATCAATTTGTCTATATACTTTGGCAAGTGATGGAAGGATTTTTATTTTGAGGATTGTTTGTTTGGCTGTTTCTTCATCAAGAAACACTTGAACATTTTTTATTCTGAATCCCACATGTTGTTTCTTGAGGTACCGAGTTCATTTGAAAAATTGGTTCTGGGGCAGTTCTTCAAATGACAATTCTTCGAATAGACAATTATTCGAATGGATATACTGAATTTTAAAGGCCTGTGAAAACCACGCTGAAACACACTGCCAGCTGGCAGACACGCTGTGGCCTGGAGAATCAAACCAGTGCCTTCCAAAAAACGGTAACTGAAAACGATTCCATAAAATTCCATACAATTTTTCGAAAATTTTTGATTGTTCAAAAACGAAAATTCTTGCCATTTATTGATACATTATATTCCATATAACAATCCATTTTCTTAATCGCTTCAATTTCGGAAACCCCTGTATATAACATTAAATGGATCCATTTTAATGAAACTCCAACAACCCTTGGAATAGCTAGTCACACTTTATCCAGCGAGGAAAAAAATAGTGTTGAATCCTAATAAAACAGCACATAAATTTCACGAAGAAACGCACTGACGTGGGAATCTTCGGGAGTTTTGGAGTTCTGGGAAATTGGATTGAGGAGTCCGACTCCGTGAGAAACCTGGGAGTATACAGCTTGGATAGGCGACTGAACTTCAATAAACACGTCAGCCTGGCCATACAATGAGCTGCGGGTTTGCTGAGACGAACATATCCGTTAATAGCGATGGGATTCAGGCTGGCGAGTTAAAACAAGATATTCATGTACAAGCAAGTCATGAGATCGACTTCAGTTTTCGCCTGTCCAGTGTTTTGTAGCCTCCCCAAAACTCAAATGTTGAAATTGGAGAGGATGCATGACAAGGTTCTTCGTATCGTCACTAACAGTGACCCATACATTCGTCTGAATAATTTGCGGGAACTGGTGGACATGGCTTCCTTCGAGGAATATATTGAGAAACTTACTGACAAGTTTTATCGTCACTTCCTGCTCGGAAGTGTATTGACCACGGTCATCTATAACATCAGTCAGAGACCACTACAATGAGCCACGCATGGGGGGCTCCTCTATACCAGGAATTGGATATTTTATCTGAAAATCCAGAACGTCAATAGTGATACCAAACCCAAGGCAATGTTTTAACCCCTTCTTGTCACGCTTCTCCGGAAACCCACTGAGACCCTTACAACCGATGGATCCATGTAACCAAGGCCACACACCAAATTTATAAATGTCCCCGTATAACTATGAGACGGAGCTCACCCGAAGATCCGAAGAACCACGGGGACATTTACCGCACAGCATCGCGGGGCTGTCATTGTACAGTTATATATAGAACTCTCTCCTCTCCACTGCCCTGTGAAAAATTATAGTTTTAGTATGTTTTTATTTATTTATACGCTACTGTACGTTTCTATATACTTTTTATGTAAATTTATTTGAAGAAATATTTTTGAGGTTCGAAAGTAGAATATGCTACGGGCGTTAATTGAAAGGTTTTATTATGTTAATGAAAAAATTCTAGTTTTCAAATAAATTATTTGTTGTACTTAAAAATAAAAAAAATTGTATTACTAAAAGAAATTAGTGACTATTCATTTTTCGAAGTATTCCACGAGTAAATAGTCGACTTCCTAAATATCTGAAATTATTCACTGTTTGATTTGATAGTATTGTTATTAACTATTTTACATCATGTTCATATTGTTATCAAGTGTTTTATGATATTGTTCGTACTTTCATGTGTTCATGAAATTTTTCAGATAAATATCGTACACGTGAGAACATTCATAATGCTATCTTGAATGAGCTGTTTTGCAGATATGGCCATGACATAGCATAGCTTTCTTGTGATAATTACTTGAAATATTGAGTGTTACTCATTTGAATAGTATCTAATATGAAAATAATTTGTTTGGCGCACGGCACGAAAATGAGACAAACAGATAATTTTTCTAAAATTGTATTTATAATTTTATTTGAATAAATAAATACCTCAGTCCCACAATTATCAGTTACTGTCCGTGAAAACCAAATAATTGATGAAAATCTGAGTCCCTATTCAGGTATGTTGGGTAAAATCAGAAACCGCATTTACTGATATCTGGCTTCCTTTTTTAATTTTATATTGATATGGCTAAGAGGACACATTTGTATGTTCATTGTCGAAAATGTGATATTATGACTATTAATTCAATCGAGGCCATCGAGGGGAAACCTTTATAATGCCCTAATATTCTACATCCACTTGAAACTGTTCACTGAAGTTTCTTACGCCTGTCAATCGAAACATTTAAGTTTATTACAGGTAGCAAAAATATAAATTGATAAATCAATAAATTGATTTTACTCAAAAGTACTTTTTTGGACATACAATATTTGTCCTCTTAGCCATCGATAGAGGCTGAAATATTCGGGTTGGTATGTTTTAAAATTGAGACACTTTCCATTTCCGATGTGGGATATTCATATACCTGACTTCTTTGCGTCTCCACTTGCAACCAAGCTCCTCTCTCGATATATTAAAGACTTGCCATCAAAATACATTTTTCCGAGCTTTTAAGTGTTGAAGGAACTGAGTTTAGCCTCTCTGCTCATACAACTAAAAAAAGTTCTAAAACATAATACAAATCCCCTTTCTTCTCGATATCTTTCGGTTCTAAAGGATTTTGTTTTGAAAGTTCTGAGAGATAAAAACTAGCGTTTTATATGTATTTCACAGAGCAAATTAACTCCAATTATGAATTCATTTGTAAATACTGCCTTTTTTAATTAATGCCAATGAATCAGACTGAAAAATCCTCTTATAACCTTCCATACGGAATAAACGCAAATAAAGCTCTGCCATCCATAGACGTGCGTTTGCTTTTTATACTAAATCATTGAATCACTAATTCTAATATTCACTGTTATCGGTTCTGCATAAAATCACTTTTCGTTACGATTGTTGGTTTTTCACAAATACCATGATATAAAAAAGACCTTTAACTACCCAAATAATATTCGATTTTCAATAGTATTGCATGTAGGTACGGAATACTGAGAATAAGCGCGCTCCTGGTTTGAAACTATGTAAAATACCTTGTAGGGATATTCACTCGCAGTAATTCAATGAAATGATCTTGAAAACCTTTAACGGTTTCGTCTTATATAGTATCGTAGGAGTAGTTAATTGCAAGGTCTTCTGTTAATCAAGCAGTCATCGATGATACTCATGTGGATTTTACAGATTAAATGTCAATTACTCAGTATATTCAGTGATCATTCTAGAATATCAGATTTGACAAATGAGCATACAGGACGCACAAAATGCAGCAGTGCAATTTATTGTGTTTCCAAGTTACGAAGTGAAAATCTCGATAGGTACAAAACAAATTGAAAAAACATAAGAGAGTAATTCACAATTATTAATGCTCATTTTGAGAGCCATCTCGCTCCTTTCATTCTTCTTCTCTTTGATTGGTTATCATAATCTCACAAAATTAATCTAGGAAGTTTAAATCTGAGTAACGTGCTGGTAAATAACGTCATCATATACAGTATCCGCTATAAATTTGGATTTTTTTGTTTTTATTTGTTTTTGGAATATCTGAAACACTGTGAAGGTGGTTCGTTTCTGCATACCTGACAACTGAAAACTCCATTGCGACTTATAGCACGTGACCTCAGATTTGGCGGGAATTTCAAAAAGAGTTGTCAATGGTGCCGAAAAATGCATCAATTTGACTAATACTTGTAATTGAAACCTAATATATTATTTATCCTTACTAAATTTAATATTGGTTATATAGCTTTCGTATTAATACATTAGTTATCCTTTGGTAGGTTTACTAACCAATATTAAATTTAGTATGGATAAATAATGTATTATTAAGTTTCAATTACAAATATTAGTTGGTTTGAATTTCATTTGTGGCATGGCTACACCTAGTGACAAGGCAGATAAAAGAAGAATGTGTAATATTTCTTAGTAAGGGTAGAGGAATAAAATGGTATTTTTGTTTTTTTTTTCAGTCTTGTTCAAAAATTGTTCATGGGGTCCTTGTTGTATTTCAATCATACTTTCTCAATGATATTTTTCGATATCTTGTCAATTTGACCCATTTTTTGGCATCCACCAAATCTGAGGTCACGTGATATATGTCGCAATGGATTTTTTAGTTGTCAGACATGCAGAAACGAACCGCCATTAGAGTTTTTCAGAAATTTTCATAACAATTTTTTTCCCATATGTTGCCAACTTTATGGCCGGACACTGTACATATAGTGCGCCTATAGGATAAATCCATTATTTTTGAATATGAAGATGTTTTGAAAGAAATCAACGGATACATTGATTTTTTTTCTAACTCAGCTTTTGAACCCTACCAAAAACATATAGGATTATCCGCATTTGAGTTAAAATAATTACCTGACGATATATTTTACGGGATTTGATGGTGTCAAAAGACTGTGATGGTATGGGACAAAAACTTTCCCATATGCCCAATGAGAGCAACATAAACTAAACCTAAACCTAACCTAACCTAACCTAACCTAACCTAACCTAACCTAAACTAACCTTCCAAATCATGTGGAGTCTCATCCAATCTCATTAGACATGCGATGAAGTTTAGTCAATAAAAATTAATCATCAACCACTTTGCTATAATGAGGTAAATAAGATAGGTCATATAACCGGAATACAGTAATATATAAGTAATAAGGAACGAATAAAATATAGATATAATCAAGGGCGGATCTAGGCAACTTTTCAAAGATAATTTTTCAATTATTATAGTATTTTTTGTTATGAATCGATTGCGTCTGGGGGGGTATTTACCCCTCTATAGATCCGCCTTTGGATATAATGTACAGATGAAAATAAAACAGTTACAGTAATTGACGAAAAATTCTACGTCACAGCTCATTAGAGAAGTCAATAAAATTAACTAATTATAACTAGAAACTATTCAGATGCTCTTGCCTGTCAATCAAAACATTTAAGTTTATTACAAAAGATATTGTCAATTTGTAGAGAGACAAAGCCTTGTGGGCAGGGGAGTGTCATATAGCGTAATTTCATAAAATTTTGAGGTTCCAAATGGCTATATGGAATTATTGTTAGCATGAGACCAGATAAAAATGTGTAATTTTTGTGTAAAATCGCACTTTTTCAGAAAATACGTATGTACATAGATAAACTTAAAAGACAAAACCTTATCTTATTACACAATTTGATCCGAATCGTTAGAGCCGTTTTCCAGCTACACGAATTATAATTATATACAATATAAATTGATTGTTCTTAGGTTATCATGGCAGTTTCACTTGACAGACCAAGACCCAATAGTTGCGTTTTATTTGTCTGATTCCAATACCATTATCGCTATTTTTGTCGTTTAATTTGCAACATTTCTTATTCCAATCGCAAGAATGACTGGATCATCTGTCATTCATGTAACTTATGTCGTTTTATTTAGTGTTTCATATGTCAATCTATTATCTTTTTCGATATCACTACCAAAATGGAACAAATAAAAGGAAACTACTCTATCAGCCGGATTTTTAACCACTGAAATGTGACTGAAATCAAACAGTGATCATAGTGATGTGTTTAAAGGATGGAATCGACATGGTACCGTTTTTAAAAATTGTCTTTAAACACATATTGTAAGTAGGTTAGATAGATTATTCAGCGCGGTACATATCTGTTAGTTAGGCGAGTAGAAAAAATAAAATTAGAAATAAAATAAAGTAAAACGATAATAAACGGGGTACTTTGATACAGATGAGTTAAATTAGCATATGAAATTACCTTTCGTGACCATTCGGGTAACTTTGAAAACTTAGTGCAGCAATACGGAGGGTATGTAGTAACCTGGGCATGTGAAAATGAAAATCTGGTCGAATATTATTAGGTCCCCAAGATTTGATAATTAGTTAGCTCGTCATTTCAACCCAGGATACCTATCATATGAAGATGAAGATCTCGTCACATTAGTCTGAGTATCTTGTAGAAAACTTTTTGAGATGGTAATGTTGGACGAAGAATACATATACAACGTTTCTTTGGTAAGTACAGTACATTAATGAATATATTGATTGGTTAAAATGATTTATTTGTCAATTTAACGACACCCATGAATCAGGAGGACCAATTGGTATACCTACCAACCTATCACAAATTGATGATGATGAATTCATACACGATGAAACCTAATCTTAACATAATTTTACCTTAACCTTAAGAATATAAAACTTGAATTTATTATGATAAATTTCAGGCACGCTCAGTAAAACAACATTAAATCATATATCATTAAAATATAGTTTTTGTGATAGGTTGGTAGGTATACCAATTATTGGTCCTCCTGATTCATGGGTGTAGTTGAATAAATAAATAAATTATTCACCAATCAACATATTCAATAATGCGCTGTACTCACCCAAGAAACGTTGAATGTATTATTCGTCCAACAATAACCCCCTCAAAAAGGTTTCCATAATTTCGGATATTTAATGACCGCTATTATTGAGTATTAGGTATATCACTCTCTGCATTGCAGTCCACACGTTACACTGCTTCAACAAATGGAAATGAAATGACTGAAATGGACGCCGTCTGCGAGACCTAAACGTGGCACACGCCCTACTCAGCTGATTCGTTCATCTCCGTGAAGTTTAGGCCCGAAAAATATCAGACAGAAATCTATTCTAGAACGACGGAAGTTATCTTCATGTCACTGATAATCTTTCGTTCGTATATAGAGAATATAACGATTATATGAAATTTAAAGTAGAACTGAGCATAATTGCATACGCGATGCATATTTAAATTACTGCTAGAAATCTGCCTTTGGACGACGATTTCCAGGAAGATTTATTTTTTTGTCAGTATCAATGTAACATTATATACATATATTTTATATACATGGTATATGATACAGTTTTATAGGACCATCGTTCTGAGTCATTTTTTTCCGTGTAGTCCAATATGTACAATAACGCACCACAAGTCAGTTTAATAATTCGTTTGAAAATGTGTCTTTGTTTTTAATGCGCTTGTGTTTATAATTTGTAACCTGAGACGGAGAAAAACATCAGCCATAATAATAACAGACTTCTGGGTATGCTGAATTTGTTTTTATCATAACAAATAAAATGAGTATGTAATATTTCTTGATAAAATACAATCAATATTGACATTATTAATAATTTAATTTAACACAAAAATTTCATATCGATCAGAATAAACATGAGTGAAAAATTTTAATATTCAGGCTTCATTTAAAAATTTTAGAGTACCAGAAAGTGCCATTTATTCAAATTATCTGCCCTTTGTTTACTATGTACTATTTGTGTAAATTGACGGATAAGTTGCGTTGCCGACCTCAACACAACGTTGTCAAAACCCTGTTTTCCACCAATTTGGTCAATCATTATTGGGTTTTTAGAAAGTTTCAGCTTAAACTTTAGGTAGCAGTTAATTTATCAACCAAACAATTACTGATGGCCAAAATGGACACTGAAAAAAAACTTTCTGGCAACTCCTACCGCAAGTTAATATCGAAATGTTTCATTTTTATTTTCAATATTTCCGAAAAATAACGGTCTCAAAACCGGATATGGCAACGCATTTCATTCAACTGTCAAATATACTAAAATATACTATTTTTTTCATGACAAAAAACACGCGGGCAAAACTCAAGAATAAAAAAAAGTATATTATTATAAACAATTTTCAATGTAGATAATCGATTCAAGCGCGAAGTAATTCTAGAAAACTAAAATGAGGCTTTATAATTTTTCATTATTGTTTGTTTTACGTCCCAAATTTTAATGGCCGACCATATTTACAAATAAAATTTTACTTATATACTACTAATTTGGCGTAGGAATATAAAAGTCGTCAAGGCGACCTTGGATGTCAGATAACTAAAAATACACCTACTGACTTTTAACGTGAGCCTGCCAGACTCAGAAAAACTGAACAAGTCCAACTAACGAACACACTTTGTAACGCGCCTCACCCGCATTTTTTCCTCAGTTCTTCCATATTATTAAGCTGTTCAACATGGTCATGATCAAGTTGTTTGTCCTGGCTAAACAGTTGTTTGTTCCTCTGAAAAATTTGCTGCTTCCTTTAAGATCTCTTTATTCAGGTTGGCACTTGTTCCTGAAGAAATTAGTTTCTTCACAATACAATTTGAACGTCCTGAAGGTGTCTTGGCATTCCTCGGACCACTGGAATTTTATATGACCTTCCGTGATCTGATCAAGAGTTTAGCGATGTTGGCAAACCCAATTACATAGCGGCGATAGTAGGTGCATAAACATAGGAAACGCCGGAGCTGGTGTATGTCTCTGGAAAAAGGCCACTCTTTCACTGCTTTGATCTTCTGCTCATCTACTGCTACTTCTTTCCCAGAAACAACGTGGCCGAAATATCGCATTTTTTTTCTGGAACAGATGGCATTTCTTAGGGCTCAGTTTCAATAGGGAGTTTCCCAGTCGCAGAAATACCTCCTTCCGGTTTTTCACCTTGTCCTTGAATGATCTGCAGACTACAATTATGTCGTCAAGATATCCTGGACACGTGTTCTATGTGAGTCCTTTCAGAACCGTCTCCATCAATCTTTCAAATATGGCTGGACCATTACAGAGCCCGAATGGCATAATTGTGAACTGCCACAACATTGAGCCGATGGTGATCTTATGGAGCCAGCTCTACCTGGCAATATCCGCTCTTCAAGTATAGGGTCAAGAATATTGTAGAGCCGGCTAACGTGTCTAGGGTGTCATCTATTCTCGGAATGGGGTAACCGCCCTTCTTCGTCAGGTTATTTAGTTAACGATAACGTACTCAAAAACATATCGATTCGTCTTTTTTCTCCACTAGCACGACTAGAGCACTAGCACGACTAGAGAGGACCAGGGACTGTTGGATGGTTCGATGACTCCTTCTTTCTCAGGAGCAGCACTTAATTTTTAACGCAACAGTGAATCGTGGAGGATTTTTCCCAGCTGGCACAATATTCAATCACCCAGATTTACACATCTGAAAATGAAAAGAGCTTGCCCCGGCTGAGAACCGAACCAGCGACCTTTCGATCACCAGTCACACGCATTAACTACCGCACTAATCCCCGCTTCTTCCAGATTTTTTAAATTTTCTTTCTTCAAACTATTCGAATTTTCCTCCAGGCTCAATGAATTTTCTTGAAGTTCTTCTTTTAGTGATTTGTTATATTCTTGAGTTCATTCACTATCGTACCTATATTAATTCCAGAAACTTCCAATAAAAAAGTTTCCAAACTATATTTCTAAATTCAAAATATAGGTATTCAAATTATTGATATTTATTTATATTTGAGTTATTTTAAACCCACTATTTAATTTATTTTATTATTTCACTCTTGTCTTCAACAAAAGTTATTTCATCTATTATATTTTGAAGCTTGGATGTTTACAAATTCCAGGGCTGGCTCAAGGTCACTACAGTATAAAAAACTGACACACTGATACAGGAAGTGTAGATGCCTATTGAAATTATTAATTATACTGTTCAAACTGTATCGCCAGCTCTATTCAAATCTAACTTCAAGATTGTCCAAATTATCTGATGTTAATAGGGATATATGCCAATTTTCAATGCATGGTGATAGTTATACCTACAATATCTGAACACATTGTTAAAAACAAGACATAAATATTCATCGAATACGAATGTGAGACACGTCTGCTGCAGTTGTCCTCAAACAAACCGATATTCAAGTAGTAAAAAGTGAACCAAAAATAGTAAAAATGGTATGAAAAGTTTGAGAAGACAAAGTTTTACAAACAGATGTAAGTTGTATTTGATTCTCTTGCAATAAACAAAATAACCACTCGTTGTAAGAATTCCACAATAAATAATAAACTTGAACTGCTGATAAGAGTAGTGAGAAAAACCAGTGGCGGAGTAAAATAATTTAATGATGAATTAACCCAAGACAGTAGACGACTTGTTCGATTTAGTGAATAAAACTAATCAGCATTTGTCCTCCAAAATTGATAAATTGAATTTTTAATTAAAAACGCCTATATGGTAGCTGTGAACAAGCATTTGATAAATACTTACAGTAGAATAGAAGAACTAGAATCAGAAAACTTTCTCTTGAAAAAACAATTGGAAACCGGCATTGAAAGAAAATTGAAGAATCAGAACTTGATTTTGTATGGAGTTGAACAAATAATAGAAGAAAGTGCAGAAGATCTATCAACATCTACTGAAACAATAATTACAGAACATTTGAAAATTCCCATTGAAAATTTTGATATCACGAACATAAATCGCCTAGATAAGGTGAAAAATAGGTACTTACAGAAGTGACATTTCATAAAAAAAATTAAAATTCTATCAGGCTACGGAACTCCATCAAATCCACTAGCAGAATTTATTACTTTTGAAAAAATAATAACTGATCACAAAATTTAATAAAACTCATCATATTCAATATTGACCTGCTTGATGAGGATGATGGAGACTGTGGACTATATTAATACACTGAGCTAATTTAATTTTGAGTCTTGTATAAATGAACAGACCCGAGTAACGAAATATCCTGTACAGATCATACCTATCTTTTTCCGTACGAAACATGCAGACCAATATTCTATTCTATGACAGGTTATTTTCCCTAATTCAAAAACTAACACTACCAAAAACAAGTCAAACATATACACAAAAATCTCCTACAACAAATTATCTATGAATATGAAGAATACTAATTTTAACTCCGTTTATAATATATCACATATTGACACGGCAATATAGTCTAATCAACAAGTGCATTTCAGATCAAACTTTTTTCGCCTCCTCCGAAAAATATGAACGAGGTGTCATTCAATTTGGAATAGCGTGTAGATGGTTTTTGAAAAAATTCAAGTACCGCTTGCAACAATTGCAAAAGTTATAAAGAATTAACTGAAAAAAAATTGGGGTTTGGTTGTTTACAAATATCTCAAAAACTATTCAAAATTTTTCAAATTTGAAAGAAGATTCAAAAAGAGGAGGAAATTTCCCAAAAAAAAAATTCCACTCCCGGGAATGTAGGACCAACATTTATAATTTTTCCAGAAGGTTGAAAATACGTCCTTAAACGAGTACTCCGGCTTGAGCAAGACACGCACACTTTGGACCTTTAATGAATAAATATTCTTTAAACTTATTAAATTTAAATAATTTTTTTTTCCAAGAAATAATACATGGTTGTTTTTGTTACATTGTGTAGAAAGAGAAAAAAATATAAAAAAAATTAATCGTTAATAACAAATTGTTTATTAAATAAACAATGAAAATTCAAACCGAAACATTTTTTTTTTCAAGTTATCAAAGAGCAATATAGAGTATGATTTAAAAAAATGGTTCCTCAATATCAATTACAAGTGGAAGAAAAAAATTGTTAATTAACAAATGCATTTCTGAGCAACAAAAATATTTTTGTAAGAAACGATTTTTGTTTCAAAAATCATAATTTGCATCAAAGATTATGTTTAAAAAAAATGAATTATCTTTTAAACATTGTATTTGTTCATAAGAATTTTTTAAGCAATAGCAGATAAAAAAATTGTTATTGTCTGCAGAGACCTATACTGATGAGGGCAAGAACCCAGAAATCGATCTGTAGGTGGTCCAAATGTTTCAATTAACATTTTCCATGCAACTAGCAATTGCGGAGATAGTCTTGTAGGAAACGGAAATTCATTGGATGCAATTCAACGTTCGTCGTGGTATTAGCCAGGAAAGTTGTTGTTTTCTGATGGATTTTTGACCCAAATATATTCCTATATTATATAGGAAAATTGCAGTGAGCATCCTGGAATGGCAGGACTGCAGGACATCTAGTTTATAACTTACTAATAATCCATTTTCATTTGATGTTTTTGATATCAAAATATAATTATTATATATTATATAAGTATATCAGTAATCCAATCGAGAATATCCAAAATCTCATACAGTAAAAAATAAACAATTTTTTCCGGAAAGCTGTTAGGAAAGCAATACACGTGGAGATACTTTCGGTAATCAGCATGAAAAAATGTAGTAAATAACTAAAAGGCGTTTGGAATCAATTAATAGCTAATGAAGTATGTGCGCTCAAATTACGTTTCTCATGTTAATTAAAATGAACTTGAATAAGTATCATACTCCTTCACCGTTCGTGAGAAAAGGTAAAACGTCAAGTGATGTATTATTGAAAAACAATTCGTTTTGAAAAGTTTCTATTATCATATTACGGGTGATAATTGCATATTTTCCTCGGTTTGAATGTATATAAATAATAATTATTAAGGACTTCACTCGGGCAAGTACAAAGCAAGTGTGATGTGCGATGCTTCGATGTCAATTCTTGTGTGGAGTTTCTGTTACACCAACGGTAATATAAGATTTTGCCATGTCTTATTTTAATCCGCTACCAAAAATAGCAATAAGTGGGTCGTTCCGCAGCACTATGGCAAATAATAATAATATATTCTATCCCCACAGGTAATGCTTTTATTTACACTCAAGTATATTATAATTTATTAATATCGTTATTAATTTCTCCTGTGGAAATGTTTTAGTTATAGGTAGAGAATGCGTTCCAGTACTTCTATAAATATAACTAACTATTTTTCAACAGAGCAGTGATCTTGGTGTATCCTGCGTGATTCAACGGATAGATTTCTATATTTTGTCCGTTTCTTCTCGTCTTTTCTACCTATATTGGTTTAACCTGAAGCTGAACACCATACCAAACATCATCCCAGTTGTGGTAAAGGAGGACTATGAGTAACGATAGTCATTGGCCGACCGATGTTTAATCCTTTTTATATATTGACACCCCCAACGAACAACGACGTACCAACTCATTTAAACGTACTTTACAGGAGAGTGCAAAATATAAAGTTTTCGTTTGGAACCACGATAACATTGAAATTTTCTGGTATATTTCAGTTGATCGCTTTTGTACATAATGAAGGACATACTTTTCATTTCTGATGATAGTTAACTTGATTTATTTACTTCTTTAATTGAAACGAAAGTAAAACAAATTATAAAAACAACACTCAATTGGCGCTCCAGAGCGACTTGATTGATTCCAGTGACGCATTTGCTTTTTCAGCTGCAGGAAAACCCGGAAAAACCTGCAGCACCACATCATCTGAAGATCTTGATCTGATGCCAATGTCCCCCATCTCATAAAATAAAATGTAGGGTGTCTCCAGAGGCTCCAATAAATTCATTAAATCATCAGAATATTTAGTCACACAACTATCGTTAAACTTAAACCAATCCTTTTTGTCTTTGGCCAATGCGGAATAATGTTCAGATTCAACGCCAGAACCACAGTGGACAATGATTGCATGAAAATTATGATAGTGGCCTACTAGATTGAGGTGTTCATCTATTTCGAATCTTCGTAAGAGCTCGGTGCTTCCACCATAGTTTGAATCGTGTTTGAAGAGCATCAGTGTCATTATTGATTGACTGGTGCCTCAGCTATACTGTTGTCTTATAATTGTCAATTAGTTTGGCGCATTTTTGGCAATACAGTTGATCATCACCAGTTAAAAGTTCCATTTTCAGATGATGAAACAGTAAGCTTTGCACGGACTGGTTATCAGTTATATCGGGAAATGCTAGTTAAAGTTCCAGAAAGTCACATACGTTTTGCTAACTCTTGAACATGTACTACAACGTAAACTAGTGAGGATTTTTTCAGCAAAAGATCCACAAACACAAGACAAGAAAACTGTACGGAATCATTCAATCCAGAGCGGTCAGGAGTATTGATTTCGTTATATTTCTGCTCACGAAGAGTATTCAACAAGAACCCCAAGAATTCGGAACAATCCTCTTGTTGTCCTAACGAGTATCTAGTGGACTTCAAAGACGCCAGGAAATCAGTTGGTGGAAAAGATGATACATTCTTATGAAACTGCAGCTGCATCAACAGGTGTTTGAGTTTGGTGAATAAGTAGGAAACATTTTCGTTCATCGTTAAAATTTCGTTCTTGAAATTCTTCGTCATGAATAACACTTGTAAAATGCTATTCATGTAACAAGTGTTTCACAAATTATCTAATCCAATTTTCTCCGCAAGACATCTGTCTACTAATTCGTAAAGAAGAACATGTTCCACATAATCTACATCAGACCCATTTCGCAAGCTATAATCGATACTTCCAAGCGATGAACGGTTTCGTAGAGGGCTCTTGCTCGATGAAGCTCTTCCGCTGAAAGGGAACCAGAACCACAAGGACTGCAACTCATATTTGGGGGGCAGTAATGACATATGTCCATTGAAATCTATTTTGAGGAGAATTTTTGAATCGGGATTTGGATGAAGATAATATATCTACGAGCAGCATGAGCAACAGCTTTACATCCCTCTGCAGTACCGAAACCAACCTGTAGTGGGCGTAACATATGATCCTAGTTCGTCTTTGATCCTCATACAACAGAGTATAGCTACAAATCGACGATAAAAGGTATCAACAGCAATCGGTCTTCCTCCTCCATCCTGTTTCCGAAGAGCACACAGTGAAGCGCCAAAAGGTATAGGACGAATTTCTGGAGAAACCCTACCAGGAAAAATGAAGTGACATAATTTTGTAACAGAAGAAAGAAGTTTCTGACCTGAATTTCCAGAGTTGTGACAAACGAGGTCTTGCATGTCGCTAGGGCGAAGATAATCTAAACCACCAGTAGAACCAGAGCAGAAAAATTAAATTGCCTCCGATACTTCATGTTCGTTCGGTGGTTGCGAATCCAGAGTAGAGTAGAGGATGTTTTGATCGGAGAACTGATAATATGGATTAATCGTATTCAGCCAACGTATCACTGGAGCTCAAGATTCTGATAGCTGACCTAATGTCACTCAGCTATTTTACTCAAAACAAGCTTGGAAAAGTTTTGGTTATATTTCCTTTTATCGATCTGAGATGGAATGACATTGGTCTTGGAATTAAGAAGTTTGATATTTTTCTTTATAAGAGATGTGAGAGATCTACGGGACTCCTTCGTATGTGGGATGGTGAACAAGGTATAAGGAAAAGTTAACAAGTTTTCCTAGCTTGTTGTATAGTTGGTATGTGAATAATCATATATAGTTACACAGAGAGCAGAGGCAGAGCAATTCATAATGTGACTGGATCGTTTCAATGAGGATAATTTTTGTGAAATGTAGTATTATATGACACATATTCAGTAGAATGAGGCAACAAAACAGAATTGACAGGTTGTGAGAAAGCTGATACATTCAAACTAGGTTTTGTATTCGAAACTTTATGAACTTTACCATTATGAATTTTGAGACCTTTCGTTGTTTTGAAGGATTTTTCACAAATATTACAGAATATGTTATCAAGAGAAGAAGATGAAATACAACTACGGAAAGAACCAGATATAAGTAATAGAATTCTTACAAGCAAGTTATGAAAACAGCAAATCATATTATTGAAATATCAAAAATATATTGTATGGATACTTAGCTTTTGGTTGAACCGGTTCTACTCCACTTGAATTATTTGTTTTTTTTTCTCCAAGATTTGACAAACTGATTTTGAAAAGTGACAGCTGACAGAAATTTCGATATAAGGAAAATATTATCCTTATATCGATGAGAACTGGCCGAACTGCAAATTCCGTGAGTCTCTCTTATTGTTATATACTGGATAATCACAACCAGGCGTCTCGCCCTTGCCAAGGAATACAAGATTCAGACGAATTATACGAAGACTAATTGAATATTTTACGGCTAACATGTTTTTTTTCAATTGAATAGTTTCCGATATAGGTCCAGTTACATCCATAAAAAAAACAACATTGGGCTAGAATAATGACGTAACTCGAAGTAACTCGTGAACGTTAGGTAATATATAATTCATGCAGTAACATGAACGTAACTCGTAAAATAAAAAATATTTTATCTCTTGCATGAAAAAAATAACTCATTAGGAGAACACAAATAAAATGCAAGTGGAAAGGATTATATCATATTGCATTAAAAAATTATTATTTGGATTCTGACCTTTGTCCACTTATTGTATATGACAGTGTTTTGTAAAAATTATGTGTGGAATGGATCCCGATGTACAAAGACTGAGTAATTCATCCTATTCTGCTGTTGGAATTGGTAAACGACTGTCACATGCTAATTTCACCTCAGTGATGTTTCCTTCCAAACTGTAGTAAGAGGTAACGTTTGTGAAATGGTTTGGATTTTCTAGTGCATTTTAGACTATTAACTTTTCCTGTAACACCGGGGTGGTTTGAAAAATTTAATGCGCCATTAAATAGCTAATAAAACAACTGAAGATAGATACATCTGTTCGTAATCACCACTACACCAAGAACTATATTTTCAATGAACTAGGCATGAGGGTGGTATTCAAAACGAGTCAGACACTATAGAGCCTTCTAGGCAATTCAACGGAATCTATACAAAATAAATGTTGAAATTGTTTTTTTCCGTTAACCAGCTGTCGTCCCCTTACGAACGGCAGCCCTCAAAAGTCGAAACTTGTGCGAGCCAAGGATTAACGAGGTCTTACCTTTTAACGTGCGATTCCTAGCACTTTCTCAGGCCATCAGATAAAAATCTGTAGTCGCTAAGATTCGAACCTAGCCGACCAGCAGTCAATGATTTTGAACGCGACAGTCTTAACCACTGAGCTACTTGACCCTTGAGAATCGATCAAAGAATATTTAGCACATGTAAAATAATACGGGACAACAGAAAAATCAGTATGTTTTACAAGAAAATCACTCCGTAGATAACAATACTTAGTTAGATGTCTATGGAAGCCTGGAAATAAGTTGACACCAGTAAAATTATGAATAATTTTGGTAAACCGCGGACCGGTGCCTTACAGCTCAGATTGCACATGTATTTAGCATAATTGTATATAATTTAAAATTAATGGTTATAGTAATGATGCAGGAACCTTACTTCAGGTACCGAACTCGAATTAACAAGGCAAATTATGTATCTAAGTAGGTTTAAATTAGTCTTCCTCCAGAGGATGGATACTGAAAATACGTGCTGAGGTATTAAAACTTGTTTGATTATTGGATTAGACTCCAGTGTATTCATTATTACACCAAAAGGTTGCAAACAGTGTTCTATAACATTTAGTTTCAACTCTGTCTCAAAATGAGAACAATTCGAACCTGATGTTGATACTACTGCAGACCCTTACCATGACTCTTAATTGTGTCTCATGAACAATGATAACTTTTTGGGGATATACGAACAATTAAAATTAAACAATATTTTGTTTTCAGAGCTTCACTTAGAACCCCTGTCCGCTGCCCTCATTAGAAGCCGCCCCCCCGCCGCCACAACAACTTCCCTTAGCCGAAACACGAACAAAACTTCGTCTACAGCATAGAATGGTAGAAGGTGAACCGCCATTAAAACACAAGCAAGACTGTGATGTAAAAGACGAGCGCATTGTAAACGGCTGCGGATCAAAAGATCTCGAGCTAGGAAACCTAGGAACACTTAAAGACATTCAGACCAAAGTCCCATCAGATGCTGACAAGAGTAGCGACAAAGCGGACTTTGAAAAAGCCATAGAACTAACCAGGTATGTGAGGGTATAATAACATTATAATCAGTTTTGGTGGCATGAAAGGATGTAATAAACGTCTGTGCAGTTCAGAATTGCAAAATAGACAAAAAACAGCATATTTTCTCCATGTCTTGGATGAACTACCCTCACCTCTGAGGACACACTATATTAAAGACTTCCTAAACAGTTTAAAGTCAGTATTTGACCAAATAGAATTTTCTCAACGTTGTTATAGATTCTCGGATATATATTATTCTTCATATACCCCCAAAAAAATCCATTGGGGTGAGACCAGGCGATCTGGCAGGCCATATTTGACATATCATTACTTTGTTCTGAATCCTACTTGACGAAACTGAATTGAGTAAAAGAATCGATTCAAAGAAACATCGAATACGACACTCCACAAAAATCAACGATGCTCGACTCAAAATCTATACACAGTAACAAATCCAGATGATCCCCAAAATGATATTGTTTCACTGCCAGTAGATACCTTCTGATATGACTTATTGCGTGAAAGCTAACGGCCTTCCACACTGACAGTTTTCCTTGACTCTTACCCCCTCGATAAACTATTTCGAAAGACTGAGAACCAACTGGGCGGAAGTCCCCACTATCAAAGTTTCATTTTGACATTTGACTCAATCGACTTAGCACAGGGTTCCTAACAGATTTCTTGCGGACCACCATTCAACAACCTAGTTATACCTAACGCTAATCAAAAGCAAATAAAACGACCAATTTGCCCAAGTGTAGACAATAACACAGTCTAACGGATACCTATTTTGGCAAAATTGCTGGTAGGAATTCATGGGGGCGAGCGGTGCAAAGCCAAACCACAACTATGATTTGTTAACGAACAAATCAAAACGTTTCAACGATACTTGATAATCTTCAAATATAATCGACAATTTTCTGAAGTGAACTAATAAGAAGAATTAATGTGTTTTTATTTGTTCTAGATATGGGAAATTTCACTTCCTTCTGCTAGCAGTATGTGGCTTCGTAAGCACGTCGGAGGAGATGGACGTCATTTCGATGTCGTTCATTCTCCCGTCGGCCCAATGCGACTTAAATCTCAACACCCAGACCAAGGGCTGGCTCAACTCCATCATCTTCATCGGGATGATGGCAGGGGCCTACGTTTGGGGGTCCATGGCGGACTCGTTGGGTCGTAAGAAGGTGCTTATCGTTAGCTCTTTCATGAACGCTCTGTGCATAGTAGCATCAAGCTTCTCGCAGACATATGAGCTGTTCATGGTTTTCAGGTTTCTAAATGGGGCGGCGTAAGTGTGTTAACAAATGTTTTTCGTCACTTTTTTACTGACGTGATGTTTCTGTTTCAGATTAGGGGGCAGCGGACCAGTGATCTGGTCCTATTTCGCTGAATTTCAGCCTAAATCCAAGAGAGGTTCCATGCTGTCATTCATGGCAGCCTTCTGGACTTTGGGTAACTTATTTGTAGCCGGATTGGCATGGTTGATCATTCCACAAGATATCGGCTTCAAAAACGAATACTTTGTTTACAACTCATGGAGAATATTTCTTCTGATATGCTCTTTTCCATCGTTCATAGTAGCGGCATTACTTTTCTTCTTACCGGAGAGTCCAAAGTTCTTACTTTCGCAAGGTAGAGCTGAAGAAGCTATCGCCATTTTCAGATATATTTATCACGTCAACACCGGTAACGATGCTGACGATTATCCAGTCAAGCATCTTATATACGAACAAGAAGAAATTTCCATCGAGGAAAAAATTAAAATAGAAAATAGAGGAAAATACGCCAACATGATTGTTGATATTCTGGATAATACAAAGCAACTCTTCGTTTCTCCTATATTAAGATACACGATCATCTCCATCACAATCAATTTCACATTCCATATCGGGTGAGTACCCTGTGTTTTATGATTGATTTTTTAATCTTCACTTTGAAATCACTTCACAAACGTCATTATATCCAACTGTCCAAATAATATAACATACTTGTCATATCGATACAAAGCGTCTGTGCCCCTCTGAAATAATAACATTCGCTACAAACATTGTAGACTTACAAGTCAATCAAAATATTCCAACTATCCGATTACTAACAGAAAAATAGTACATATCTTACAATATGGGGTCTGTTTGTTGTATCTAGGGCTTCTCTAAAACTATTAGTACTGTTTGTACATAAATATGTTAAAAATTTAAAAAATTTGGAGGTCAAAATTAGGAGAAAAATATAAAGCATGAGTCCACACGTGTATGTGCACTTAATTATAACGTTAACAAAAAAATCTTGATATTTGAGGATAGGTAGAGGTCAGGGATAGCAGCAATGATGGGATGAACATTTTTTGGAATAACTAAGTATCTTTGTATTTTATGGAATAGTTTTTGTTACTTTGGAAATACAGGGTGTGAACTAACTTCTTGCAATTCCGTGAAGGACGGGTGTATAATGCCATTTTATAACGAATGGCAGGTGTGAAAAATTCGAAAAAAATTTGTGGAAAGTTTGAAGTGTGTTAGAAAATTCGTCGTAAAAAGTAAACCTACTCAAAAATCGCATCGGTAGGAAAAATTTATATTAATTTCAGTAGCTGCAAACTATTATATGCAATGTGAGAAACCGTTTTACGTTTTAATCGTAATTGTGATATTTGTATTTCAGCTTGAAAAAATAAAATTAAAATAAAATATATACTCACTTTCTTTAATGGTAAATGATTTTAATATTGTCAAGCGTGTGTCTGTCGTTGTTGACTTTTCGCAAGCTATTCTTTACTCTTATGAAACCACCATACCCAAGATGAAAACTTTCCGATACTGTATGAGAAACAATATAAATATTTTGAATATTGGTGCTGTATCTGATATGAAGCTCGTAGGAAAAATGTTGTTCCTAACACGTGACTAAAATGCCTTTTTCTCAAGAAAAAACTCACATCCGATTTCGCTCCGCACTGTATATGCGTGCGGAAAAGTAACACTTTGCTCATTTGTTAGCAAAATAACTGTATAGAGAACTATAAAACCATTTTGGTTTGTCCCAAAAAGTAATAACTTTCAACACACTATAATTTCATGATTCGAACAGATTTCGTTGATCCTCAATTAGGGCATATTGTCATTGAAAGTTTTCATCTTCAAATGAAGTAAGCATTTCACCTACAGAGTATATCCATCCCCTTAATTTACTTTATGGCACCGTGCATATTAGATAATCGTATTGAAAATGAACACTCTGGTTACATTCGAATATAGCAAATCTTGACACCCTCGTCTGTTCTAGGTACTACGGCTTGATGATGTGGTTCCCGGAACTTTTCAACAGATTTGATGAATACGCCAGATCGCACAACAGTTCAGACGCGTCTGTTTGTGAAGTAACAAACTACGTGGTGAATTTAGGAAGTCACATGGAAGGAGGTATTTGCTCTGACAAAATATCGTCGACAGTATTCATGGAATCGTTGATAACGGTCTCTGCTGCGCTACCAAGTAATATTGTTGCTATTCTAGGAATGGATAGACTTGGACGAAAATTTTTCCTAGGTGAGTTGTGATGTTAATTTTCGGTAAACATAAGTTTCATTTCGTTTTTGATCACTTTCCATAGAGCTTTTTCTATGGCTCATAGATCAGTATTTCTCAAAGTATGGGTCGCAACAACCCGGAGATTATGAACATTCATGCAGGGCAAGGTATTCGCGATTACTTCAGTGCTAGATCCCATTAACCAAATTTCCTTCTACAGTAGTTCATAGATCCAACAATATCATATTCTGTGATCAACATTGAGATCTGGCTCTGGAATTGCTAGAGAAAGTTTTTTCCAAATCTGAAAACTTAAAAAAATAAAAAACGGCAATTTCGAACTAATTTTCCTTGGTTTCCACGATGTTTTCTGAACATACATAATTTTCTTTTTGTTGTGTATTAATGACGATAAAAATAAAATTTTGTTAAAGAAATGTTAATACTTCCAAGCGGTATCTGAAAATACTTGTGAAATAATTATACTTCCTCTAATTCTCTCATCTTTTGTTGCAGTATTCAGTACGGTGTCATCAGGATTATGCTCGGCTTGCATGAATTTTGTTTCCAACAAAACACACAACCTGATTGTTTCTGCAGTATTCAGTAGCGTCATTTCCTGTGGTAATGCAGCTTTAGATTCACTCATCACAGAAATATTTCCAACTAACCT
The DNA here is from genome assembly GCA_958298965.1 of Chrysolina haemoptera. Lineage (NCBI taxonomy): Eukaryota > Metazoa > Arthropoda > Insecta > Coleoptera > Chrysomelidae > Chrysolina > Chrysolina haemoptera. Next base: position 9,932,171 of record OY282596.1, on the reverse strand, counting down.
CAGGTAAGAATTATATCAGTGGTGAGTTTTTTTTGTGAAAAGCCAAATTTTAACATATGTAATAATCCAGATCCAAAGACCCTGATAAATGATGAAAAATATAGTTCCTATCTCAACTTTCATAATCTCATGAAGTGATCAGAAAATGCTGATTTTTAAAAAAAATTGTAAAAAAAGGATATATAGCCGTTCGTTCCTCTTTATGTAAGTACTACCCTGTGTATTCAAAAAACTGATCATAGCAACATAAGTGACCGACGAAATTTTTATTTACAGGGTGAATAATAAAAAATTGCACAATTTTCAAGTATCCTTAAAACTTAAAATATAGAATAGAAAAATATAAAATATCACCAAAAAAACTGTCACTTTTTTGGTTCACCCTGTACAAAATGTTGAATTTTCCAATTTTGACATATCAAACGATGAGGATTTTGATGTGTTGGTTTGGTCTGATCTTTATTGTATAGTGTTGATTAAGAATTTCATTCTGTATATTGATGACTCACCCTGTATCTGACAATATTTTTATCAAAAACCAGTCTGAAATTATTGCCTATGGATAGGAAATATTTGTCGCGCAAAACATTTCCATTTGAGATGGTTTCCGAAGATCAATAATACTTAAAAGAAATGGTCACTTTCCAACTTCGACACCCTTTATTTCGAAAACTAGCCATAGGATTGAGTTGGGCCCGTGGATACTTCTGTTCAGGAGGTCATATTCTACGACATACCAAAAATTTAGAAATGAGGCTGCTTTATGGTCCTTAGAATTGCTCTTTGAATTATTTGCAGAAACCCTCATCATGTTCGAGGAAGATCTGTTGTAGTGATAAATGTCTTGAGCTACTCCTAAACGGCTAAATAAGCTTACAAAGGACCCCCAAGTATTGAAAATTATGGTGGTCAGATTCAACATCGAATTTCCAATATTTGGGGTTCCTGGAGTGGTCTTTTTGTTGGAGTGATGAGCATCACGAGTCTGCTTTCGAAATAAGTAATCGGGTTATCCGATAAATATTTAGGTCTTGGTTATACCTTCTACAGTGCTTACAAATGAGCACCCCTGGACTTCAAAATGTTAACCGGCCTCTTTGATTGGTTGAGACTTTCAGAAAAAGTGGAAAGAGTGGGGAGTGGCTAAGGATCCTCAATACCTACCCATGCACCTTGAATCTTATTGATATTATATATAGTACAGTTGTACTCACATAGCTGAAACTGTGAAAACATGCCCGCACATAATGCGAATTTGTTGTACAATGGATATATCTAGTGATAAGGCACTCAACATGAACGTTCGCGCAATAAATGAGAATATCACATGTTCAGCTATATGGATAGAACTATACTTACTCAAACAAAGATTTTATTGATTGATGGTGTATTTTTTCAGGGCCACAGGTATAGCTGTTTCCATGGTTGCAGCCCGTTTGGGTGGAATCATCGGTAACATAGTGATCGCACAGCTCCTTGATACGTACTGTCCAGCACCGACATTTATCGTTACTGCGCTGTTGATCGGAGGAGGTTTACTTTGTCTGTTCTTACCAAATACAACTCTCAAACCATTATCTTAATTTAAAGTAGTATATCAGGCATTTATATTCATTATTATTCTGTATTATGTTCCAACAATATTTTTTGCCATTCTGAATACGAGTAACGAATTTATTTACTCTTTATTTTCTCAGGATTTTGTCAGTTTCGGTAGATTGGTACCTAATTATTTCTGGCACAGTTACATCTGTATATTTATATATTTCACAAGCAATACGAAACAATGAGAAAATGAAAAATCAATTTGTAGATAAAATGTATTTTCATATAACTAGTATTAGTAATATAAGTAGATTAGGTACTGTAGTTCCTAGCATTCATACATTTTTCCTCGTTATACCTAGTAATGTATATTATTATTATGAATAAATGTTACTTTACCTCACTTTTTTTAACCATAAAAATAATTTTTGGATTCTTCACGAATTCAATTATTGTTGCAGTTTGTATGATAGTGATCCTGGCAACCGATGCCACCCTAATTTATCTAATATATACATCATTAGTCTGATGTCACATGAAGAAAAGTTTTTACGGGTGAGTATCGTGTACTCTCTCGAATGGCACACCCGCTTAGGCATAGGGCCGTGATTTGATTTATTTCCGTTATGGATTTTTACGAATTCGCTACCGTCTACCTAAGGAGTCCCCTCTGTCAAGGGAACCCATTCCATCTTCACTCTCAAAAAATTTGCGGAAAAACTCTATTTTAGTTAAACAATAGTGTTAGTGTATTACTCCCTGTCAACCTTATTGGTCCTGCATGGTCGTCGTCGGCCACCGTCCTGCCGGATGTGGGTCACTGTCTCTTCCTGTTGGACGCATTCGCAGATTACAGTTGTCTGCCTTATTCTGAATCGTTTGTAGTACCTCAGTAAGTGTCTGCTTTCTTGATTCCTCGGTTTTTTATTCCTATGTGGTAGTTACAGTAGCAGAGGCTCCTTCGCCTATTTCACCAAAACGTACCCAGGTCTTGCGAGAAACAACAAGAAGAGTTTTTTATAAAGCTAAAGCAATTGTTATCAGCAAATGTTTGCCTAGCTCACTGGAATTGTGATGAGCCATTCAGATTCAGCCATTGAGGTACATAGGTTGGAAAATGTCTCAGCAAAGCCTTTTACAGCTGAAGAGTTAGCCAGAGAAATATCAAGAGGTTCTCTCTAAAGTTCTGAGCTGGATACTAAAAGAATGGCCTGAAGGGACTCATGATTTGACTTCAGAAGAAAAATCATATTGGCAAAAGCGTTCACAGCTTTCGGCGTACAGAGTGCACCAGGGCCGGGGAGGTAACAAGTCCTTCAACTCCTGCACACTGCACACCCCAGGCATAGTAAGAATGAAGGCACTGGCCAGATCACATGTTTGGTAGCCGAGATTGGACAACCAAATTGAGGAGATGGTCAATCACATGTTTGCCACCACGCGAGCACCAATACAATTGATCTTGCTGGCCCATTCCAAGGACATTATTTTTTTAATCGTTTTTGTACACAACCCAATCCAATTGCCCAGTTCGTCCCGAGCAATTTTGACAGAGATGAATCCAGACCCTCTGCCTTTGGCTTTGGCAACAACTGCCAGTATACTCTAACACCTAGGGACCAAACCACACCGAGGCCCCAACGCATAAAGGCAGGGTTTCACGCTATGGTAAATGCTAGCAATTTATTGTAACGATCGAATTGTTCCGATGTACCGTTGCGTGTGAACAGGTCATTGTAGCGATGTATGTATGTATATTCACTTCAAAACAGGTATTTGTGTAGCTATAGGCACGGCATCTCTATGTCTTTTATTATTCTGAGGGTCCTCCTTATTAATTTTAAACAAACTGTCCATAAAGGCCGATTTAGATACATGGGTGTTCTGATTTTTCGACCCTGCACGAGAAATGCATACCCATCGACGTTCACACTTGTGCCTGTCGGCGTGCTTGAGAAACGCGGTGTGAACAGGTTCTAGTTCAGATAATAGCCGTTTTCGATTGGCGTTTGGTTCTGGTAGCGGTTGACATAAAAATGACAGCGGTTTACTTCTGGTACAGTTAATGACGTCATAGTCGTAGTCATTGGTTAGTAGTTGCGGTAATCAATCAACACATTCGTTTCATTATTCACTATGACGTCATTAACAGTACCAGAAAGTAAACCGCTGTCATTTTTATGTCAACCTCTAACAGAAGAACCAAACGCTAATCGAAAACGGCTAATGGAAGATTCAGTGAAATATACGACGGGATAATTTGAAAAACTCAAATACCGTATCTCTAGTATTGAGAAAGTCAATACAGAACCAGAGAAAATATGACAATGTGATAGAAACGCAAGTGAAAGGCACCTATGTGAATGGTCTTGCAGTTTTCAGACACACGAGTTAAAACTGGTTATGCTTGAAAATTGCACGTGCTTCATAAACCCTGGATGGGCACCCATGTATCTGAATAGGCCTTAACATTTCACCACCCGTGCACCCGTCACTGCCCTCGTCCACAAATTGTATAGAAAAGGATAGTTCATGTTCACTTCAAAACAGGTATTTGTGTTGGTATAGGTAGAGCATCTCTATTACTCTGAGCACTGTCCTCTTACTCTCAAACGTAGTTATGAACGCAGTCCGTGCTTTCACTACTTTCTGAATTCTGACTTGACACTTGACATTGACGGAACGCGGAGCGCGGAAATGTCAAATTTTAATTTCCTTTGACTGATTTGAAAATTTGCCTGTTTTCATGTTGGCAACTAGGCAACTAAGGCAAAGTAAAATGTGTTTAAAACAATTGAAAATAAAAACAATTTTTCATTTGTATCCGTTATCTTGAAATATTGAGAAGTCCGAAGTCAGTGGTTTTAATAATTTTAGTTTAGACAGTTATATGAAGATGCAATAATAAAAAGAATATGGCCAAACGCTTCAGAACTTCTACGATATGGTTTTTTATCGCCCTAGTATTATATTTCGCAATATCTAAATCAGTTTTTGACAATGTTTACTCAACATCAAAATTGATAGTAGATGAAGAGTTCCATCTGCCACTAGGAATATCCTATTGCACATTCGATTTTTTATCGGTATGTATTGATTTGGTACTGAAGTTATACTTTGCTCAATGATGTGTATCACATTTTAGTGGGACCCAAAAGTAACTACACTTCCTGGACTGTATTTAGTAAGTTCTATGATTCTTGGACCATTACATCTCTGTACGACCTATTGGCTGAGATTTGTATCTTTTGGAGCTTCTATTTTCAATATCATACTGTTTCGTATATTGTATACAAAATATGATGCGAAGGTGAGTATTATTTCTACTAGCCAGAGTGTTATGTATTTTCATTTACTGGAAAACATGCATTCTGTAGGACAAATACTTTTATTGAAAATCTTCATACAATATTTCATGACAAGTACATGACATGCGATATCTACATATTACCAAACTCAATTAAACTATTAAGGTAGATTCACAACACAGAGGAAGGAGTTGAACAGATTTTTTCATTATTCTAGGGCGAATGGAGAAATATTTTATCATCCTTCACATTGTCCCTGCTACCGCCCTTATATTTCTTTGCTAACTTGTATTATACGGAAATTGTGTCGCTCACAATGATTTTATTGATGTTGATTGCCAATGAAAGAGGACTTCATTTTTTTGCATCTATTCTTGGTGAGTGTTTTTATGATTCCATTGAATGCTTGGTTTATTTCATAAACTTGTGCCCCGATTTTCTCAATGTGGTAATCTGTTGTGGAAAGGTGGACAGAGTTTATATTTTTGAAAGAAACTTGTCAAATTTACACTGAAATGGCATTTTTATTGATTCCAGGATTCGGCTCTATCATCTGTAGACAAACCAATGTTATTTGGGTGGCCTTCTTACTAGGCAGATATTTTTTAGTTGAGTTGTACTTGACACTAATGAAGAGACATATTTCATCTGATGCTAGTAAAGGATTGCCTGTGGAAGTAAGTTATAACTATTATTTAAAAAACGAGCTCATGGTTTTTGAGATCGGTTCTGTTTGGTCTTCGTTACTTTATTATGAACACCCTATTCATATATTCTTCTAGAATCTATGGCGTTTTGCGAAGCAACTGACGAGACACAGAACCAGACTTCTTCACACAACAACTCTACAATTTTGGCTTGATGTTTTCGCCTATTCATTTTGTCTGCTGTCGTTCATGATGTTCTTGAAACTCAATGGAAGTATTGTTGTGGGAGACAAATCAGCTCACAAAGCCACATTACATTTTCCACAGTTGTTTTACTTTTCCCTGTTTTGCATGATATTTGCTTGGCCACATTTCTTTGTTGAGATTAGAAATTTCGTCAATTTTGCCAAGAGCAACAAAAAATGTATAATGTTTGTTGTAATAATAATGGCTGTAATAGTGTTCCAAAATACTTTAGTTCATCCTTACATGCTGGCAGATAACAGACACTATGTTTTTTATATCTGGAATCGCTTTTATGGTAGATATGTATACTTTCGTTATAGCATGATTCCAATCTATATTTTTGCCTGGTATGTTATCATAAAGGCATTATATGACAAAAATGATGTAAGTTTCATTTTACTGTATCTACCGTGTGTTGTTGCATTACTTGTAACTCAGAAACTTATAGATGTAAGGTACTATTTCATACCATACATTATTTTCAAATTGCGGCTGAAAAATACCAAAACATCTGTTTCCTACTTCTTGTTAGAATGTTTAACATATTTGATATTGAATGTTGTTGTATTCAATATATTCTTCTCTAAAACTATAATTTGGCAAGATTACCAAGAGCCACAAAGATTAATTTGGTAATATGTTTTTATTTTGTGATATTGTTGCATTTGTTCTTAAATAAGTTTTAGTTATTTTCCTGTATAAATGTAAATACATTGTTCATAGAATTTATCGAAGTTTTGCCTATTCCATAAGTTGTTTCATTGTTTAGATATATTAAATTTTGTAAATTATTAGACAAATCAGAGTTCCCAATATATGTTCACCTGTTCGATGATTGTGATTTTGTCATAAAAATGTCCTAACTTTAGAAGACTTGATAGAGATAGATAAGATATTGTTATTAAGTTAAGTAACCTATCCTTTAATAAAATTTTGATATTTTATGAACCCATGTATAATTTTGTATAAAATGGAATAATGGACGCCTGTGATGTCACTCAATGAAAACAAATATGTTTCCCCTTTACCACATACTATTTATATTTACAGGTTCTGCCATAAAAACTATGTTATATTTGGGTAAACAATTTAATATATTGAAGTAACAAAAATTATTTTCTCCAGGACCATCTCAGAATTTGCCAATTGCAAAATGAAATTTGATAACAGAATGCTAAAGTGTTTTATAGTGTTTTGCTTATAAAATGAAAACTAATACAGCAATCTGGTTGCTTCAATGAAAAGAATTGTAGAGAATTGAAATACAACAAAATGAGATTTTGTATGACCCATTTGAATCATTAGTAACGAGAAAAAACTGGAAAATTTTGAGATTTTTTTTTTTAATTCACAACTCCGCCATTTTTCAATTTGTCTCTCTTCACGAAAGTATCTATCTATCTAGCGATAAGCCGATTCCAATTTCTCAAACAGATTTTGAAAGTAGAAGTATAGGTCGTAGTACTACAAAACATATATTCTCATTTCTCACTAAAACGCTGCGAAATGGTTGATAAATGCTTGCAAACATGACTGAAAATGGCCAAACCCGCCTATCCGGTCGAGTAGTAGGAGAGACCGGGAAGCGAGAGGATGTGATAATCCCTTTATAATACGCATCTCCTCACCTCCTGGTCTCTCCTACTACTCTACCGCTTAGGCGGGCTTGGCCGTTTTCAGTCACTCTGCAAGCATTTTTCACCCATTTCGCGGCATTGTACCGAGAAATAAGAATATACGTTTTGTAGTAAGTACTATACTTCTACTCTCAAAATCTGTTTGAGAAATTGACCTATTTTGCGCATAAATGAAGTACATATAATTCACTACTTTCATGAAAACCCTACAAATTGAAAATAGGCGAATATGTGAATTTAAAAAAAACGCTAAATTTTCAGTTTTTCTCCGTTACTAATGATCCGATCGTATCGTACAAAATCTTGTTTTGTTGTATTCAATTCTATAAAATTCTTCGCATTGAAGCAACCAGATTGCTATATTAGTTTTCATTTTATAAGCAAAAAACTAAAAAAAAATGTATTTGAATGTTTATAACATATAATGATGGCAGTTGCGAGTTCAAAACATAAGAGAATATAACTACAGACTGTCTTTCATGTGATGGAACAGTCGGTTTCCTAATCGTATTTTTTTACGAAAAAAAATCCTCAATTGATTGGCTTAAATGGGCATTACATTATTTTCCCCCCTTATTTAAACAATGGTACTGCTGATCATAATTCCAAGCATTGAAATGGAGGACTTCATTGGTGAGGTAACGATCCGAGAAGCTAATATTTGCCTAAAACTAAAAATTACTCAATATTCCGAAAATAACCACAAGGAGCGTTAATGAATGGGGAAAGTTATTCGACGTCAAGGTCAAATTGAAGAGTAATTTCAAACCTTAAAATTTTGGGAAACAATGGGATTTAGGAAATTATTTTCACTAAATGATGCAGAAAACCCAAAAAATAAAATCACGCGTGTTCCCTATTAATTTCAGTGTTTTAGTATAATTTTTACCGCCATCTGTATAAGTTACATTTCGTTACAGCAATAATTCTGTAATGGAGATTCCGAACCTTCAATGTTTCTCAATTGCCCACCAGATGTCACTACATATCAAGGCCGATTCAGATACATACGGGCCCACCCTGCATGAGAAATGCATGGCCATTGATGTTCACACCTGTGCCTGTCGGCGTGCGTGAAAAACGTGGGGCGAGCACGCACCGAATCAGACCAGCTGTTCTAGTTCACATAATAAAAGATTCAGTGAAATATACAACAGGATAATTTGAGAAACTCAAATTTCGTTTCTGCATTATTGAGAAAATTAATACAGAATCTGAGAAAATATGACTTCAACAAAAATTCAAACCACGATTTACCATCGTGGCTACACCTATGGCATTTTCAACAAAATAGAATAAATAAAGACTTTAAAGGTGCCTCAACTGTTTATTTAATTATAAAATAGCATTCATAAACTATATCAATATATAGGCTATATATATATATATGTATAACATGGAAAGTCATAAATAAAAATAGTTGAAATACAAATCTACTAGATACAGAATGGGTATTGCACTGGGGATATGTAGGAATGCTAACAATTGGGATCACCAACAGATGAAACGGTTGACACAGTGGATGGTGTTCCGGTTCCTGAACTGAATTTCTGGTCCCCATCGCAGATATACTTCCCCGATATGAATCGTCTCTTCACCAAGGACAGTCTATATCCTGACCCAATCAGTTGAAAATCGATTCCAGACAAGGTTGTTCCCTCACAATTAAACTGTGTTGAAACTGTTTGGGGCACACCAGGGCCGTTTTCGAGGTCGAATCTCGCCGCAACTGATCCAACACCATGATTCTCAGAATGCTGGGAGAGCTCTGTGAATTTCCATATGACTCTGTTGGTTTCAGCAGGCCTGTAAATTGATTAAATAATTGCAATAATGCAATCAATCCTGAAAGTGGATCATGATACATGGGGAGGAAGCAAAATGTTCAACATAAGTAAAGGTTACTAATTCATCAATGTTTATTCATTTATTTATATTATTCACCATTCAACAACGACCAATTTAATAACAACAGGGTCCCTCTACACATAAAATAAATATTAGTGTTGGAATCAATATACAGAGATTTGAATGAAATATGTACTCGAACTGCCTTCGATTTTTTTATTTTTGAAAGCTGTATTTGAATGAAGATTTTTTATCTGCTTTATATCCAAATGTTTTGTTATATCCAAATGCTACTTTAAAGCTTTTCCTTATGGATAAATCTAAACTAAAGTAAACCCAAATTTTTCAGGGATTTTTGTACACGTGCTACAGTTGAACGCCCAACATTATATAATACTACAAATTTTATGTTCTGAAAACACGTAATCATTTCATTTAATAATGCCTTACCATTGTGCAGTAGGTTTAGTCTGCATATTTTTGACAGTTCCAGGAACAGGTACAGCTACAGTAACATTCAAGAGTGGTGTCGGGGAACTCATGGCATGAGAATTATATTTGTAGTCGATCTTCAAGTCGGTATGGGCACTCGAACACTTCCAATATGCAACTAGTTGAAATGGACATGAATTTGCCCCTGGCTTAGGCTTTATCTGTAAAATCACAAGAGACTATAAGCATGGTTCTTGAAAAATAATACTAGCAAAATGAATATTTCTTTTCTGTTTGTGAATGACGAAATTTTGGCTTTAAAGAAATTGGTTTTCTTATTATATAGTTCATGTCGATTTGGACACGAGAAAAATGTCTGCAAAATGGAAACACGAATGTGCGAATGTTGACCTGAAGCAAGCAAGAAGCATTACATTCAATCCCTGCTCGCTTTGAAAAGCTGAAGTCGTTTTATATGGATGAAACTTTGGGTACATTTCTACGACCCAGAAACCGATGGATTGAAGAAAGTCTGATACTCCAAGGCCTGAGAAGTTTCATGTTAAATAATCTGCTGAAGGATTCTTTAGTTTTCTGAGAATTACTATTCGACGTTACTGACCACTCTACTATAAAAAAATAAGTAGGAGAGACATGGAAAGATGCCCAAAAGGTGTTTTGTTTTTGCAGGATAGTGCCTCACAAATCGCATGTTGCAAATTCATAATTCGAGGTTCGAATTACTTGAACGGCCTTTCTTTAACTCGATCTGGTTCCGTTTGACTATCATCTCTTTCCTCAACTGAAAAAAAGCTTAAGATATTGTGAATTTTCTTGCAGCAAGTTTTTAAGAGCAAGATAAACATTTTTTTCAAGGTCTAAAGGTGTTGCAGGTTCGTTTTAATGAATGTATTAAATTAACAGTGGTATGTTGAATAATAAAATATTTTGACTTCTTCGGATCTAGTATTCTATATATTCCATAATGATTTTTAAAATTTTCAGTGTTCAGGACAAATTCATACTTCTGCTTGAAGAAATTGAAACAAGTTGTTTATGAAGATATATGCCAAATAAAAATGTGTGTGAAAGGTACTCGAAAAAAATTTTTTCATTAAAAAGTTTCTAAAGTAATTTATTTTAGTGATGCATCTCGGAACGCTGCACACTTATATTCAAATTACTTTTTAATTGTATTTAGGGTGAGGTGTACAGAAAACTCTTCATAATTTGGAAAAAAACATTTTTGACAATCATATTATACCGCCAAAAATTATTTTTAGTTCTGATCTTCTATATATAAAACAAGTAAATTGCCATTCTTCAATTGTTTGTTTACAGAATATTTGATATTTTATATTTACAAAACCAAAATTTGAGGTAATTTATATAAGACAAAATATAAAAATACCATGTAAAAATGTAATTGAATGAAAAAAACCTACAAGGAACTTTACACATATTGAGTGAAGTGCATAAGATAAGCAAATGATCTTTCACAACAAATTATTTATATTCCTATAAAAATTAATTGTGAGAAGTTTAATTACCACAGATTGACATGCTATTCACAATTTAATAAATATTTAGTTTAGCTGATAAAGCACAAAAGTTTGGCTCATTGAGCAACAGAGATGAACATTAAGAAGACTAACTGACCTGATATTTCAGAATATCGACATTGAAATACGAAGCACTAGGATTTTGTTCGGATTGTTTCTTGAGTAATGAACTTAATGACGACATAATAAATTCCACTCCTATGTAATCCGTGGATGATTGTCCACTATCGCTGAAAAAATATAAAAACTGTAAAAAAATTATTATTAAAATATGAATGTTAATCAAACTGAAGAGAAAAGAATCAGGATACTACTGCTGACCTTTACAATGAACCACATTGACTTCAATACAATCTACAGCAGTTGTAGGGGAAACCACGGTAGAATTACTTCCAAAATAAGTTCAATTGCTTTGAATTTTGCAATCAGCAAATCTCGTTACCTCAATCAAGTCTGAGTGTACAGGGTGAATTACGACCAATTACAGAAAATTATACAGTGTGCTCTTTCCACCAAAAGAAGTGAAATTTGGAACAAAAAGTACCTTTTGTATGTGTAGGAGCGCCGTCCCTGAACATGGAAGTCAGACTCAGTATTCCTCCGTTCCTCCTCCAGCATCAAACATGGGATTGAAGCTGGTGATTTGAAATGAAGTTTTAGCATGACTCCCAACAGGAAATTGCGAAACTAAATGATTTTTATTGCAAAACTAAATGATTTTTGTAGCGCATACATAATAAAAAATGAAAATTGAAGTAAATAAAGTTGGTGCAGAATGAACTTTCCGTAAACGCAAACACATTGTTCTTTAGAGCCCAAATTACATTTGATTCATAGGTATCAATCAGTAATGCCTTCAAAACGATCGATTAACAAAAATAATTGGGAACAATGTATCCGTGCACACTGTAATGCATTTGAAATGACGGCCACGTGAACAGTTTTGAAGAGCATGGGAGTCATGGGACCATAGACAATGAACAACAAGAGATAAGCTCTTAATAATAATAACTTTATTGTTTTCTCAACTTCATAAAACAAATACAAATATTCATATTACAAATTAATTCTAAAGAATACAAAAGGCAAAAAAATATTATATAAATCATATCGGATTGCTTTCAAAATTTCATATGAGAGACTAGTACATCATATTTTCGGTAATTTGTCATAGTTCATCCTGCATAGAATTAACCTATTTTATTCTCATGAGGCAATACATTTGTGCTACTGGGAGCTTTTATGACAAAAACTACGTTGATGACCATGGCAAATAAGCCTGGAAACAACTAATACAGAAAAAATTTATAGTAACCTCTTGTTCTATTCTGTGAATTTTTTTCATTGTTTCAATAATGTCATCATGTGTGATGATACCGTTATGATTGGGTTCATATAATTTATCAAGGACTGTGCCTCTAAGGATCACCAGTGGAATTGCACGAAAAATATCTCATGTATTTAGACCAGGAGAGTTGAAACCATCAATTCACAAAGTTCTAGCCCAGAACATTCTTAAGAATTGTAGTACTTACATTGAAACTAGCTGTTTATTAGGTAAAATACTGGTTAACCTCTGAGTATTCTTGACGCGAAACACTAGTTTCGCTGGATTAGGATTATTTGCAAGAATTGTGACTATTCCTGCTGGAAAAGATAGCATCATTTCTCCTGACATCTTCACTTGGCACCTGAAAGAGCAGATCAAATTCAACAAACAATAATAAGCTTTGTCAACTTGAACTATTTTTCATACAGAAGCTGTTCCGGAAGAAACATAAGCTGTCCAAACTATTTGTTAGCATTAGTATAATTGATTCCAAGTTAGAAAGAAAAAATATTATTCAGTGGTTTGACCTATTGACCAATGATCTCTAGAGCCCAAAAACCCAAAAATATGTTTGTTCATGGAGTTTATAACAACGGTTACAATTAACAAATACTCACCTTGTTTCATCTGCTCCTCGGAAATACGAATGTACAATTTCATGGAAGGCAACGGCCAAAGGTATAGTATCAGCCATACCTATCGTTAAAGGTGAGGGTCCTCTAGAAACCCCAACAGGAATACAAGCAGTGCGAAATTCCAAACTGTTAATACTATCAGCACGACTGATATTAGCCTGACCCCCGATGTTCCTCGTCTGATCCGAACGACGAGACGGTGGTCTTGGAATGGACATGTAGCCAGAGGTAGGTGTGGGAGTCTGACGCTGAGAATGCTTAGCCGGAGGTTGTTGAAGCTCTCCATCTTCGGAAAATATCTCTCCTAATTCTGATAACAAAGAACTTAAAATTGAAACAAGAATAACTGATTATTTGTTCCATAAATTATTCTCTAACACCAACTTTCATGGCTGATAAGGAAATTTTAAGGAACTAAAGGTAGCTGTGAACACAATGAGAACTAGGACTTGTGATGGCTTCCTGTTTTTTTTTGTATATAATTTTTATAATTTTGTAAGATATTCAACTTTTGCAGGGAATTTTGCAAATTCCCCCCCAAACTAGTAGTGATACTACAAGTGCCTTATACATGATGAGTTTCTTAGGAAGAAATTCTCTGACAGATAAAAATTTTATATTAGCTTTCTAACTTTTTTTGATATACAGTGCCTGGCATAAAGTTCGCAGCATATGGAAAAAAAATTTATTATCGATTTGTCAAAAAAAAATAATTTTTGATAAAAACCTCTGCTTCATCCCAAACTTGAATTGCAAACACCAGAATTGAATTTTTCTCGCCCCTATACGAGGGAGAAAAAAATTGATTCCATCACATTATTTTTCACGGCAGAATTAAAAGTCTCTGGGAAATATTGTTCAGAATCGAATGTTGATACAAAAACTCGAATCATAGCCACCTATGACCAATTTAATTTTTCAACTATTTTATCTATTTTCTCCTCATCGCCCTGTACGACATAAGCAATACTATGCTAGACGGATGGTATATTATTAGATATGATGATATCACTATCTGGATGTCCTCCCCTTCCTCGCTTCTATCAGAAAATCAAATTTATTTACGGAATTTCGCAAAACCTTGCTGCAAGTAATAATCTCCAAGATATGATGCCAGAATGAAAATCAATAGAATAATGGGGTACATTTGAATTTAAAAATGTTTTTTCGTAGTGTGAAAATAAATTTGTTTTCATTCTGGTATCATAACTTGAAAACAATTCAGTTTCAATTACTATTTGCAGCAAGATTTTGTGAACATATTTCTAGGAATGAATTCACGTTTATTCCACTAACCTGCATATCTTGAAGACACAGATAATGTGGGCGAATTCAATGCCAACTGAGATGGGCTTTGTAGGGGTGCATATGGATGGGAACTGGTTGGGGTGGAAGCGTTAGAAGCAGTAGGACTTTGTACAAAATTCAGTCCCAATAAATCACTGCTAGGTTTGCCTAGATACTGTGACACAGACTGTGATCGTTTCATTGAAGCATCTGTTTCCAAGTTAGATCCACGCCTGGCAAATCCTCCGGTAGGCGATAACCGAATATTTTCAACAGTTGCTCTTAATTCATCTACGGAGGCTGACATGGGAGCTGAACCGTTATTTAGAGGTTTTATTTCAACATGAATTTTACGCTCTCTCTCATCATCTGAAATAGTAAGAACGTTTTTCAAAGATACTCGAGAAGTACTCTTGAGAGTTTACCTGAATCCGAATCGGAAGATGAATAAAAGCTTCCTTTTTCGCTATTCCAGTTATGGGAGACATTTGGTTGAATCACATAGCCATCTTCATCAACTTCTTGTGCAGAAGGATCAGTGGTTTCTGTGGTCCTTTGGCTTTTCTGAGAATCATCCTTCTCTTCCCTGTTAGGAATTTCATAATCAACATTTTTAATAATTTTTTCAAGGGCCAATCTCATGAAAGCAAATAAAAAACACGAAGAAAGCACCCGAATGGAGTAGAACTCTCATATTTATCAAAGTATGACATGTTAAAACAACATCTTGTAATTGTTTTGTGAAATTGATACTTTTAAATTATACTAATTGGTATTCAAAGTTTTATGAGTTGTAATCATATTATAATTACGTGTAAAAATACTTACAAATCAGATTTTTCTTCCTTATTGCTTTGATTGTCAACACTGTCTTTGCTTTTCTTCTTCTTTTTTTGCTTGGCTTTGTCCCTTCGGCTTCGCAAAAACCCTGCAAAAACACAAAATTTGAAGAAAAAAAATGGACAAAATTGTCAGAGTAAATGGTGGAAAGCTAAAAAGTATAGAGCTCGAAACCCTTATTCAATTCTAATAGTTCTCAATTTTGTGAAAATTTGATACAACATAAAATTTTCAGCTATCTTGAATCTTCATTTTCAAAGTTTTTTTTACACGAGGCGAGCCACCGATACGCGATGGTCCATTATAGCTACATGTTTGACTTTTTAAATTTTGGTCTGTCCAGGAATACGTGAGTTAATGACGGATTCATGTCAAAATTATTCTGAAATATTCAGGATGTTCAAAAATGTATCAAACTTATATATTTTTATGGAACTTTTATGGAACTTCCTGTATTTCACTGAGTTTTAAAATTCGGCGACTTCGGACTTCTCGGTTTGGTCCAATCGAAGTCCAGTGCAGCATTTTATAATCATCTCCCTATGTGAACTTTTGAACGGTTTCGTGTACAAAAATGGGACAAAAACCGTTTTGAATGTTATAACCGATAATGTGTCACATCGTTGAAGAGATAATCCAATTACCCCCCTATTCTATTTGAAATTTTAAAGTGTCCCCCCCCCCCAAAGCAACTACAATATTATTTATTTCAAAAAGTAGTATCTGTGAAGAATTCAAAACTGTTTTAGTCGCATTTATTCACGTCAAACCGTTCGCAGTGGAAGTGACTATAAAAAAGTGCACTGTATAAGATTTTTGTCTAGGCTACTCCGAATCCGAAAAAATAATTGAAAAATAAAAACACAACGAATTAAAATATACTTTTTCAGATGACTTCACAAAAAATTTTATGAAACGAATTGATGCACTGTAGAATTTGGCATGAATACTTTCAATTTCTAATCTAGAAATGGGATCCTGTGTACCGTAGAATTCTATTATTTAATTATGCCTCTGAATGATGGTTTTCCGGGTTTTTAGGCCGACGTTTATGTTGGGATGGCATCTCACTTATTTTGTAGACAATAGAATTAATTCCATGGAAAAATCAATAAAACATAGGAAATTCCATAAAATAAAATATTCTTTGATACTCACTTTTTTGGGATATTCTGTGTATTATAACATATACCTGAAATACATTATCCAGTTTCAGAGAAAAAAAAACACCAATTGAATAAGGGAATTCGAGTGGAATAGAGTGTTTTCACAGACAGATGAACGTTCTGTGCTACAACATGAGAGATCTGCCAACACAACGCCGAAAAGAATGTTCAAATCAAAATAATTAGTTCGTGCAACTGATAACATAAGAGGAGAAAAATTAAAGTACAAGCTTTCTATAAGAAAGGCAGGAACTTCTGAAAGGAAAAATTGAATACAGAGCAACCTCCACCAAAAATAAATTTGTAATACAGATGGAGCCCAGTCATGCAGCTGATTTGACAGAACAGATGATTATAAAATTCCTTAATACATTATAAAGTATATGACAGTATGAATTGAATCGGGTAATATAAAATGATAGCACCATCTCAGAAGCAATGAAATAACTATAGAAAACTAAAAGGGTATAAACCAAACTAATTTGACAGACATACAAGTGATATAAATCTGAGAGCACCCACGTTTCCTTTTACAATCATTTCTGAAACACGAATTCCTCAACACCAAGAAATATTACACTTATATGTCTGCGTCTCTACATCAAGGAACGATGGGCCACCAGAATGTATGTAGGTTACTCAGTTAACCAAGGAATTTTATATCATTTCCTGGTCCAGGTACATCTAGAAGGAAAGAAAATTTACACTTAGATCCGCGGTGTGAATGTCGTGTCAGCTGTTGTTCCCCTTCAGGAGTAGTTGGGCTTGATGGGGCACTGCAAGGGCCTGCTCGACTTTCACGTGACCCTAAAAAATAGCCCAAGCCCCAGTTAAGTAGTGCTATAGCTAGCGGGTTACCTTAACGTACCCTGGGAATTAGACATGAAGAGATTTAGGAGAGAGGTTGTTCGACGGGATGTTTTGGCATGTGTTGGCACGGTTTGCTCACTATGACCATTACCTTCACGCTTTGCCGGCTTGGTCTCCATTTCCACAGTAGGGGAAGTCAAAGAGTCCTCCAAGTCCAATACACCTACACAATAATTAAAATTTACTTTGAGCCAACATAAACAGCCGCTGTTGAAAAATAGATGAAAATATACACAACGATTGAACATTAGATAGTGCAACAGTTGAAAATCGACAGGCTCATTACCGATGCCTGAGGAACCTCTCTCATCATTGTTTACATCTTGAATAAATTATTATTTGCACTATGCCAGTAAATTACGATCAGATTATCAATTTGCATTTCAAGTATAAATCTCATATAAAATACAATAATGTTATATCGATACATTGTTTTTTCTTAATCTCCTGACAATGCTATTGTTACTAGCTTTGATTTAACTTGCTTTGTTTATATGTCTTTCCGATTCAAAACTTGCAATACATTTTTCAAGCACTTGCTTGTATCCACTTGAGCTGAAATTTTACACATGTATTAAAAATCGGGACAACTCCCGAAAATAAAATCGGAAAATATTAAATAAAAAAGTTACTATGATAATTCTTTAGTACATTACTTTTTATTTATTTCTTAAGGCTTATAGCCAGCTCCCAAAAATACATGTTTGGACTAGTTTATAGAACAATTGATTTCCTCTACTATACAAAATCTCAATTCCATTAAAAATGCTCTTAATAACAGTGAAAATCGTATCGAAATCCCTTGTGTGGTTTAAAAGAAGTTAGCAGAGAAAAAGACAAAAAGGCGCATAGAGCGTTACCTGGTCTTTCTAGCCCTGTAGATTTACTACGTACAAACTGTTCCAATAACTGATCTACAGTTAGTTCCACACATTGCTGTCTGAATTCCGAGTGAACATTTCCCATTTGCTCATGAGTCCATTCGATAACTTCAGCATACTTATTCAAAAACTCTTTCATGTGTTCCAAATGATTAACTTCTAATTCTTGAAAGTTTTTGCATGTTACAGACATTTTCTTTTCGAAATCCTCTTTGATGCCACTATACTTATCTAAAAAGCCTTTATAGTCTTCCTGTGCTTTCTTCAGTTTTTGTTCTGCTTTTTCGATTTCCTTTGTTGATGTGCTTTCTTTACGTAAACGTTCAAGTTCTTGTCCACGTTGAGTATAGACATCTTTGGATTTCTGAACGTTTAGTGTTATAGTTTGCATTGATTGCACTGCATCCAGAGTTCCTGATTCCTCTTCCTTAACCTATAAGCAGGATCATATTCGAGAAAGTTTAAAAACCCCTTAACTAAATGCCAATTGTATTCTTGACCTTTATGAAACATCAGTCTTTTTACAAACTCAATAGTTAACTAAATTAATCTAGTTTGACTCGTAAAAGTCTGAAACTGTCGAGAGAATAGAATCGTTTTTTCCTTAAAACGGCGACGTTATCTAGTACAGAAACAGATTTATAGGGGCAGTATACCAAAATTCCCGTATAGGGTTGGTTACCGTATGAAATCAGGCTAAGAATAGGTAGTAAATGGTCTCCCGTATGAAGTCGGACTAAGAATAGGTGGTAAATATTCTCCACTATTGCCCGGTGAAATACCACCACACTTTCAAGAAAAAATTAAAATAATTATTCTATATGAAACAATCAACCCCATGTTTTCAATCATAATGGCATAACTATTACACTAAAATCATCCTCATATACTATTTTTGTATCTGCACACAATTGTACTATTTGTATTTGGATTATCTGTATTATTCGTACTATTTTTATTTGTATTATCTGTATTATTTGTACTTATTTGTTATCCTGTTTAGACAATAAATGTATTTTTTATTTTTTTTTAAGATTACCTTGTAGATAAATGAAAAACCGGTCTCATTCAAGAATCAGAATATTGTTTCTGATAATATGAATGATGAGAAAAAAAGTTGAATATTCTAATTGCGTAAAAAATAATTGAATAAACATGGCCACTTTCAACTTCGACACCCAATATCTCGATAACTACTCATAGAATCGTGTCGGGCCAATGGACACATTTGATGAGGCGATCGAATACTATAACATACTATAGTTTAAGCCAATTTCACCGGGACCAATAAACCCATAAGACCGGTGCGGGGTCCTTTTTCAAAGAACCTTCTTAATAATTTTTAAATCAGTTAATGCTGAGAATTAACAACTTTGTCATATGGATCCGACTTTTTGGCGGGCACTGTATATATTTCCATACCAACATAACGTTACAAGTGTGCCTTTGCCACATTAAAGAAATATCAGATATATTTCTGTTGTAATCAGACCAAGTGTTTTTATAATCAGTAGTGGGACAAATAAATTAGAAAAGAGACAGTTGTAATTTTCTGAAAGACACTGCATACATATGCAAATTGTGGTAATTTCTTCACTAGACCTCAAACATTGCCAATTATATGAATCAAATCTTATCAGCAGGAAGTGGTTACATCCAAATGCTTTTATTGCCATTATAAAAAACCGAACCAATTTTCCAACAAATTAGTCACAATAAAAATTATTTATGGAAGATCCATTGATCTTAAATGGGTGTTTCTTGAACTAATGATTGAGCTGTGTATTGAACTTATCTTTAAAATGCTTATCTTGGTGAGATCCATATGGTGGAATACAAGGACCAACACAGTTCTTAAAAAACTGTTTCTGCTATTAATAAATGATACTAAAAATAATTATAGAATAGATGGAGAAAGACTAGTGTAACAATTACAACTATTTTTTATTATTGTTTTTTTCTACAATTTCAGTGGGACAGTGCTTAGTCTCTTTGGCCGTGTTTCCATGGGCCACTTTTTGAAGTTGACATCAACGACAAAAGGTGGTTCGTTTATAGTCGTTCTGACCACTGAAATAGTCCGACCCAGCCACATTCTGTAGTCGCACCAACTTCAAAATGTCGTCCATAGTGGCGTGGAAATTTCAGAAGTTAACATGGATTCCGACGAAGATGCTCTTTTGCTTTTGGTGCTCCAACAAAGGCATAGGCGGAAAAGGAAATCTAGATTTTGGGCCCATTCCATTCCTAGAGCTCGGGTTCAGTTTGAACAATTTCATATGCTCTATTATTTTATCTTTTGAATTCTATTATTGTATACATCAACTTAAAATAACGTTCATTAGTAAACTCCATTGAATTTTTCGGCAGCAGAAGTTCGATTGTGGTCGGAAAAACGCCCTTGTACAAGGCATCAAAGTTTATATATTGCCGTAAATGCAAAATGCAAGCTGGCAACAGTAGGCTACACAAAAACCACTTTTTGGAAACACGGTCTCTGAGATTTTAATATCAATAAAGAATATATCATTATTATCATTAATTACTAATAGTACACATCTGCTCATTATCAGCAGACTATTTTATTTTTATTGCCAAAAAGTATGTCCTGATAAACAGCTTATCTAAATTGCTATTTAATGTCTTAAAATATGTTGATATGACGTTATTAAATTTTTATCAGCTCACAAATAATTTGACAATGAAACTATAATTCAATAGGTTTTACGGGACTATATTACTTACCAAATTGTTTAAAACACCAAGTTTAACATGCCAGTATGGTAATATATAAATCATAGAAATAAGTGTATAAAACTGACCATGAAACTCGAAAAATAAACTGAAAGTTCATAATGTGGATGCCCATGCAAAGAAGAATCGCCCATAAATTATAGAAATACAATGGGTTAAATATAAACACATCTTTTTACAAATTCAGGAAGTCTCACCAATTTATGTTTCTTATGGAGTTCCTCTGCATACTTGCTAACTTCTTTGACTAAATCAGTAACTTTCTGTACCATCTGCATATGTAGAGCTGATAAGCGTTCTGCGGATGTTTTCAATACTTGCCATAGCGGTGCAAAGGTGCCATGAACACAACAACTACCTGCTTGTTTAGCTAACTTACTCAATAGTTTGGAGTTATTTTCTTCTATATTTGATCTGAAATAATTGAGGGAGAGCATCAACTTAAAATAACGTTCATTAGTGAACTCAGTTGAATTTTTCCAGGCTAAGTTGATTTTTCAATAGAGAATCCTATGGTTGCTGGCAAGTTGAAATCATAGATAGTGTATCAATGTGGCCTAGAAGATAGTGAATACAGTCAAAAAGAAAAAACAGTTCATAATTGAAACACTGTTCAACTATTGTGATAGGTATATGGATATTATATTTTTCAAAACATAAAAACTGTTTCAATCCTATGGGTCATACTTCGAAAGTACCGAAGTTGGATAGAATCAGTACTGAGTGTTGGTAGGCAGTAGTTACAGTAACTGATAAATTGCATATTTCTTTAAATTGTCACAATCAGTATGTGACCAATCATATATACTCTCAACAAAAACATACAATGGAAGAAACATAAATCATCTCAGACTATAACCACGACCAGGTGTGGCTGAAGCGAATTATGTGATTTCAAATTAAATCAATTTTAAAGTACAAGTATTATGGAAAATTACCTTTCTCTCAGGAAATCGGCAAACTCCTTGCTTGCTCCTAGCCCATATTTCATGTTATGGTATAAAACATCGAATCCATTATTTTTCTCTCCCTAAGAAATTGAAAATCAATTACTTCCTTGAATTTCCGAAGTTTCATGAAGCACTCACCCAAAAATAATCGTTGAAATCAACCGTCATTGTAGCTATGTAATCATACCAATTTATATTGAATAATAAACGTTTTTATAAAGGGCACAACAGAGTTCACCTCGAAGATTATAACCAATTTAAGCTGACAACTGATGAGAATACTAACTAAATTACCTATCAGTACGACTCAGATCCCATCATCGTTTATAAACCACATCATGCAAAGAAAAATGAATATGATAAAACCAATGTTTACTTTATTGTTGTATTAACCCCATCCCAACCGACAAATTAATAAATTTTAGATTATTTTTATTAGAATAGGGGGCGGATCCACAATTTTTTTAATTCAACTGAAGTTTGTATTCCGAATGTCAAAATTGACAAATAACGAATCAATTGTCGACGCAGTCCACGGAAATCATTTTATCGCATCATATTACATATGACACATGTCAGGCTCTTTATTTCTATTCTATGATCAGAAACCTCAGACATAGAGATGCCATGCCAATACCTACATAAATACCTGTTTTGAAGTGAATATTGAACATGAACTATCCTTTTCTATACAAATTGTTGTCGAGGGGGGTGACGGGTGGTGAGACGTTATGGACAGTTTGTTTACATTTAGAGTGAGTCGGACCATAATACAAACGAAGAATGAGACAACTTGATGCGAATGAAATGAGCGGGCATACACGAAGCTACCCGATTGAATACGGACATAACATGGTTAAGCCCCTCGTTTGTGAACAAAGTTAATGTTGCCTTCAAGACAAGGACAGAAAAGCCCTCTCTATGTCCTTTATCACTATGAGGTCGTTCCTAGGTAACGACTATTCACAATCACAATACGCATAACATAATTACTGTCGACGTCACATCTGTCATTTTGTTGAGAAATGTCATAGCACTGAATCCAAACAAAAAGATCGTATATGGCGTTTTGCATTGGTATTATTTTGGAGTTGTGTTTTTTTTTCTATTCCCTTCAGTTTTTGATACCCTGATGGTCTGGACATTATTGTTTTCATCTCTAGCAGTGGATTGTGCACAAAGGGAATTATATATTGGTCGAATACAGGTACATATCAATTATTATGCGGAATATTGACTCAAATTTACCTTAGAAAATACTGGACACGACTGAAATGTATATTACAAGCTTTTACAAAGTCCTGGGGTGCTATTCTCGAGTTATTAAGTATGCGAATTTGATCTACTATTTCATACCAATATACATGAAACATGTATGTTTTTCTCTCTTTTTCGTATACGATTTGAAAACGAATGGTTCAAGAATAGACCCCCTGATGATTCGAAAGTATCCGTAGTAAATGGAATATATTATTAAAATCACCAAAACTAACTCGGAACAGTGCAAAACTACATAAGAAACAAATTTGTTTGGATTCAGTTTCTGACGTCACAATAATGCAGCGTATAGAGGATAGCCCAACTCAGTTATTTTATCCGACATCCCTCCGCATACCACCAGCTATGAGTGACGTCACCGGGCCTACACTAATGATGGTTTGCTCTTTTCTCGGTTTTCAAAAGGTCTTATCTCGGTATTTATAAAGCAAACCTACTGATTTTTTTGGTGTTTCTGATTGATGGTGTGTTAATTTTCTTTTGCTCCATTGAGTTTTTAGAACTAGATGCCCTAGTTTGATGTGAATAACACATACATAGAGATTTCTAATGGCACAGCCTCAGAGTAATAAAAGACCATAGAGATGCCTTCTCCTTCCTTGTCTTGAAGTCAACATAACTTTGTTTGTTTACAAGCGAGAGGGCCTTATACATGTCAAATCTGTATTCATTCAGGTAGCTTCGGATATGCCCGCTCATTTCATGGTCCTTCTTACTCTAAAAGTAAACAAACTGTCGATAACATTTCACCACCCGCGATCCCCCTCGCCAACAAATTGTATAGAAAAGGATAGTTCATGTTCACTTCAAAACAGGTATTTGCTCAGAGTAATAAAAGACATAGAGTTGCCCTGCCTAGTGCCTATACCTACACAAATACCTGTTTTAAAGTGAACATGAACTATCCTTTTCTATACAATTCGCGGGCGAGGGGGGTGACGGGTGGTGAAATGTTATGGACAGTTATTTACATTTGGAGTATGAAGGACCATAATACAAACGAAGAATGACACCTTGATCCGAATGAAATGAGCAGGCATACACGAAACTACCAGAATGAATGCGGCCTCAACATGTGTAAGGCCCTCGCTTGTAAATGAACAAAGTTATGTTGATTTCAAGACAAGGATGGAGAAGGCATCTCTATGATCTTTTATTACTCTGAGGGTATTTGTGTAAGTATAGGCAGGGCATCTCTATGTCTTTTATTACTCTGAGGGCTTGGCAGACACCGATAAAAAGAGACAAAAGTTCTCAAGCTTTCCTTTTCCATCTTTGTTGCAGTTGTGATTGGTCACTAAATGGCGAAGAGATGAAATGAAATGAATTGTTTGTCTTATATCAATTT
This sequence comes from Chrysolina haemoptera, assembly GCA_958298965.1. Taxonomy (NCBI): domain Eukaryota; kingdom Metazoa; phylum Arthropoda; class Insecta; order Coleoptera; family Chrysomelidae; genus Chrysolina; species Chrysolina haemoptera. The sequence goes on along the minus strand of OY282596.1, from coordinate 9,907,607 downwards.
AATTTAATGAGTTTCATCGATATTTATACGACATAAAAATTTGCGCGACATTCGATAATATATAGGTACCTATGAGGGAGTGATTTCAAAAGAGAAGTAGGCATTAATAATTGTTGGTATGGAATTGTAATATAAAAGTGAAAAACTTCAAATTCAGTAAAATTGTCGTTGTTTCCTAAGGTGAAAATTTTCGTATTAGTTTGCTTTCGTAAAAAGTACTGGATTTACATTAAAAAGTAAGTAGATAGATGACCTTCCCATATCCCTCTTTTTGATGTAACTTTAGGTTTATTTGTTTGCATCAAGGTGTAGTGTAGTGTAATTTACATTTATTACATTTAATTTATATTTATTTACATTTTGAATCGAGTGTAGCTGAGTGCAGTTCAAACAAAGGAATGTGTCAAATTAATTTGCAAACGAATGCTAAAATAGAGTGTAAATTACTCCAGGTGTAGTACACCTCGATGCAAATGAATAAACCTAATGACGCGATCGGTCACAAAAAGTGACCGATACATCAGTTTGGATGCGTTGCGAGCACTTACGGGTGTCGACTCCATCCCGACACATGCAAGATAATTTTACAAGTTCAACAAGTCATTTCTCCCAAAAAGTCCCATGAAATGAAGGCGTAGGGTGTATGATAACCCCCACTCCCCAAACACGAAGGGGTTATTTATCAATCGCTGGACCTCTTTCAGAAGAGCTGGAGGAACCGGTTCCATAGGGAACCTGCTAAGTTCAGTCTAAAATGCCCATAGTATCTTGACCCGGTTTTTTCCTACCAGCCTTTTCCGAGATTTGTATCAAACAACGTTCCTAAAAAACCAAGCTTCGTGTTTCAGTATTAACAATGAATGTTACATACAACCCACGCATAAGCGCCAGTGCTGCCGCTGGGCACTAATCAAAAGGATCACAAGGCCGTCTCAAAATCCGCGCATTTTACTCCCAAAACTTTGAAAATCCTGACAAAATCCTCCCAATATTTTTCCAGAAACTGACACAATGATTATGATTGTTATGAATAAAATGATATGGATTTCTTTGAAAAAATGAAAAATGATAATAATATTCCAAAAAAACGTAATCGTAATGAAGTGAAGTGTCAGGTGTCACCTGTCATCTATCAGTATAACTCATTTAAAATATACCGCCAAAAACTGAAAAGTGAATAAACTAGCATAAAAATCATAAAACATCAGTCAGAACAGAAGTTCTATCTTATACTTCATGTTCCGTGATCCATCCAAATTAGATCATAGAAAACTATGGTCTTCTTTTAAATTATATTAAATGATTCTAAAGGACCCATCGAAATCCTCACAAATCCTCACAAATATCCAATTACTCCGCTTTTACTCCGCAGCGTTGAAAATACTCACAAAAGGAGTAATTACTCACAAAACGGCAGCACTGATAAGCGGTGTAGGAGGCAAGCTTTCTGCGTTTAACTGCAGAGTTGGTAACCACTGTAACCAGCGCCCTCTCTGCGAGGACACTTGGCATCATCAGATTACATTTTATGAAGAGTGAACAACACTGCTTGAAGGAAGATCATTAATAATGAAAAGTGAATTATGTAATTATGCAGAAAAACCCTACACAATAGGTAAGTATATAATGCGTCGGCAAGTATCTAACAGAAAACAACTACTGCTCCCTACGACCGTTGAATTATATCTGTTTGATACTTGACTACAAGAACAAGGAATGAATTTGTTTTTAGATTCAATTGGGACCTAGGCTTCGCTGATGATTACAATTTTTTTGTAAACTACTCCTGCGGTAAATTTTTCAGAAAAATACCGACATATGAAAGAAACATGGGCTTCCGTTAAAAATACTAAAGTTGATATCTACCATTAAGAATGATAAAGGTAGAACGATTATGACAGCATACCAAAGTTCAAGTTTCTAAAACAACTGCAAGTTGAAAAACCTGTAATGCACGGCCTTCGTAAAATAACCTGTATATCGGCTGTACCAATAATACATTAACCAAAATGCCTTTTGAAAAGAGGCTACGATCACTTAGAAAAAGCATTGGAAAACAATGCATATGCATCTTGTGAAATAATAAGCTCTATACTTATAAATGCCGATTCATATACAAGCGTGCGCCCATGCAGAGTTTATGTAGCATGTGCAACTTACAAGCATATGCATTTTTAACCCGTGTGCCTGAAAACTGCAATTCACACACGTGCGTTTCTCTTGCATTTCTATCACAAGGTCATATTTTCTATGGTCCTGTATTAATTTTCTGGAGAAATGACGACCTTTGAGTTTTTCAAATTATTTCGTGAAATATTTCACTGAATCTTTCATTATGTAACCTAGAACCATGTTCTAATTCCGTGCGTTCTCACTTCGCGTTCGGTGTGAACGTCGATGGGTATGCATTTCTCATGCAGGGTCGAAAATGAAGGGTGGGCACGCATGTATCTGAATCGGCCATTAGTTTACATAATAAAAGATTCAGTGAAATATACGGTATAAAATTGAAAAACTCAAATGTTATTCCTCCAGTATTGACAAAATCAATAAAGAACCAAAGAAAATAATAACTTGTGATAAAAACGCAAGTGAAAGGCACGTATGTGAATTGTCCTGCAGTTTTCACGCACAAGGGTCAATGGGCATGGGCACTCATGTGTCTGAATCGGCCTTAACGTAACATAACAATGATATCTGACAGATTATTGTTAGCTTTTCGCAGAATAGACAACTTACCTTTAGCACAGTCGTAGGACGTAGGAGCTAGGATGAATAATAAACACAATATTAAAAAAGTTTATTTAATTGATTATATCAACTTTTTATTCAGCAAAAGATATGTCAGCAATAGCGTTATTAAATCAGTCAACATAATAATATCTACTAAATTCAGCATCAGCTTGTAGTATGGTATAGATAGTATAGATATTACAAACAGAATATCTATTTTTTTTCTTTATTCAAAAGCTAGTTAATAAATACATTGTTAATCGATCAATGTATAGCAACCCATTCTACTGAAGTACTGTAATACGATCCAGCAGTACATTTTTATCACAGGCTTTAATGCAAAAAAATAATTAGCACTATAAGATAGTTCAGAGTAATCGAAGAGACGATATCGGCTAGCGAGGCCGAAGAAATAAATCCACTGAATGTTTGCCTTTCAGCTATTAATAACCATTAGTATTTTAGATAGTTATTGTTTTATTCATTGACAAATTTGTGTTTGAAATAACAAAGTATAGGTATACATCGAGGCTACAGTAATTGGTGAATTTCAATGAAAAATCTACACAATGAAAATGTGATTCTGTTTGTTAAATGTATGTAGCATAAAGGGCTCATTTTATTCAGTGTATAGTTTTCAGAATCTGCAGAAATTTACTCATTGTAACAAATGTCGAACAAATTATAGCTGTATGATTTGTAAATTATTGGTAGGTGATGATACCCTGTGCACACGAACTGCCCTAAAGTACAATTTTCCCTTTTTTCTAATTTAACAGCATTGCAGCACTCGATTAGGGTGAGTATCTGTCCCTTCAAGCCGGTACATGAACTGCTCCACGACCATGGCTATTTTTGGCTCAAATGTGTATACGTGAGGTTAATTCGTTCTGGTTAGAACAGACTAGAAAATTAGTCATTGCAAAGTTATGGTTTCTTCGCCACATTTGATTGCCGGTGGTGCAATTCATGTTAGTACATTTAGGGCCAGTACTTTATAACTTCGTTAAAATCATGACTATTCAATCATAATGTTTAAATAATTGCCATTTGATTAACAAAGAATAATTTGTTTCAGTACTAAAACTAGAATTAACAGTGACACACCCATGTCTCACCACGGTTTTTCATTGATCTTGTCTTAAATTACCGCAATTATCTGTTTAAGAATTGATGGGTTGTTAAGTTAACTTAATCAGGGCATGAAGTACTGGCCCTTAATGTATCAAAACTGACCAAGGTGCTTAAGTAGATTATCTAGATTCAACGTGAAAACTAGGTACATATTTGATAATCTGTAGTGCAATTCGAGTGCACTCATGATACCATTCATAGCATATTTTTCATAACCCTTCCCACATATTTCCTACCAAAAATTCCCAACTTCTTCAGGTCCCGTACAACATCATGACATATAGTGGGATGAAAATATGTTACAGTGGTGTACATTTTATCTAAAGTAGTTAATGATATGCCTTCTTAATCAAAAATTCAATTTACAAAACAGTGGGATTATGCTACGAAATCGGCTGCTTCATTTTTTCCCTTCATAAAAGTGTATCAATATTCAATGTTGAGCCAGGTGTTTTAAAAGAATGCGATCACAACTAACTTTTAACGTCTATGCGAATGAGAAACCACATATCTTTATTTCCGTTTTTGGGGAGTTCTTCGAAAGCTTCGCTGTGCTAACTTCCACAATGTGTTACGAAACATCAGATTTGATAGTATAAAGCTTAAGTTATTATCGACATATTTAATATCGAACACACATCAACCAGCCTTGCAGACCAATAAACAGTTTCTGAGGATAGGTACCCATTGAAATATTCTACTAACTTTCATTCGGTACCGTGAAGTCCGTAATATATGTGATCAATTTTTCATTGTTCATTTTCACAATATACTTAACGAATACAAGGTGGTACTTTCAAGTTGTCCCAATTTGAGATTTACTTCATTGTAAGAGCTACCTACACTCTGATTATGATGATGCGAGAATATTTTATACTTCTATTCTCTGAGATTTCGAATTACTGGAAAATGCAGTGGATAAAATATATATATATATATATATATATATATATCCAAAACCGACTGTTCAAATTTGAAATACAGGAAACTATTTTCAGTGTTCAATTTAGTAGTAGTATAATTTGTCACTTATCGACATCTAATATCGAAAGGCCATCCACGGATGCTCTTCAGCCAGGGTGTGTTCTTGGTAAGGGGTTTTGACCCTTAGGAGTAGCACTGTTCATTTGAACGCAACAGTGAATGACTCACCCTAGTCTAACCATGAAATTTAACTATTCAATCTATCAAATTAAATTGAAAAAATTCTGCTTCCCGGGATCATTGGCCTAAAGTCGGACACTGTTCCACTGCGCTATTCCCCTACATTGTTTAATTCGTAACTCTGTAAAATAAAATCAATGAAATTTCCATTAATCCAGGGATATTAGACATTACACTTCAGAAAAATTCCCAGGACGTTGAGTTTTGGGATAAACCCCAAAATTGTAGTTCTAAACAGAATAACAAAAGTCTTCCTCCAAATGAGTCCAGCTGAAAATTTTACGCGGTGACAAAGGTACCAAAAATGGTTTTCTGGAAATATGTCACTAAAATTGTTGTTTGTTGTTGTTTTGTTGTTGTTTTGTTGTTGTTTTGTTGTTTTGTTGTTTTTTCCGTTAACCTGCTGTCGTCCCCCTTCGAACGGTAGTCCTCAAAAGTGCGAGCTAAATATTAACGAGGTCTTACCTTTTAACCTGCGATTCCTAGTAAGATCCGAGGAGAATAGATCCCGAAAGGAGGTCGTCCGTAAGTCTCCATCCAAACCATAACTTCGCATAGCATTGCTTGGCTCGAGATATCGATGACCCACGCGCTCTACCGTTCGATCTATCCTCTCGGATATGGATTAATAACTTGTTTTGAACATTTTTCAAACGAAAACAAATATGAGTATTCTGGGGACTCCACATCAAAAAATAGACCTTGTGTCCTCTGCCACGTTTCAAGAGAAACAAAAGGTACCCATACTTCGTGAAAAAAAATGAGGTATTGAAAATCAATATTTTTTTTCTGTGAAAATAAACCCAACTGTGAAATTCACGAGAAGCCGTTTTTGGTGGACCGAGGACATTTTTTATCAGCGCTTGAATCGACAGGAGCATTTGGAATTTTGTTTAGAACCATAACATTAAGATTCGTAACAAAACCCAACTTTCCAAAAAAAATTCAGAGTTAGAACTTTTTTTCGTCATTGAAGAGAAGATGATTACATATTTCAATAATTTATCGAAGAAATCAAATATCATATTACCGATGAATAAATAATACCTATACCTAATAGAATGAAATAAGAAACCATCTATGCGGACCACATATTATATGGTTGATATATGAATATCTAAAACTACATACAAAACTTTGACTGTAAAAACTATTGAAGCGATAGGTCTTTCTATATAAAAGAATATTTTGGTTAACTGAAGCTAGTAGAAGTTTTTTTTACTCAATTATATCATCAAAGTACTTCAACAAAGATTATTATGATTACTGCATGTTACATCATTTCGATATAAATTTAGTTTTTGAAGTTGATAAATTTCAAGTACAGTAACAAAATTATAATGCTAACTTAATTTAATCGATTGGAACTATCACATGAGTCAAGCAGTTGGAAAATAATTTTTAGGTAGGTACTATTCCTTCGCGCTATTTTTGTCATACAATTAAAAAAACGTAGCACAACTTCCTTCCCATTCAACCAACCCGTCATTCCAAAACACTAGGAAATCTTGAAAATTACCACCCTGTAAATCAGATAGCAACCATGTAATTATAATTTTTTTAGAGCAAGGTTAGAAGGGATCCTTTCAACTTTATCTCAATAAATACTGAAAAAGTCAAATAATCCATGGATTATTATAGTCAATGTTATACGAAATTCACAACATTGCGACAATTGTCGACTCGATCAATCCAAAATAGACAAAGAATCCATTATCACTATCAGATGGAAACCATCGCTTCTACCAATGAACAGTTTTCAAATAAATTATGCCAATTGAATTGATTGATACTCCTGATTTCCGTGTATCTAAACACTTGATATTTTTTCAGGTCTAGTTTGGAATGATCAGACAATAACGACTCTTCTGAAAGTTGCACCCAGAACACTAATCAACATTCATCAACAAAGAATAATAAATAATAGATAATGAAGTAGGAAATGTCCTAGATTTTCGAATAAACGGTTAGTTTGTATCAATTAATTCTGATGGTACATATTTTTTGCCAATTCTCTTTTAAGGTCAAAAACTGATTCGTTGCTGGAAGCGATCTTTCAGCTATATGATGTTTATATTTGGTGTTTTTTTATACATTTCGATTGAATGATTTCAAATTCATTTACGTTCTTCATTGGAAATAAAATATTGAAAACTCTTCCCCTTTTTCATAGAGGTATTGGACTTTTGGGACTATTTGACTACCAATTTTAGTGTCGGTGTCATACCTACATGTTTAGTTATAAAGTATGAACTTATGCATAGACGTGATGAAGTTTTTTTTTAAATTAATTGTATTAATTCATATCAATGTGAATATAGTGAAATATTTAAAGAATGGTTGAGAGCAACGGGACAAATGGTACCTAAAGGGCCTCACTCACGGTCCATAGGAAGTTCATAAAATCAGTTGTGGAGTTATCTGCGTCTGAAAGACAAACTTTAGTCGCTATTTTCCATCGTTCAAGTGTTACCGCAAAAGAAATATTTTCATCATTTCCATCCTTGCTGTGTGAAACTGCTTCTGAAGAGCCTGCTTTCCAATTCTCCCTGATGAGCTTAGGAAAGCAAAATAGATTTTCGTCGACAAAACATTTTTTAATTACGTTCTCCCTATCTCAATTATTTATTTGAATTTTAATGAAAACTAGAGATAATTGAAAAAATCAACTATCTGAATGAAGATGCATGCGAATTTTCACTTTCAGATTTTTTCTTTTCAGTTGGAGTCTTTTCACAAATTTATCAGATTTAGTTCAATGTCCAGCGGGGCTTTAGCCGGGGAAGTAGTTGTTTTCAGTTAGATATTACAATTACAATTAAAAAAAAATTACAATTTTCAATTTTAATGGAGAATGTTCTCCTTTTCTACGCTGTACGATTTCGTCGAATTCGATAAAATTGAACGCAATTTGATAGTGTATTTTCACCATCGAACCAAGTCGACGCGATTTAATGGTATTGAATGGCAACAGTACTACAGTGTTGATTTGATGTTTTATTTGATGGTGTAACTATGTTCTTTTCCGATTTACAACGAAATTGTACTACAATCGCATACGATTCAGTCGTACTGCAGAATTTGATAGTGAGCGGGGCCCTTAAGTATATCAACTTCTTTTCCAATATATGTTGAAGCAACTGACAGAACTCCCCATCAAAAAGTAGCACAATGAAGTCAATTAAATGTAAATGTATGTTGACTTTCGAAGATAGAAAAATAGAAACGCGTATAAATGTAGGCGCAATACAATGTATAAAAATGGAAAGCAAGTTTTTGCAAATAAAAAAAAATTATAACGATAATAAAGCAATTAGAGATCTGTAAACATTTTGACAGTTTTCCTATAATACAATATCAACACAAACATTAAAATAATTTACGTAATATAACAAAACAGTCACACAATAATATAACGAAACGGCAAAAAGCCCACCGCTTAGTAAAGCGATTTGTCTTACGTCACACATACTTATAGCCATACCATTAAAATAATTCGTTTTTGACAGCTGGTTTCTACAAACTACTATTTGAAATCATCATCAATCAATTTTCAATGCCGCAGGCGGATAATTTCTAATCGATTGTAAGTTCCCAGACTAGAGTGAAATACAGTTCACCGAGTTGAGCCGCATACACAGGGTGAGCCCTCCATCTGTCATACAGGGCGTGACAAATAAGCATCACGGGTTGAAGTTGGTTTTTGAATGGAACACTTACTATATCATTCGATTTTTTGAATATCTCCATAGCCAGAAAACTAGTTGCTTTTCGATAAAAGTCCATCAACCATCAACCTCATTTAATTATATGTATTTATTGAATATTTAAGATCTTATATGACTTTTGCTGTGAGTACAAATTCCAAGGATTTTCCAAAATGTGTGGCAATTCACAATTTTCAGATGCCTAATACTATATTTTCTCACACGAACACCTCCGAATAGTGGGGAAATACATTATCTACCAAATATATGTATACCTACCATAAAGGATACACTACAAAGATTAAAACCCAAATAACGCCAAAAAAAAACCTTGAAATGACGGAAATAAAAATTAGATTTTAAATTTTTCCTTACTTTTGAATGAATGTATGAACGTAAAATGTTTTAGATTACCTACACTCGTAAAGAGGTAGAAATATAGGTATTTTTTTTCAGTAATACCATTATTTTATAAGGGGGTAAAATAAACAATGCAATTATATTTTATATCAGAACATTTTGATGTTATTTAAAATTACTGCTGCATTAACTTTTTTTTTAGAACTAATAGTTTTTGTACAAAATGATAAAATACAATATGATATTGTAGGTCTATGTTATATCTTGAGAGGTTGGACTGAGATTTTTTCAATAGGATAATTTACAATGAGGAATCTGCTCCAGAATTTAGCAACACCCTGTATGATAAAATAATAAAACGGATATTTCGACATGTATACGCCTCGTAGTTCAAATTGACTTAAACTTTTACCTCGGTTATATAATATTTTTGTAAAAAGTTCATATATTTTTTCCAAGGAGAGAATTATGAAGTTCCAGACATGGAATTATTTTTTGGATCGCAAGTAAAATAGGTCCTAGGAGAATGAACTATATTTTGATATATCCATACTCACGAATCTCATTCAATTATTCAGTTTCTTTCACTTCATTGAGGCTATGAGTGATTATCGTTGGAATACAGTTGTGTTTGTTTTTAAAAATATGATTAGTGAATTTCGACCAAAGAAATATATATCGGTCGAAGATGCTCGATGGACGGCATACAAAATGTGTTACTGCAAAAGAACTTCAGTTCGCCTAAACATTATTCTCAAATACTCTTCCAAGGATGAAACATACACTCCATTCAAGTTTTCATTTGGGCACCTACAATGGCAAATCTCACTCTGTCTGATGATGGGCGTTCCCTGTGTACCAGGTATCTCAAGAACTGTGTAAACTTGATTATATTCTCAGCCAACTTCCTTTGTTGAATAATAAACCGGGAGGCAGCGCTTCATTTTTTATGGTGATTTCAGATTGCAAAATTTTGTGTGTAGTCAATATTCTAGATATATCGAAAAACGAAAAAAAATTAATATTATTTCAAGTCGTTTGAAAATTTGCACAGCTAAAGTTTATATAATGAAAATATTAAAAAAAAGTCAGCTGAAAAGGTAATGGTGTCGTCATCAAAGTACGCACTATATGAGAAACTTCTTTATTATGGGTTTTTCTCAAATAAACTCAAATCTTCTTTGTTTACATACTATTCCATACTGGAATTGATGTTGAAATAATGATGAACATAACTAGTTTGAAATAAATTCTTGTTTTAATTTGTTATTGGTCGTAGAAAAAAGAGTGCATGCAACGATCATGTATTTGCTATTATTACACTCGTACAAAATTTAATATACTCGCCTACGGCTCGTGCTCATTTATTACATGATCATTTTACATGATCGTTCCATAATATACCATTTGTTAACAACCAGAATGGATCAAAATGATGCAGAATCGTACTGTACTATTTTGAGCAATTCTAGGTGTTAACAAAAAATAAAAAGAACAGCACCAAAAATGTTGAAGTAGATTTCAGGTTGAAAGAAAAAATACCATGGTTGAGATGATAGTTGGGCAATTTGTAATATTAGACGATTTTTTAATGAACCGTTGTATACATAATGTGGCTTATCTATCGTTATATTAAACAAATATAATTTCAAAAAAATTGGGTGAAAAATAAAACATCATTAGATTACCTTGACTTCAAATCTAGATAGTATTTTTCATTCCAGACCATCTTTTACAATAACATTTTACGATATTTTCCAGAATAAGGGTCCTTTGTGTTGACTCAAAATGAAGTTTTCTGTGTACCTCGTATATAACGTGTGTTTTGCTAAATTTTGTTGATAAATGTTTAGATTAAGGGAAAACAAAAACTTTTATGGAGAATAAGGTGTTGTAAAAAAACTCATAATAAAGAAGTTGACTCTGTAGCTGTATAATCCCCATTATCTTTTCAACTGACTGTTTCAAGTATTGTCATTTTATAAACATTTCCTGTGCAATTGCCGTTTCCTCACAACCAGGTCCACCACGACCTCGACAGCTGACTATTGACACACAAAATTTAGCAACCTGAAAACGCTGCCTCCCGGACTATAGCCATTGTGAAGTAAATAAATTAATTTGCGAACACCTTGTTTATTTATCCACTCGTTCTAGTACTGTCGTTATAACTGAACATATCTTTCCCACGGTTGACGTAAGAGATTATTAGAAACTGATACCTGAATTTTCCGACACCCGCAGTCAAAAAACGAATAATTTTCATTGGATCTTTTATAATTATGGAAAAGTCTTTCCAAAACCGCACCAACTAATCTTCGTTGGGTTGAAAACTGGCCCATTATTGACATTCATAAATGGCAGAGGAAAGCAGAAATGGAACAGGCTACTGGTGTTATTTCGCGCAACTGCGGTCCAATGTCCTAGGGTTGCTTATTCGAACTGTTCATAATACCAGTTGGTGAGATGACTGACATACCCGGGATATTTGCAGCAAGGTATTAAGTGCGTTTAGAACAGTTGACGCAAATGGTCAAGTGACCTTGTTCCACCTCTACCTCCGAGACTTCAATAATCACGTTAACTTACACTGACCTGACTGTGAGCCAAGATGAGAATGTCTTTCTTTTCTTTGGGAAAACGCAATTCACGGCCAGCCAATCGAGCAGATTCAAGTTCCCGTTCCGCTTGATTGAGCTCCTTCCTCAGAGATCCTGCGCACTCTTGCTCTCTGGCTATCCAGTCGAGGGCCATTTGTGACCTCATATCGTCGTCCAAGGCCCTGTTGGAGTAGTGGGCGACCACCTCTTGTCTGCTGCACTGCCTCTCGCGCATTGCTTTGAGGCTTCCATTCCAATGGAGCAACTGGAAGACGGTCATCAGTTCTTGGAATTCGAGCATAGTCCGCCCTTTGTTAGATTCTAACATGAATCGGAACGCTCCGATGCCTGTGTTGGGGTTGTCGGCCTCTTCGCTATCACCTAAGATATAAGTAGAATTATAGTGTCCGACAAATATTTGGTTACGACCGAGAAGTAGAAGGGGAACCTCAATTTCATTTTTAAAACTCGGAATGTTTGAATTCCGACTCATTTTCACAATTTCGAGTTGGTAACTCGGTAATTGAAAATTAAAATTGGATTGGTTCTTCTACGTCTTCGTAGGATACAAATGAAATAATCATAATAGTAATGAAATAATTTTTAAAAAAGTTTGTTAAAAAATGTCATTATTCATAATAGCATATGCATATTCAAACTCAACAAAGCATCAGGCTTTCATTATACATGGTGAACTAGGTACGACCACTCAACGAAAATTATACAGTGTACTCTCCCCACCAACAAAAGTGGAATACTGAATGAAAATTGGAAATTGAAACCAAAAAAATTACCTTTTTTATGTGTAGGAAAGCGCCGTCCCTGGACACAGACAGTCAAATTCATTATTTCTACGCTCGTTCTCTTTCATCAAAAGGGAAATGGAAGCCGATGATTTTAAAGAAGTTTCAGCATGCCATTTAATAGGAAATTGCAAAAATTATCGATTTCTGCAGAGCATTTATTAAAATTAAAGATGTGGCTGAAGCTTTAGATTTAAGTCTGCGCCTCCGCCAATTTGTAGTGGACCAGACAAATTATCTTCAAGTATAATATTCGGTATATGTACACATGTACACATCATCAAACATTGGTGATATTTTGTCCGGTTCGCATATGTCCTGTAGTAAGCTCTCCTCGCAGATCCCAGAATTTTTATTTTATCTTCAAGTAACATAGCTCTTGGTTCAAAAAAAGTGTACACTGGAGTCTGTCTACAACCCATTTTCAAGCATTCATTGATTGAATCAGTAGGAACTTCAACAGGACCTCCATTGCCGTTCAGTGCTACTATGCTATGGAAGTATTTCAAGGGCTGAGCTTTCTTCGACTTCTTCATTTCCACTTTGAGACTTCTTTCATGGCATTCTGCAGTAGTATCCTGATTACAATACATACAATTCATCAGTTACCAGAGTTTTTTTTTTTCGTCATCGGAGTGTTATGAATAATAGTAGTAATTTAGAGGCTTGAGGGGGCTACAGCCCCAAAGCCCCCCCTGGCAGCGCCAATTTACCGCTTATGGCAAAAAAGACCTGATCTACATTGTATCAGTTCAACCAAATAATTATAGAGGTCGAATCATTCGCGCAGACTGCGAATTGGGAATTCAACTTAACGGGCACTTCCTCTGGTATCGAGTTCAGTGTGTCCAGATGTGGCACTTGTGGCACTTATTATACCCTCTGGCATGATCAGTTGACTTTTTATAAAACTTGGCAGTTTTTGGCAGCATTGAGTTATTGAAAATAAATTTCATTATGGCAACTCAAAATGCCGGAAATGCAACCCTGGATACTTCGCGAGCATGTCTACTTGTCTGCATGTGGAATTTGGGGTCATTGTCGGTGAAGCGTCTAGCTGTACCGATTCTACTTTTGATCCCGCAGTTCCGCATGCGCACAACTCGAATTGAAATAATGTAATTGACCAAATGGGTCATGTAATGGCGGTGTGGCGGGGTGTTTGGATGACAAAACAAGAAGGCAAACTGAGTTGAAACTGAGTGAATTTGTTTTTTTTCTCGCAATTGACACACAAACCAAAAATGCGAATATTAGTTTTTCGCTCGTAATTGACTCACAAACCTAACCTTAGCAAGCTAACCTAGCTTGCGAGTCAGTCGTGAATTAGTTTGCATGCAAACCGAGTTGAAAATGCGTAAATTACTAGCCAACCATACCTGACCTGACTACCCTTACCTAGGCCTAATAACTATACAAAATTCTTACTATTTATTCAAAATTCAGAAAGAACAGGCGTGGAGCAGCCATATTTGACGGTTCACCCCGCTTCTAGCGAAACAAGTGCGCATGCGGAACTGTGGGATCAAAAGTAGAATGGTACAGCTAGACGCTTTTTCATTGTCGGGGATTCCTGTACTTCTTGTGTTATGTTTGTATCGCATTTAATTAACAACTTTAATACTTTGTGTATAAGGTTGATAATCATAAAACAAAGGGTCGGGAACTCCTCCGTAATTCTGGTGTTATGTTTGTATGGTAACACGAGTTTATACTTTATAGTTGATAGGTTGATGATGATATTTCAATCAGTATTCGCAGTTATAGTATCGCATTAGATATATTTGATTGCGGTAATACCTTGTTTTTCGTGGGCGATAGTTAGTTGGTTAAGTTGGCATTTTTCACTTCAGACGTTGGCAGGATTTGGCAGATTTTTAACCAAAGTAAGGCAGGATCTGTAGTTTGGAGATGGTCACACTGATCGAATTTTGAAACTATGTAAATCGTAATAATTGTTTTCATCAAAATTCCTATAATTCTGGCCTATGTTTATGTAAATTATGTTGAATGTGTTGGGATCATTGATAAGTGATGAAATTCTGGTACATATGGTGGATATTCTGTTCTTCTGTTGACACAGTGAAGGTACATGAAAGTTGATATTTGACTGGCATCTAATTTTTAGTTTCCAATCCCCAATGTCGACTTGTCCCATAAAATAATCTACTGAGCACCTCCTTAAGATAATCCTTATACCCAAACGAATTTTTATTATCTCTTCCTTCAGCTAAATTCAAAACCTCTTCAGAAAGGTCGGTTCGCGTCTCTGATATAAACGTCTTCCTGCGTGTAAGTTTCCCATTAGCTGTATTTCATATCTGTTAGTTGCATATCATATGCGACTGGAGAAATCCAGCGAGTTTCAGCAATATTCGTTCAATAATGAAAAGCAACCATACCACTAGAGAGCGAGTGAGCTCAAACGTTATTTACTCTTATTGATAAAGCAATGCAATTTACGCGTCAATGAACCGTCAACTGACTTCTTCCTTGAGCGGTGACTGAGACATTAATAATAAAAACTGCACCATTGATTGCAGACCTAACACTCAAGGTTCGCAATGCGAACTTTGCTAATGAACGTACAGTGCAGGCGAAAATAAGCGTACAAAGAAATACATTTTTTAACCTAATGGACTTGACAAAAATGATACCTTCATATTATTCAAAGAAAACATTGAAAATAATACAAGTTGGAACGTCAACATGAGGAGAACGGAAAGAGTCATATCATATCATAATTTTATTTTATGAACATAACCATACATAGGGGGAAGATGGGAAAGAAGGAAAGTGTTAACTACATGCTCAGGAACAGTGTTTTTTCGAAAAAAATATTTTCACTTCAAATCGTCTAAACTATTCATCTGCAGCACAGTCGAGAGAGGGGGTGATTACGGGGTATTTTCCCCCGCGGGCTCGGATTCTTCTGCGGTGGATGGGGGGAGGGTGGGGCCCGATCATCTCATCATAAACTCACAGAATATTTCAATAACATTTTCTTCAACTTTTACAATAACAATGGTGACTCAAAACATTCATTATTTTACGAATTGTCGACCTGTATTACCTTGACCTATGTCAAGGGAATCACAGAATTGGTTACCAGGATCATCATAATATTTTCGAAACTAATAGTAACAGTTATTATTACCTATCGTCTCGGTTGATGGTTAATTCATTTTATAAGAAATAATCATTTGTCTTACCCTCATTTAAATTTGTGAATTTGAGGCAGGATTGGCTTTGGCCTTAGAGTATGTGATCTAATTCTCGATAACAGCAAAAAATGTTGAAAGAAAAATCTGATTTTTACGTGAAGTTCTGGAATCATTCTGGTGATTATTATAAAAATTATATGAGCATTAAATAGTTTTGATATATCAATTAATCAAATTTTAAAAATGATAATGTCAAGAATGACAAGAGCGCCCTGTATATGGCTGAAATACGAAATGTTTGGTCATTGATATGTTATTATTAATTGATCGATTCGGGAACCATGCCCGACCATGAATGAGTCTGATGACAGCTTGGCCATGACAGTCGGTTACACCGATCACAGTGTCACTGTACCGGTGAAAGGTAAATAACACACTACTATAAATGAAGACTCATTTATGGTGGAGAGGATTCACATTCAAATTCCAGTAAAGATGTTAGTTTGTTAATTCATTTATTGAGTCTCAAAGCCAGTGTGGCTATGGGCCTGGCCCTTTTGGGCCTTGCACCAAGTAGAAGTAAGTGTGTAGATATTTGCTTCGAGAGAGGTTGAATAGTCGTTATAAACCAATTGAACCGTCCCTCAGCTACTCAACAGCGTAGAAGCCTCTGTGTAGCCGAGCAAAAGCTCAATGTGTGCTTGCAGTTGTACGCGTTATTTAGTTCTGTCTTAGGGACATTTTACTGAGGATAGGTCACGGTATGCGCTTATTTTGTAGCGAGTAACTTCATTTTTGACATTTCCTTGATGTCCTACACGTCACGTCCGAGGATTCGCAAACAAACGGAAGTTCAACAAACCACATGTGTAATTCACTCCGCAGAAAATATCACACGAGTTTCATTCAACCAAGCTCTTGATTGTTCTTTTAATGAGAAAGCGCCGATCATGCAGTGGTTCATTTTCTGTTCAAAATAATTTATCTTTTGGCTGTAGCTTAGGGGAAGCCACAGTCAATAGAAACACTTATGTTTCACCACTCGTGGCCATCACAGGAAGAACTCTCACAGCTGTTTTTTGAACCGCGTCGGGTCGAAAATAACGCCACGGATTCTAGTTACCATCTAGATTCGCAAAAATCGGTTCATTTAAATTCATTTGCACCTCCTAGGTGAAACGCTGCGCATAAAAGTATGGATGGTGTTAACCAAAGTCACGTTGTGGACATTCCTGATGAGGACAATGATGAATCATCGAATAGTTTTTCTGTTGATCAGAATACAAGAATCCGAGGGGAAATTCAACTCAAAATTTGGAAAAAGGGCTTTGAGGGCCACACATTTTTTCATTCTCGGTGGTCACACCACGAGAGACAACGGTGCTTTACGCCGATTTTCAAAAATATTCCAGAACTTAGATCGCTCATACAAAAAAGTCTTACTTTACGAACTTGTATCATATGATATAACCATTGTTTCATTCGAAAAATTTTCCACTACCATTTAACTTTTCGCATTGGCGTATTGGCGTTTTAAAGTGTTGTTTTTCACATTGAAATGACAACTGAAAAATAGTAGAATTTAGTTTTAGTTTACTGCCATATAAATAGCCTTTAGGTTACTCATATTTTCCCCTATTCTTAATGGAGGAAATCATTACGTCCGATGATTGAAACGCTGAAAAGTGAATACGCCACTAAAAAATCAGCTGCAGGAAAACCTGGAAAACCTACAGCAGCACCTTGGGTGGCCGGCGTGCGCTCCAAGCTAGCACTAGACGAGATTGGCATCTAGACAACACACAATACACTTGCTTTCAACAAGGACTGTGGTCGTCTATCGATTCCTATATTGAGTACTTGAGAAAAAATTTCTCGTACATACATCGGGCTCGAACCGACACTACCGCTATACTGAAGTTTCGAACGGCCTGCGCCTTAGACCGCCAAGCTACCGGCCACCCGTATCTGTATCTGTATCTATGTACAATGTATATGATCATTTAGGTTCAGAACAGTACTATCAAGATCCCAGTATATAGCGTAGGCGGCCACAGTCGAATATATTTTCAGTGCTGTCTGACCCGTATTGCTCATGTATACAGGGTGTTTCCGAAATTGGAGCACTTAAGAAAATGGGTTGTTATTTGGAACATAATACAGGGTGAACTATGACCAATTACCGAACGAAAATGGAGTACTAGTCTGTTTGTTCGCTAACCTCGTTAGACGCGCTACGGAATCGAATGTATATGTTTCAACTCTTTGTTTATGACCTCTCAAGTTAAAGTTGTATGGTCACATGCTCTTTACAACTGTTCACCATTAGTATTATACTGTCATCATTTAATATCTAACTGCGGTGGTGTGAGGAAACACCCTGTATACATGTCAATTTCAACAGGATAGGGAACGTGCAGATACGCTTTCTGGATTACTTACGTAATTATATAAAAGAGTGGCTGAAGTATTATCCCTGGCTTTAGTCTGACTAGGTGCATTGTAAAAGGCAGTAAAGAATAAACTGTTAAACTGTTCGCATGTGTATTATTTTCCGGTCGTAACATAATATATAAACTAACAGTTGGTTATTCGAGTACATATATGATTCATATTATATATTTCCATTATAAAATTATATTAGAAGAAATGATAATATACAATACAGGATCATTCCTACATAATGTTGTGTTGACAGACCCAACAATAGTCAGCTGTTTATTGATTAGGTATATCGATTTATTTTTCGATGTATTTGGGGGTAGGTATATGGGAAAGGTACAATCACAGATGAGTTAAATAACTTTCTGGACCCGTAAACAAGTTATAAGTTATAACACTTTCAGAGCTTGGTGAGGAAATTGAATGCCTGTGGAAAGTACTCACGTTCGCGATTCTTCGTTCATTTCTGGCTTCAGTACTTATGTGATATCGGAGCTATTGAAAATGAAACGATATGTAAAGTACAATAATCCGCAACATGAGATAGCTCCCAACAAATCATTGATGTGAAGAAGAAACACTGTTGGTGCTAGAATGTATCCTTGCGGAACACCAGCATTTACTGGTAGAGTGTCGGATGATACTCCATCGACCAACACGTGGAGAGATCGTTCTGAGAGAAAACTAGAAGCAAAGAACACAACAGGGGAGGCAAGCCATAAGATGGAAGTTTGGCAAGGAGACCCTGGTGACGAACGCGATCGAACGCCTTGGAGATATCTAAAGCAACGGCCAGAGTTTCACCATGTTTATCGATATATTGCTGCCAAATATGTGAGGCATAAGCAAGCAACCCCCCAGTTGATCTCTGATGACGAAAACCATATTGTCGATCATTGATAATTCCTGAGCGTTCTAGATTCATGAGCTCGATGTTGGAGGTTTTGTCCATGACCTTCGAAATAGCAAATAGCAGTGCGATAGGTCTTTAGTTGCTGGGTAGGATCTCTTTCCCTTTTTGGGGACTGGTTGTACTTCAAGGGAAGTTTTCCATGGCTTTGGCAAATGACCAAAAAGAATGGGACTACTGATTTCAACCATCGACCCTTTCCTAGAAAGAGAGAGAGCCCCCCCCCATTCCCCCCATGCGCCCGTCCCTGCAGCCATACCCCCATCACCCCGTATTATACCTGCGTTACCTTAAATTAAGTATGATTCAGACTCTCACCTTTAAATGAAGATCGGGCTTCGGCTACAGCTTTTTCAATAAAATCGTCGGATATCCTTCGTGACGGATGTTCATTGAACACGGAATTCATTAAAGCTATCTTTGCAGCACTCCTCCTGGCTTCAGCTTTGGTTGGGCAGTTCTGAAAATATCATTACCACAATAATAACAATCGAAAATAAGTTTATGGTATAACAGGAAAATAAAATTGAATTGAAAAAATGTGGATCAACATGAATTCGCACCCCAGATCCATTTCCAGTCAATCATAATATAATAATAATAATAATAATAATAAAGAAATTTATTCGACAAGCTGAAATAACAATAAATGACAGAAAACAAATGCGTCTTAGTTAAATTTGATTAAAATATGACGAAACCTTCTAAATCTTAAAATTAGGCACCAAGAAATTATTTAGTAGTAATCTTTTTAAGTGGAATTTTGCAGCATGAATTGACATTCTTGATTTCAGAGGGAATTAAATTGAGAACTTTGCAAACAACATAAGCAAATGATCTTTGATATAAGTTTGTGTTATGTTTTGGTATTGTGAGGATGTTTTTTTCCTGATATTTATGTTGTGTACGTCAGTTCTGAATTTAATTTTCTTATAAATATACAGTGAGTTTCAAAAAGTTGGCACCATATGCATTTGTCAGAAAATTTTATTCTTCATAAAAGTCTTTATTATTATACGAGAAAATCAACGGTTTTGGCCGGTTTGCGCTCGGCCGACTTGCGCTCTTACCTGAAATAGACCGCTTTGCGCTCTACGATTTTCATAATAGAAATGTATACCCACCTCATTTCCTTATATCGACCGAGTTGCAGTCCCTTACAATTACCGGACTAGCTTATTACCTTCTTCCTAATAAAAAACACTGAAATGTCTACATAAGGTTAGTTAGTTCTGGTTAGATCAGACTGAATAATTACTCCTCGCAAAATTCATGTATTAAATTTCCACGCACTCAAATGTCTACGTAAGATTAGTTCATTCTGGTTAGACCACACTAAATGATTACCCCTCGTAAAATGCATGTATTAAATTTCCAGGCATTCAAATGTCATTCTGGTTACATCAGACTAAATAATTACTCCTCGTAAAATGCAAATTTTTCTTTTCTCACTAATTTATTTTAGAAAGCGCAACTTGGTCGATCGAAGGAAAAAGGTAGATACACATTTGTATTATAAAAATCGTAGAACGCAAAGCGCAAAGCGGGTAAGAGCGCAAGTCGGTCGAGCGCAAGTTGGCCGTATCCAAAATCAACATCTATGATATATACCTGAAAACTTCCAAAACATGAACCTCCAGGCAGCGTTACGTAACATACATAGGGTTGAGCATTTGAAGGAACCGATTCATATATCACAAGTGCTCCATTTCGCAAATCTGCTCCTCTGGCCTGTTTCATCTGCCAAAATTCCTGCAACGCTTCTACAACATTCACTGAAAAATATAAAAAAAATGGCGATAATCACATAATCATTTTAATAATAATGATAATAATAATAATGTGTTTATTGAAAATATAGATATGCAAATATATATAAATATACGAATATAAATATATAGATATGAATGAATGAATCGCAGATACAGGAAAAGCACTCGATACTTTATTGATCATAAATTATTACCTAATAATAATACCCATTTCTTTTATTATTTACTAGGTTAAAATTGAATGTACCATTTTGACAATTTTTAATAGATATAGCCAAAGTCGGCATCCAAATTGCTGGCAATAAAATCCATAAAAAAATGGGTTAGTCCAATATTTGAACTCTAGTGAATGACAGTATCTCTATTCTATATCCACCAGGCTATTCAGACATCTTTATAATGCAGAGTTACACGTTATTCATAATATACACGCCGGCAAATCTGAAACATCTGGATAATAAGCGAGCGTTTCCTCAATTTTGTCGCTTTAGAGCGAAAAAGCTGTCAAATAATTACATTCCTCAAAAAAAAAATGCGTTGAGATTTGATCGCGCCAAAGGCTACTTTGGAAAGCTTGAATTGGAGATAAAAACCTACTTTTTCATGGAAAAATAACAGCTGAAGGTTTCGAAATGGCAGCTGAGCTCCATCTTCAATAATTCTTTTCAATAGCACATATGGTATTTCTTATCATGATCGGTTAGGGATGATCCAACAATACCAAGTTTGATGCTGTTATCTCCAAATACTACGGAGATATCGCCTATTATTTTATTCAAAAGCTCAATGAGTGTGATAGAGAATTTATTGACCCGCCAGAAAAAGTTTCTCTGTCCCACTCATTTTTATTTGGAGATAACAGCATCAAACTTGGTATTGTTGGATCAGCCATTCCCTAATCCACTAGAGCACACACAAAAAATTTCATCAAAATCAGTCCAGCCGTTTAGGAAGAATTCACTTTCGTATGGATGCACAGAAGATTTATACATATATATATATATATATATACATATATATATATATATATATAGAGGAAGGGTAGTCGTTGCTGACTAGTTAGGTATGGAACTAGTAAATAGTGGGGCTTTGCAGCAAAATCAAAGAGTACTACTTTAAAGTTTGTCCAAGCTTTCGGAAATTTAATAAATCATTTCCATCATCAGGGATAATCTTTGTTGAGATTGTGAGACGCGATGTTATTCAACAATAAGTGACACATTGTGCAAGATGAAAGTTGATATAAAACATGTAAAATTGGTAGGATGTCTTAAAATTTTTTCATAAAATACGTTACATTTAAAATTGTTAAAAATTTTTTTTTTATTTTTGACCACACCAGGCCAAAGCAATGCTTTGACCACACCAGGCCAAAGCAATGCTTTGGCCTGGTGTGGTCAAAAATAAAAAAAAAATTTTTTAACAATTTTAAATGTAACGTATTTTATGAAAAAATTTTAAGACATCCTACCAATTTTACATGTTTTATATCAACTTTCATCTTGCACAATGTGTCACTTATTGTTGAATAACATCGCGTCTCACAATCTCAACAAAGATTATCCCTGATGATGGAAATGATTTATTAAATTTCCGAAAGCTTGGACAAACTTTAAAGTAGTACTCTTTGATTTTGCTGCAAAGCCCCACTATTTACTAGTTCCATATATATATATATATATATATATATATATATAAATATAGGATTGGTCTTAGTACGGTACACTGTACCCTACGGGACACTGCAATACACTACCAAGCTTTTTTTTATATCATATTGTAAAGAATTATCACAACTTCACTATAAAAATATTTATTTCCATCAACACTTAGAATACAGAACACGCCAATTTATGTACACAATCACTGGGCTATATTTATTTCGACTGTCCAAATCTTTCAATATTTCCACACGTTCTCATATAGCTGCGGAGAGACTTTCCCGTCTACTAGAAGCCTCTACCTTGCTTCTCGGGTCTCGATTCGCTGTTAGAAGTCAACCTGCTTCCGATGCATTCATACCGAACGGAATGTGTATATCGCGGCGTTGAGCGGTGAGATCATCTTGTTTACGAGTTGGATGCATTCCGGCCAAATCAATTGTTTCTTCAGATACGCCACAATATGAAATTTTATATTGTGACGAAATGAAGGGTTTGATTTACTCCAAAGTTTATTTTCTTCTTTTAGTGCATTTAAATAAAAGATTCTCTCTTAAAAGCTTTTCAAGTTTATTTAATTTTGTACTTTTTAGCATCAGAATTTGTTTTAATGGAAGTTTCAGATACCAAGCTTCTCGGCACGTACCCCACCTTACTGGATACATGCAGGAAGGTCAAGCTACGAAAATCATTTGATGATTCGATGTTTATGACAATTGTTACGGATTATATTTTCGTGAGTTTTCGCAACATTAGGGGGATCTGAACAATATTTCTTTTGACGTAACTTTCCTTTTTTCTAGGCGTTCTCAATGTAGCCATCAGGACTATAGGATGATAAAATTATCCAAAATTGAGTTTTTTATTTTTTATTTTAACAGATTTTTCCGATTTCATTTTCGTAATTTCTCGCGACTTTTTTTCGAGGCCCCTGAAAAACATTTTTTTCTTGTAATTTTCCATGTCCAAAACTGTTGAAATTTTTTTCGAATTTCTTCACCTTCTCTATCTTCCCTTGAACGGGGTAGGGTTGTAAATTTTTTTAAATTGAATTATTCGACGGTCAGATATATTTCACTATTTTTACGGATTTTTCTGATATCAATTTCCCGAGTTTTTTCGAGAGGGGGGTCCGAAACACCTAGCAATATTTTTTCATAGTTATTTTCTATGTCCGAAAGTTTTGTGAATTATTTCGAATCCTAATGCGTTCTCCATCTCTAGCATGCGAGGGTAGGTTATAACTAAATTATTCGACAGATATTTTTCACCATTTTTACGGATTTTTCGATTTTGATTTTGTCAGTATTTGCAACTTTATTCAAAAAGAGAGGAGGGGACGAGCCCGCCGACAGATATTTTTTCGTCGTAATTTTCCATATCCAAAACCGACGTTCAGATAATTTTCACTATTTTTAGGAATTTTTTCGATTTCAATTTCGCGAGTTTTCCAATTTTTTTCTAAATTATGAGGGGCGAGTATTTTTTAATGCCATCTAAACCAGTTTATGGTCAAATAACATAGATAAATACAGAGATGAATGAACAATGTGCTGGGGAAACCGGGTACATTTTTGGTATTTATTGTTATTATACGTTAAATGTCATTTGGCGATGAAATAATCAGATCATCGACGCAGTTATAGTCGAGATCTTAGCCAGGACAGTAGTTGTTTTATTACTACAGTACCTGGGCGACTGAGTTTCTCTCGTTTTCCAATCTAATATGAACTGCAATCATTTAAATAGCGAACGTAAAAGCAGCATTTCAAAATTCTCATTATTATTACTACATTAAATTCTTAAATGTTCGTCAGTCCTTTTAATATGTGTGCCAAATTTCAAATTATTCGGACGATTCGAAATGGGTTCACATTATTATCATTATTATTAGTGAAATCGATTTTTTTCAGGAAATACGCCCATATGGATGAACTTAAAAGCAAAACCTTATCTGAACACAAAATTTGATTCAAATTTTTAGAGCCGTTTCCGAGATCCAAAAATTCTTATTACACTCAAAGAAAATAATAGGTTAGATTAACCAAAAAGAGCATATGAAATTGCTCCTATCTAGTTTAGTATTTAAATCAACTACCAAATAATGGTTATGCGTATACATATAGTGATCATACTATTTATATTGTTATTTCGAACAGGAAAATCAGTTCGTTATACAAGTACCTACCAAAACAACTGTGTTTGTTACATAAACAAATAGTACCTAGTTCGTAATTATAGCATCTTGTTGCCAAACAAAATTAGAAACAAATTAACCAATTTTTTTTTGTTATAATCATTGTCGTTTTTTTGGAACGTTTCCTACGTTTCATCGGCGCGAGTGGATAACGTCTTCACAGGTCTCATCAGTGAAATATCAAAGATGAACATGACTCTGGAAAACTTAGCCACTCGCACTGACGAAACATTAGGAAACAAGTCCAAAAATGAAAATGAAGAATGAAATAAAAAAACGGACTGAATGAAATTCTTAATTTATTATTGTTATCCAACAGAGATATGTATAATATGTATAATATGTATATATGTATGATATACAGGAACAACATGAACATTAAACTAAAATTATTTCGATCACGAAACAATAACGGAAAACTTGAATCACATGAATATTATATATTTTATAAAATAATTAATTATATTTGGACCGTACAATATGTATTACCAGTGGGCGAAATATATACATGAATCTGTGTAGCAAATATATGGTAGATCGGAAGGCATGTTTCATAATTTGCTTCTTGTTGTCTCTCTTCACAGTATGTTTGAGAATAAGTGGTAATGACGAATGATTCCAATGATCAAATTGCATGACACATCTGCAATACATCAAATTCATTGTTAAATATATACATAAGAATTACTAATCGAAAAATGTATCACAACATTTATTGAAAGTGAATAATAACAAATTGGGTTCAACAATAACATATATTTTGAAAATAAAAGAATTTATATTTTCATTCAAAATTTAGCAGTAACAAAAATATGACTTAGTAGTATATCTTACCTGCAGAGTTGACGGTCTTTTCTAGGAGCTTGACAGTTTGTTTATCTTTCAACCCATCATTAAATATAGGTATATTATTTTAGCTTTGAGGCTGACCCAGTTTCTCAACAGGTGGAACAATTTTCCTGTGTGGGGATTACAAAAGTCCAGTTCAATCTACGAAAGATATTTCAGTTTCTATAACATAAAAATTATAATTATTTACTCACCAAAGAAAATTCGTGTGTTGCATATTGCACAAGCTTACCATTTATTTATTTTGCCCTAATAAATCCTTGGAATACGAAAAATAAAAACAAATATCAAAAGAAATTGTAAAATTCTTAGATTCGTTTATAACTAATGAAATGCTATTTTGGAATCTCTAGGTTCTCTTTCCCTACTTTTCTTTGCCCTTCACGGCTTTCTAAAGACCAGCTCGTTGAAAAACTTCTAAGCACTACTAAGAACACTCGAAATGCACAGCCTGGCATTTCTCCTAGAATTCAAATGGCGTTTTCATGTTCATGATTTAAATTATCGTTTGTTTAGTCAGCGGTATTTGAGTACTTATTTCGGATCCCGTTGGTAATATGGTTTCTCGATGGGCAAAGAGCAGCAGACCGATCTAAAGACATTTATTTTTTTTCAGTGCAGAAATTCATTAAAGTAATCATCACGTAAAAATGCTCAATAAATATTAGCTTTACAGTAAGACGTACGGTATCAAAATGAGAAGAAATGAACCGTTTGAAAATTATTGTCGGAACATAATCTCAGTTGATAACATGAATCACGTGAAGGTTACAGAAAGGCAACATGTTTTTCACAGTCGGAATCGGCACTCGACCTGTATCGGTAGAGGCCAGAGGATCCCAAATGAAATGTAGCACACGAAAAGGATTATTTGATTGGTGGAGTTCAAAAGAAAAATATGTAGGTAGTTTTATATATCTTGCTGTCTATACGAATAGAAAAATTATTCCGTAATGTTAAAAAAAAATTATTAAAAAGTCCTCTTTTTTTATTAAACGGATAAGCTTAAAAAAGAGTGAACTTTTTAACGGTTGTTGCTAGGCGACAGAACATTGTATGCGACAACAATGACAGTTCCAAATAACATCGAAATCCTGTTGAAGAGCCACTTCTTATTTTCTGTGGCAACTAATAGCTTATGAATATTTGTACAAATGTTTCACCGATAATATTCATTCATAAGCTATCACGAAAACATATACATATATCTTATATATACAGTGAACGCAAAAAAGTATGACCATATGGAAAAAACAGTTTATTATTATACTTAGTACTGGAAAAAAAATCTGGGAAAGAATTTGTGCATGTCCGATAACCTAAAAATCGATTTTGACTTATGACACGTGATCACTGGTATGCCGACAAATTAAAAAAAAAATTATCATGAGAAGGCAAACAAATGGGTAAAATGATATTTGAAACAATTGCTTAGAATTCAATTTTAAATACAAAAAATGTTTGAAGATGTAAGTAGTGCAAGAAAATTGAAAATATCTATTTTTTTTTATATTTTCTTATCTATATTATTGGGAAGAATGGTTTCATTGTATCTGATACAATAATACCCAATTATTACCAATAATACCCAAGTCATGTACACCAAAATTCCCCTTCATCCCTTTCTATTCATCTGATGAATATAAACTTGAGCACCATGAAATCTGAAAGTGGATCTTACCCATTTCAAAATCATTCAGAAAAGTGTGTTTCAACAAACAATGTGTGTGTAGGAACTGCCAAGTTTGCTTCATTGGTAGTTTTGAGAAAAGTAAAAAAAATTAAAACAGTATTTAATATTTTTGTAACTTTAACCCAATTAATTATTCAAATTTATTTCATATCACAGGTTTCGTTGATCTATTTAAAATATGAAAAAGGAAATTGATGATTGCATACCTAATGAAATGGCTGAGGAGAGGCAGTAAAAAAAAAGAATTTCGGATATTTCGAATCGGATTTCTTTATATTTCACTATATTTTCATGCACTTTTAAGAATTTTATTTTTATTTGATTGTTGTTGATATTGTGATATAATGTGTTAATATATCTCAGTTGGTTTTGTTGTAATAAAATTTGTTATTAATTCATTCGATTTATATTGAGATATCTAGCTGTTTTTCGTTCACTTTTTGAATGTATTTTAGACCCCAAATGGAAGTAGTGTATTCACAATTACTTGTTTTAATAAGATTTAGGTATGCACTGTATATAAAATATCTCCGTAAGTCTATAATAAATGTTCGAAAGATGTTTGCTTTATGCAGAGGATAGCTCGAACGGTAGAGCGCGGGTCACCGATATCTGAAGCCAATCAACGCAGGGCGAGATTGTGGTTTGGATAGGTGACTTACGCGACCTCCTTTCTAAATCCATTCTCCTCGAATCGCACATTGAAAGGTAAGACCTCGTTAATCCTTAGCTCGCACAAGTTTCGACTTTTGAGGGCTGCCGTTCATAGGGGGACGACAGCTGGTTAATGGAAATAACAATTACAACAAAAAACAAACAAAAACCAAGTGGTTCATTCGGGCGGCCACAGAAAAATCAACGGGTGCTTTTACAAACATTCATTGGACGTACATTGGATGTACATTTGTTGTGCTGGTTGCCATAGTAATTTTGTAAAAAAATTGCTTTAAACACAGATTATGAATCTGTCAATCATCGATCAGAGCGGTACATATCCGTAGGCTAAATGCCATTTTAGTTAGGTGAGTAAAAACAATTACCTATTTATCGATCTGACTATATCGTAGAAGCTTGTGCTCTACAGTGTGAAACTCGGTGTGAATTGTTAGAGTAAACCAGTTTATCTACTGTAAAATTACCAATCCATCTTCAAATGAACTGGTTTAAAATATATTTTTCAAAAATATTTGGTTGAAAAATTCCCGATATATCTACATTTTCATTTCAGAGACATTACCTAAATCGTCAGGGCGAGGCCATCGAATAGTAAAAGCATATTAGACAGCCAGAATTCAAATGTTATTATTTTTGTACCGTGTTAATGTTTCAAAGTCAAGCTCCATTATGTTATGTTCGTTGAACTGCTCTTACAGCAGTGACTGCAGTGACTTCTACCAGTTCTACCCGGTAGAAACATATATAATAATAAGCTTTTTTGCACTACCCTTGCAAACAAAATCTATTTTCTTTAAAGTAAATCAGAGCAATTAGTTAAATTCCTATGAAAATATCAGTTGCCGGTAGTAGTTAGAAGATACTGCAAAGGCGGCAAC
Organism: Chrysolina haemoptera; assembly: GCA_958298965.1. Taxonomy (NCBI): domain Eukaryota; kingdom Metazoa; phylum Arthropoda; class Insecta; order Coleoptera; family Chrysomelidae; genus Chrysolina; species Chrysolina haemoptera. The sequence continues at coordinate 9,878,865 of OY282596.1, read as the reverse complement.
ATCGCATCTTGCTAAAAGCATATTAGACCGCCAGAATTCAAATGTTATTATCTTTGTATCGTGTGAATGTTTCAAAGTCAAGCTCCATTATGTTCGTTGAACTGCTCTTACAGTAGTGACTCATATGTCCTGAGCGTGATGGAGAAGCATAATATTTCAAGCCTAGTTACTTTGGCAATAAAGTTCAGCAATAATTTTTTTTTTTTTAGGAACGAAGTAGATCACAGAATTGAGCAAAATAAGTATTTTTTTGGGATTCTAGCACTGGTAATGATTTTTCACGTTTCCAGGACCGTTATGGCCCAGATAATAATTCATAACTTCCTCATTATGAATTCTGCCACTTTCATATTTCAGTATAACAATTTCAATCAGTTGATAAAAGAAACCACATATTCGGAATCATTTTTCCGGGCGTTCAGGGCCGGCTTCACTCCAGCAATAAATCTTAACTTCCTTATTAGGAAGTCTGCCAGTTTGATATTTCAGGGTAACAATCAGGATCGGTTGAGAGAATATTCCACATCATCAGAATAATTTTTCCGGGCATCCAGGGCAACTACACTCCAGCAATAAACCTTAACTTCCTTATGAAGAACTCTGTCAGTTTCATATTTCGGGGTAACGACCAGGATCGGTTGAGAAAAGAATCCTCATGTTCAAAATAATTTTTCCAGGCGTCCAGGGCCGGCTTCACTCCAGCAATAAATCTCAACTTCCGTATTAGGAACTCTGCCAGTTTCATATTTTGGGGTTACAATCAGGAGCAGCTGAGAAAATAATCCTCATGTTCAGAAAAAAAAATTCCGGGCGTCCAGGGCCGGCTTCACTCCAGCAATAAATATTAACTTCCTTATTAGGAAATCTGCCAGTTTCATATTCTGGAGTTACAATCAGGAGCTGTTGAAAAAATAATCTTCATGTTCAGAATAATTTTTCCGGGCGTCCAGGGCCGGCTTCACTCCAGCAATAAATCTTAACTTCCTTATTAGGAACTCTGCCAGTTTCATATTCTGGGGTTACAATCAGGAGGTTGAAAAAATATTCCTCATGTTCAGAATCATTTTTCCGGGCGTCCATGGCCGGCTTCACTCCAGCAATAAATCTCAACTTCCGTATTAGGAACTCTGCCAGTTTCATATTTTGGGGTTACAATCAGGAGCAGCTGAGAAAATAATCCTCATGTTCAGAAAAAAAAATTCCGGGCGTCCAGGGCCGGCTTCACTCCAGCAATAAATATTAACTTCCTTATTAGGAAATCTGCCAGTTTCATATTCTGGAGTTACAATCAGGAGCGGTTGAAAAAATAATCTTCATGTTCAGAATAATTTTTCCGGGCGTCCAGAGCCGGCTTCACTCCAGCAATAAATCTCAACTTCCTTATTAGGAACTCTGCCAGTTTCATATTTTGGGGTTACAATAAGGAGCGGTTGAGAAAATAATCCTCATGTTCAGAAAAAAAATTCCGGGCGTCCAGGGCCGGCTTCACTCCAGCAATAAATCTTAACTTCCTTATTAGGAACTCTGCCAGTTTCATATTTTGGGGTTACAATTAGGAGCGGTTGAGAAAATAATCCTCATGTTCAGAATATTTTTTCCGGGCGTCCAGGGCCGGCTTCACTCTAGCAATAAATATTAACTTCCTTATTAGGAACTCTGCCAGTTTCATATTCTGAGATTACAATCAGAAGCGGTTGAGAAAAGAATCCTCATAATAAAAATATTTTTTTGGGCGTCCAGGGCCGGCTTCTCTTCAGCAATAAATCTTAACTTCCTCAATAGGAACTCTGCCAGTTCCATATTTCAGGGTAGAAATGATCAGTTGAGAAAATAATCCTCATGTTCAGAATAATTTTTCCGGGCGTCCAGGGCCGGCTTCACTCCAGCAATAAATCTTAACTTCCTTCTGCCAGTTTCACATGGCAGAGTTCCTCATAAGGAAGTTAAGGTTTATTGCTGGAGTGAAGTTGGACCTGGATGCCCGGAAAAATTATTCTGATTATGTGGATTCCTTTCTCAACCGATCCTGATTGCTACACTGAAATATTAAACTGGCAGAGTTCCTAATAAGGAAGTTTAGATTTATTGCTGGAGTGAAGCCGGCCCTGGACGCCCGGAAAAATAATTCCGAATATGTGGTTTCTTTTATCAACTGATTGTGATTGTTACGCAATATGAAATTGGAAGAATTCATAATGATGAAGTTATGAATTATTGTCTGGGCCATAACGGTCCTGGAAACATGAAAAATCATTACCAGTGCTAGAATCTCAAAAAAATACTCATTTTGCTTAATTATGTGATCTACTTCGTTTTTTGCACTACCCTTGCAAACAAAATCTATTTTCTTTAATGTAAATCAATAATGTAAATCAGAGCAATTAGTTAAATTCTTATGAAAATATCATTTGTCGGTAGTAGTTAGAAGATACTGCAAAGGCGGCAACATCGCATCTTGCTATTTGAGAATCTGAGTCATACGAGGTTATAGACCGTCAGATAATGAGAGATTTTGCTGACTCATTTTCTCTTTTCTGGGATTTTAAATTTTAACCACTGAAAATTATATCAGTGTTGAGCTCAAAAAATTAAAAGTCAGCTACCGGACGTGTGCTAGGCATATGGGAAATTCATTTTCCTTTTGCAGAAATAACAATCAAATAGTGAAAAACCAAAGCCATAAAAGGTTTGCATGTAGGTAATCAAAGGGTTGAAATAAGGGCGCGATCTTGTAAAAAAATACTCGGTTGTCTATGTATTTTCTCGCTTAGGCAATCGACAGAACTAAATTTGATATCGTTAGGTACCCGAAAAAAATTTCCCATAAGCCGGTCAGCTGTTGGGGTAAATTTTCCGGAAGGAAAAATTTGTGAAAATATTTTTCGTCTTTCGGCAGACCTTCTCGTTTATGGCATTTGAACCATATTAATTTGACGATGGATATCATAAAAAAGTTCCCATACGCTTTGCATGTACCTAAAAAAAAGCCATACGTTGTAAAGTTGTAGGAAAATTTGTGGAAATTTTTTTCCATTAATGACTAGATTCTAATAGAATTTAATCTTATTAACAGTGCATTTGTTTGTAACAATTATTCAAACAGAATATCTTGAAATTTGTAAAATGATCGTTATGCAGCTTTTAGCAATGAAGAAACAAAATAAATAATAAGGATTATTAGGAAAATAAAATTTCTGAATGCTTGATTTACGTTTTTAAATTTCCATTACTTAGATTGTTAATGAAAAAGTGAAAATACTATATTTCTAAATTTTTCCAAAAGGGATCTTTTCTAAATCTTTTCAAGAATAGCTCCAAGAAGTAAAAACAATAATTCTAGGTTTTTAGATTAGAAATAATCAGGGTTTATATGTTAACTGTTATATGTTTATTTATGTGTTTAGAATGTGGAAAGTAAGTACTTTTACATTTACTTTCTACATTTTTTCGTTCTTTAATAAGATTCATATTCAATCGGTTAAGTTTTTTTATCTTCCTTTTGATTCGGTTGATGCACGTGCAAGGGCCACTCACTACCCGTTTCTATCCCAATTTTCACCTGTGAATTAAAATTATAAATAATATCGGTACAGTAGGAAATTTTCCGTTCTTCAAGAATTTTTTTTCTAAATTTGTATACCTGAATTTGTTTTTGAAATATTTAAAACCAATTTTTTTTACGTATTGTTTATAATTTTTGCATTTTTTCCAGTTTATAATTTTTTTCTAGATGCCATTTCGAATCAAATGAAGTCAAAATCATAATTTTCGGCGCTATATAGGTCAGTTTTTTGACTCGTAAACCAGACTAAAAACAGTATGAACATAACCACATCGACCGGAACCTCAGAGAATTCATCTTCTTTATGTACTTGCCTAGTTGATAACAAAGTTTTTTCAAATTCTGAAGAATTTCAACGATTTTCCAATTATTCTATTTGTAATAATATTAAATCAACGTATAAATTAGAACAATTTTTTCCTTCTCTGTGTTTTTCGTATCATTTTGGTGAAATTTGTTTTCCTCTGAGTACTTAGTTATTCAGTTATTTTGTTGATATGTCAGAATGAATATCGATCCAGTTTTTTTGCCCTCCACGTATGTGAACTGGCCAAATGCGTTAATGAGAAAATAAGAGCTATCAAAGAGGAGGTAAACAATGAAAAATGGATTATATATGCATTCTTCCGCATAATCATACACAACTAGGTTTTATTTCGTATATTTTATTCAATGTTTCTTTAAATTTTTTCTGGTCCGTCGCAGTAGGTAAACAGATGTGAATAAATTACCATCATTTACTGAAATATACGAACATTTTATTCAAGACGAAACTCCAATTGACTGAAATTTCAAATTTCAAGTTACAGCTATAGCCATATTTAAAAAAAGTGTTTTTTTTCTGTATACGCTGTGTAGGTAGGTATTGCGACAATAATCTGCTTAGCTATCATAGATCATTCAGTTGAAAATGAATTTCAATTATGTATGAACTACTAGCGTATAAATAGCTAGTAGAAAACTGTGACAGTCAAACTCAACGATGAACAAGTAAAAACGTTTGTTATTACCGTGGTTATTACTGTTTAAAAACAAGACGGGGATATTATAATTTTGAACCAAACTTTTGTAATGACCTTCGCCTCAGATGACCTTTTCTTTATTATGGATTGGTACAAGAAATGCGGTTCTTTGAGCAATAATTTTATTTGTATTAAGTAGGTATTATCTACTTCATAATTCAGCAGAATTCGAATTTTACACAGCTTTCCATGGTAATCGATGGTCAGTTGATTTTGACTTTTTTCACACAGGGTAGGTATCCACTAGAAAAATAAAAAATTTCTATATTATTTTTGAGGCCTACATTCAATTATACTTATTTCTTTAATCAATATAGACGTGTATTTTGAAAAACAATGGAACTACATTTCGAAGCTGTTTTCATATTTTTCACTTTTTGCTAGAATGCCAAATGAGAGTCGAAGTTTGGAAGGCGTCTGATTTTTAAGAGACGCAGAATGTATACTTTGTCACCAAGTGTACCTACCTACATCAAAATTATTATCTGATCTATTATTGTTATTATTATCATTGGTGAGCAAACATCGCAGCAGAATCAGCAGCACCAGTTAATATTCGAAAGAAGCAAGTTTTTAAACGACAATAAGTACCTAGTGCAAGTTAAAGTTCATACGAAATTTATGCCGCATTTACAACTTTTTTGCTGTCTGGCTATGTCACGTAAAATTCAGTTGCCAAACGAGTATAGGATACCCGCTACCGATACGGACTGCCCCTTACCCCGCCGATCGCGATCACAGCAAAAAGCAGTAGGCGAATTACAAGTCATTTTCCTACCTACCTCCTGGTTACAGGAAATTCGCCAACAAGGACCGATACGCGAGAGAAAAGACTTGAAAAGAGAGACGACATAAATTACAAGCACAGTGGTTATTGATCCGCACTTTATGGGCCTGCTGAATTAACGAGGCTTTTGACTTGACTAATTCGCGATAAACTCTTTGATACCGCCGATAGTAGTGTTTTTGTCCGTATACCGTACACCTACATTAAGCTGACAGGTTGACAGATGGGCATAGGTATTAAGTGCGTTACTTAGAAGCGAGTTTGATGTAGTAGTTGGGTAATTTACGATAAGTAGATTGATGGCCTTACCTCGATAGCCGACATCGTCATAGAGCTGGAGCATGGGAGCCGTGGACGAACATGTCCACTGGGGGTCTGGGTAGACCATCATGTCAGTTCTATTGGCAACGGCTGCATTGGCCGGGGTCACCCCAGCGGCATCACCAGAAGGTTCAAGAATGCGCCGCGAAACGAGATCGCGGTCCGCACATGCACTTCGCATCAATAAGTACTACTGCCACTGGTGGGCGCGCTGTCGTTTTTGCATCCCGGTCCTCTATCGCGATTCGTGAACTCTGCTTCGCTGTCGCTAAACTGCCCCGACTGCCACCAGCCACCACTGATTCACATGAAAGGCAACTACGACCAGCGACGGTCCCAAATTCGAACAGAAGTGTCAGTGCCCTGTGCTCGTCAGCTGGTTAATCGCGACCACCTTACTGCACAAATGCACACTACTGAGTAACAAGTCCGCTGCGCTGTCTTCTTTTCTTAGTTACAGTCGCAACTCGCAACTGGCTTAACTTGCGTTGCGGCTTGCCGGTTTGTCTCACTCGGTCTCCGTCTGGACTCCATGCGGACTAATAAGCAGGGACCGAAGTAGGCGGAGCTATTTTTGGCGTAACATTCAAACTACTTATTCTAGTATTGATATATCGAAAGCACCACACCATCCCTATAACCGAATCGGCAGGAACACAATTATGAAATTTTACTGATGCTTCTGTTATTACGAGATAAAAAACTAAACTACATGATTCAGGGTCCGTTCAGCTCAATCATTGACTTGAACCGTGGTCAACTTGTGACAGCGATTTTTTTATATCTTCCCGCGTGGCCCCGCCTACCGCTCGGTCGTACCGTGCAAGCACTAGACTCGAATGTTTGTGTTGGGTACTCGACACTTGGGTTGCATTCGCCGCTCCTTTGTCGCCGAGGGAGAGAGAGCACTGAGAGAACGCGATGGCAGTATGCCGGCAACAAACCTCCTGCGTAACTAACTGCAAATTGGAAATCCTTGAAACGACAGCCGAACGAGTACCCGAGTGGCCGATCACTCGGTATCATGTAGTACGTGCGAGCGTACCAAGTACCACGTACCACTTTCAGCTAAGTGGCTCTGCTGCGACTACACACCGGCGAACTGCTTCTGCTTGATCTTGACTGGACTTGGACACCGTCACCGTCTGAACTGTGTTATGGATTCCACCAGGACCGGTGCAATCGCTAAGAGCTTTCGCTCTGATATGGAGAAGGTAAAAATGGCACACGCTCATAATGAGGTCACTTGCATTTTACTGAATATTTTCGTAAGATGGATTTTACATTCTTGTGATATGGAGAAGGTAAAAATGGCAAATGGCACACGCTCATAATGCACTTGCATTTCACTGAATATTTTTGTAAGATGGATTTTACATTGCTGGTGTACAAAATCAGTGTGTTTGAAACGCACTTATTTTCGTTTCTAGTCCGTTATTATGACAAATACTGTTCATGTAACCTGATCTAGGGCACTCTCATTTCAGTTCACTGAAAAATATCAGCTTGAATACTTTTACTTTCTATATTTGAGCGATGGACATCTTAACAGATGCATGCGTGCCCACCCTGTATTTTTACCCCGCATGAGAAATGCATCAACGTTCACAACTGTGCCGCAACGTTTACGGCCCGCTTATCTGAAGACTTTTCCACCAGCTGATCGTCAGCTGAATATTTCTCTTGTGTAATGCATGGTATAAACTACTCTATATTAAAATTTGAAGCTTGCTGAAATGAGTTTAATTTTAACGTTTCGCAACCTGTTCACCCAAGCAGCGGAAGTATTTTCCACCGCCATTTCAGCAGCTGAATAGGTTTTTTTATCATGTTATAATATAATTTAATACTGTACAATTTTTCAACTCTGCTGGAATTACTTTATTTCCATACATTTTTGACACGTTGGAGGTGCTCCAGCATCCGCCTCCAACGCGTATGCGCTAGCTAACTTCCGTTCCGTGTATGTGCACGTAATCAACTGTCATCTCAGAAAAAACTAACCTTGCTGAAATGACTAGCTCCAAAATGTCGATTCCTTCCGGACTATAGAACTTCTCAGCGACTCTGGGTTCATTCCGTGGAGATCTTCGATTTTCTACACAGAAAAAATACTATACTATATGCAACTATAACCTTGTTTTTGGAAACACCCACATTGCACCAATCGAAACAATTGTTCAGCTCACAAACATTATCAAATTAATTAAAGTGGTATAGTTGATATAACCGAAGGCGTTTCATTGAAGTTGAAACCCAGCAGTACTCGCGTGGCAGAGTGTTGAAAATCTTCAAAGTAACATAATTGTTCCAAAAGTATAAAAGTTGACGGAACATTGGACTATTTCTGGATATGATATATCCGGTCAGACTGAATCAAATACAGTTATTTTTGAAATTGATACTTGACTGAAACGACAAGGATCTTTAAAACTCTTTCACAATCCTACCGACTGCGCCAGTTAAATTTCAATACTTGAGAATTTACTTTTTAAAAAGATTCAATTCAAGTTGAGAATAACAAATTTATGATATAAAGAAGACTTGTTCGTTTGACAATAAGTTTCAGACTAACTAAAAATGAAAAATGAGAACGAGGTGAACTGCTTCGGCTCTCACGCTGACACTGCTCAGAGTGTCGCTGAGTTAGGCTGGTACGAAGAAGATATGCGAGGTTATCTAACTATAACTTACGTGAAGACAGTAATCAAAAAGTAGAAGAAATATGCTCTTATGGGTTTAGTCATGCAAAATAGAGAATGTCTAAAGATCAAAACGAAGAAACATGATAATATCTTTTATAAATATATCATATATTTGTTGAATTTAATCTAGAGAGAATATAATTTATTTTATTGGTTTTATTTCTCATTTCATCATGTGTTATTCACTTGAGTACGTTATACATTTATTGAAAATAAATTTTTAATTATATTTTTATTTATATATTTTAAACTGATTTATTTCCCTATATATTTCCGAACCTCTACATAACTAAAGTGCATCTCTGAGATGACATATGTTTGCATACCTGCGATGAAAGTCATCTCGTGAATATCGCAAAAGCACATCTTCGTATCATCGCAATAAAAACATGGCATCAGTTACATCTCCAAAATACATTGTTGTTGTATTGCAGAACTTGTCACAGGAATTTCGCAAAAATCAAAATAACACCCTTGCGACTTCGCAGCGACGTCTGTGCGACATAGAATGCGACATCGCAGGCTACGTTAATACATCGCTGCGATATATTTGTGATGTAATTGTGTTTGCTGGGTAGTTTCGTACCGTAGTAAGGAACACGAGGAAAAAAATAAAAATCGAATTCTCGGTATGTTATCCTCAGGAGCCACTCGTAAATTTATCTTAATTTTACTCCAAATCGATAAACTTTTCAACACTATTCGAGGCTTTTATGCGAAAATGGGGCACCTAAATCTGTCACTATCTGGCAGCCTATAGAGAATATTTATCGGATAGACTTGGATGTAGTACCTCCGAAGTCACGTAGGCAGACAGGCACTGAATGGAAAAATGTTCTCACAATTTTGAGGATTCTCAGAAGGAAAACAATCTCGCTCCTAATTGCCCAAACAACTAACTGTGTAATAATAGCAGACAAAAGCAGAATACTCGAAACAACTTCCAGACAATAAAACGATGTAGACGAGACAGATATTCTCGGCAAAAACGGAACGAATAAAAAATAAATTTAAGACGATCGGTATGTACGAAATACTTCACACAATGATTTTTAGCATTTTAGATCGGTCCAATTAAAATGGAGTCCGTTAGGCCGGCCCTGTTTTTTATTCGCTATACTGTCCCCTTGAGATTGCCATTAGCAAACTGGCAACCGGCTCAGACTGTTGGTCTTTCAATTTAGCTGCCATCGCGGTCACATGATTTTTGCATTCAACCATTTGCTGTCTTTTTTTTAATTAAAACAGGTATTCCCTCTTATAGTACCGTTAAGCGTTGAAAACAACAGCATTGTAATTGTTCAATGGTATCTAGTTCACCCACGTCGGGCAGTAATAGTTAACACATTTTTTGTGATATCAATTATGAACAACAGCAGAAATGAATCGAAACCAGTTTTGCTTTCTTGCCGTGAATGGGAAGGAGAGAGCCTGAAGCTTGGTAATGTTCTAATTTTCTCCCTTTATCGCCTCTCTACAGTAACCCGGAAAACGCTTTTCGATAAAGATATTCACATGAAAACTATTTTCATTCCCATTTTTTGATCGGAGATTCTTTCGTAGCTCTCAGTTCGTTACTCAATTTTGAGTTCGGTTGAGTTTTTCTCTACCGAATAAAAGGAACCAGTGGCGGTTCTAAAAATGAAGGGCGGGGGGTAATTTGTGTCGCGGGGGTGACAGAAAATAAAAAACACCACAGGCGAAATTTTTTTTGTTCAAGCTCAATTGCATCTAAATTGATAGTTAGGTTTGTTAGTGGGGTATCATAATGGTAGGAAAAAAATGATGTCAAATTCAATTTCTTTTATTTAATATGAAAAACGAAAAGCTTAGTCGAACAAAAAAACGATGACACCTTCTAAACAAAAGAGAAGTAACTGAGTTCGAGTATTATGGAATAACATAATTTAAAACTAATTACATTTACATAGGTAACTTGAAGCAAAGAAAAATCAGAATTACAAATCAAATAACACAAATCAATCAGAGGTACCCAAGTCTAATAGAGATTAGAATTAGAATAAAATGATCTCGTTACATTGTACCTGTACGTTCGTTTACCACGCGGCAGTTTTCGCATTTTTCAGTTTTTAGGAAGAAATACATTAGATGATTAGATTTAGATAGTTATGCTTTGCATGATATAAGATTCATTTTGTAAATCTTAATGTTAATTATGATTAAAATGGATAATTACCCCTATCACCATGCATCCCCTTCATACAATAGACCCCATCAGACAATCTTAGTGTTAAGAACACCCCCACGGGTACATCCTGCATCTGGCTGGTCAGCTTCAAACCAACCACCCCCCGTATTCACTTTTCAGCTTTAGGAAAACCCGGAAAACCTACAACACCACCTCTATTTGAAGACAATTATATCTTTTAATCCATACTCAATCTAAATGAGAGAGAGAGATAGAGACATGGGATGTTGAAATTGAAGGAGACTATTTTTGTTTCATTATTTTTCTATTTATTTCAAACAGATTTTTTTTCCCCGGTGGTTATCACTGATATTTTCCCAAACAATATTCTGCTGATTGAATGAGACTAATTTTTCAATTATCTACAGAGTAGCCATCGAACAGAAATACGCTCAATCGATAAGCATAGGTTAATACGCATTCGACACTATTTTTCATTAAAACATATATCAGAATACAGGGTGTTTCCGAAATTGAAGCGATAAAGAAAATGGGTTGTTATATGGGACATAATGTTACAATAAATGAAAAGAATTATTGTTTTTGAAGCAATCAAAACTTTTCATAATATTGGCGCTCTTAGTTACCTCTGTTTGGAAGGCACTGATTCTTCAGGCCACAGCGTGTCTGCCCGCTGGCAGTGTGTTTCAGCTCATTTTGTCTAGGCTGTAGACCTCTGAGCAGTGATTAACAAAAATTACTTAAAAACTTTAAAATTCTCCCAAACTATTTTTTTTTTCGACAATTGTATACCCTTATTTCGTTTTATTTTGTCCTCTTCTATTTAGCCAGTAGAGAAAGACATTTATCTACTAATTATTTCCTTTGTATTTCCCTGATAAACTGTTTTCGTTTCTTTTCAAATGAACTGCATGGTTCTTTTTCAAGTCGTGAGAACAAAGCTCTGAATGTCGGAGTGTATGAAATGAATCTCTAACCGGATACTCGGAGTGCTTCTTCATCTACTCGGAAGATGGTGAGGTCTACACCACGTTTCATGGCGCGGGATCAGAGTGGGCAAATAGCCAGTCACGGTGATATGCGAGTTGTGATAATACGGACGAGGAACAGATGGTGTTAAAACTGTCTGCTGCACAGATCTACCTCCTTTTCGTTTCTGTTAGAAATGAATGTGTATTAGTGTAATTTACACAGTTGAAGTTCAAAATGACCTAATTATTGATGTAGTGCATGTTTGTGCTTATAATACCTATCTAAAATCTCTAAAATCTATCTAAAATCTATTCATCCTTTGGATTATTTATTCAATCTTTAAATGGAACGTGCCAGGATGCCAGGAACAATCTCGCAGAATATTATCAATGATTTTTTTTAATAATCAAGTTACTAATATAAAATCTCATGCGTTCCCATGTATTTTCAAACTGCATGACCTCATAGAAACATGTAGCATTTATTTATTTTTTCGAATTGATGTAGATTTAGAATTGCCTTCCATTTGATTCAGTGCCTGGAACTAAGTTCTCAAATGGTAAGCTGATATGTTAGAGTCAACAGAAATAAAATCATACAAATAATTATGCATTACTCTAAAAAAAAAATAATTTGATGATTCACAGTTCAGAAAAGCAGAAAGAAAATTTCTATGAAACCTCATGAAAACTTGGATGCTCTTCAAGCTGAATTTAATGGGCGAAATGAATGATAGATTCAACTAGATACTGTTAACTATACCTTGCTTGAGAGAAACTACCTATAATTATTGTGTAGGGTGCTCCTCAAACATTGCTGACTCAAAGTCAGAGATATTTTTTTGTGGAATTAAGAGGATGAAATGTTTTGAAAGGACTTCGAAAGAGACTGAACCAAGCACCCTTGGAACAATTTTTACCATGTTTCAAAAACATATATACTCACCACTTGAGAATTCAATTCTGAGACACCTTGTAACCAATCATTCAAGTTTTCAGCTTGAGTAAGTTCAATATTTCAAACATTTATCTGGACTCAATGACCAATTACTTGAAATAATCAGAACCAACAAAAACAGTTTACAATAAAGACAAAAAGAAACGTTGAAGGTGAACACTGCACCGTCATTCCTTTACGTATTCATCGCATCTACCATTTCTGGAAATTTCCGCAAGACGTCAGTGGATGATAAATATCTCACAACTGTAGACGGGTCATCAAACTATATCGCTCGACATTCCTTCATTTACATACGCAGCTTGTCCCTTCGTTTCCGTCATGGAAGAACGTATCTTTCGACATCTTTCATACAATCTTCTTCTTGTAGCAGAAATTGCAACTGTCATCATGTGCAAAACTATAAGGAACGCCATCACCCCCAAACACGTTAAAGTTGTCGGAACGGGTTTGTCCCAGTCCACGATTTTGTATATGCAACGGGAACCATCCCTAGAAATTATTCCGCCATTACTTATAGTGAAACTGCGATTTCACGAAAATATCACATCGAGTAGTCGATAATGTGTTCCCTTTGATAATAGATGTACGATTGGAGGTGCAACAAAAAAAAATAGTCCAAGAGCTGGCGAAGAATTTTGGGAAGGTCCTTTTGGCAAGTTGAAATTGTGAAAAAATATAATTTTGTCGATTGTCAAATCCCGTCCCGCAGGTCTGGTAGAGCGTTTGCGGTTATTTCGCTACTGCCCAGCAAATAACATTAAAAAAAAAAAACATTTTTATTTTATTTATTTTTTTATTTAGAATTTATAGTTTTCGAAAAAAAATATACCAGACGTTTTTGTCGGTTATAAAAGATTTACCAGACCTTATCAAAAATATTTTATTTAAATTTCCAAGAAATATACTTTTGGCAATCTGAAATTTAAATCACGTATTTATCGAGTAATTTCAATAATACCTGCGAATCGCCAAACAAATTGAGCGGTTTTAAAAAAATCCCAGACGTGAATAAGGACGACAAAAAAGTCTTACTAGTACAAGATTCAGGGATTTTAATCTGACACTAAATCCAAAAGAAATTATTTTTGGCACCCGAGCACCTATGAAAAGTGGGGTAAATTCCCGGGAAAGCTCAGAAAATCAATAACTTGGAAGGGGTTGCAAATTTCGATATAATGTATACGAACAAACTTGTAGACCGTAAAAATCAATAAAAAGGATAATATATTCGCAGCATCTTGCATGCCACAGTACCGACTGAGCTGTTGAATTTTCTCCTTACTATGATGACCAGTAGTAGTGGTTATAGGGTCTGCTGCTGCAGCCAGACAAGTAGGCCCCCATGGGCCCTTTTTGCCATCCCCTAGTCTTCCATAGATGGCATTTTTTTAGAACTAACTAGTTCCATTCTCCCACAGTCTATACGCCCTCTAACAGTTTGGTCTCCTCGTTTGTGTAGTGTGTGGGTACTTGTCAAGGAAGCGAGTTCCTTCAACCGGTAACCAGTCCCGCAGTAACCGATCTGGGGCTTCTTCTTGGCTCCCACTTGAGACAGGTTTTCCAGTTCCCTCAGCAAGTTCCTTCCATCTGCCCCCTCCCGACATTCCTGGCGATGACCAGGTCGCCAGTATATTCTGAGAACTATAATATCTCAAGGATTGCTTCAAAGTTGAATTCAACTTTGAGCTCATCCTTCACAATGTTTCACGCCAGAGAAGACAAGAACCTGTCTTGGGTGAATATTTGAACCCTCAAGTCATTTCCCAACACATACGTGATGACCGGGAACAATAATTCTGAAGAATTATTCGGGTGCGAATTAAATGAAATAGATAAAGGAAGAATGATATTTGAGAAATGATGAAATAATCAATAAATTTAATAATATACCTGCTGGTTCCTCCTGCAGCATAGTAAATTATACTGAATATCGAGTACGAGAGAGCAAATATTCCAGTGTACAAAAAATGAAGAATCCTTACAGGATGAGCAACCATCCACAAATCTAACATCATCAGAATTGAATTATTTCCATGTACAAAATAATTCATAGCATCAAACTTCATGATTTTAGCTGAAAAATAAAGAAATTACATTATGCCAAACTAGTAAGGGATTACAAATATCTAAATATATTTTGGGATGAGATATTGTTATTGGTATATGATGCAAATGAGTGGATACAACACTGAATTAATTACCTATCGAATTGAATGGCAGACACATTTTAATGAGTTGAAGGAGCGAAATACAAGCTGATACAGAATAATACTTTCAATGGTTCGCGAAATTTGACAGCTCCTGATTTAGGTGCTCTTTTAAACTTCCAATGTTTTGCTAGCGGGACATTACTGATGAGTTATTATCCTTAACCTCTCTTTATTGAAATTAGAGATCATGTCACGACAAGCGAAATAATAATCGGAATGGAATTTGATATCAACAAATGGAGCTCGATTCATCTTGCTGCCGGAGTAACATCAATTCCAGAAACTTTAAACAATCAATTCCAGAATCTTCGAATGAGAAGGTTCGGGGTCTTCTCCCTCTTGAATCAGTCAGCCAAGCACTTATTCATTTTACAAATCTCACTTTCAAAACCAATTGTGATGAAAATGCACTTAATTATGTCTCAATGAGTGTGTTTCTCTATGTAATAACCTTAGATAGTACGCTCTTTCCGAAAGACATTTTAGGCATATGATTTTATTATGAATGCTACTTAAACGAAAATGAAACTGATCTACCTTAGAGACAATTTTCCTGAGTCGAAAGAAAAAAAATTACCCAGTACGTAAGAAAATACTTTACCATTATAAATAACAATCCAGTATATGAAAGTGATTCCAAAAGCCGTCGAAGTGGCCATTGTATTCAGGATCCAGTAGATCGAATAGAATTTTAAAGCTCTTTGCCGTAGGTTCGGAAGTTTTGGACATTTTTCTGCCAGCACACACGATGTCAACATCAAAACTGCCAGCAGGGCTTGTGCGGTACATAATGTGTACCCCCAATTTGTCAGAAATATTGGCCATTTTCCATCTCCCTTTTCTTTCACCATCGATAGCACCCAGGTAACAAAAAAAGTTAAGGTAATTATGATACGATAAGTCAAGTATTTCAGGTTTGGACTGGTTTTATCCCTCTGCCACTGAAACAAACGACATATTTATTCAGTTTTATTCCACTCAAATGGTGTCAAAAAACGGCCTCTTGTTGCAAAAAATCAAGTAGTCGATTTTATTATCGTTCCCCAAGTTTTTTGGCATGCAGAATTTAAATCTGAGGTTATCCAACAAAACTTCCTAGTGTTTTATGAGGTATCCACAAAAACATCTAAATTTTCGCAATTTTTTCTTCTCATAATTTCAAAATTATGTGAGGTAGCTAGAATATGTTTCGCACCGTTTTTAAAGAAGGCTAAATTTGCCACAATTTGCGATCTACCATTCCCTAATAGCATCCCATATACTCTGGACCATATTGAAATGTTTCCTTTTTTCATGAATTTCCTCGTTTATTGGAAATGTGATATTGTACGATTTTTTGAATAATCAAAAATATAGGGTAATATAATATACCAGCACTTTGATTAGGTTTAGTTTAGTTTTTCTGTTTTTATAGTTTCAGGTACCTACGTATAATTTTCAATATTTCTCAACCTGGAATTGAAATTACGCATGGGAAAATCAATCATTATTCTCAAAAAAGTACCTACAACTCACATAAAAATGATTTCCAAGAGAACATTTCGAAATCTTGAACTGTTTTCTTTTTTTTTCAAGAATTTCCTCGTTATTGGTAATGTAAAAAAATGTGAACATATTCCAAAAATAATGTTGGTCTGATAATATTAGCCTGAAAGAAGTATGCGATTTTGGATTTAGGATTTTCGGGATAATCTTGATACAATCTCATTAAAATATCGGCAAACTATTCAACATCTAACACTTTAAATTTTCGAAACTGACCTAGACGAAAGTGTCAACAAAACATTCAATTGTTTTTATGGCTAACTGAGAAGATATGACGAGCAGATGTACTTTTACAGAAAACAATTTTGAAGATTTCTGCGCCACTACGGATGATGGGACCCAGTTTACCAGACAATATCAAATTTATGATCCGTGTGTGTGTGTGTGTATGATTTGCACAAAACCTGCAGATATACCAGCCACCTGTGAGGAATGTCAGTTGGCCCTATCAGCCATACCTATACGGACTGTCAGTTGGCACATCCGGTCAACTTTGAGGAATGCACATAGAAATTATAATATATATACTAACTCTAGAATGCCAATTCAATGGGACGAAAGTGTTGTAAAAAGTTCGATGCATTATTTAGTGCGCATGATCAGGACCAGTTTCATTCATATCAGGGTGGGTTTCAGTGAGATTTTTAAATGATTCATGATATTGAGTAACCTCGATTTGATAATACGTTGGTGTCAGGGCAGTCTATGAGACACGAAAAGTTTTGGTGGGCATACCTATGTTGTGAAACTGATTATATCCGAGGAATTCATCGAATAAAAAAACAATGAAAAAATATATCTTGAGTAGGTAGAAGTTCTGATTCCCACGGAAAGAAACATCCTGTATTGTTCCGAGAACATCGTGAGAACCAAAGGAAGGTAGGTAGGAATTGATATTCTGGGAAACAGATGTTCGGCATGTCTCCAAGAATGTGCTGAGGACTGGAGCTCGACGGGTCAGTCTCGAAGGGACCGCTAACGGTGGAACGATTGATAATATTTCGGAAGAGCATCGTTCATGGAAATATCTATAAAACACAGACAGATCGCCAACCTGTCTGCGATGTTCCAGAGGAGTGAGCTAGCTTGTGAGTGAAGTTGTTGGATCACCATGCCATGTCATGCCTTTTGCTCTCGTCAAGCTTAAAATGATTTATATAAGCCAAACGTAAAGAAAGGATTAATATTCTCAGTTTTATCAAAGATGGGAGTTATTTCTGCTCTATTTATGTTATTTATTAGATTTTCCATCGACCATTCATATTCAAGTAGGTACTTACTAAAAATAATGGATTCCAGGAATAAATATTTCCTTTATTTCCACACCATAGAACCAAGCACGTCAACATCGTCAAAATTAAAATTTCACTACAGAAAAACCCGAAAACTAATAAAATACTCACTACCGATGAATAATTGAAGTAAACAACAGTAATAAGAAAAGCACATCTAAATAAACACAATAACGTTAATTTCACAATGAACACAAATCGCCTAAACCACCAAACTAACCCAAACCGGCTATGGCAAACTACCTTCCTTCCTCTGCGACAATTGAAAACTGATAACACTGTTGCACGATCCCAACAAGTCAACGGGAATTTGGGTAGGCTTCACAGTAATGTTAGATTATTTTCGACAGAATCTCGACTACAAAGATAAAATTTTCTGAAATTTGTCAACGCTGCAGAGCTAGGAGACCGGTTATGGGCATGCGCATTGATGAAAACATTTCGAATTTTACAACACTTTTCCGTGTCACACGAAGAGGGGATTGGCATTCTAGAGTAAGTATATGTATTATAATTTCTATGGGAATGCACAATATACTTGACAAAACTGACGGAAACTAGCGATTAATTCAGCAAACAATACAAAGAGTAGAGGTTTTTGTGGAAAAACCTTCAAACAACCAGGACAGAACACTTCAGAAAATTCACCCCTATAACCAGATGGTAAATTCAACAGTCAAATATTTCTTTGATGAAGAGGGGAGAAGGCATCCCAAATTGTGTGTGTGTGTGTGTGTTCCGTGTGTGAGATATTTTTCAGTGTATAATTTTGCTCGATGTGTTTTTTAGGAGACTCGATAACGGAGTATTTTAAATTTGGACAATGCATATATCGCAAAAATACCTGAATGATCTATCTAGAACATCGATTGTCCTGAGAAAGGCAATATCGAATCAAATGAAGGACCCATGCCTGATAAATAGCCCTGAGATAGTAATAAACATAAGGAAATTACTCATAACTCGACAACGCCGCAACCGATTTGAATTTTTTTTCAGCGATGAAGAGGAGAAAGATGTCGGAATATATTTGTGTTACAAAATTCAAAATGCAAATTTGAGCACCCTGTAAAGGAACATGTCGCAAAATTACTGGATTGCTGTACGTGAGACCTTGCTACTACTATCTGCCAAAAATATTTTCAAAATTTGAATAAATGAATAATACTTTGCCCAATTCAACATGACTTCATTTGTGGTAAAACCAGGTTTATCAATTATGACTGGGCAATGCCGCAACCGATTTCAATTTTTTTCTTACATCGATGTAAAGGTTAACCTTGACAAAATCAATTTCAAATAAAAAATACAGGTTGTTATATTCATACAAACTCCGCTTTTATAATACCTACA
Source organism: Chrysolina haemoptera (assembly GCA_958298965.1). NCBI lineage: Eukaryota > Metazoa > Arthropoda > Insecta > Coleoptera > Chrysomelidae > Chrysolina > Chrysolina haemoptera. The sequence continues at coordinate 9,859,966 of OY282596.1, read as the reverse complement.
GCTAGTAATGTTGAAAATGGGTGTATTCAGTAATTGAAGAAGTTTATTCCTCAAAGCTTTTCTCTAGTGATAATGGGTTTCGGAATATCGAAGAATCACGCACTAAATGGACACACTGTACAATATGCTGGCGGGTGCCTTTTCGACAGCAAACTTGTCAGGTACCAAATTCTGCAGAAGGGTCTCTCTAATCCGACAGGCCTTTTCGACACTATTCCTTAACAATTGTAATCAGGTAGGCAACAATAAAATAATTATAATTCAATTTCACGTGCTCAAATTACGTCTGGTTAGTTCGTTCTGGTTCAATTATACTAAATAATCACTTTTCGCAAAATGTATGTATTCAATTTCCACGCACTGAAATGTCTATATATACAAAAACATGAATAAATAATAAATATTAATTTGTAGTATGTAAGGATATATATATATATATATATATATATATACGGTTTATTATTTTACCACCAAATTTCAACCAGTTGTCTGTCAGTTACTTGTCAAGTGTCAAATCTACGAAACAAAATGTACTTGCTTCTTCTCTTTTTGGCTGCTGTAGTTCTACCAAAGATAAACCCTAATCTTGTTTGCTTTTATGATTATGTTTACTTTTATCGTGATTGGAGATAAAATTACATATATCATAAGAAAGTGATAATTACAAGCATAATGTTTCCTATGTTATGTATGTTAGGAACTAATTGAACAATTATGCTAACAATTAAAATATCTTTACGTTTTATTATAGGAATGCAATATAGTGTGGGCTGCATTTTATACCATGCACCGTTGAAGCGACCATTAAAATAAGTCTTGTTTCTCGTAATATTAAAGTATTTCTTTATATTCCCATTAGAAAAACCATTCGTGTTTTGTTAGCGTTTCAGAAAATGCGAAAGAGTTAAATTGGAAAAAATTGACGATATTTTCAGCCCACCATAAGATTCCAATAAATCTGATGTAGCCCTTGCAGTTATGAAGGCATACCCAGATACTGATTTTCATATATTTTTCTATGTGAATACCGGGATGTGAAATCTACCGATTTATTTATTCGTTCATTCGTTCGTTCATTCATTAAGATAAACATATAATACCCAATTATGTAGTAGTGGTAGTAGTTGCAGGGGGGTTGCTTTCGCAGCCAGGCCATCTCCTGCTCTCCACATAATATTTACATTAACTCTCTCAATCTTTCTTTTCGAACCTTCTGATGAAGATCAGTATGTCCGTCTATTCTAATTCGTTAAATTTCCCTTGTTGAAGCTTTTCATCTCCAAAGATTTCAAATCTTAACCTTCCATACGTCTCCCACTCGCCAAGGACGCGAGACAAAGTTTCTTCGTCTTCTTCACACTTGCGGCAAGTGAGCATGTCTTCTATGCCTATTAGCGATAGGTGCCTACCTAATTTGTGATGCTCTGCAGTATTACTGCTACGTGACTAATGCGAGTTTATTCCTGCATTCTACGAATTTTATATTCATTTTAAAACACCAGTTGAATTTAGCTCGAACTCAAACTACGCTAATAGGATATTGATGAACTGGACCTAAGGGCAAATTTTCTGATTATTCGAAGTCTGTATTGTTGTCTTTTCACTGTGAGTACCGAAATAGGAATCTCCTCCGTCCACTTTGCGATTTCGGCATGCTCTATCATTTCTTCTGTGTTAACCCAAACTTCCGAGTCTGGCATTCTCAAATGGGCTTCCACTGCCTCCTTCTTGATCCAGACTGGAAGAGGGGGCAGCCTCAACAGTACCTCCAACCTGCGTTCCCAACCAACCTATCAACCATCGAGCTCATGAAATTCAGTAGTACCCTTTCATGAGAAAACCATGAGAGGTCCATTGACAAAAGTGCCTCTCAAAAATTGGTTTTCTGTTTCGTGACAAGAAGTATTTCACTTCCCGTAAACTGACTATGATTCACAACTTTCAGATTCTGTCCAAAAAAGAGCCAATAATCTCGTCCGTGACACTTCGCTCACAAGCTCGCTCACTTCTCTGGAACACCGCAGAAAGGTTAGCTCTCTGTTATAGTTACTTTCATGGAGGATGTTCAAAACTGACTCGTCGAACTCAGTCCTCATATCCATAGTCACTTTGGATACATGCAGAATATCACTTTCCCAGGGCTTGTTCTTTCAAATATTAGGCGTTTTTAGCTACTCTGTGATCCTGCACCATACAGCTGACCCATCGGATCTTTGATTATACGACTGCCCGTGACTGCCAGCGCATAATCTCTGGATTGGTTCACCAATAGTTATCTTATTAATTGTAGTTATTGCATGGAACCATATTCGACCGAAAACAGGAAAATAACAACAATGTTTTACATTGTGTGAGTTTTTCTGGAAAAAACAAAGAAATTATAGCAGTTATCGGAGTGTATGAATGCGACAGTTTCTCAAGGATACTTCTATATAAAGCTAAATTTGTGTCTTCAGCATATGGGTAAAGTGCCTGTGATTCGGTAAATATGCTATTTACCTTATTTAGTTGTCTAACTGACTATTTCATCAGCTCCTTCCTTCTTGGCAAACTAAAGTCAACTGCCGGACGGATCGGTCGGGCATTGCCAGTGTCGATCTTGTGCTGAACTTCTTTCCACCCCCACCCTGCTTGTCCAGTATCAAAGATGTCTTGGTGCTTCTTAACTAAATCTGTCAGTTTGAACTGTTGGGCCAGTACTAAGTTCTTGGAAGAGATGGCAACCAGTTTTTCCAATTGGGGAAACTGACGAACAGTGCCCCATTTCTTCAAGTAAAAGACCTTCATGCAAGGCGACCCAAGCATGCAATTTTAGCCTCAAATTTTTGTTAGGATTTGCTTGATTTCTGACATCGGTTCGGAAGCTGAGATATACGTGGTTTAGGTGTGTTATACCATAGTTACAAAGGTTTATCACCTGGTCATAGGCATCCTGTTTTTGAACAGTGAGGGTTTGTAAAATATTTGTTGCTTCTCCACGCGATGCCAGTATCTATGCTATGGTTTTTCTCTGCATTCCATCTATTTTCTTCGGTCAAAGGCGAAGAGGTCACTATAGGACGGTTCAAGGGGATAATTAGGTAATGGCAACAAAAGCATTTGGTCTGTTTGATAATAGCCAACTTGAATCTCATCATGATCACGTCAATGTCTTTCGGCTCCAAAATCTCCTCTCTTTCGCTTGGAAATTTAGTGTAGAGTGAATGAATGCTCTAATATGATATGTCGTCATTTTTTGATGGGTGCATATCTCCCGGATCAAAAATTCAAGAAGACGGCATCTATGAGCCTCACTCTATGGAATGACTTCCCAAAGTAACATAAAATGCCAAAGGTTTTTGGTTTGGACACTAAAGTGTAGATATGTCAAGAAGTGATGACTAATCTTGTGTAGAAACCTCTTATTGGAACGTTCTCATGGAATATCAGAATTATTTTGTTTGCAATGCCTCTGAACCCCGTCAAGAACTTTGCTTTAAAATTTCAATGAAGAAGAACAATAATCATAACGAAATAATGCTCTGCTCCGCCAAGTGAAATGAAGACCGTTTATTATTATTATTAAAAGATGTTCCGATGGTTTCGAAGAAAATTAATGATAGATGACAGATTAAAATTGGGTGGGTGAATGGAAAATTTGATTACTTCAAGCTAAATCTCATCAAACGACAAGAGGATAACTAAAATTATAAAAGGTCAGTAATAAATATCTTGAACGGTCTAGTGGATCATAAGAGTTGATTTAATAAGCAATATTCGAAGAAGTATCTGTACCTATGTGGAATAAGGAAGTTAATTCGCAGAACAAACTTGTAATCGACTGCATTATCCATTAATAAGCTGTAATTGACAATCAATTATGTCTTGAGCGAAGAAATTTCAATAATAAATTACTATTTTCCCGTTAGCGTTACAGCTTGACTTGTTCACAAATCGACCAATAACACGTCGCGTCGATTCGGTGTCGCGCGGTATATTCCACGAATCAATCGCATTCAATTCATTCAAATTTATTCAAAGTATACATAGGTACCTAACTGATTTATCGTGACAGCACAAATATTTGTTAAAATGTGTAATTATCATAAAATTCACAGATTAGTTCTTGATCTAATCTCAGTCTAATGGATTGTCTTGTGTTTATCCAGCCGGAATGTCAATTAGTTCACTAAACCGTCAAAATGATTGTGATATCAAACATTCAAAATGTTCTGATAGCACTGATATGGTTATAAAAGTGTCAGGGGATTATTTATTACATAATTTTCTATTTATCTCGAATGAAATTGTCATCGCATTGCAAACTGTGTGCATGGCAGGTAGTAGAATCCAGGTGAACAAACAGTAAAAATCAGAGAAGACACATATTTCTCTTTATGGATCGGTTTCCTTAAAGTACCATCTCGATTTCAGAATTTTTCAGTACTATGAATGAAAAATATCTTATTCTCTCTGAACAATGTTCGGTCACGGGAAGCATTCTCCTTTATGAGGAATATTAAAGAAGTGTTTAACAGTACTGGAAAAGTATTATTTCCTGATTCTCCTCAAAGGATGGAACAGAGACTACTCAATCACGAAAAATTTCTTGATGTTTACGTTCACTAGTAGATTTTAAAATTATAATAAAAGTGTAAAATCCAAAGATGTTGTCCACAAGACGAAGAAGATTTGGATCTTCTAAATCACTATACTTCAAAACCTGCATAGATAAAGAATGCATTGGCTCTACATTCATTAGACAATGAAGTGAAAAATAACTCTTATTTGGAGTAGAATGATCAGTTTCATTCTTCATAATTGTTTTTTCCGTTGTTATTAATGTCCCGAAGTACCCAAACTATAGAAGCCGATGCCAATGTCAATTTCAGTGAAAGCGATATTTGGTAAAAAATGTATCGGTAGCTACAAACTGACTAATTGTTGCAATTTATACACGCATGTCATCAGATTGAGTAGATCCCCATGGTCTGTCGTCAGGATAACCACGATGTTACAAGGTGTCTGCCACCGTCCGGTATCGACTATATGTGAGTAGTGAAATTCAATATTTCGGTGTTTGGTTGACACCTTCCGATCACCCTTTTCCTTTGCCCCACGTCTCTTTTCTTTTCATCAGGTTCCGTTTTCACAAGAGTCTTTCTATTTGTCTTTGTCTAAGAAAACCATTTCGTCCCAATAATGAGAACAAGAATTTGGAGCCAAAAGACTTTGATCTGATTAAGTACCAGATAGTCAATACTGAAGAGAATCAATTTATCTGCATGGGCACCTCAATGTATATAAAGCTGTCAGGCTCAAATTCTCCAACAGAATAGACAAGATAGGTCGTTAACCTGAAGTCTTCTCTTTCACTTGTAGATTCAGTACAGATGGTTTAAACACCCACACTCTTTCCTCACATCAATAACTAGTCAACCATTCACCCATTTATCACTACAACCCTATTTCTTACCGAATAGACGTTCGTATTTCACTCGATAACTCCAGTCATACCCTCATTTCCTTCTTCTAGCACAAATAAGCAGGTTTTGAAGCCCCTGCATGTATACTTCCCAGTTCGGATTCATTGTGCACCCATATGTATAGCTTCAGCTTGAGGCACCCTTGAGGTTCCTCTGGTCGACGCTCTAGGGACGGTTGCCTTGGCTCCTCTCAGAGATCCCTGCTTTAGTTCCCTTTATAGTCTTTTAATCGCCTCTTACGACAGGCATACCGTATCTGGTGATGTCCTCAAGGAGGTGGTTTCGGGGGTCCCGGAGGAGATAGCCCCGTTAACTTGTGTTTTGGAGGTTCCTTCGGTTCTGCTGGCTCCCTTTTTGAGGTGTCCACCTCCGAACATAGGTGTCCTATTTCTGAGGCACCCTTGGGGTTTCCTCTGGTCGGTGCCCTCAGGCCGGTTGTCTTGCTTCAGAGGTCCCTGCTCTGGTTCCCTCTTGTAGGTGTGGTATTTCAGTCGCCTCTTACGACAGGCAGACCGTATTTGGGATCTGTTCTTAACCAGAGACCTTTGCATGATCATTTCAGCATTTTCTTGGGAAAGTGTTAATCACATGGAGATCAAACACTATGCGCCGAGACAATTTCTGGAATCATCATCATCCTAATGGACGAGTTACTAGGAAGGCAGGCATCTAGAGGCTTTCATTGCTTGGATATGCCAAAGATCTTGCGATTATTCCAAAAGGCGAATTCACAAGGACAGTCTCGGAGGTTACACAAACAGCCCTAGATATAATCTATACGAGAGAGGTCACCTGTACTGAACCGGGTAGAAATTCGATTTGTCCAAGATGTAAAAATACTCAGGAGTGATCTTTGAACATAAGTTAACATGGAACCAACATCTACAAGAAATAGGTAATAGAAAAACGTACAGTAGCTTTCAATCTGTGCAGGAGAATGTGCAGAAAAAACTGTAGGCCACTACCAAAAATTACTAAATGGCTCTATGCCAGAGTTTTTAGGCATATGGTGATAACATATGGGTCGGTGGTATGGTGGCCAAAGACCAAACAGGAAGGAGTGATGCGACGACGGCTTGCGGTATTGCAAAGACAAGTATGTCTGAGTGCCACCAGGGCCATGAGAACATCTCCAACAGTTACACCAGATGGAATTATTGATCAACCTGCCACCACTACACATATACATTCAAGGCGAAACCGGGTCTTTCAAGACCAAGTTATTTAGAGAACAAGCATCCATAAGCAATATGCACGGAAGAGATATTACAACAAGCTAAATTACCATCAGATGCATACTTCCCAGATGTGTTGAAGTTTTGACAAAACTTTCAAGATAAGACTAACAGGCAGGGTTGCGTGGAAGGAAGGACCTTCCATCTATGTGGAAATTGCTGTCCATGGTTGGCTCAAAAACTGATGAAAGTTCAGAAGCCAAAACCAAAGTTAAGAATTTCATATGAAAAAACCACTGCCAACAATCACAGAATATCTATTAAGCCAGCAGAGGATCATCACTAGAATATTAGTTGGACTTCTCAAAAGGCATTTTAGGCTCAACGAACATATGAGTACAATGGATCTGGCAGAAAAAATGCTATACAGGTTATGTCAGCAAGAAGAAGGAATAACAGTTCACATACTCTGTCACTGCGATGACTTGTCAAACCTGAGGTGTCTAACGCTGGTAGAAAAAAACAAGAGCTTCAGGATACTTGAGAGTTTTCAGAACTAGCCTCTAGTGTCTCGTAAAGAAGACAAGGCTAGATAGAGGACTCTGAACGATTATGGGCTCTAGTGTGCTTGTGTACACTAGAGCAGTAAAGGTCGCAGTGTAGCGATTTGTAGCACGGAAGCACCGTCTGAAGCATCTCAAGTAATCTGATCTCCATAATGTTGTAGAATTTTGTCTATCCATACTTGAGATTGGAAAGCAGGATACTGATTTTAGCCGGATCTACTCGATTTTCGATAGAGGATTCAAAGGCTGTCTCTTGCATGGTTTGTTCATCGCAAGAAAACATGACCTTTCCAGTGCCAAACTCGTTTCGATAGTGTAACATCTGAATGATCAATACAGTGGATAGCTCGTTATCGTTAGGTTTCCGAAATAGAAAATAACTTCAAGAAACATACCTGACATGCTACGAATATTCCGGGATCATCATGAATGGGATTGAATTGTTCAAGGGTGAAGTGCTTTTTCCAAAAAGGTTCCAACATATTTCATGAGATGTGAGACGGAGTTGAATTCTGAAAAGAAAAAAACGTTTAATAGCGTTTTAAACCGCCTACATTCAAGTTATGTGACATTTACTGCTGAAAATAATTTCTTCAACATGACCTACCATAACAACATGATATTTTATGGTAGGTTCACGACGGAGGTTTATAATTTTCATTGTTCTAGCCATACCATCGTTAACAAAACCTTCTTCGAAGAAGTATTAATAACTATTGCTGGTTTCTCTCCAAACGGCTTTGCTGTTGGGATTACATAAGATCGATCGGAAGTACACTTTCCAGCACAGGTATGACTCGACTTATACAACACCGCATATTTGTTCATTCATACAGCAATGTGGACGCTCAAAAGTAGAAAGTAACACACGCTCTCGCTAGCAGCAGATGAACGCGCTTATTATGAATCATCCGATAACGAAATACCTATTCAAAAAAATGTCTCCTTCACCGTATACTGAATTATAAATAATTACCAAATTAATACATAAAAAGTTGTCGTGCCTTTGTAGGCTCTAACTGCTCGAAATTTATTCAGCGAAGAGCTCATTATTTTCGTCTTTATTATTTGCACAATGCGGCCGAAAATATTTAAGCTAGGTATGCACATTAATTGGCTTTTCATTAAAAGTTCTCCATCACTCCAAGAAACAGGGCACTGGTTAGTCAGCGGGTGCCTTTTCGACACCAAACTTGTCAGGTACCAAACTCTGCAGAAGGGTCTTTCTAATCCGACAGACCTTTTCGACACCATTCTTTAACAACTGTAATCAGATAGGTAACAATTAAATAATTATAATTATTAATTCTATTCCTATTCCTATCGATATTCTAATGACAATAATTCATGATTTGCCTTCTTGTTTCGTACACCCAATTAAAATGTATGTGTTCAATTCCACGCACTCAAATGTCTAAGGTTAGTTCTTTCTCGTTCAATCATACCAAATTATTACTTTTCGCAAAATGTATGTATATGTTTATGTTACATCGAAATAATATAAGAAATGATATTTAATGAAAGATATATAAAATGTTGAGTATATGTTCCTCAGATATGTGTCAGAGAGAGTCAGCATGAATATAATATTATTGTAAAATTCACAGTGTTTATGATAAGGTTATGATTTTCCATTTCAAGTTTCTATACCTAGGATCTTCAACAAAGAAAATTAAGAACGCTGTCAATCCATCTCTTCTGACTTTTACAAATAAAAATAGCTCTGCTGAGGAAGCAATTTTAGGTTAATAGGGATATGATAATTTGAGTGATACTGAAGTAATTCCATCCAGTGAAGATAAACTGAGCATGCTGGTCAGGCGGAGGTGGGTAAAAATGTTTTTCAGTTCCAACAAATGTTATTATTTCAAGTGATGCTGAAATGCATATCTAATATTTCCAAAATGGTGATCATTTCAAGTTGTGGCTTCAAAATAGATTACTTAACAGAACTGGTATGAGATTACAAATACTCGTTACACAAATTAGTGATTTGTTTTTCTGCTACCCATTTGCATAAAGATAACTGATGGAGCATGAATTATAGTAATAAACAAATAAAATATTTAATTGTCTATTGAATTATTTATGCAATCCGGCCTGTCTTGTAAAGCTGATGGTAACAATACTTTTATTAGTTTAATTTTGTAATCATCTATTAAAATTAAATATAAATGGATCCTAAGCAATAGTAATTTTGAGAATTAATAAAAATATTTCAAGTTCTTTACTTATTGCATGTCATACAACTGAAATTTTTTTGACAATGTAAATTTAAAATTGATTCAATTTTCCAGTGAATATAATTACTATGTTTTCAGGATCTGTAGATAGAATAAAACTAATTTCGACCTTCATTTCCTTGTGTCTCAGAACGTTCTCTGAACATTACAGGATTTTTCTTATCGTGGGAACCAGAACATACAAAAATCAAATATTTCGGCATCCTCCATGTGATCAATTATGAAAAATGGATTTTAAAAATCAAACTTCTGCTAACTAAATGGGGAGAGTTCATTCTGATTTTGTCAATAAATAACTGGAGATTTTTCCACTCTGTGTAGTTGCCATTTGCTCAATCATCTAATCTCACAGATAAAGATTCTTGGACGACTTACTCCATATGTACTAGAGAAAACTTATCTCACACAAATCATATTTAAGGTTCGTTTTTCACAATAATTAACAACACAATTTTTTCCAAAAAAGTTTTTTACAGACGATTAACCACGATCGTTATGGGTGAAACGTGAAGAACTGAATGAAAAAACAGATTTATGTTGAATCATGTGGTACATTATAATAGCTAATAGATTTCGTGTTGCATGTGAAAATGAGTATGTATTAACTATTACCAATTGCAGTTTTTGCTGATGAATTATAGGATTCGCAACTTCCTATTTGACTTATCCTCGTTAATGTAGACATCTATAATCCTCGTGGTTAATCATTTTTGTTTCTATATCGATCGAAATTGAGAATTACCCGCTCATTGTAAATAGTCAATACACATTCTCATATATTTTCATACTTAATTATAGAATTATAGAAATAATACTAAACCTGAACTGAAAATCAACAGCAATCATGTGAATGATGATTACATTTTTATTGGGCACTAATCTAACAGTAGAAACTGAGGGGATGTTCGCTCTTTTGTTGGTAGACTGGAAGTGTAGATTACAATATATTTTCTTTCATAACCTTTGAAATCAACGTAGTTTTGTATGAAACATTGTTATACTTTTAGAGATGAATTTGATATTATTTTACAGAATTTTACTGAATGGTATTGCGTAAAGATGAAATCTGTGCAATTACAAAGTTTGATATATTTTTAGACGAATGTTTCGATGTAATCTATCGGCACATATCACAAGTGAAATAAATCGATTATGTAAATTGATGTGGGTCTATAATTAAATGATCCAACACGACAATATCTTATCGATTCGTCTCCGTTTTTTGTTTGAAACTGAAGCAGTCGCTTTCTATCCAATTGACAAAATCAAACGTTTTGAACTGTGTTTGAACATGCTTGCAACCTTTCGTCAGACGACACTAACAATGTGAGCGATGGACAAGTAGAGCTGATGAAGTGAAATATTTATGAATATTTCCATAACATTTTTGCTGTCAGCTACCGAAAAAAAAATTCTGTTTGATTCTGTTTGGAAGTTTTTTCAAATAAAATGTTATACATTAGGAAGAATGGTATATTTTTTCTGTATGTTTGGACATAATTTAACGCCTGATCTACTGGGTCCTATAAAAAATCACCAGGATCTCTTGAAATACCGGTGAAATATAACAAATTTTGGGAACTGAAACCGTCGATTTTTTCAATTCGAATTTTGTCTTTAGAAATGAATTACTCATGGGGAATACAACAAACTCTGAATTACTCTTGACAAAACACAGGATGCTTAAATTGCACAGGGAAAAAAGTGTTTCGGCTATCTGCTAAGGCATAAATAAAAGAATTGTGAATTTCAGATTCATGATTGTATCACCAGAAGGGAAATAAATACCACGATGAAACGCAAAGAAGTCTGGCGATTGTTTCATCCGTGGGAAAACTTGCGGTAGACGTATTATAATATAATTATTCAATCCATTTAATGAACTGTAATTTGAAAGTCAGTGGCTGGTTCTTATGAAAATAAAATATATATGAATACATGCTGAAACGTAATCCGTTCAATACTATAAGCATGTCTTCATAATCCCAAACGATTATCCAATTTTTATTACAATGGAGCGATAGGTGAAATATCTATTTTGGAAAAAATATGGACCAAAAAGTTAACTTTAGCAACCACACTAAAATCGTTAAAAAAAAAATACACAACAAGAGGCACAAATTTTCGTAAAATATAGTAAAACTGAATTCAACAGCAGAATTCAAAGATTCAGTAGGTCAAATTTGAACAAATCAGATATAACATTATTTCCCAATATATCTTGGGCCTAACTGAATCAAGTTTTTCTGTACCCGTTGTTTTTAACTTAGCTCATTTTTCATTTTACAATCGACGTAAAAATATTAAAGTGGAGATTTATGAAAAAGCGTATAGTGGTAATTTTATTGCCAAGGCCCTGTATATTCAGAATATGTACCTAAAAACGTCTGATAACAATAATACATTCATAATTTTCTATCTTTCCCAGAAATTTCACGAATAAAAAACCAAAAATCATTTTATTGTCAGGTTATAGTAACATTTTCGCTTGGATTAAATATAATATTGTTAGGGTTCATTGGGAAACATTTCACAAGATATATGTTGTGTCATTTAGGGCGTAATACCATACGGGCTCGAAAATATCCGAACACATTCTAACATCTGATGGCGATCATATGATTGAATGGAATAATACCAAAATTTTATTGAGAGAATCAAATCAAGAAAAAAGAAAGTTAAAGGAAACTGCGTGCGTTCTTTTATCGAACAACCTCTTTTCAACCAATTCCATCGAAATGGACCGCACCTGGTTACCTCTCCTCAGAGATGAAATAAGAACTAATAGAATGGTGATTGATTGATACCAAACACCCTATGTATCAAGATACCAAATGTCAATCAAAAGAATGTATGACAGATTTCATTTGACTCTGTCAAAGAAAGATCTTATTTCCAAAACCGCAATTCAAATTCAGTTTCTTCAGCGTATTTCCAAGAAGTTTTGATAACGGAGGCAGATACAGCCTCCGAAACGTCAACAATTTTCCAAAAAAGAGAAGTTTCTTTGTTAATTCGATCTCATTTTTTCAGATAGGCAAATTCAGTGTAGGGTACGTTACTGACAAAAATTAATTTCTTTCAAGACAGCAGTCTTGTGAACGCAGTAACTTATCGGGCAAATTAAATAATTTGCCCTTCTACACTTGTACAGATTTCTTTGGATTAAACATTTTTTCATTTTCAGATTGTGGAAGGTCATAAACCCAAAAAATCATGTCAAGAACCATACCACTCTTTATAATCATACCATTGAATCATAATTTCAGAATAGTCCTTTGGCAGAAGACTTTCTATAAAAACGCCACTGTACTTTTTTGCGAGTCTACGACATTCCAACAAAATTCCAATATCGAACGATGCCGTTACGGTTCTGCATTGGGAGTTAATAGGATGCAAATGTCTTAAGCGGTTGATCTGGGATGAACAACCACAGTAACGGTAGATGAATAAAAATATATATTCAAAGCATACCCGGTGAAAATAATAAATGCCCTTAGATGTCTATAACGAAACGTTTTCCTTTGTGATTCGGTGGTTCACATAGGTATTTTTTTAAAGAAAATACTGTGTGTGGAATGGAATATGAAATAAAAACCCTATTTATTTATTTACTGTGTGTGGCAGTACACAAATTCAGATATACATAATTGCTGTATGTGGTTCATAGTTAATCAGAAAAAAAAATTGAGTTTCCATAGGATGCAAACGCAACCCGAGCCAACATACTTGAAAATTTGGGTGTCACCATCGACTCTTACTCAAAATGGTTCGATCATACAAAGTAATTGGTAGATTCCCATTTTGAATTATACGTATAAAAGAATTATATGCAATACAAACAAAAATACTGAAAATAATGTCTTTCTTTAGAGTTGATTGAAAACATTCAGTCAGTTATTGAATGACTCCCTCCCGGAGAAAAACTGGATGTTTATACTTCACAAGGAGAACTAGGAGTTTTTTTCAAATATGTACCAAAAGCAAGGTTGCATCAACGGATGCTATTATGTAGCAAAAGAACGCGAGGAATTTGTAAAGCTTTTCCTTCGATTGCGTTAACTTGTTTTCACTACATGATATTCAGTGACTAAAAACGAAAGATAGCATAGTACGTTCTCAGATGGGCAATAACAGAGTAGAATCGCTAGTAAATCGTTCGTGAATCGCTCGTGAATCGCTCTTGAATCGCTCATGATCATAAAATCTGAAGCGGTCCTTTTTCTATGAATAAAATGGCATGAAATGTAGTGATGTGTACCACAAACATTGAATATTATCCACCATCTGGTTGGGAATGACCCCCCGAAGACATAACATGCGTTTCATGCACTCCTCGGTAGCACAGGCTCCACAGGAAAAGTTAATGCATGTTCGAAAAAAGATGGAAAAGTGTGCCGAAGAGTTTCAAATATATGATATGAACAATTTCGGTAAAGTCAAAGTCCCCTTTTTGCCACACTATCTCACAAAGTGAAACATTTGAGGAATAAAAGCTTGTTTTTTTAAAAGTTAATTTCATTTTATACTTTTTAGCATTAGAATGTGTTCAATTATAGAGGTGAGCCAGATGCTTGCCCAGATAGCATACATTCGCCTAAGGTCATCCTAAATATGTCGCCAAAAGCCCGAAGAGGACGATCCATTTTCTACAATCTAAGAATAATCTCTAATTCACGTCAAGAGAGTTCACCCATGACCGAACCGTGATGTACCTTTCAGCAATCATTTTGTTTCTCATTCATCATTATAGTCTTTGCATTTTATGAATATTCATCATGCATAACTTTGCTGAAAAAACACCTTTGAATATCTGTATTTTATAAATTCTATTCAGGGGTATCATTACGTCTGAGCATGTTGATGGTTGTGAATGGATGATTAAATTATTCCACAATAAGACTATTCGATTCATCTCAAACCACTACTGTTGGTTGCGAAATATAAAATCTTCAATATACAGAACAACTGATTTTTTAATTCATTCAATAATAACTTGTGATTTGCATACAAAATTATACACATCAATATTCCTAACCATCATATCCAATCGAAAAATTCACAATAGAAAAGCGACTAGTTTTTAAAAGTAAGTATATACGACCATGAAGACGTGAGAACAGAAAATCCACACTCAACCACTGTTTATTTATTACCTTAGCCACTGAGCCGTTCACTTATCGAATTTCATTGCAGAATTGTGTGCAGCAAAAAAAACTGAATCAAGAAACTGGAAACGTCAACCTGATTCAAAAAAGGTATTGTACAACAGGATGACACTAATTTGAACCGCAATACTTTCGATCATTGATCATTCACAAAAAATTCATTCTTCTCATGACATGTATTGCTTACAGATATGATGCATGTCCAATAATTTAGTTTTATGCTTCAGTCATAACGAGATACAGATTTGACAATTTTTATATTGCTGAAAAAAAATGGTTGTAATCAAATTTCAGTTGGATGGAGAGTGTCTCAGTGTCATCATCAGTCTAGTTTTGTGAACCGCACATGGATGGTGTGCCATTTCCAGTGAGTGTGCCGTTTGATTAAATTTCCTCTCAGCACTTTCTCACGATTCAAGTTTAATTGACCGATTATATATAGTCAAATAAAGACAAATAAAAGTGCAATACAAATTGAATCACTTTTCGTTCACACATTTAAACAGTTCTGATTCAATTCGAACACTGTTTCCATGGAATTAATTCAGTCGAAAATGGCGTTGAAAAGAGTTAAGTTGTAACTACTGACAAAAATTTCAATTAAGAATCGTAAGAATCGTAAAGGAGCCATTACACGGCGTGTGGAGTGTCGCGCCTGGCCTGTGAACTGACATACTCCACGCGCCGTGAGAATGGTGCGGCGTGCGGTAAAATTTACACAGTTCAAATAAAACACGCAGTGCGTGGAGTGGCGAGAGTCGGGTGCACAGTCACACGGCGCGAAATCTTTCGGTTGTTTTGCAATACGAACATGTCGTGGTCAACCGATGCAATATTGGAATTTTTGAATTTATATGAACAAGAACCGATAATTTGGAACCCCAAGCTTGAGGGTCACAGAGACAGAAATGCTGTGCATGCTTGCTGGACTCAAATCCAAAGAACTTCAGTATCAATTGCAGAATTGATGAATTGAAAAAGAAAAAGAAAGAAATACTAATGGGCACCTTTCATAAATTACACACCAAAGTCCAAGGCAAGTATGAAGACAGATATATATATATATATATATATATATTATTTCATATCATGGATCAAGTTTGCAACCAATTCAAGTGATTTTTTTCAACAAAAAATAATGTTTTTCTTTGATAGACCTACTCCAAGTTTGCAGAACTTTTGGATTTTTTTCAATGAGTACCTATACAGCAAAATTCAAGTTAATTGCAATTTTGACAATTTTGCGGACTTCGGAACAGGTTGGAAACTGAGATTCAGTGCATTATCAATGTACCTTTCACTAAACCAAAGTTTGAAAACTTTTGGAATCATTGTTAAATTTTCAATTTTTAATGTCTATGTCTACTGGCCTATAATGAGCATTCCAATTTGAACGATGAGAGCCAAATATGTGACTAATAGTTTATAATTTTCCGACTGCAATAACAATAACTTTACCGGTGAATATAGCTTTCTGTCGAAACTAACAGTACTTGATTTGTTATATTGATGGGTTCCGGGCGAATGAGACCAAAAACTTGAACAACTTCTGAGATCATGAGTGATAAATGATAATGAAGTTGATGCTTTATGATCCTTTTGATTTGTGTCCGTTAAACTTCGGACGTTCAGTTATTCGTGATCAATTTTTTAATAAGGTCGGGATGTTTATCGGAGCATATAGTAGGGGAGGTAGCGTCAAATTTCACCGGACCATTTTAACGAGGCTGAATTTTCTAGTAGAGGTTCTCCTTATGTTTTTGAGATAAAATTTCCATGTTAGCTGGTCCAGATCTGTGACTTAAGATTGTGGGAGGTTGCTGATCTCGCGAAAAAACAACGATTTTCGGAGTATTTAACTGAAGGTATTAATTTGCAGATTGCTGAAATTGAATAAGAATCAGGAAAAAAAGATGTTGCTGCATCATTTCTGTGATTTAACTTGTTAGTTGCGCGTAGGAATATGTAAGAACATCTTTGCAAATCGGATCATTTCGCATGAAAAATAAATAACAAAGTGATAACATACTGTGCAAACTGAGATTTTCTTCGATATTCTTTGAACATGTTTATAATTAAAATGTAAAAACCGAAACGAAAAAAATTTTTACCACAAAATCATTCATCAGATATTAATATCTGAAATTATTCTTCTGTATAGTCCTCATTTCTTTGACATCAATATATCAAATTATCTATCATTCAAATTTTCTTGCGAATTCACGTTTTTACCATTCAGATACTAAGTGCAATACTACTGACTTATTCTTGATTTTGTTGTTAATAAAACAGGTGTTGCTGTCGGATTCGGCTAGATTCACTTTCAGGTTTGCCGAAAAAAAGTTTATCTCGCTGCTGATGGGGAAAATCTAATCAAATTTCAGTTTTTGAGTGTCTACATCAGTAACCTTCTTACTTTTTTTCAGAAGAGCATAAATCTCCCCATTAGATCTGTCGTCTTAAGTTAGACTGCGCTTCAGTTTGGTTAAACATATATACCCGCCACTGGAGCCTATAATCTATAATATGATAAAACACTTTCATCTTGAGAGGTTTTTGTATAGAGAACAGAAAATAGCAATGTTGTTACGCTAGACTAATATTTTAAGGTAATTTATGCAGTTTTGTTGCACTTACAGATATAGTTGCAAGTAGATGAATTTTCGGATCACGGCTGACACTTTGATTAATTCACTATATTGTTTTTTATTTACTCTTCCAATCTTCAGCAGTCTGTGAGCAGTCGTGTATAACAGTCAAGATCTAGTAAAATTTGCTCTATTGACCAATACTTCAGTCAACATACATTGACCCCTGGCTTACCGCCGTATCTTCACTAACCTGTTCCATCAGGCAGCAGTGGTGCTTTCTCACAAAATAAGGAAGCTCGCGTTCAAAGGATAATACATTTTTGTTATAATTATGTATATATGTGTGTAATTTTGTAAAAATAATTATATTTTCACCTATTTTGAGATTGTGCTTCATATCTCATTTTTTACCTACTGGGCCAAGTGAATAAAACTGAGACAATAAGACAATAAGACAAATAAATACATATATCTCAGAAAAACTTGAGTATAAGCATTTGCTCACCTTTATACCTTTATGTTTAGCATTTATTTCAATAGCATATGTTACCAACCATAACTTCAATATGTTTTGTACAACTGTAACTCTGTAATCACGGTAATTTTTCAGTTATCACATCATGTACCAATCACAGAAGTAATGCCACTGGAAACTCAATTTCTTGTAAAAAAAAAACGACAACGATCATTATTCTTCATAAATATGTTCTTGAAAGAGCTCGAAAGAAAGCGAAGAGTCCGACAAAATACAATATTTATCGGATGTATTCATTTCATAACCGAATTAAACTGTGATTAAGAAACATGGTTTGCGTGTATTATTGCACAAGGTCATTTCAAAAATTATTCGAAAATAAAACCTTGAAAGTGCTGGCTATTGAAAACTGAGCAGTGGCTTCATTGTTTTAAATTAACGAGAAAATAATAACATACAATTAGTTATTGATACATTTGTCTACAAACTCCTTCTAACATATAGGGGGAATCGATTATATGAATGCATGATATATAAATGTATATTTTTCATTCAAATATTCTTGATTTTTTGTAATTTGTTATTAATATTCATCAGATGTCTTAAGACAAAGCTCAGAGTTCTTTTGGAAGATTTTTAAGCAACGACAGTCATTGCCCGTCATCAACATCATCATACCCCCCAGTATAGACTGTTATGGCAATGACCTGTCAGAAAAAAACTACTCCCATGGCTATCAACAAGTAATGAATTATATCCAACCGATACTTGTGCATTGTTCCTCATTATAAGTTTATTCATAATAACAAGTTTTAAGTTTTTAATTGCATTGCAGAGAACAATGTCACAACTGCTCCCTGTAAACAAAAATTACAGAGTTTTGTTTTGATTCGAATAGGGAAACCACCTGCGTACAAGTTTCTGATCAGTGCAAGGGTATGTCAATAAAGATATCTCTCATGCTGATGAAACGGGGTATAGGTCGCTCCACCTTGCGAGCAAAGTAAAAAACGGCTAAAAAGGAAAAAAAAACATCGGTCGGCAACAATTATCGTTAATTAACGATCTCTCAAACGAAATCTCCGCTTTGTGTTCAGATATCCGACTCAATTTCCAAACCGCGAAAATATTTGAAATTTTCTGAACCCAGTAGACTTATAAGATCAAACGAACTTACCTTAAGTGAAGTTCGATCTTAATTCCCGTGTGCACACGCAAATTTTTAAAGCAACCGTGTCGCTTCATGCCAACAAAACGCACCCATATCTGTGCCGTCGTGTCTGTGGCTCTATACTAACCTAAGTTTTCATTCCATTGTTTTGCGTGGATGCAAAAACATCAAATCCGAACAAGTTTGCAATTGAATGAAGAAATGAACTGACTTGAGGACCGCTGACATTGAAATGTTGCGTGAATCACTCACACTGTTGCCAGATCAATAACGAATACGTAAATAATCAATCATGATTTCTATAGGGATACAGATCAGGATAATTCGAATCTAGTCAACAATTGGAAATCATAATATATATATATATAATAATAATATATAATATAATATATATAATATAATAATATATAATATATGTAAAAAATTTGACCATACAATTGGAACCGAATATTCGCCGAAACAAGCTTCGGAAGGAAGAGAGAACATACTCTTCATACAATAATAATAATAATAATAACAATAATATTTTTTTGTCCTTTATGATCACAGTTTCTATGATGAGTATAGGATAAGTCATAGCTGGATTGTATAGTTACAGCAAGTCACTAATCTATTAATTGTGATAAATCACCTTGACTTTTTTTTGAAAAATTCTGTTATGTCATAGTAACATTCATTACATAAAAATCTATTAAGTCTTCAAAGATTCAGAAATCAGATTCCTTCTTATATTGGGCTTTTTTATATAGTGTAGTTTCGAGGAACGAGTTGGATAATCGTGGTAATCAGAAAAAGAATGCATTTGTAGGGGTATATTGAGTAAAATTATTCTTTGAAATGATTATGACCTGTTTATCTATGGTCTAGATTGAACATTAATCGTATATAATTCTGTTTTGAGAAATGAAAACTCTGGATGCGCCCCCTGCCCCACCCCATAAACTAATATTGTACGAAATGTGGGAATAAGCAATAGCCTAGAATACGCTGATCAACTTCAGTTGTAATATAGCAAAGTATTTTTGCAAATGTGATTAATATTAGAATTCCAACCCATAACATTGATATAGATTGCAAGGATGAAAGTGGAATGAAAGGTTCGCTCTGCTAAAAGACAAGAAATACCACATGAAGGAAAAAGAGAAAAAAAATTAAATGTTGGTAAAGAGTCGCGCTGCTGATAAACAAAAAATACCACATGAAAGAACAGGTTGAGAAACCTTCAAAACCATCGTCATCTTTATCTGGATGGTCGTCAAATAATCGAATAAAGGTGAGCCATTGGTAGTTTTGGTGAATAACCAGACGTCTTCAGATGGAATTATCTCCAGATGATCAAACATTCTGCTTTTTTATAACAATATAGTACCTACTAGAAATAACATGCTCATTGAAAAGCATTGCTCAAAATCTTCACGTTGAAATGCAGTATCCATCGAAATATTACTTAAGTAGGTAGTTTCCTTCTGTGAGATAATTACACCACATTTAACTTCATGGGATTTTTATTTAGCAGGATATATTGACACGTGTCGAAATTACTTGAAGTTCTCGTATTCGTCACTGTCCGACATATTTCTTGGACTTAATGTTTTATAGCCCCAAGACAAATATTTCTGGAATCAGTTCAGTAAAATTTTTAGTAGCAAAACAACACTGAAACTCATTCTTTTAGAAATTTTATAATTGATTCATACGCTCGTTCCTACGAGTAATTTTTTTCACAATGACATACAATATTTCGGAACAGAAAAAATTACTTAAAAAAAACGTACCTACCTATTAAAAAAACAGCCTCAAGCACAAAACCATTGTATTATTGTTCACCATATCAAAATCAATAAAACTCCTTCTGTTGCTTATATTTCAGACTAAACTACCCATAATTACAGGTCCGGACCGTCAAGTTAAATTCCCAAGAAAACGAGAGTGGGAGACGCATGCACTGAATGAACCAATTCATATACTTAATCAATACGGGTTTGCCTTCTGTTCGATAAATTGTTGCCAATTACAATTTTTGTACAGGGTTGTCTCGCATTTCCTCAAGTTTTCAGTCCGAGCTTGAACATTATACTGCTATACAGGGTACTTTATCATCGTTTCTCCAAAGACACTACAGCCAAGATCAGCTTGTCTATAGTGAAGAGCGCTGTAACATTCCTTGAGTTAGTTTTACATGCATTATTTGTCCTGTTGTATCGGCCAGTACAGTGTGAAGTGGTTCTGGGTCTATATAGAAATGGAATTCCTGCTCTTTGTCGGGTCCTGATAACCGATATATTTCCACTCTATTCTACTCTATTGAGGCATTTCGTTTTTCCCTGAGGGGTTCCCACAGTATTCCAAGCGAGATTTTTTTCGTACCTACATGGCAGTGTCTCGTGGGTAATGGAGACGATGTGGACATTCTGCCACTCTTCGAAGAGTCTGTGACCGATAGCAATCATCTGAGAATGAATTCAGATATTCCATTTTCATTTTTGCACGATACTTCATAATGACTCTGAAGAGTTCATTGGAAGATGAATGTGGTTTCATGTTGTCTTATTCCTTCTTTAAAATACTCCTACAGTTATTCTGATGTCCAAGTGATATGGGCTGGACCTAGGTATTGTCACTTCATTTCACAGAATTGACAGATCTCATCGGACGTCCATTATTGCTATCGCGCGCGCTTTCTGTGACGGTCGGTTCACGCGTACTTTCCGGCTTCGTTTTGGCGCCCTTCAATACTGTGTGATAGATATGTTCCCTCCTCTTTCTGTTAAAGTTCTCTTTGTGTTTGTGTATTTCTTTGGCTTCTCAATACATTCTGTTGAATAATCATGCGACGTTGCTAGCCTCTCGATATTTTCGGTCTGTCCCAATCGACAACTCCGCTTCTGCTCGACTAGGCGGGACCAATACTCCTTTTCTTCTGACCGATATAAATTTTTCCACAGGTACATGGAATCCTGTAAACTCCCGCTGATTTGAGTGGATCTCTGCTATCTTTTGCTGATCTCAGATAGTCCGATATTTTCTTTGTTTGTTTAAAGACGGTGTTAATTTTCTCCTTCTTTAGAATTTTCCCAATTTGGTTGGTAACACCTTATATGCATGGCAGTGCCTTCGGGTTGCTCTTTACTGGTGTTCCTCTTCTTCTCCTTTGGGCGCATAGCATAGCGTGTCGTAGCCGTTCGCTTCTAACACAGTTGTTAGGTGTTTTATTTCGTCGTCGATGTGCCTTGGTTGACATATTCTCAAAGCTCTGTGATTACCTTCTTTGGTGACTAATATATCAAGAAATGGAATTTGAAGATTTTCTTCTAATTCCATGGTGAACAGTATTTTTGGATGAAAACTATTCAGATGATTTAGGAAGTTCTGAAGTTCTTCCCTTCCGTGGCTCCAAACAACTAACGTGTCATCTACATACCTCAACCAATACTTCGGTCGTTTTCTAAGTTTGAATGGCTCTTTCTTCTAGAGTAGATGGTATATACTCCATATTTCTCCAAAAGAGCAGGAAATACTTATTCCATACCTGTGCCATATTCAAGGCTTGCCAAGCACTACGACATATACCTACGATGTGGCAAGAGGTGAAAGTCATATATCTCCCAAAAGTAGGGAGGATAGGCGACAAGACACCCAAGGCATATCGTCCCACAAGTCTAATGTATTTCCCGCTCTAAACGTTGGAAAGGCTGATAGATAGATACATAAGATGAGGTACTACAAACAAGCCCGCTCACCGAACGCCAATATGCATATCAACCAGGCAAGTCAATAGACAGCTCTGGACGACCTCAACAGGCCACTAATGAAGTCCTCGGAAGACCAAGATATAGCCATGACAACATTTATAGACATCGAGGGTGCCTTCAACCGATGCATCCACCGTGTCTATAGCAAACGCTCGAGTAAAAAAGGGGGGCACCTCTCCTACTATGACAGTGGATAAACGCTAACTTGAAAAACAGGGTCGTTACATCAGCAATTGCCGGAATAACACTAACAGCTAGAGCAAACAGGGAATGTCCGCAGGGAGGGGTGCTATCGCCCCTACTTTGGGCCATCCTAATGGACGAATTAATTGAAAGGCTATCTTTCAGAGGCTTCCAATGCCTAGGATATGCCGACGACCTCGCGATTATTGCAAAAGGCAAATTCGCAAGGACAGTCTCTGAGCTTACACAGTCAGCCCTAGGTATAATCGACAGGTGGTGTAAAGAGGAGGAGCTGACAGTGAACCCTCATAAAACCACAATAGTGACATACACACGAAAAAAGTATTGGAAGGACTTAGGTCATCTGGGGGCTACATGGCTCTATGCCAGAGTTATCAGACCCATGATAACATATGGGTCGGTGGTATAGTGGCCAAAGAAGAAGAAAAATGCTGAATGAACGACAGAAATGAATGAAAAGTGAACTGTCTTATGTCACCTTCATTGGGTTCCAATGTCTTGGTATGTTACCCGTAAATATCATTTGCAGTTTCCTAAATATCAGGTATGTACTCTGCTGGAGCAATGCCGCAAAGATAAGACCTAGTAAGTACTGTAACTTTGAGTGGCTCAATTAGCATTGTACAGAAGTATAGCCTTTTATGAATAACCACCCTCCAATAGTTCACGATTGCTTTGCTACCAAAATAGCGATTATACTATCAAAACAAATGTCACAATCTAAACTATTACTTATACCATTCGTGTTATACAATTGGACTTCTAGGTTGATAATGGGATATGATGTTTGATTTTTGGAACCAATTTATCGTCATTCATTTGATGAGAAAAGAGGGTTTGAAAATGGCAAATATTTCAGTAAACTCGAGTTGAAATAAGGTTCCTTACCTCTGTATGTGTCACCAAAACCATAAATAGGAGCTTGAGCGTTTCTCTAGTAGGTAATCAGGATATCAAAGCGACACGCCCATAAACACAGCTATAAGAATACTGGCATTCCTAACATCCAATCTCAATTATCATGATCACAGTTTATTATTAATTAACATTGGTACCATGTTTGTTGTTGAAATAGTCGCTAACATTCGGAATTGATTTGCATTCAGAAGCATCGTTAGCCAATTATTATTTTTTAAATTTTGATAGCCAATCAAATAAACAATGAGTGATTGTGCTCTGAAGGCCAAGTCCAACAGTTTTTGTCTGTTATTTACCTACATTTCATTACTTTCTTATATGATATGAAAATGAACGGTGTATGTTGAACAGATTATATCAGCTGAGGAAAAGTGAGAAAATAGCACACAAGGCTTGGCAATCAAGCAACCCGCATTACAAGTATGCAAACAAATATTTATATGAGTTAGCGTGTTACCTATCAAACCCAATAATTTTTTCGCCAATTCATGCACTAAGAACTTTTTCATTTCACGTGATGTAGATCGTATTCTTTCTGCTTCATTGAGAACGACAATGCCTTTCCATGAATTATTTCTAGCACTGTTTTTGTTGGTGTCATTCGAAATTTCATTCAGGTAATCAGTTGCCCGGCTTTTATTATCTTCCTTATTCATTCGTCAGGGTTCAGTACAAACTAATTTCGTTTAATTGAAAGTTGGATTTTGTGGATGAACTTCCACAGTCAGAAAATGAAGAATCTACTTCTACTTACTTTTTGTTTGTTTGTTTGATACCGTCTTTCTTAACTTCATAGTAAACCTGAGCTCATAGATTGTTGATTTCAGGATGCGTTTTTCTGAATACAAAGTATTCCAAACTTAATGTCCTATTACACGTTTTTAGAGAACGGAAAATTTGACTTTTTGGGTAATTAGTTCTGTTATATCGATCTAAAATATTTTTAGCACTGAGTCGTTGCCTCTTATTATTATTTCATTTTTCGATTTGTTATTGCTTTCAGATAATTTTTGTATGATAGTATAACCATATCCAGTAGTTTTCGAGAAATTTATTGATTTCCTTATTTTTTGTGCGAAACCTAGCTTCAATTAAATGAAATGAAATTTTGGAAGTAATTGACAATATCATGTGTATTAGTAGTTCCAGTGAAACCAATTTCAATAAAAATTTTAATTACTTTAATTTGCGCGTTAGCTCATGTTATATGTGTCTTATCACTGGATATATTACGGACTATAATCCGTTGTCCGACAAGTGCTTACGCGTTCAGTTACGTAAATTTTATTAGAAAAACATCAAAATGAAAGACAATAACTATTCAAATGAAATTTGATGTAATTGTTCATTCTTCATTGTCAGTGTGATCAAATTAGGTATAGCAAAAACATGCAAAAGGTTCTGTAGTAAAAGTATATATTGAAGTGTTTGACTGATGAGATGACCAACTGAGTGTACAAAGAATGATCAATATACAGGGTATGCCAAAATTGATGACAAATTACACGTTTTTAGAGATCTGGTAAATACTGGAAGTTTTGTATCCCACTGTAAAAAATTGCGAATCTAGCTCTTAAAAATATTTTCACGGTTGTAGTGTAGTGCCACATCTACTTGTAACTAATATCGAGTTTCTAATTTCATATGGGGAACACCCAGTATTTCATTCCGTTTTTGGATTCTACTGATAAAAACGAATAACTTTTACCAAACATGTTGTATTCCGATTTATAGCATTTATCTTAAGGATGCATGAGGGTAGGCGTGTGTAGCTATGTTCCGCACAAAAAGTAAGGAAATCAATGAGTTTCCCGGAAATCACTGGAGATAGGTATAAATAAATCATACAAACATTATCGAAAGGCAATAAAGAAGCGTAAATTGTAATAATATACACAGTGTCGTACTTGAAACATCAAAGTTGTTGCTACTTTTCAATATAAGCGGCAACAGAACGCTGTAGGGCTGAAAATTTTATATCGATAGAACAGAACTAATTATCCAAGAAACTAAATCAAATATTCCGTTCTTCAAAAACGTGTAATAGGCAAGTTTGGAATACCCTGTACCTATATATGTTCTCATGTATGTATTTGTGTTGCTTGATAGTTACTTTTGAAAATGGTGTGAAAGCCGAAACCGGTCGTTCCATATAAAGTCTCAGTGGAATTTAGTGAAAAGTTATTTTATATTCAGTATTTCAACATAAATGGCCACAAAACAAATAAATCCTCAAACGAACAAGTTATTTGTGGAAGTGTTGACAATGAGGGTACGCAGACATTAGTTATTGTCTGCAGAGACCTACCCTATACTAATGAGGGCAAGAACCCAGAAAGCGATCTATAGGTGGTCCAAATGTTACAATGCACATTTCCATGCTACTAGCAATTGCGGAGACACTCTTGTAATTCAACGTTCGTCGTGGTATTAGCCAGAAAATTTGTTGTTTTCTGATGGATTTTCGACCCAATTATTCCTATATATTATATAGGATTATGGCAATAAGCGTCGTCCTAGTAAGGCAGGACATATAATTTCGGCACATATAACACGTCCACATACAACTACTAACTCAATCGCTGGAACTGGAATGACGCCAGTTTTGGCTGTTACTCCCGATTGATCCCGAACTGGTCGAAAATCAACAAGTAGGTGAACACGTTACATTTTCGTAGGAACATCAAATTCTACTGCAAATAAATTATTGTAGTATGCCTGTAACACGAGTTTCTATATAATAAATATATTAGTTGCTATTTTACAGTATTCTAGTGCAGCAAAATTTCTAGATTATTATATATTTTTTGGTTTACTTGGCCTTATCAAATGACTCACTTTTGGGTAGTTTATTATTGTCTTACCTTCAATAGCTTTCATTCCATATTTGGTTGAAGAATACACCAGACGATTAAAATATTCACGTACCCTCAGTTTACAGTTATCAGTTCTTCGAAGAAGCGTCTAATGCCTTATTTTCAATACATTTCTTTCATTTTTTTATTCACAATGAGATGAATGGTTCGGCTGAACCAAGGAAGCAATGATTCAGTTTACACTCTAAGGCAGTGTACTTGCATAGCATATACAGGCTATCAAAATACACTACTCGAGAAAAATTGGAGACAGAGATTGGAGATTCTACTGCAAATAAATTGGTGTATTATGCATGTAACACGAGTTTCTGTTGTATGACATACTTTTCAGAAACCCAAAGTTGATAAATATGAAAATACACTTTTCAGCGCTAGTAAAATGTTATACAAAGTGTGACGGTTTGTATGAGTTTTCTCAGTTCATCAACGTCAACTCGCCTTTCTCTGATACTTCGCGCATTTTCATTTGGTCATCGATGCCCCTGACGGAAAATACAATGTCCGCCTATGAATATTTGATGTATTCTTGGGCGGCTGCCACTAATTATTAGTGTGGGCAGGATATCAGGCTTATCACACGGGTACCAACCTGCAATAACTTTGATGATGAGTTCAGCATTTAACCCATGTGAAGTCAATTAGGATGCAGTGTTCGTCTGTAACACACGGTAAACTCGATTTTCCACGACACTATGGAAATGAACACACTTAAACCTGCGGGTCGAAACACTAATGATGATAATTCACTATAATTTCAGAACACCTGTGGACGTGATTTGCAAAAATAATTGTCATGAGTTGAAACTGTTTCAGATGAATCACTAGCGCGCATACTGTTCCCAGTGTTTCCTATATTAACGAAAACACAATGAAAGAGTATCATGCAAGGTCGATCGAGTGGACTCCTTAAAGTACGGTCAGAATTCAAAAGGGTGAGAAGGATAATGACCCCAATTAAACATTACAATGTGTAGTGTGTAACTAGTAAAGAAAAAAATAATTGTAGAATTTTGGACCAGTTTGGCTATAAAACCTCATCCATACATTAATACATTAATGTCAATCGACTGTCCGTTCTACGCTCAGATCTACGCCTTAGTGTTAGCCTAACCACATACATACTGAAAATTTGTGATTGTGAATGTTCAATACCAATGAATATGCTTTTATTTGTAAACTTTTGAACTGAAAAGTAAAAATTATATTTAGTCTATGAAACCAAAAAAACCTTCAAAAGTTTAAAATATTTTCTCAAAAGCTTGGGGCATCATTTCAAGTGTAATGACATCATTTATTTAAAAAAAAATATTCAAATTTTTAAAAAAAAGTTTTTTGTTTTCATACCTTTAAGCATTATGATTTGTTTAATTATCTGTCTGAATAGATGCGCCAGGTACGATAGTTTTATATCCCTTGCCATCCAGCTTCTCCTACCTCAATGGACAGTGTTTTCTCGTTTCATACACTCGCGTTTCTTACACTCGCGTTTCTTACATCCTAGCAAAATTACCTGAAATATTCTCGTTTCGTACACCCAATTAATTAATGAGTTTTCGGTATCTCGTTTCGTACAACGACCACAGCGGTGTTCCTTCTTGTTAAATCAGACTATAGAATCATTGTTCACAAAAATAATGTGTTCAATTTCCACGCACTAAAATGTATGTTAGCTCATTCTGGTAGATCTGACTAAAAAATTATCCTTCTCAAAATTTATGGGTTCAATTTCCACGCACTGAAATATCAACGTAAGGTTAGCTCGTTCTAGTTAGATCACACTAAACAACAGGGCCGATCCTAGCAGGTGTGCAGCGCGTGCACTGCACCCGGGCGACCAACACAAGGGGCGGCCGCAGGCCGCATACATTTAAAGGTCGGCACGCGGCTCGCAGATTGATGGTCGAAACAAACTTTATTTTCGCGGTCTTTGTTAAAGGGATGCGGTAACGGCATTTTTCCTGCTACTTTACCGGCGGTATATAAGTATGAGGGAAAATGAGAAAAATCATCCTCATTTCAATATGTTCAATCAATTTTAATTCAACATACAATAATACTGGAAACACAAAAAAGAGAATTGTAAGAAAATATTGAAAATTAGTAAAACGGTGTTGCCGTTGATCTTTGTTCGAAGCAGAACTGTATAGAGTATTATCTGTGCTAAGTATTAAACTTTTATTTTATTCAGTTGATCATTTCATGATATGTTCCCTAAATCCTGTAAATAAATAAAAGCTCTTGATTAGATTTATGAATGAATACAATTTTGTACAGGCTGTTTTCGAGCGTTTTTTGAGGTTTACATTTTTACCTATGCCTTGAAGAGCGCTATTTTATATAATTGGCTCTAACTTTTTTAATGAGAATGGGGATGAATAACCCATATTCTCACACTTTTGCTAAGCAGAAAAAACAATGGTACTTCTGTAAAACGCTAGAGTTAACTTTTTTCGAAGAATTCCAAAATTTCTGAAGAATTCTTAATAATATTATTTGCATTTTTATCAATGTTTCTCTTCTCACTATTAGACAGGTGGATGAATTTATAGCGTCAACGTTAAGCAATGTGGCGATTTTGAGCCAAATCTGGAATTCGTAACCGACGAAACAATTAAATCAAACGGAATGCAGCCTACTCGTAAACAAGAGCTTTCTCGAGCAGTGAAATTCTTAAACACCCCAGTTCGTGGCTTCTGTAGCAATAGACTGGATTATTCGGGAATCATACGATGTGGATAGACAAATATTTTTATTTTTATTATCGTATTTTTTTAATTAGCAAGGA
The DNA here is from genome assembly GCA_958298965.1 of Chrysolina haemoptera. Classification (NCBI taxonomy): domain Eukaryota; kingdom Metazoa; phylum Arthropoda; class Insecta; order Coleoptera; family Chrysomelidae; genus Chrysolina; species Chrysolina haemoptera. Next base: position 9,830,577 of record OY282596.1, on the reverse strand, counting down.
ATATTTCAGTCGGGCCCTATCTCCGGTATCCGGCACTTCTGTAAGGCGAGCTGGATCCTCTTCCCAAATAACAGCAACCCACTCCGTGGGGTCAGTGATTATTGGGTCAGAGAATCGTAAGCCCTCAGTATATTCGAAGTAAACAAAAAATGACGGCCTTCTACATTCTCGTTCAGTTGAGATTTCGGCGGCATCACGTCAAGCAGGTTTAACTCTCAAATCACCGAGTCCATCATTCCAGCAAGTAACCCAATAATCAGAAACACAATTTAAACAGAGTGGTTTAGGACGGTAAAGCCTGCGATTCTAAGAGTAAAACTTGATATTCAGTCCGCTTTTTCTCCTCTTTTCGGGCGATGTTCGTTTGGCCAGGAACTGAAAATGACCAAAATCGTCTGGCTTTGATGATCGGGGAGGACTACATCAGGCTTGTTGGCTTGTATGTGCCTGAGGGTGGGAATGAGTAGTTCCAATAGATTCGGCTCTGCTCATTCTCCACAACAGACTCAATACCCCCCGGAGCATGAGGTAACACCGGAGTCTCGTCTATACCATATGAGTGTCGTAGATGATAATACAACACTCGTAGCGCCGCGTTATACCTCTGGATATAGGCTGAGACCGCATAAGCTTGACAAGCTGGCAGCAATTGCATTACGGTCTCACCAGCTCCACGACACGCTCTGCATCTAGTTTCCGGGACCTCTATACCCATCACGAGACTACGTAAATCAATTTCATACCTATTTGTTTTGGATTTAATGACATAATGGTTTTGATTATTGACTAATGACTTCATTATGATGGTGGTCGTGATCCAACGCATGTTGGGCTACACTCTTTGTTTGGTCTCGAAAATCGGTGATTAGTGTGCTCTTTCAAACGTACTTTCATTGCACTTCTAGTTTGACCCGCATATTCTGTCTTATCTCTGGGAGTTCCCAAGATTTGTTGTATTTTGAGGGTTCTGAAGGTCGAAACCCCGAGTAACTCAAGGTTCGTGTAGGATAACGATATATTTCGAAAGTTTGACTCTTTTTGAAAAGTCGAAGAGTTGCGAAGTATATGTCTCCTAATCAGTTTGTCTACCAAGTCCACAGAATAACCGTTTAGCTCAGACACCTCCTCATTATAATTATTATAATTTTCTCAATTTTTGCATCTCTCCTTTTTCAGTGGAAACGACAAGAGTCGATTTACAAAGAAATTCAATCCTTCCATTTTTGTGCTGAGTGCAATGGTGGGAACTCTCACGGATTTATCTTAGTGTCGTGTCTTTCCAGTAGACATCGAATTCAAGCTGATTTTGCTCGTTTCTAACTACTAATACATCTTGAAATAGCAACCGTTGTTTGTTTTCAGCTTCATAAGTGAAAGATTTGGTTTGAAAATGGCTATTCAATTCTGAAACAAAACTGTCTATATCGACGATTTGAAATTATTGTTTAGTTCAGTTCTGAAACTTTCTATTGCCAAATTTTCTGTAGAAATCCCTACATTTCACGTCTAACGGACTTTATGTTCATACTCCTTTCCCTGTACATATCTTCTTGTAACGAAGGACAAAATGAAAATAAAACGAGAACCATATTGATTTGACGAGAGACATCCTCACAATTTCGTTCCCCAGGTATAGCTTGGGTTGAAAAAACTCGACCCAGACTGGTTTTCGCAAATTCATATTTATTACATTTTACAAGCAACTTCATCAGATATTGTATGAAAGTATGCAAACCATCAGGCCAGTAAAACATAAAAATATTTCCATGACCGATTTTACTGCATTATTAATTCAGGAATGAATATTATAGCACCACTTTTTGTTTTTATATAATCTGCCGGTACAGGGCATTCAAAAATTTGCTGGCTTAGTAGCGGTGAAACTGACATTGGCTTCAGGCACGTTAAATAATTTAGTGGCTCACGGAGATGGGGTGAGGTATTCTGAATTACATAGTTGACTAATTATTTCAGAAACAAGGTAATTGAAGGATATCCAGATTCTTCACAGAATCGTGGAATATTTCTGTCAACGTTCAATAACTATAAGAGTGAAAAACCTGAATTTCTTAAGCGAATGTGGAAAATGCGTGTTCGTTTATTTGTATATTATTATAATCATCTAGTGGGGTGTCGAAACCATCCGTGGTTCTTGGTCTAAATAAATTTGAGAGTTCTTCACATCACATATCAATGTGGTAACCCAGGTAGCACCTCATTGTTGGCTGAATCTTGTTTTCATATTGGGCCAATATGGATATATTGTAAATGTAAAAATAATATTGAATGAATATGGGTTCATATTGGAAAAACAATATTTCGCTAATAATATTGGTGGAATATTGGCTCAACCTGCTCTGAATGTATATTATTTCATGAAATATTGGGTCAATATTGGTTCAATAATTTTCACCAATATCGATAAAGTGATATTGCCTACATATTGTTGCCAGCATCTAGCTCCAATATTGCGATTTCAATATTACTCTCATATCGATGTTGGAGATGAAAAACAATATTGTATATCCAAGTTTGATAGCACATTGGTGAAATATTATTTAATCCATATTCAAAAAATTATATTGACCCTATATTGATGAGTTTGTTACAAAAACCTTACGCCAATATTTGAAAGACAATATTGATACAATATTACAAAATACATTTATCACTAGGATTGAAATTTGAATATTGGCCGAATATTCAATAAACAATATTGAAATGAATCATGATTAAACTTGGGTAAGAAACCGTTAGGTGGCCCCACATATGGAACAACAGCTGAATCATAGTAACATATATTAAATAAGGCTTCTCACAATGCATTTACAAGTCAATCTACTCACTGGTAAATTGAAGTAGAAATGAAATTGTAGAATTTTTAAATTATTCGACATTTTCTGGAAATATTTCATCCAAGGCAACATATTCACTTTGAATATTTTACCAATATATGCAAATGATATTGTACCAATATCCTTAAATAATTTGGGGCCATATATTGCTTCCTCAATATTTCACTAATATTATTTGTATAATGTAATATAAAGTAATATTGCGCCGATATCCCGAAATAATTATAATTTTATCTCACCAATAATACGTTTTAATATTTTACCAACATTATTTCAATGTAAGTGTGCTACAGCGATATTATACTAATATCGCCTAACATTTTGAGAATATTAGACCAATATTATTTTTTATATATTGGACCAATATTGTCCCAACATGGGTGTGCTACTTGGGAAGTGTACCAGTAGTGGTGCCAACTTTAAAAAACTATTTTTGAATTCAAATGAAAAGACTGAGCTATCCTAAAATTAATTAGCCGACTCTCCTTTTTTTGGCTTATGTAGCCGGTTTGTTCTTGTTTCGTACACTCGTGTGTCGTAAGCCTCAAAAATGTTCCTAAAATATTCTTGTTTCGACTTTTTGACTTCTCGTATCGTACATCGACCACTTGGGCTCGAGGAAATTAAACAAATACATTTTGTGAGGAGTGATTCTTTCTTAGTCTATTCTAACCCGAACAAACTCACCTGCTTACGTGGACACTTGGGAGCGAAGAAATTAAACAAGTACATTTTGTAGGGAGTAATTTTTTAGTTTGTTGTAACTAGAACAAACTCTTCAATATACATTTTATTTCAAGGCAACTGTCCACATGATTCAAGCCCTTTTTTCAAGGTGTACGAAACGCGAGTGTATACTAAACACCATATAATCATGTAGCCTGAGCAATTCGTCATTCTTTAATCAAAAACAGTAGGAAAGATGTATGTTTGTTTTTATCATAATAACAGACTTATATTTTTTACATGACATTTGCGATAAATATATTGGTCTTTCTGAACATGTCCACTTTCGGCATATTACCTCACTACGTTCCTAGCTCACGTATCTATAGCACAAAATGTGGACAGTAAAGACGGGGTTAATTCCATTCATAAACCGCACAAGAAAATCCAGTCGTTGAAGATACTGTAGACACAACATGTTTTATTAAATGTAGTTTTATTAGTTTCCCCTTGAACTCTCTTAATACCAAGCGGGATTCTGAGAATACGACAAAGGTAAACCGAAGGTGGTCCCTAGTAGGAATCTGGTACGCCGTTATGACAATATTTGCTTTTTCTTATTCGGCCGCCCTTAGGCAAACTAATTAACATGTTTTTGAATAGACCAAACTATGAATATTTAAGGAATTTTAGAACGTATGAAGATATTTGTTGAATCTATTATATATTTCGGGAGTAAATACCACCAAATTTACATACAAAGTGTAAATTCAGTACCGCCACTACAACGTAAATAGACTGACTGTTTGGATGATAGCTGATGCAGTTCAGTTCATGTTGACTCCACAAACTGAGGAGGTGTTCATGTATATATCAAATCTTGTTACTCAAAAGTAAGAGTTTTTGAGATATCAAACCTCCATTGCGATGTTCTGTTCATACATGAATAGAACTTGAATGTATTGCCAAATGTCCGCCGCACGCAGCTATTTTCAAAGACATTTTGAAGACACAACAAAACATTTTCGAAGCTTTTCACCTACATTAAAAGCACTGTACACTCTACACTACATACACTATACAGTATGCACTTGACTAACTATAATTTACAAACATAATAATTATATATCATGACGATTTTTGAGGTTATACGTTTTGAATAACGACCATTCAATACTTTACTTTGCAGTCCGTGATTAACTTGATTGCTGAATATAATATATTGACTTCATTTTACTTCACTCTAAAAACAAACTTCTTTTATGGCTATTTTTTGCGAGAAACAAAATGGGGCGAGGAGAAACTGTAAAAACTATAGAAACCATACTCTCCGTCAACATCCAGAGAGCAGATGATCACTTTGTGATCACTTTGCAACCAGCGTTTTTTTTACTATTGTTCAGTTGAAATATAAATATATATATTTATATATATATATTTTGTTCGGATAGGTTTCCGCGGTCAGATATTTGGAAACTGGAAGTTCGGGTTGAACCGCGTCTAGAATTTGTTGAAATTCGACGTTTCGGCTTCGATTTTGGAGCCATTTTCAAGAAAAAAAGATAAAATGATTGAAAGGGTGCGAAGTTAGATTCTACACTGAGGTCTCAATCTGCCTACTCCTCAGCCGCGTAATGTCTGTGGATATATCCACAGACATTACGCGGCTCTACGAGTGGTATATTGAGTCCGTTGTGGAGAATGACAAGTACCGAATCTATTGGAACTACTCATTCCCCACCCTCAGGCAAATAATCCCAATGTAGTCCTCCTCGACTATCTTAATAGGACGATTTTCGTCATAGGGTTTTCGGCTCCTGGCGAAACGAACATCGTCCGAAAAGAGGAGGAAAAACGGACTAAAAACGAGATATACTCTTTGAACTCCGCAGGCTCTACCCAAACCATTCTGTTAAAATGGAGGTTCTGATCATAGGGGTCCTTGGTGAATGATGCTAATGATGGACACACACTGCTCTCTAATCTAAAAATCAAACCTGTTTGCCGTGATGCGGCAGAAATCTTAGGCGGAATTATGCAGAAGGCCATTATCCTTGGTTCACTTCATCTACTCAGGGCACATGATTCTCATGCCCAGTAATCACTTACCCTACGGACGTGGAGTGACTATCTGGGAAAATGACACCAGCGCGCCCTCCTGATGTAACGGGGCTCCGGAGACAGGGCCTGACTGGAACAATCCTGACAGTAAAAAAAATTAAATAAAAAAAAATAAATCGTTTTATTTTCTTCGGTTTAAAGTAGCCTTAGAGCTACGTGTTACACTTAACCTAAGTTGTACATATAAAATATAAGTGATAGAGACATTCATGGGATAAAAAGTGAAAGAAACATACATCATTACGCACCACTGGTATTTGATCAAACATACAACGAATTACCTTTTTCCCACCTTTATGATACCCCTCTGACAAACCTAGCTACCAATTTGAAGGCATTTGACCTTGAAGAAAAAAAATTTCGCCAACGGTGCTTTTCCATTTTCTGTGACCCGCGCACCACGAATTCAGCATTGGCGTTCTAGGTCTGTGATTTCTGTGATGTGAAAATTGAATTCATACATTTTTTTTTTCAAGTTCTGCTTCCCACGAAAAGGAAAATCCTGTTTTGTTGAAATAGCATCGTGACAGCCGAGGGAAAGTAGGTAGGAATTGGTGTTCTTGAATTTCTGAAGGCTGTCTGCCTCAGGGAACACCTCCCGGGCAGCGAGTTCCAAAGCTTTGCCGTTCGGTGGAAAAACGAGCCCTGGAAAGCAGATGAGCGAAATGCCTCCAAAGTGACGGCATATGGATGTGAGGACTGAGCTCGACGGGTCAATCTCGATGGGGCCGCTAACGATGACATTTCGGAAGAGCGCATCGTCCATGAAAATATCTATAAAATAGAGACAGATCGCCAATCTTTCTGCGATGTTCATATGGTTCTCCCATGACAGGGTACTGCTGATGGTAATACCGAGCATTGAAATGGAAGATTTCATTGATATAGATACTCCTGATATAGTTACGCTGGCCACTGTGAGATCGGCCTTTCTAGAGAAAAGACATGCTTGGGTTTTATTCGCATGGAATTCCACCAAGTTGTTGGATCCCTATTCTAGAATTTTTGCTAAGTCCCTATTTATTTCATTCACGATTCTTACCCGTTCATTTCTGCATTTACTGGCTCCTTATCGGAGCTTTGGAAGAGAAAGCGGTATGAAGGGTACTACCACATGGAGAGATCGATCTGAGATAAAGCTAGATAGCAAGGAAAACAACTGGGAAGGCAAGCCATAAGGTGGAAGTTTGGACAGGAGTCCTTGGGGCCAAACGCATTGAAGATATCTAGTACAACAGCCAAAGTTTCATCATATTTTTCGATAGATTGCTGTCAAATATGATAGACTTAAGCAAGCAGGTCACCGGTTGATCTCTGATGCCGGAAACCATATTGTCGATCATTGATAATTCCTGAGCGTTCTAGATATTTCATGAGCTGGATGTTGATAGCTTTCTACATGACTTTCCAGATAACAGATAGTAGTGCGATAGGTCTGTAGTTGCTAGGAAGGGTCTTTTTCCCTTTTTTGGGACTGGTTGTACCCTTGCAATTTTTCAATTTGACGGAAATACCCCCAAATTATAAGAGAGGTTGAATAACTTGCAAAGAACTGGTGTTAGTTCGGGAACACATTTTTTGAGAACGATAGGCGGAATTCCGTCAGATCCACTAGCTTTGTTCCGGGCAGTGAGAAAAATAATTGAGGAGTGATATATCCAAATACTCAATGAAAGACATTACATTGCCTTTGTGGGGATGATAAATATTACCAATTCCTGAGGAAATGTTTTTCACCTCAATCCATATTTGCTCACAGTATTCATTGAGGTTATGTATTTTAAGAACTTAGTTAATTACGAGCATAGTTTGGTTACGTGAATTAGGAAAAACACTAAATAAAATAATGATTTGTGATAATTTATTTCAAAGTTAAAAGCAGCTTCTAATAAGTTGGCTATCAAAAGTTATATATAACGTCACAAAATGTGTATCACTATTGCACAAGAAATCAAGAGTCAATGATAATACTATCTACCAGTCGTATACAACATAAGGCTAGAATAGAAGTCTCTGGAATGTGTGACTGTGGCACATATTTCACCACAAGACATTCATTACGTTTATTGTTCTAAACTAACATATCGTTAAAACACAGATGTTAGACCGTTCTGCATTATTACATAACGAGTTGCATTTAGTGTCGATATTATTGCTACAATTACAGAGTATCACTTTTACCAGTACTTCAGCACTTTGGATATATTGAATAAATAATTCAAAAAGAAATTAGGAACTGGGAATTATTGCAAAATATTTTGCATTCAAAATATAAAAATAAATTAAAAAAAATTCTTGTATTGATCTGCAGAGTACATCGAATAAATCAGATAACTCCAACTCTTCAAAACATAGTAAGGGTAGACTTTCAATGAGACAAATGCAATACTGAATCTACAGGGTGACCTAGGGTTAAACTGCTAAATGTTCATAATCGGTTTTTTTATAGTAGAAAAGTTTTTTATTCATGCTTATTTGCGGTAATAAAAGGCTCATTTTAATGTACTACTGGGAACAATAAAAAAAAATTACTAAAAACTTTAGACACCTTGTATCTTGTAAACGAAGCAAGTTGGGACCCATGCTTCAATGAAGAAAAAATCGCATTATCTCTAAAAAACCGATACTGAACGTTTGGCGGTTTAACCCTGGGTCACCCTGTATAATTATCAAAGACTTTGAAAACCCAGATTTGAACTCCATCAGCTTATTCCTAATCAAACAAAATAAATTTATCAATAGAACACAGACTGAAAAAAATCACATTCGATCAAAAAGCATTGTTGAATTACTTTGATCAAATATACCCGGGAAATGTTTTGTAGATTTGAATAATTCTGTACTCTCAGACATTTTTCTTAACAAATGCTTCGATACATTTGTAGAACACAGTTTGCCAAATGAATGAAATGTATAGAAAACAAAATATCACAGAGGAATGACAAAACATCACGTGGTAATTCCCCTGTGTGGTGTTGTTTCTTACATTTACAAGTTTCATCTTATACTGCACCCGATTTCATCGATTTCATCAGAAAAATTAAATTACCAACACATATACGTTACTCGTCGTAATACAGAATACTTCAATTCACATAACTTGAAGAATTTGGCTGGCCTCAAAAGCTGTGCCTGGTAGAAGAATAACTGGGCCTGAGACGTGACCGGATTCCACGCAAACCATATTTGGATACTCATCAACACCGAAATCAGTCATTTCCTTGGCTTGATCCACCCATGGATTCCAGAGTACTGTGTCCGGAAAATTGTATTTTTGAATCCTCATCTTTCGCCCCGATACAACATTAGTTATTATGTGTTCTTGTGGCGTGTTCTGGTAGATTCTGTCGGTCCATTCTCCAATTGTCACAACTTCTCGAGTCTAATAAAATAACAAAATGTTGGTTATTTCAGACTAATATATAGATAGAGATGTTTATTCCTTATTAGTTTGAGAAAGTACATTTGCAGCTTTAAAACGTTTCAAAATAAGCTACAAATGAACTAGCATAGTTCATTATTTATACAGTATCGGAAAGTTTTCATCGGGGTATGCTGGTTTCATACGAGCGTAAAGAATAGCTTGCTATTATGTTGAGAGAGCATTACAATTTCTCCTCGACTCGCTCGAGGAAGGGATATCGACGTGGCTGTTAATTCGTCGGACGAGGTAGTAGGGGAGGCGTACAGTAGTGTGTCTCTCTTATTTATGTGGTATTATCATATCATTGCGTTCCTTATTGCTCGCATAGATTTGCCTATACCCCCGATGAAAACTTTCCGATACTGTTCACTGTGGCGACGTAAATTAACCCACCCCTTGCAGGGAGGAAAATGGGGTAATTATACTCCAAGAATTCCAAAATATTCTGTATATTAACTGTTGAAGTTGAAATGCAGAGTTGCAAAAAATCACGATTTTTTTGAAAAACTCAATAAATCTGATTTTTTTTTATTGAATCGTGATTTTTTGATTTATACTGATTTTTTTTTATTTATACTGATTTTTTCTTTAAATGTGAAAATAATGAACTTTAAAATCACTTATTTTCATTACTTTTCTCTATTTGCCGAAAAATATTTGCCTATCTTCTCGGCGACACTTATGTTGACATGAAAATATGTTTATACACTTACATAATGTATGTGTTTTGGATAAACTTCTTCCTATTTTTGAATTTTCTGAGAAGTTATCTGCTTCGGGGACTTGTTTTTACAGCAATTTATAATTTGATTTGAAACATGATTAGATATGAAAAAATCAGTTGATTTAAATGTGATTGAAAACACGCGGTACACGCAACAAAAAATTATACGTATGTTTTTTGTACCTTTTTATACCGATAAATAAAGGTATATAACCACCACTTACCGAAAATTGAATGGGGTACTGGTGTGCGGAAGCATTTGAAGGGTACAGAAAAACCATCTAATAAAATTGCGGTAGCTTCACCATTTGGTGGCAAATAATCTACTTTCTCTGAAGGATCACGAGAATAACCAGGCAAGTCACAAGATCTGGCCGAATCAATAACTCCCATACACCATACAAACATGATAAATTTTCGCCTGAAATTGCCAATAACTCGGATATCCTTATTTGTGGCTTGGCTGGTTTTTCCCCTGTACCCTTCATTTGTAAATTTTGAGAGCTATCTGTGATGATTTAAACAATTTATATGTAACAACCTCAATCGAAGCGCTACTGAATTATGCGAGTTGCACTGACCTAAAATAAAGATCGGTGGCAAGTTGTGCAAACACAGCCATGCTTTCGCCCTCCTCCGCCGCTGCAGTGTTGTCACATGTTACGATCGCCGACTTGTGTATATACAGAAAAAGTCAACCTACCCTAACCCCTGTATCCTCCAGATGATTCCATTGAGAACCCTAATCATTATAGGTAAAGACATTCGATGAACAACGGTATTCCCGCACGTACATATGTTACCCGTCAGTTTAGTTGATGGAAAGCTTGATTTTGCAATAAAGTGTATAGTGATTGTATTTTGATTTTTATCGTAAGTTGATACCGTACTAGTCTATCATGTAGAAATTTCAGAGAAAACCGAGATGATATATATAAGTTTTTTCTTCGCGAATCAACAATTACATACGCAACAGGTAGTCTGTCATTTTCAGTTTATCACCGTGTTTACTGAAACAATTAGTTCGACGTAAAAAAAACGTAAAATTTGTTTTTCTGAAAATTTATTTTTACTCAAAGGAGCTTGTGCCAGCAAGGGAGATCCAGGACCTCCAGCTCAGAAACAAGTGGATTCCGAACCACTTTAGCTCCGTGACGGCGGTGGGGATCGGACCCGAGCTGCCTGGGTGAAAGCAAACACTTTTTAACACCACCTCGACCACTGTGGACTGTAAAACGATTCCTTCAATACTTTTTGGGATACCAAAAAAAGTTGTAATTTTTTTCACTATTTCTCGTTTAAAAAATGTTGCTGGGTCGAAAACCGGGTTTTTCATTTACGAACTATCGCAAAAAGTAGTCTTTTGCGTCGTTTATTTTGTGTGAAAAGAGCCTCTTATTTTTACCTACAGCTTGGCATAATATATAATTTAATGCGATTCAGCAAATAAATAAGAGTTTCTGGTCGAATGCAGTAAAAAATGTAGTTTTTCACCAGAGAAACTATAGGTATTTGACAGACTTTTCTCATAATTTTTCATTTTCAATATAAGACATTTCTCCGTCACAACATAAAAAATGGTATACATATGTAGTAATAATCAATAAATTCAATTAATTTGTAGAAGTCGTTTTTTTTTTGTATTGTAATCAAAATCACCCTTACAACCTTAATTGATTCAACTCACATCATCCATAACAAAGCGGTAACAATGCATACAACAATTTTTTTTCATTAAAAATAAACAATATTTTCATTTTCAAGAAGCCAATTATTATTGTTCATCTGTACCTATATATTATTAGAGGAAAACTATGATATTAAAAATGATATTACCGTCAACTTATACCAGATTAACAAATAATTAGTCAAAAATCCTAAGACTGTTCCTGGCGACAAAAGTATCTATTACGCAAACTCAGAGGTATGTGATTTTGCCCTATGGAGTACCACGTTATTCTGAACTGATTGGCTTTCTAGTATTTGTTATATTTTTATTGTGCATATGGATAAGGAAGAGTGTCACATTGTAGAGAATTCAGTGTGTCTTTAGGTATTCTGATAATTCTAGCAAACTTCACTCCTCCCCTTTCATACAAGAATTATATTCCTGAGGTGCCTTTATGAGGTCCTGCAGCCTGTGAAGTGGCATAATTTGCATCTTACCAAAAAAGACAACAGAGGTCTCTGCATCTCCATCACAAAACTATTTTAGACTTAACTTATGTGTATATTGGGGTCCTTGATGTGAATAACATTAAAAAAATATTTAAAAACGGCCAAATAGGTACCAAAATTATGCCAGTTTCACTCAAAGGGAGTTTACAGATCATAATATAACAATAAACAAAAATCAATGAAACACAAAATAAACAGGGTAGGTCCCATGACAGAGTCTGTGGCAGGATTTCCTTAAAAACCAATTTCGCTTCATTACTAAACGGTACATTTTACAATTCAGTAATGACTGAAAACGTTTCATTTACCTCTTGATACAAAGCACCATCTCTGGTTTTATCTATGAAATTGCAACCTTGTAAACCAGTGATTTGACAACGTCTCACATCGGGAACTTTGAAATACGTGTGCAGTAACATATTAAAGCTGAATGTCAAGTCTTTGCTTGGGTTATACACTGCTATGTTGAAATGCAATTCCTTTTCACGTAATATCAGTCTGTAAGTCAGTCGAAACCTAAAAATATATTATTCACAATGGAGTTCCTAACTGGAAATAGTGATGAAACTCACGGGTAATTCCACATCGATCTTGTGAAATCACTGTCCATTATAGAAAATATAGCTTCTACATCTCCACTGGAAAGTCTTTCAGGTGCCTTTTCTAAGTTCCATCGAATAATTCTAGCAAACCCATGTTGAGGTCCGAAAGTCCAGGGACCAAACTGGGCTACAAGAGATTTTTTATGAAAATCAGCTCACCAATAAGTAACAGTTACACTTACGGAAAACAAACGGAATTCCACCTCTTATAGCTTTCTTACCATCAAATACTGCTTGTTTACTAAAAAAAAGGTCAGTTACAATAGTTATAGATGATATAGATAATTTGAAGTTGTGAATTACACAGTTTTACATTTATCCTTCCTGATTACATTTTGACGTGTCATAAATTGACTCATGTATTTACCTGACAAATAGTTGCTCCTGGTTGTTTACTCGCCAAGAGACCACAGTGGCACCTGAAATTTCACATAAAAAAATATTTTTAAAGGTTAGGTATTCTTTTTAACAGTCATATTTTAATTAGCTGAAGGGTCATGCATAAAGAATGATGAATTGATGAATTAAATCCATGACATTTTCATTGTCCAAACAGCTCACCATGTAAATTAATAGTGCACGTCGTGTTATTTCCTCGATCTAAAACCACCACACTAGTAGCTGCCATAGCACACTCTAAGATGCCTGCACCGGCCGGCCAGAAGATGCTGGCAGATTGTTTTTAGATGATTTCCAACTTGAAATCGCACTTTACCGCGGGATCACCTGCGCGCTCACCACAGGTGCGAAGTCCCTCTGTCGGTAGTCAAAAAAATAATATTCAGTTGAAAAACAATTACGTCGACTTTCAGTCACTAAAGATAACAATTAATCCAATTTTACTAATGGACAATGCAAACCAGAAAGCTAGAATCCCTATCGATAGCGAACTTAACTGTGTTAATATGCAGAAGCTCAAACTACTAGTTTTTCAATCTTCAACAAAAAACTGAAACACTTTAGAATGGTCGAATCGAATTTTTGGTGCGCCATCTTACCGACAATAGAAGAATCAGCAGATTGCCTGGCGTACTTTATATGTATACAGAGAAATTGCTAATTTCTACCGTTGTTTGATAATACCTACCTATAACCGTTGTATGTAATCCTCATACAACGCTATAACCAATTGTCAACTTTTCACAACAAAGTATCGAAGGAATCAACTTTACCACGATACGATCTTTGTAATGGTGCTACCATTTAATCTACCATTGTTCTACCGTTGTTTGAAGGAGCACATCGTTTATTGGGAATACAACATAGTTTTGAAACCATACAAATTACATCGAAAATATTGTTTTCGTCAAAATTCCACCCATATTGGCTATTGATTATGTGTATTTTGTTGAACAGTAGTAATTATCGATAAACGATGAAATTCTGGTACATACATAAGATGAAAATTCTGTTCATTAAACTTTGATTGCTAGACTTGCATGAAGTTGATATTGCAACATAGGATTGGGCCATCCTTCACAAATAGTGTTCAATGTCCTTGGACTGTGACATTCTCTACAACTGTTCCTTGTTGGTAAACAGGGTTGCCAACCCTTCAGGAGCTTACTATCGTACCAGCTATTCTGAATTATCAGATTTCGGCTGCCAATATCGTACGTGTTTATTTTTTTACGACCTCTACGGCTTGAGCTATACATGTTCGTTGAATGAGTAAAACTGGTGTTTATGAGTTACAAAGTTGGCAAAACTGGTGTTTTGTGAGTTGCAGAATTGACGAAACTAGTAATTTTTATATTTTTAATTCAGTCTCCAGCTGAAGTCGCTGGAGACTATCGTTTTCTAATTTCCTAACTGTCAGCGTCATGTGATGGGCATTTTCAAATTTTGAAACTGACTTTTTCATGCCAATTGTGTATTTTTTGATCTTGAATTAAACATTTTCACTTTTTGTCAAAATTATCGTATAATCGGCCTCATCGTACGTATCCATATCGCATGCGACATAGGGTAGTCGACATTTGAGAATAGGGCCCCTGGTATACTTTTCATCAGTACAACCAAATATATATAGATGGCACACCATTTGCGCAGAATACGAATTGGCGGATAGATTTGAAATATTTTAATTATTCTTGTTATTTTAATACTTTTCCGCTTAAACCATTGCCGTAATTTATGGAAAAAACGATGAGATGTATTAGTTTTTGTATTTTTCCGAAAATTATGTAGGAATGATGAACTAATTAGGAAATCCAGATCAAGTGATATTTGGAAGAATGTGGTTAAAATTGAAAAAATCGATTGTTTTTTGTGATATTTCCACGACTTTTTTTTCCAGAATTCAGTATTGATACTGGTGTTAACCAAAACTGTAGACTATTCAATTATAATTCAAATACATTTTATACGATATTAAAACACTAACCCAAGCATATCTTTTCTCTCACAGTGGCCAGCGTAACTAAGTCAGGAGTATCTATAACAATGAAATCTATTCCAATGCTCGGCATTACCGTCAGCAGTACCCTTTCATGGTAGAACCATGTTGAGGTCCATTACCAAGAGTACCTCTCAAGAACTTGATTTTCTTTTTCGTGTGAGGTATTTCACTTCCCGTCAACCGATTATGAGTTATGAGGCACAAATTCGACCTGTTTTGCTCACAAGCTCGCATACTTCTGTGGGACGTCGCAGAAAGGTTGGTGATCTGTCTGTTTTTTAGATATTTTCATGGACGGTGCTCTTCCGAAATACCATCAATCGTTTCACCGTTAGTCATCACATCCATATAAAGTCACATTGGAGACATGCCGCACATCTCCTTCCCTGGGTCAGTTTCGCTGCCTCGGGACGTGTTTCCTGAGGCATACAGCCTTCAGAAATTTAAGAACACCAATCCCTACATACCTTCCTCAGCTCTCACGGTGTTCTTTGAACAATATAGTATTTTCCCTTTAGTGTGAACCAGAACTTGAAAAAAAACCCACTTTCAACAGTAAGATTAAGAAATTTGCACAAGTAGGTAATAGAAAATGTCGGAAATTTGAAAAATTGATAAACATATCTAGATTTCAGTGATTTGAACAACGATCCATTTTTCTAGATAACGCCGCAACAGAAATTGAACAGCATGTTACATTTCACTAAAAAATGTCGACAGTGTCACAACTTTCAGACAAAATTACAGGTTTTGGTCAGCGGGTCATGCTAGATCATCACAGCCCACATTAAAGAGGTCTGTGCTCCATGCAAATTCAACAAGGAATCCACTATTTGATTACCAGAAATAATTCACTTTTCGTTGACTATAAAAGTAGTCGATTCCTGTCGATTATCCATTCCATCCAGGCCTGTGGTAGAAAATAAGTACACATGAGTAAAATAACTTTTATTTTATTTCAATTTAGTATTACTTACAAAATAAGTGATAAATTATGTTTATTAATGAAATGAAGTGCTAAATATCGTACAGATTAGTGAATACATGTATATTTTGATATGAGTAAATAATATAATGTAATTATTTCAACCTAAAGAGTGGTTGCTTGATAAATCATGAGACATAATAAATTCCATAATAAAATACTTCAGACAAGCAATTATTATGTTAATTATTGACGATACTGAGACAAATTTTAAGTACAAACTATTTTCTTTTATCAAAATTAACAAAACTTTGTAGAATGGAAAAATATGACAAATAAAGGTCTAATTTTGAAAACTTCAACCAAACTTAAATGTAATTGACATATACCTGTCAACAATGATTCCAGCTTTGAAAAAAAATATTTACAACCTATTAGACGAGTGGACAATTAGTAATCAAATAATTTGACTGATGGACATTTCAATGCCCGGAATTTATTATTCATTGTTTATCATCAATTTATACATGGATGTCTCATCATATCATAATTATCCAGTTTCAACCACTGGAATAGTCTTTTGTAAATGGAAATACGAACCCTATCTCGCCTGTATATAATATTTTAAAATCGATGTGACAGGGATTCAAAAATTCATTTTATATCGACTCATTTCAATAAATAAAAGCACACCGTTGAACATATGAAAACTGAATATGTAATAGAGGAACATCCATAACAAAATTCTATTGGGAATCACAGAGCCAATATAAAACGGTTTTCCTATAACCCAAATAAACTTTATATATAATTTTCTTTGATATCGAACATACCCTTTCATTCACATAATCACAGTGCAATTTACACAGAGTCATGTACAATTCAACATATATCAACAAAAAGCAGCCTAGTCTTTCAGATGTAAATACTGAGAAAAAGATTAGGACAATAAATTAAGTTTCAGAGACACAACTAATATCTGGGAGTAGTCTGGTTCTGATTAAATTGAGATTGAACTGCAGCAGCAGCCACATTACTAGCTGCATTTCTAACGTGTTGGTTTCGGAAAAACTCTGTTGTAAACTCTTGCTGAGCTTTCGCCAGACTGGCACCAGTACTTCGGTACATACGGTGAATCTAAAGAAACACAAAAAAATTCATTATCCTATTAAAGAGTAGAACAAAACTGACATTTCTGTTAAATACTGAGGATCAATGGATGGTTGAGCCCATCTTTACCCATGGTTGACCTAAGCCTATTCTTGATTAGGGACATTTTGCTGAATGCTTGTTCTCCTGTTGCCATTTATCGCATTGTCTTTTATCAATTGGTAGTATAATGTGTACATTAGCCAGATCTTTATTTAAATCTTTAGGATAAGTATCTACAAGCTTTTCTGCTCCATCATTAATGTAGCAATCACTCCGTTCACTAAAGTCTTCTGGGGAAACAATGTGAGAAAACACTTGATAATGCCACGTCGATAATGAATTATATCTAGAGTGACTTGATAATTCGGATAAGAAAAAAGCTGTCAGTATTGACCTGATGAGATACAAAAACTTGAAACTAGTCTGTTATAGGAAGCACTTGTAATTGCATCCTCTCATGCTTTGAGGAACATTGCACAAGTGTATGTTAGATATAATTCAATACCTGTAGTTGCTTAACCCAGGGGAGTAGTTGTTTTCTGACAAGTATTTGTAATAATGAGCCTACGTTGTAGGTGTTTATGGAAGTGAAAGAATTATCATTGTTAGTAATATAAGGTTTTTTATTTCAATGCAGTTCTACCTGTCTTTAGCATAACCCATAATCACACTAAAGGGTATACTATATCTAATTTTTACGTTACCTTTGAGATAAGAAATAGATCAACTATAGCAGCGGTACAAAATCCAATGGCGATGATCATAGCAATTACTCCAGAAACAATACTCCAAGCTGTATTACTAAAAGTAGACAGCGCAGTGATGATCCCCCTGAAAAATATCAACCACCACTTGATAAACTGGTTAAAATGGAGTGAAGACAAATCTAATAATTATTCAATTTATAGTAAACTTTCCAATATCAGACACCTGCTATGTTGAAGTGTTTGCCTCTTATATGTCTATTCAACAGAAGAATGAAAAAACTACTATAAAGGTATTTTGGGTTTTAGGCCATTATCAAGAATTACTTTTTTCATAAAACATAATTGGACACGCTGTATAAATTCATAGGTCTTGTCTTGAAGTACTGCTGAGCAGAAAAAATATTCAATAACACTTCTCAAATACTTACACTGTGCCTGAACCAGGTATTCCGATAGCTTGTATTGTTGTCATCACAAACTGAAAGAAGAATATGAAGAAAAAAACCATGAAATTGAAGGAGGAGTCTGACCGGAAAGCCTTGTATGCTGGTCTGAACCAGCAAAGGTATCCAAAAGGTGTGAATAGTAACATATATAATATACCCAGACCAATAATATCGAACTGTTTCAGCACTATACCTCCTATCACATTGAATACCATGATAATACCATGATCTGGAATCAATTCAAATTATCATTTCTACAGATATTGCTTAGTTTTTGAGAAAAGTATTACTCACATATCCACAGGTAATATAACTGACGAACTATTTTTTGGAACTCTAGAGGTATGTCCACTTGAATATCTTGATAGAAGCAAGGTTGAAAACAGCACTGTTCTGGTAGGGGTGGCCAATTATTACGTCTCACATTGTATGTTGCATTTCGCATTTCTTCCTCTCTACGAGCTAATTCCTGTTCTTTTCTTTCCAGTTCCTCTTGTCGTCTCTGTGGATGAATAAAAAAACTTCAAAGATGAAGGTATAATTGAATAAGATATATAAAAACTGAAGCAAAGGGAATACTATCCTTGGAATATCTGGAATATGTTGTCATTCACACTATCATAATAATTATTGTATTGAAAACTATGACATATGCAAAGCTGATGCAGAGAATACACATAAACATACTACAACTTCGATTTACCAATAGACATCTTACCTGTAACTCTGTTGTATCTAAAGATGTTTTGGGGACAGCCTGAGTTTGTTGACCACTTCTGGTATATGTAGGAGGTTCCTGTGTTGGCTGCATGATGGCAGGCCCTGAGTTTGTTTGGCTATATGTTACCTTTTGAAACAAGGTCATTAGAAACATAGGGCAAATAAAGAAAATTTGTGAAAAACACAAAAATATTTGTTTGTCCAACAGATTTTAATAATTTTATGAAATTGTTTGCAGTCACTGAACTACTGAACATGCATTGGGAGTTGAAGCTAAATCACTGATGTAAACGAACGATTATTAAACCATTATGATGTTCTGGCTAACAGAATGTGTTAAGACTTCTGAAGAAAATAATTTAATTTCTTTCAGCAGTTGTTGTAACAGCATGTCCACATGAGAATTGGTAAATTTACCCACTCATAGTTGGAAGGTATATAAAAAATGCAAACGTAAGTAAAACTGTATGACTAATATTTTAAATTTTAGGTTGATCAACTATGTACATTATTTTACCTACCGGTTTTTGATTCGGTGCCTGGTTATCAAAAGGATTATAATCATCCACTCTGAGCTGAGCATTGGTATTCCTAGCAACTTGCTGAACAGACGGATCCTAAAAATAATGACACAAGTTATTTTGTGTTGTTGGACAAAACGTCATGTTAACAATATGCACTTTGTTGATACTTTTTTAAGTATATGTAAAGGTTCTTATTCTTTTTGATATGAATCCAGCTTACTTACAGCAAAGGGGTTGTCGATGGTGGGCTCCCCGAAGGGATTATCATCAAATCCCGACATTTTTTATGCTGCTTTTCTTTCAAAGACACAAATAGACCTTTATCTTATCTACAACTTCATTATCTGTATTTGACACTTTTGAGTTTTGACAGTCTTGACACTTTTCAGTTGACGTATGAGTATTCCCACTGCTGACATAATGCCGGGTTCGTATGCTAGCTTTTTGTAGTTGAGCTTACAGCGTATTGTGTTCGAATTAGTTACTGAATGACACAGAACAACATGTTCTCAGTCAGCGGCCAATCAGAAAATAATACGCTATAAGCGAGAGCTATCATGTGTACCCGGCGTATGCGTCTAATTGCAGGTTCGAAATCCAACTTTGCCTTTGCCATTTAATATGGGTGGGATGTATTTTCACAATTCTCAACTTGCGAGCTAGGTTAGTTAGGTCAGGTTAGGTTTGGCTAATAATTCACGCATTTTCAACTCATTACTTCTAACAATTTTTGGAATTATCATCATGCAAGCTAGGTTATTTAGGTCAAGTTAGGTTTAGCTAATGTATTGTCATTTAAACTTCCCGCCTATACAGTGACCAACCACAAAGCGCTTATAGCACGTACACGTAGCAGATCTGACAACGTTTGATTTCGAACCTGCAATTAGAGCCAGTTTTATAGGTTTCAGTTAACTCTAGATGGATATAGGTTTAGAATGTTGATGACATTTATCAAATAGGGTTATAGGCTTCCCATTTTAACCATTGGTAGTCCATCCGGAGTTTAAACTGAAAGTATAAAACTTTTCCTTTGGGGCTTGTCTGCTGACAGGATGGAAGAGAGTGAGGGCACAGTTTATAGCTGAAGAATTTCGATCACTTTGCGTCGGTACCAGTACTCTTTATCCGACGCGCATACAGATGCTGGCAATTCATACAATGCCCAATTGTTTCCCAACTGTTTCAACTGTTTTCTCATTAATATTCGATTTTTGGACAATGCATTGAGTTTAGTGATATTCTTTAATGTACATAGTTAAGAATAGGTCAACTTGAAATGAGGGAAGAAGTCAAAAATTTCATTACTAATTAAGTGTATTTGCTCAGTGCTAAATGTACTATCAATAGTACCAAAGATAAAGTTTCTTTACATTATTTTCCATTAAAAAACAAAGGGTTATTTAAGACATGAATAAAAATGTCTGATGAACGCATTTCAACTTTCGTAATCTTGAATACTTCATTCAAATTCGAATGAGACTTAAATTAAACACTATGGTCTCTTATGTAATTTAGCATTATATTCTATCGCGCCTAAATTTTTAGCGCCACCTATCGGGAACGCATTTCGCGAATTTAAGTTCAGAGCCGGCCTTGTCAAAGAGTGGTTCAGATAATATCGTTGTTTGATAATACAATCTGTATTATTCAATATTATTCTGTATTATCAAACAACGATAATATTATCATCGACTAAGAACTCTAGTCAATTATATTATACAACAATATTATCTTTTCGCATCAGTCTGAGCAAATGGGGCGACATCTATAATTATTTGGTTGAACTGATAAAAAAGTAGATCTATCTTTCTTGCCATAAACGGCAGTGTATCTATCTTTCAATTGTTTTCTCATTATAATTCGGTTTTTATAAAATACATTGAGTTCAGTGATATTCTTTACCACAATCACACAACCACAAAATTTCAAAACATTCTTTATGTAATTGGGAATTTGCATGCGGGGCTATATGATTATGAATCGTTGCCTCAGTGCAAAAGTGACAAAAGTGTAACATCACCAAATCAACCATAGTGAGAAAGGAGATATATATACTCTTGTTATGACTTATTCATCTCTTGAATGGGTATATTACAGGGTTGCATATGATGAACAAAAAACAAAAAAACATAAAAAATAAAAAAAAATATTGAATCCTTCGCCGAAGCGTAATATTTTACTGGCAATTATTACTTGCATCAAAACCATTACTGGCAGTTTTACTGACAACACAGACCACCTACCCCTAGACGGTTCACCACAACACTAACTAATGAAGACTGAAATAAGCGCCACCAGAAGATTGGTATCGGTACTACCGTGACGATGCGGGAAATTCAAATCTTGAATTTAATACACAGACCACATACTTAGATGTTCGTGAGTTTCATAATGTTGTTTACAACCTCAAACAACACTTGATATCACGACTACAAAGTTTTTCAAATATCAAGTGTTGTATGAAGTTTAAACAACATAAGAAACTTTCAAAAAATGTAAAAATTAATTTATAGTATATTAGGTATTCGATATTCTGTGGTAATGGTGAAAAAAAACACTTTCAAGTCAAAAGGTGGTTTATTGTCGAAGATGTACAATCTCATTGGACAAGCTTAAAATAATCAACACATTGTTTGAAAAATTAAAAAATTAAATATGGGTGCAGTACAAAATATATGGGTCCTCATATTAGAGAGTACATATGGTAAGTCATATAGAGCACAAAGTCGGTGCAATTGATCCATGATTACCTGGATGAATAAAACTATGGATATTGCATAGTACATTATGTGGATAAGGTAAAATCATATACCGTGTGACACAGACTCGTTGTTTCTCTAGCTATATTTCTGGAATTTGGAACATTGACTATGCTCACTCAACTTCCGGTTTTTCCGGAAACGATATCAACTTTCGATTTTCAAATGGGTCACCTTGTATACTAATACATGATCGGTTAGGAATAATCATAAGGAATCCAACGATACCAGGTTTGATGGTGTTATCCCCAAA
The DNA here is from genome assembly GCA_958298965.1 of Chrysolina haemoptera. Classification (NCBI taxonomy): domain Eukaryota; kingdom Metazoa; phylum Arthropoda; class Insecta; order Coleoptera; family Chrysomelidae; genus Chrysolina; species Chrysolina haemoptera. The sequence goes on along the minus strand of OY282596.1, from coordinate 9,808,117 downwards.
GACTACCGAGATATCCAGAAAAAGTTTCTCTCTCCCACTCATTAAGCTCATAAATGATAAATAGCGATATCTCCGTACTCTTTGGAGATAACACTATCGAACCTGGTATCGATGGATTCCTTATGACCATTCCCAACCAATCGTGTATCAATATACAGATCGTCCCATTTGGAAATTGAACCATGAGTCTGTGTCACACTGTATAGTACAACAATGTTTATAAATGATTCCCAAATATATGTAAAAGAACAGACATAACACAAGATACATATTAGAAGGTAATCACATTGAAAACAATCAAATATTCTTGATGAGTATAGTGAAATTTGCGGCCAGCGAACATTTTGTTGTATTAATAAATATTACGTCACTGACAAATTAAAACCAAAGATATAACGAAAGCAGAACCACACATATAATTCAATATAAAAGTCACACTACACAAAGAACGGATAAAAACTGCCATTGTCATATAGCAAAAAAAAATAAAAATTTCATCATAAAATGTCTCTAATAACCCTAGTTAGTTATCAACATCTAGTAGAGTGCAAGAAATTTGGAATTTCATTTGATATTTCAACATTAAACAGCTTGGGCAATCACATGTTTAGGTTGTTTGGCATTTTTTTTCTTAATTCTGTTCATACGAATTTTATTTGCTTGTAGTTTGATTTTATTCGAAAAATTTTCTTCGAGGTGGTGTTTGTTTCTAAATTGTTCAGATTTGAATAATCTACGTCTGAAAGAATTTTTCTTGTTTCTTTCCATTGTATATTTCTTGCGCAGTTGTTTCATTGCTTCGTACATTTTCTTCTTTTTTGGTGTTATTGTATGCCTTTCAATTCCAGTTTGTTTCAGTAACTGATATGGTGGCAATAGGGCATTACCTGTATTACCTAAAAAAATATATATTTGAAATCTAAATATATGTTTTTAATAAAAATATCTTCACTTTTATAACCAATTAAAGATTAAATAATAGAATCACAGTGTTGTAGATTGTTTCATATTTTTAATTTTGTTTTATATTTTATATTATATTCGATGGAGACTCTGTGTTGTAGAAAAAAAGTTGAATTTGTTATGATGTCAATATATATGAAAAAAGTCATTAAATAAGTTTGAAAAAGTAAAATATTGAATTTTGATACAAAAAAAACTACCGAAATATAAGTTTTTTACACACAGTTTATAATGTGAATGTAATATAATAAAATGTAAATACAGGGTGTTAATTAAGTATGTTGACAAACTTCGGGAGATGATTCTTTGAAAGTTTTCAGGACGAGAAGTTCATTACTGTATTAATTAAGTTATATTCATTACCTTTGATACTATCGGCAGGGTTAGTCCATTCTGAAATCCCAATAACTGAATCACCAGGTTCAGACAGTTGAGTATTTGCTTCAGTAGAATATTTGCTTGAAATATTTTGTATGGATTTGGTGGATGTTGATGGAGTGTCACATATATCATTTGAGCCAGTTGAACTTATACCTAAAAAAATCAGGCATTTTATTCATTCAAGTTTCATGAATAAGTTTTGTACTCACCAGGAAGATTTAGTGTTGGAACAGCATTTGCAAATAACTTGTGAGACCAATTAGAAATATATTGTGACTCAAAATGTTGATGACAGAGCCTTTTAGAATCATAAACTTTTTTCTGATTCATTTCTAACAGTTCCAAATTATTGATTGCCTGTATCCATTTGTTGAACCTAACTAAATCTTTACTTGGATCAGGGAATCTATGCCTTATTTCATTAGAGCCATCGCAATGAGGAACGCAACATTTATTGTGGTAAACCATGATGAATGGTGAAAATGAATAATCACTACAGAATTTCACAGTAAACACTTTTAAATCACACTAACAATAACAATTTTCACTATCAGAAACACAGTTCTATAAGTAATATTATTTGTTGAAGTCCATTTATTTATATACATTTTGTTTTGTTGTCAGTACTCTCTTCTTCTTAAATTTAACATGACCATTGATACCACACGCACAGAACTCATAATTATGGGTTCTGTGACCACAAGACGAACGTGTTAGAACCAAGCATAGAACGAAGAACAACTCTACAGATCACAGCGCCCCCAAAAGATTGGTATCGGTACTAAAAAAAAGGTTCATGGTCACTTAACCTGCGTGAATCGTCTAGGGGTAGGTGGTCTGTGACTGACAAGTGACAAGGCCTTCAATTACGTGCAAATGCCAAATGGCAAATGGCAAATCGGCAACCCTAATCCTCTAACATAACTTGATGAATGTCATTCATATTCTAATCTGTAGTTAGCCTATCTGGAGAAAACTGGAAAAGTCCATCCGGAGTTCAAATTGAACGTACAACAACGGTATCGCCATCTAACGCCATTATCTGGCTGTGTTTGTCAGCGCCACTTCCTTATTTACATAGGACGCTGTAATGTTTCTCTCATAATTCTCATTTATCGATGTTTACATTTTCGCCCGTAAGACGTCAGACTGAGTTTACAACAGCTAAAAATTGATTGTTATTTCCAGGTAATTGTCTGATGTGCGAACTGAGAGTTAAAACGCTTTGTTGTAGAGGGAAGCATTCATACTTTTGGATCGTTAAGGATTACCTATAGCGGTGAATGTTTTTTGTAGATGTCGCGTGTTAGTAAACAAAAGTAATACAAAACGATGACAGCTGTCAGTTTAAGTTAAATAATTGTGCGCGCCATGTGAAATGGCTATAGAGCGGGTTTTATCTTTAAATTTAGTATATGTTTAATTACAATTTCACTTGTACAGAAATTTGAGCACGCTGGTCGGTAATTTGTGTTTGACTGGAACTATGCCTGAATATTTCCAGTTTTAAATACGTGACAGTTTTGTGTAGTTTTGAAAATGTCCGAACGAAGATTTAAAGTTTCAAAATCAGAAGAAAGTCATAACTACAAGTACAGTGACTGTCTGGACGATGAAAGAGTTACGGAAAAACTACTACCCTCCAGCGACAATGGACACAATCACACATCGGATACAGGTGAGATTATTTGAATAATAACGAAACAGTCTGCCATTATCCCGCGTATTTATTTTCAAAACACGCAATATGAAAATATATATTAATTATATTCTGTATTCGACGAGGGGTTGCATTGCATCCCGACAAAACATGCGCGTTTATATGAATTTCAGGTTAAATCACTATACCTTGACGCCTATATAAATTAAGGTTCACGTTCACCCTAATAATGTTATATTATCGTTGTGTACACTGTGTACGCCGCTAACTTTTTTACGACGCTCTTTTATATCTTATTCACATATTTGTATTTTGTGTGCCTGATTAGTGATTCTAGTTTATTCAGTAAAAAGTATTGTACTGTTTTGTTGTAATATTTCTAGAATTCGCATGCATTTTATTTATTATCATTCCTAGTCCGCACCGCTTGGACGAATATCGCCTTGAAATGCAATGCAACATAAAAAAGCGCTACTTAGTGCATTTCTAGTGTGTCTAATTTTCTTTGAATATTTCTTAGTATGAGAGCTATCCATACCTAACTATAGACATCCCATGGATATTCATTTTCGATTATAAGTATATTGTGTTTTTGTTTTAGACCTAAATCTGACTAAAATTGACAAAAGTTGTAACTTATCAATAAAATTACAGTGGCCTTTGAATGAACTTCAAGTGGACCTATAATTGGACTTTTGAATCTCATTAATTGTACCTACCTGAACCGAACTTGATCTGAACCTTTCAATCAAGACTTTTGGTACTTCCCAAACTTCACAAACATATTATAGAGCAGAATTTCACTTGGATGTTGATGTTACATTATAGGTACTCAAGGAATATAAATAGTAATAATAATAATAATAATAATAATGAATCTTCCGAAAACAGGAGAAAAAACGGACTAAATATCGAGAGTTAGGTACTCTTTGAACTCCTCAGGCTCTACCCAAACCATTCTGTTGAAATGGTATGGTTTGGATCATAGGGGTCCTTGGTGGAATGACGGACACGCTGCTCTCTAATCTGAAATTTATACCGGTTTGCCGTGATGCGGCAGAAATCTTACCCGGAATAATTCAGAATACTTACCCCACGGACGTGGAGAGTTACTATCTGGGTAAATGACACTAGTGCGCCCTCCGGATGTATCTGGTCTCCCAGAGACAGGGCTAATGGGATAATCCTAATAGATAGAAAAAATAATAATAATAAATAAGGACTATCTGGGTAAATAGGACGCAGCGCACCCTCCGGATGTATCAGGGATCTGGAGACATGGCCTGGTTTGTATAGTCCTATAAGGGATTCATAATATGGCCTGCCAGGAAGGTGTCTTCTACCGTAGCAGCGTGACGGTAGAGGTCTCTGATACCATCCCTGAGACCATTATGCATTTGCTGTCAGCATGTCCAGAATATGCGGTGTCAGTCTCTATCCACAGACATAACGCGGCACTACGAGTATTATATTACCATCTGCGACACTCGTACGGTATAGCAGATACACCTGTGAGTCTAAGCTGACTTTGGACTCTAAAAAATCCCTCAGACAACTGGCAACAAACAATCAGGTCACCCTGATGTGGGTGCGAGGTCACAGAGGAATTAAAGGTAACGAAGGAACAGATCGCCTTGCCAAAGAAGGGGTCAACACACAATTTCCCGGCCCAGAACCCCTTCTGTGGACTCTCCAAAGCCCACTTGAAAGAGGCGTTCCGGCGCTGGGAAACCGATGAAATGAAATCTAAAGTGCTAGGACAAAGACAAGCGAAAATACTAGTGTGCCTATCGCCAAAGAAAGCTAAACAGCTTCTCATTCATACTTGGCAACTATTGATAGCTAATAATTATTGATATGTAAATGAATCGAAAAATCGTATTCGAACTGTGGTTATATTGGTATCGATAGCCGAACTGTAAAGAGAAGGGCCCAAATGTGAGGAATAACAAGGAGGCGGTGTATTTGAAGCAATATTTGAACATTTACTCACTTTCAATACATACATACATCTCAACTTCATCAAGGAAAGTCTTAGAAGCTGTTTTGTTGTGATCATGAATCGAAATAAATGATAAAATATAGGGTGCTCTATTTAAAAAAAATATTTTATGAAATATTATAAGAACGCGACTGTTGAGTGCTTTTTTATGACGGGCTTCGAGATCGTTCGAGGTGGCCATGAGAAATGCGATTAGTTTGCCCATTTAACTGAATTCGTATCGTCACTAATAACGGAGCTGGCAGTGGTGACGACTTGATTAGGAACAGACTGTATAATCTCCTGCGGACTAAAACATGTTATCTCATTTGAAATATAAGAAAGTTCATACTTTCCGGTATAACCGGAAATGGAGATTCAAAGAAAATATTTTAGATAATTTGGAATATTATAACTCAAGATAGCAAATCACGATCAAGCCCGTCGTAGTTGCCCTGTATAGTGATTATAAATATGTTTATGTTAGTATGCAATTCAATGAATCTCTCTCTGTGAATAGTATAAATGAAACAAAATCGCTATCCGCGGATGTTAAACCACACAACGAACTTTTATACGGTTTTCACTGTTTTCACTGTCATTGAATGATTTTTTAACGGAATACATACTAACCCATGTATGTACAATACATTATGTAGTTTTTTAATAGTACTTAAATGAAAAAGTTATAGACCCCACCCCAAAATGCAAACTTGTCAAAAACCCCTCGTAGCTCGGAAATATTTCGAAATATCAAGATTCACCTTTTATTGAACATCGATCCTCTCAAGTGGGGGTCAGTTACTTCCACTAAAAGTACCTTGAACCCCCCCCCCACAAAGTGCCCAATTTGAATCACCCTGTACTACTTGCATTGAAATGATGTTCCCCGTGTGATCAAAATTATCTTTTCATCGATCTAAGTTTCCTCAGTAAATTTCTTGGGTAATGTGAATTGCTCAACATAGGGATTAACTCCGATTAACAGAGAGACAGACCATTCAATTTAATTTGTACCGTGTGTATTGATGCAAGAGTAATTTTTTATCAAGTATTTGCTATATTACGAAATAACAGCCTTCATTTTTGTAGACTGTGAACTGGCTATAAATAACGATATTTTATTGATCGCCATAATCCAACTCATCCGAACGGTTGATTTTCTAAAAGGGGAAAACTATGAAGGTATTTCCCTCATGATTCTACCGGGTGTTTCTTTATTACCTACCTACGTGTATGAAACTACTGAAATTAGTATTCACAGTTTTCAGAGAAAATTTAAATATACTTTCGGAACCATAAATAAAACTACGACAATAATATACAAAGTCTAAACCTACATTAAAATAATTTCTTTCGAATTTTCATTACTGCAAACTAGCGAATAACCAACTTCTGTCAAAGTTAGTTTCTTACTGAATTAGAAGTCCTCAAATTAGAATTAATATTCGTGTTTAGAACATATCAGCTGTGGATTTTGTATTACATTTCAGCATTTTAAGCATATGACTTGGTAGTGAATGAAAATGTCGTAGATATCTCTTAACTACGAACAGCTTCTGAGTTTACCTCAGATTACAATGGGGTGCTTTTTTCAGTCAAGAGAGGGCACCAAAGAAGCATAGAATCCTATACTATTTGGTGTCGAAGATCATGGATGTTTTATACGAAGATCATGGATATTTTGTTCGAATTCATAAATTGAGTATGGCGGCTCAGGTCCCATCTCCATCGAATCCTACAATTCTTCTTTTATGTCCCTGTGGAAACAAAATGGAATATCCACTGTATGTGACCAGTGAATGTACCGGTAAAATTTAATGAAATTATGATATTTTGATTTGATTTGAATCTCAAGGTCAAATTAGGGATACCGAGTTTAAAGTCTTTATTATAAAAAATGCAAAATTTGGAAAAATAATTATTCCGTAATATAAGAAGTGTATGCGTATCAAGTTAAACCTATCAAACTCGCATATAACGGGATATGCTGGAACGAGATCCGTAGTGCTTATCGGCCAGTTGTTGCGATTTTTATCGTTTTTTCTTCAAGGTCGAATTCCAGAAGTCGGAATTTGTTCTATTTATATGAATATGTCGGTTAGATTAACTTGTGATCGCAGGAAGCGAATATTTTGTATGTAGTGCTTTTCGACTCACCTACGCCTTTTATAACCCAAGTAACAATTTCAAGACAGTTTTTATTTATTTAGGTTTTAAAAATGCTTTAATATGTTCAATAAATCGACATCGGATTCAAAGTAACCTTAAGATAAACTAAAAAGACCACTTATTCTTAAACGAAGAATTTAATGCACTCTTCAAAGCAAAATGAAAATGCTATTTGGTCTTAATGCCTTATTGATCTTATACTGGTTTTATGTTACTCTTAACAGGAGCTATTTTAAAACTGATTTGCTATTAACAATTAAATAGAAAGTTGGTTTTAAAACAATCCGTTCGGGAAAAAATAGTTTTAATGCAGTTTTATGGAGTACCCTTGATGAATTCTTTAAAACCCATCAGGAAAGCTATTTTATCCTAAGACTGTACATTCAATATAATACCACATTAAATCCAAAAACACAATTTTTACCTTTTAATGAGTATATTAAGAGTATTATAAAGTTTAAAGGTTTTAATTTAGTCAATTTGGTTTAAAGAAATAAGTTTTGGTCTTTGGACGACTTCATTAAAACTAATTATATCCCCTCCACATACGGATTAAACGCCATCTGGTCAAGAAGCTATTTTAGTGAACCAGTGCTGTCCGCATGTTCACTATATGACTATATGACTATATAAGTATACAGTGTGGTCATTTAAGTGTGCAACATATGGGAATCTTTTTAATGAATTGCACAACCAAAATACAAATAGTGCCAAAAGTTGGTGCATGCTCGGTAATCATTTTAGGTGCACTTAGAATGGCTGCAAGTCAAATAGCATACAGGGTAGGTCAAAAAATGTAAAAAGTGCTCAAGAGTAAAGTACCCTTATTTCAGAAAATTCAGCAAAATGTTATTGAGAAAAGTTGTTTACAATTGAAAGTTATGCCCAAATACCAAAACATGGCCTCCTAAGACATTTTTTAATTTTTTAATTTTTTTCGTTAATAATTTCCAAATTTGTAATTTTTTTTATAATCACCCTTAGCACTTCCATAAAGTAACCACAACCAAATTGGTTGAGCATAGCTTTGTTCAAATTCAAGAATATTCGTGAAATTAACTTGGATTTTTAATTTTTTAGGGATTCACAAACTTCATGTTTGTTGCAACGATATTCAGCTTAAGTTTAAAATTTCGCAAACCATATTTTTAACAAGGTAAAACATCATTAATGATAATATGCATATTCAAAAACTTTCATTTAATGTGAACATTTTGTGTTTGAAATGTTTATGAAAAAGCTGTACAAATTAATCGACAACCATTAAATCCTTTTAAAATAATCACGGATACCCAAAGAACAAAACAAATGAGTGTTGACAGTAAACATTATGACAGTTTGGTGACATTACCTTCTCATTCGCGAAGAATTATTGTTCGATTATTGAGTTTATTTGATTTCAAATGCCTCCTCCAAGACAGTTAACGTTAGCCGAGAAGGCAGAATTAGTTTTAATATGTGGAGATAACTATAAACCAGTGCGTGAAGCAGCAGAGATATTCAATGAACGTCATCCAGACAAACAAGTGCACTATTCCACTGTAAGCAGAATTTTAAATAATTTCAAACAGACTGGCAGTTTGGATTATAAATATAAAAATGAACGTACGAAACCTGTATGTAATGAGGGAAATCAATTAGCAGTACTTCAGGCAGTTGTTGAAAACCCTAGAAGATCCACCCAAGAAATTTCCAGTTATACGGGTGTAAAACAAAGTTCTGTTAAGAAGATTCTTAAAAAAAATAAATATCATGCCTATAAGCCTATGTTTATTTGCACGTTTCAAGAACGAGACTATGACATACGGTATGATTTCTGCATGTGGATTCAAGGACAAATAGAAGATCAACATGATTTTCATAAACACATTCTTTTTGGAGACGAATCTACGTTCACAACAAATGGCGTTGTCTCTTCCCAAAATTGTAGGTGGTGGTCGGACGAAAATCCGAATTTTGTCATTGACAATAAAAACCAATATTATCAAAAAACAAATGTATGGTGCGGTATTGTTAACAACAAATTATTGGGGCCGTTTTTTTTTCGCCACAACCTAACTGGTGATACCTATTTACAGTTTTTGGAAAACGAACTAACGGACTTTTTGGAGAATATGAGCTTACAAGAACGATATAAATTATGGTTTGTACATGATGGATGTCCTGCTCATTCTACTAGAATTGTTTAGAATGGTTAAATGGGAAATTTGGTGATAAATGGTTAGGACGAAATACTGATCCACGATGGCCTCCTCGTTCGCCAGATCTCACCCCATTAGATTTTTTTTTATGGGGATATTTAAAGCAAAAGGTTTACAAGGATCGACCATTTAATAATGCTGAGGAGCTTGAAAATTCGATACGACATCATTGCAGAAATATTCCAGGAAGTGTGTTGCGATCTACTATTCGTGAATTTCATGATCGGACAATAAGATGCATTGAACGAGAAGGTGGACACACAGAGACCCGTCGATAAATCTTTCTTCACACATTTGATAATGGTTAAGTTATGATAAAAATAAGCCAATACAAATTGTCAAACCCATCGGCACCGCTTTCAAATACAATTGAAATCATTGTATTATTCCTTTTTGATTATTTTGTTAATATTTATCAATAATAATGTTTCCTTTCAACCCTCATTTTTTTTGTTCCTTGGGTTTCCCGATTATTTTAAAAGGATTTCATGTTTGGCGATTAATTTGTATAGCTTTTTCATAAACATTTCAAATACAAAATGTTCAGTTCAAATGAGAGTTTTTGAATATACATATTATCATTACTAATGTTTTACCTTGTTAAAAATATGGTTTGCGAAATTATGAAGTTGTGTTGAATATCGTTGCAACAAACATGAAGTTTGTGCTTCCCTGAAAAAATTAAAATCCAAGTTAATTGAACAAATATGCTCGAATTTGAACAAAGTTATGTTCAACTGATTTTGTTATGATTAACTTATGAAAGTGTTTAGGGTGATTATAAAACAAATTACAAACTGGGAAATTATTAACGAAAAAAATTGAAAAACCAAAAAATGTCTTAGGAGGCCATGTTTTGGTATTTGGGCATAACTTTCAATTGTAAACAACTTTTCTCAATAACATTTTGCTGAATTTTCTGAAATAAGGGTACTTTACTCTTGAGCACTTTTTACATTTTTTGACCTACCCTGTATGCTATTTGACTTGCAGCCATTCTAAGTGCACCTAAAATGATTACCGAGCATGCACCAACTTTTGGCACTATTTGTATTTTGGTTGTGCAATTCATTAAAAAGATTCCCATATGTTGCACACTTAAATGACCACACTGTATATAACTATAGTAATGAAATGATTGACACCCCTACAGGTTATTTGTTGTTGGCGGCGAAAGTTGAATTTTTGGAATTCTCCAGGAAAATGTTGACAAAGTACCGTAGAAACTTCCCCAACAACAACACAGGTACATCCTCTGGACATCCCTTATTTTTAACAATGAAGACCCACGGACATCCGCTGGCTGCCAAAAGGGACAAATATGCGGGATGTCACATGATATATTCGGTACCCAGGACATCCCTGGGTTGTCTCAAGGATGTACCAGCTAAGGCATCCAACGCAAATCCCCTGCGGGACATCCCTGGGAAGTCCCAAATATGCCCTTGTACCGACGGGACACTTTGGGAAATAAAAGGGACGTACTGGACATAGGTAGTCCTCAACAAATCAATTATGGGAAGAAACAATGGTTTTGGTGACAGAATGGGTCCCGGCGGTACACCGGCATTTACAGGTGCAGTGCCAGAAGAAACTCCATCTACCACATCGTTAGATCTACCTGAGAGAAAGCTAAAAAGCAAAGCAAAAAAACAGAAGGCGCAAACCATAAAGTGGAATGTTGACAGGGAGTAGCTGGTCCTAAACGTATTCAAATACCTCCGGCATATCTAATTCCACCACTAAAGTTTCACCATATTTACTTTCAAGATACTTTGCAAAAGCTTACTCGTAACAAGTATCGGTATTTTTATCTCCACAACAAATAACGTGACAAAATAAAAGTGTTTCATGTGTGTCATTTGTTAGTCTTGAGCTTAAAATCTTATTGAATCGATTGTGGTTTTATGGATTATAGGATATGGAATGAAAGATAAAATGTTTAAGGCACATATACGAGTGATAAATTTGAATTGACGTTTGTGATGAATGGCACCAAGTGTGAAATGAATCATATTTTATTTTGTTTGACTTGAATGAAAAAACAGTAAACTATAAACGAAGATCTGGCAAGAATTCTTCACAAGGATCTAATATCTTGGAGAAATTATATGAAATCAAAATATCAGGGGGGTAAGTGATTACTGGGTCCGAGAATCATGTGCTCTGAGCAGACGCAGTGAACCAAGGATGACGACCTTCTGCATTCGTCGAGATATTCCCGTTGGAATCTCTTATAGGTGATACACTGCCTATGCGTATGATCCACAACAAAGATATATTTTAATCATTCTAATAATTGAAATTATTCATACATCTAGAACAGAAACTGAATTGTGGAGCCCTATAGTTTGTACGATCTTGTTGATTAACTATAAATCAAGTCATTTCGTCTATTATCATTTGCCAACAATATATTTCCACTTCATTAACTATTATACTTGCAGTATAATATTTGACACATTTTTATTAGTTTGACCTTAGCACCGGTATATTGGATTCCCAAGTAAATAAAAGTTAAAGCCTGTAAAGAAGCCGTATTTTTTAGTACACAATCTACAACAAAGGAAATTAGTATTTGATAGCGCAATATTCAGGTCACGGACGTGTTCTAGAGAGTAAAATTGATTTCGATACTGGGATATTATGAATTCGCTGCGTTTGAGAACTCTCAAAGAGTTATAAATATTTGTACTGTAGATACAATTCAGCAATATTGGCGATTTTAGAATATTTTTTCATAAATTTGCGAAATAGCGTCCCCAATAAAAACTCTTTTTCTAGCATCGTTTTTTTCTGTTGTGCCACAACTTTTTGCACTAGAGAAAAAAATATTTTCCTACTCTATTGATTACGAGTTCAATCTAATCATAACATTTTTTTTTATTTGAGTGTTACGTATGAACATGGTAACAATAGGTACTCAGGTACCGTTAAAATATTTCTCAGAAAATTTCTGTTTGATATTGAAAAGAAACATGTTATACTCTAATTTTGTTTAATCAAAATTTTGTTGCTGACGAAAGAATATTCATAGTTACCTATGAATGGCATCTGCATTCTCGTATTGGATGTTTTGAATTATAATTAGAAAACATACCTGTGAAATTTCACGCAATCCGTGGAGAGTTATGAAAAAAATACGCTAAACTCGCTAGATGCGCTACTGAATCAATCGCCTATGATTCAACTTTCTACCTACGATATTTTACGAAGTTCAATTTCTATGGCCCCACATAAAAAAAAATGTTCATCCTGTTCTTCTGTTTTCGAATGGTCGAATGGTGCCAGGGTTTTTCCTACGGATTTTTCCGTGCGTAACGAATAATGTGATGCAAAAAACAGGGAGCCAAGGGAGTATCCACATTTTCTCATCAGCTGTAGAGTCCCCCACTGTTTTTGACAGGATTTTGAAGGGCTGGGAAGCTCTGGAATTATTTCCGAGTTTTTTTTTAATCTCAATTTGGTTTGGTTTTTTTATACATCTGTAAGATTATTTATTGGAAATAACGTTTTTCCTTTCTTCCGTGGCCTGCGATTTATTCGTATTGAGCCAAATAAATGTCTTCACGTAGGTTTTCACTTTGCACGGGTGCTGCATTCAAGATTACTTTAAGAAAACACGCTTCTACGTTCCACATAATGAAACTGAACGTTTTCGGTGCTCCATCTATCGATAAATCCCCGGTATTTCACCTCGGTGCAATATAGGATAGCGAGCCAAGGCCAACAATCAGAGTTTGGATGGCAGAGGATTAATGCGGAAGGTAGAAACAATTATTTATTAATACATACATGTTGACTAGCTTCATGAATAATCAATGCATCAACAGCGAATGAGATCTAATAGAGGTGTCTAGAGAACTTGCGGTCCATACTACGGAAGCGTGGTGAATTGGGTCCATAAATATTAGTAGAAAACTAAAATATCCGACAAATAATTCGTCATAATAAAAAAATCACAAAAAAATAAGTGTTTACTCTCTAAGCACAAGTTTCTGAAGGAACCGCTTTGATCCCTGCTCACGCACTCTACACCCCTTATCGGACTCGTCTTCCTAACGTTTATCTGGTGCGTATGGCAAGCTTCTTCAGTGAATTTAGGCTTTGTTTCGTCAAAAGGCGAATTTTATGTAATATTCCGTTACCGAAAAAAAAATGTATTTGCATCGGAAACGGATACAAGGTTGACAGTTCTTTCTGATTGGTAATATATATATTTTTCCGAACGCTTGTTACTCATTCCAACGGATTCATCGGTTTTCATTCCGAGTTGTTACTAATGAGATACAATTCGAGAATTTGTAATGACTACGCATTACATGAACGAAGTTACTGTCTTCTGAATTCACTGTACTGAAAGTAAAGCTCTGCACTTCATTTTAAATTTGCAGCCCTCACCAACATGCAGAGACACAAAGAAAACATGTTGATTTTTGTTTGGCTTTATTGACCTGGAACAAATTACGTCGACGCGATAATTAGAAATTGACTAGACGTTTGAAAATGTCCTTTGGGTCAAGTTGGCGGGATGTTTGCGTCAATAAACCACTTCAATTTCCTGGTTCTGTTTCCATTCACTCGGGTATCCGACTGGACAGAATTGAAAATTATCGGACACACAACATAGCCCGAACCCACTGGTCTTTTCAGCTATTAATCGTATCTTCATCAATAAGGTCTTTTCGTACGAGTTCATCTGTAGGTTTTGATTCACTGAGGCCTTCGCATATTCAAGATTTGTAGGTAGTGCAGATTTGGCCGATGTAAAGCATCATACTGTTCGGTTATCACTAACATTTTTCCTTTTTTTTTTTGGATCATTATATGGAATAAAAAAAAATGGTGGAGTTCGACCAATTGCTGTCGGTACCTTCTTTCGGCATTTGGTAGCTAAACGGGCTTACTACAAATTGAGGAAAAAACTTGGGGAACTTTTTCTTCTATTGAACCTGGGTTGATCAGTTGATGATCTTCGCTTCATGTTTGGTATTAACGTTGGTATCTCCCGCATGATGCTAATGGACTCAGTCCATCTTCAGAAGAGAACTTGTAGCAGAGATGAGGTTATGGTAGTAGTTTCAAAGTACAGCGAAAACTTCTATTTTGTATGGATTAGTTTAAGCGTTGAGGAAAAGGTCAGGTGTATTGGCTGACTGGATAATGGCAGACTGGTTTGGATGGTGCGTGGGTAACTTAACCAGCTGGTCTAGACCATGCAAGATAATGAAGACCTCAGATTGATGACCTACCTGCTCTGTCACAAAATTTGAGCAAATCAGCGTTATGAACATTAAACTATTCGTTAATAATTATTTCGGTATGGTTGATGTATAGTTTTACTAAATAAAATCGTGTTTGAGTGATATAAACTCAGACAGGTCGCTATAAAATGGATCATTAATTGCAGAGGAGTAAGTTCTGTTTGCTATCAGCTATAAAGAGTGCCAAAATATCTGGTTTTTCCATTTTTGTTCCAAATGAGAATCTTCAAATTGTTCGATGTACATCTCTCTCGAAAATCCAAAAAAATTTTATCTCCCATTCCAAATTATTTCCAGGTGTTTACAGGCTCCCGATTTCGCGAGAAATGAAAGCAGTGAAATTAGTATGAAGAGTATGTATCCAGAAAAATAAGGTGACTTTATGAATTTTTTTATTTTAAATGGAGAAGTGATATTCAGAAGAGCTCACCAAAGTATAATACAGACCAAGGCATGCATACACTCTGTAAAACTCCGGTGCTGCTTTTTGCTTTCGGATGGAAGTACCAATTGATTGACCGGGCCTGAAGTGTATTTTATTAATGCGGTGATTTACTTTACGAGAGCGAAACCTGAATCAATAAAGGAAAGTGGACGATGTCGCTGTCAGTTTTGTAATGCGACTGGACAGTGGATTCGCAGAAATTCGAAATTGAGTCAGATCCGTATCGAGTTACATATTGGTGAAAATGTTAACATTATTTATTTTGTTTATCCAAAAGAATAAAAGATTTCTGAACTGAGGAAAAACTTCTGTCAGCATTATGAACTGGATAAAGATAACACTTTGCCAGCTCCGATCGAAAATAATCATCTCTTCTCAAGTAGGTACGTCAACCATCGTGACTCCGTAGGTACAGCCAAGAAAGCAATATGCCACGTATAATCATTCTATAATGACAATCACATAAAAGATTATTTTATAACGGAAAATTATTGTAGTGAATCAGTTCGTTTTCAAAGTGAATTTTACTGTTTTGTGAAATTTCTATTAATCGAAAGTTATATTGGTGTATGTTTATAGTGGAGGCAAATCAATCTCTATCTATAGCTGCGCGTATTCGATTAAGCTCTGAAACACTGAACCGATTAAATATTTACCAGATCTTATTTGGACAGGTCCGAAACTAAAAAAAAATATATAGGGTGAAGTGGGGTAAGTGTAATCAAAATAACAATACTTATACTTTAATTTATAATATCAACAGACCCAAAAGAGATTCCTTCTAGATTTCTCACAGTAGTACCTACTACATATCTAATAGGGAAATTACTGAGGTAACTAATTTTGTTTTACTAGTAACATTGAATTTTTTATAAAAAATAATAATGAGTTATGTTCGCTGATTACACTCACCTCAGCATTCGGGGCAAATGTAATCATGGTTTGTAATTCTCATATGCATCGTATGATGAAAACTGCAGTTCCAACCAAAAAAAAAAAAATGGAATGAATATAATTGTCATATTTGTCTGAGAAACGTTTATTGAAATATATGAATATAACAAACTGTAAATGTCAGTTAATGTCAAGATTTCATTTGCAGAAGAAAAATCGCCATCAGAAACTTTCTTTATAAGGGATTCAATGGACGAGTTCAGCCCACTGTTACCAACCTTGAAAATAGTCAAAAATACTCTACCACTGGAAACGCATTTTTTCTGGATTCTGTTTATGCCTTTCGGTTTCTTTATTCATTTTACAGTCCTAGGAGTATCCCCGGTTTTCAATTCCAAGTAATTTGGTGGAAAATTGATGTTAAATGATTTTGAGGTTACTTCGGTTAAAATGTTGGCCGCCTGATACATTTTTAAATTAAAGAAGAAGAAGAATAACATTCCGAGTATAAATATAGGTTGTAAATGTAAAATTCACTAATCAGTAATCAGTTCCTATAGGAACATCTCGTCATTTCGAATTATTTATAATATCAACTTTCCACACAATAAAATCACTACCCTACAGAGAACAGCAGATAACAAAATCTGGAATAGTACCACTTAACAACCATATACGAAATTACGAAAACAACAAACACAAATAGACAAATACAAAATACATTTAAACAATTTGTTTAATTTCCTTGAATACATTCAGCAAACACTTATAACAGTTATAACAACAAAAGCAAGCACAGCAGCAGCACAGAACACCCGTAGGGGTCGTAGGAAAGGTGTTCTGTGCTGGAAATATTGCTACTGCGACTGCGCATGGTGATAACATGAAATGTTACTGTCACAAAACATGAGAAAGTGTGTCAGGTGGCCAACATTTTAACTGAACTAACCTCAAATTCACTTAACATCAATTTTCTACCAAATTACTTGGAATTAAAAACCGGGGATACTCCTAGGACTGTAAAATGAATAAAGAAACCGAAAGGCATAAACAGAATGCAGAAAAAATGCTTTTCCAGTGGTAGAGTATTTTTGACTATTTTCAAGGTTGGCAACAGTGGGCTGAACTCGTCCATTGAATCTGCTTTGTACTTACGTGGATTCTTGGAGAAAAACGCTCCTTCTTCGGTCTTAAATGAAGATACTCCAAAATCTCTACTGGCACAAATTTGGTAAAAATAACAGTTTGAAACATAGATGTAAAATATTGTAGAATTGTTGAAATTATAAGAAAAAATGCAATACTCACAAGCTATGACATTAGGCTGATATTGGCCAGAGAGTAACTATACTTCCTCAGCCAATATCACACTGGTCATTGTTTTCTGCGTCTAATCGCCTGCTTCACAACTTATAGAACGCTCAGAAGCGCCTGCGCTTCGCTACTACTTTTCACGTGGGTCTTGGCTATTGTATACACTGTCCGAGTGGACTGATGTTTCTTATTCTACAACGGCAGGATGGAAATCTGCGACCACGAATGTTTAGTTTTTTTTTTATCATCACTAAAATTTGCAGTCTTCAGCCACCATACAAAGACTGCAGAGATTTCTGAATCTTGTACTACCTTTGTAAATCTGTATTCTGTATGTTTCGCCAAAGGTGTGCCTAATTGTCGCTAGGGTAATTTTACATTTCCTTTCAACCTCGCTCACTCTGTAATCTAACGCCCTCTATTTGTTAACCCATATCCAGTTCCTTCCACTACTAGAATATGCGCAAAGATTCTTCGAACATGTCTTATTCAGTTAGCTTTTACGTCGTGGTAGTGACAGTACACTGCTCCATTACAGCTGTTCAGCCGCAATGCTCATTTTGTGATAAAGTGTAATAAGGTCGCCCACACAAGAGATCACTTTGATGGCCATTGAGGGAGTGAAAAATCCCCCAGTAGTCGTATAAACAAAACAACTTCTATACACGTCGTTCTTTCTGAGTAGAGAGATGTGGGAGGCGAAATGGAAAAGACTGTTACGATGAAATTGCGTTGTTTGGTGGGAAACTTGGCATACTCCTGGCAACGTGATGCGTATGATGATGACGAGTGAAATTGAACTAATGAAAAAACTTTTGAAGGCAAAATTTGATTCAAATTCACTAAAAAGTAGAAAATTATATCTTCAGATGTGTAATGTAGGTTATTCTGTGAGTTACAGATTCGGGAGATTGTTACTAAACAATTTCCCAAAAACGATGAGCTAGCTCTTACATAAATTTCTCAACCCGGAGATTCGGAGTGCTTCTTACTCTGCTCACAAGATGGAGCAAACTAGACCCAGTTTCATCACGCGAGACCACAGCAGCCAAATAGTTGGAATTGTCAACAAATGGGTGTCGCTGGGTTAATGGAAAATACCACCGGGTAGCTTGGTTTTCCCCCAGCTAGTCCCAAAGTCGCAAAATTTATTTGTCTGGAACTTTTGAAATTTTTCTCGTTGGTGCTCTATTGAGTCGTGAAAACGACTCAGAGCCGAAGGTGTGTTAATACACGAATTCTTTCTGAAGTTTGTGGTGGTTCCCACCGAGCTTCCACTAATATCACAATGCCAGGCCGTAGATTTCAAAACGATAAACAAAGATAGATAAAAACTCCCGAAATACTACTATTTAGAGTAAAACGAAAACTGGAAACTTATCTGAGTCCGGGGACTACCAGATAGCTCCACACCCGGCTATGCCTGTGGTGAGAGTGATGATTAACACGGCAAACACACTCACATAAATAGGGATCCGGCACATTATGTCCGGCCAATAGGCAACCGCGCCACCAGTGGGCGGGGCCTATCGGAAAATGTTCGCGGCATATACTCTCAGAGTATAATTTTTGGGGAATATTATTTTACAATAATATTCCGGGAACGGAAATATGGGTGAAACACTAATTTTAAAAACTAGTGTTTCGGGGGTTTATGACAGAATGATGAGTTGATTCGAACAGGGAAAAGATGTCTTCAGAGCAGTCTGTGTTGACCTACCTTTGGATTGATGAGAAGCAAAGAAAACCTCAAAACTAATCTGCAGGTGGTGTCCCTATCCGAATCAAAACAAAATTCTGCTAGGTTGTTACAGGGAGCACTTATAATTTTGTCGTCTGCAATGAGTAACATTGCATCAGTATCTGTTAGATATAATGCAATACTCGTCGTTGTATTAGCCAGGGGAGTAGTTGTTTTTTGACTGGTATTTACCATTATAAGCCCACGTCGATGTATTTAAGAGTCAAAAAGGGTGAAATTATCAAACGGAAACAACTATCTTTCAATTAGATTGTTAATACTCAGTAAACAAAAATAGCTTTCGTCACACTGAAGAAGATTAACATCGTGTGACTTGTACGAAACAAAGTGAATCGAAGATCCAAACATTAAAAAAATAACCAAAGGAAGATATGATGAGAGATGAGGTGATGTCCCATATGAGTATACATATAACAGACGGTACTTATATTGATCCAATCGCCAGTATTCCATTGGGAAATATGTTCCATGGTGCATATCATGCGTGTTCCAACCATATACATAAATGCGTTGTGAGATTTGAAAATTTCATTATCATGAACACGTACCGAGATAATTCATTTGGAAAACTGTATTCTCGATGTATACCAATTACTGATAAATTCAGGCAAAATGTCAGAGGTCATACCATCAATTTGCAATATCGTTAATTTCGGCAGCTTCATAAGTTTAGTGTTGTGAATATGCCAGAGCGGAAACAAATTTTATTTAATTTCCTTTCAAAGCATTTATTTTTAGAAAAGGTCGCATCAAAGCCATATTTCCATTTTCCCGTGAAATGAAAGCCTACCACTCTTCTCGAAATATTTTGAACATTTATTATTTACTTTCGTTTACAGGGTATGTTGTTTTGAATCACTCGCAAATATTCTAATGAAATTGTTCATAATAGAATAGAGTTATTAGATATGAAGTTAATTTTTCCCTATGATATATATTTTTTCTCAACAAAAAATTGAAAATTTTAAACATTTGGCAAAAATTAATCAACAGTAGGTACTCTACCGATAAACAACATTGAGTAGAACATTCAGTTTTGAAATGTCAGCTGCCGAGATGTTAATAATAATATTAACTTAACATACCTAGTGACTTTTATCTCATACTCGAAAGCGAATACATGTTTGCTATCAATTAGTTGGAAGAGGAATTCCTCGCAATCATATATCATACAAAAAATAAGTATTTCCAAAGAAATTGCGGGAGCAATAAGTGTTATCCACCACAGAATAACAAAATTTGAAAAAACCTACAAATCATGTACATACAGAAAGTGAGCATTATAAGGTATCGAATATAGAGGAAACAAAAAACTACCACACTTTTTTTTTATGATTTATTTATATGTATTGTATTGACTATTCTATTGATACTTTAGACGGCTGCTGTACTGATGTAATGAATATGCCGTTCATTTTCAATCTTCGAATGAAAATGTATTAGTATGTAGTGTCGGGTTGCCCCATTCGCTACGTAACTGTCCCAACTGAAATCTTGCGAATTACAGGAATGAAAACATCTCGTAATGAATTCAACCGAATAATTTTCTCTCGAATCGATACTGATACACGAAGGTGTGTTCCTTTTCCTTGCTCTCCGTTCTATATTCGACATGAATTATTCCACCCGAAGTAGTTTGAAAATCTGATCAATAAAAGAGGTCAAGGTATTTACTCAATAATAAACCAACTATTTTTAGAATCCCGTTCACGAACACTTTTTCGATATTTTCCTGCAATACGGCTGAATGGAACATGGTCACACCTTGGTTGTTATAGGTGAGGTGAAGACAATTCAGCAATAAGCATCTAAAGCATCAATGTGTCGTGTCAAATGTAGGACCCTAAGGCTGTTTTCACACACAGCAGTTTTGGACGTACGTTTAAAAGACGTACAATATTTTGCCGCTGCACCTTGTTTTCACACACAACGATTATTTGCCGTTGGTTGAGGTCAGTATACAGTATCCGAAACTTTTCACCTATGGTATAGACAACAACCAACAAGGAACGCAATGATATGATCATACCACATAAATAAGTGAGACGCACTACTGTGCGCTTCTCCTGTTGCCTCGTCCGACGAATTAACAACTCACGTCGATATCCCTTCCTCATAAAACCACCATACCCCAGATGAAAACTTTCCGATACTGTATATCTGTACGTCATTAATTCGTTGTGTGTGAAAGCCTGCGTTTCATCACGTAGGCCACTTTTTTGGAACGGTGCGGTCGCCGTCTATTTTGTGGCAATTGATGGCTGCTAAAGGCCACTAAAGGAATGTAGACGTACGTCCAAAACCGTTGTGTGTGAAAGCAGCGTAACTTGTGTTTCATCCATTTGCCATCCCCGTATTTGTTTAATTCCTTTCATATTAAAGATTTGACGTAACAATCTAAACACAGTATAAGTCAGGCAAGTATCGGGTTCATCTCAGTTTATACAAAAGGAGACTCTTGAGCACCCACTTTATGCAGAAATATTAGAGACAAGTATTAATCCTCCGGTTGGGCAATATCTGGATGAGCATTGTCCAAACAGATCGATTGATGGAAAGGGACCCATCAAATGGAGTTATTTGAAATTTGTCGTTTATGTAATGTCCCGGTCATGTGTGATGGATAGTATAGCTTGGCAAATCTAGCAAGGAAAATGAAATCCGCACGCCTATCGATGCGCGCTAACAGAAGACCTCAGTATGCATTCAACTCAATGTACAATTTATACTACCCTTTTTATCTTCAGAAAACTTTCTCATTTTAATTCGCTCATCTCATACGTTTATCTAAATTCCTTGCTAATTTGCCAAGCTGTATATACCTATAGAATAACTTCTTTCAGTAGGTGTACTTCTCAGAATTTTCAGTATGTCAGTGCAACCATTATCAATACAAGTCCAAGTTTCTCTTCAGTACTTGATTCAGTACCTCAGTCTCACTCTTTCAGTACTTTTCAGTATCTCATTCAGTCTTTCAGTACTTTATCAGAACATGATATTCAATTATGGTGGACAAAACTCTGCCTAGTTGTTACTCCTATTATTGTTATTTTATTTATGTATATAATTCAGTTTTGTTCATGTATTGAATTTTGAAACGTTTCAAAAACTGAAAAAGGTCACATCATGCATAGAGAATGGCAAGAACTAGAACAATGTTTTCAACCCTGCAGAGTTCTATGAATTTGATTCATTCTATCGATTCATACGGTCAAAACTGTGAACTGGAATAAAAATTGAAAGAGAAGAGGAATACTGTTGTTCCTGGCCTATATTTATTCCTTGTTTATTTGCTTTCTTTCATAGCAAACAACAGAAATCCGAGCAAACAAAGAGTTCAGGTAATATTTGAGAAGTAAAAGAAACTGACAAGAATTTTAATTTTAATGGCGTATTCGGAAGAAGTTAGCCAAAATCTCAAGGATGCACTCTGAGACGCCTTATCAAACAATACCATTTATTTTAGCAAGAATAAAGAACGAAAACTTCACCATAAAAACTTTGCTTTTGTACTCGAAGTTCTTTGAGGAAAAATAATTTTATTAGATATCCATCTTCCCACCTTCTTTCCCTGTTGACATATAACGAATTGTGTCACAAGTATCAAGGATATAATTAATTCAAAGCCATTACAATCGGATGGAAATGCGATCCTCTTCCTGGTCGGCAAAAATTTGGAATGTAGGAATATTATCGGCGAGTATCGAAAGAGAACTACTTCACCGCCTGATACCTCCACGAATATTGTACCATAACTATAAGGCGAAGTCGTGAATACCTCCTATATACCAGTTTCGAAGTATTTGGTAATCATCAGTGCCGAATATATTGCATGCGAATAACTCATTTTCAATTGTGTTTTGAGTTGATGAAAATAAGAAGGCGTTTCTCTGTTCTGTTATAGGCCTGGCAAAGATCGAAAGCTTCAAATTTGAAATGAAAAATCGAATAGTGATGAAGAACTGTTGCTCATTTGGGGTTTTATCTATATAGATTTCAATTAATTTGGATGTAGATGATGAACTTTATATTAAAAATCCAATGTGATTTGAATGTCTTTCGTATCAAGATAAAAACTGCTACTGCTATCTCATTATATATTATATATTTCACAGCTTAATTCGATTGTGTGGCATGCAATAGCCTTTGCAAATAATCTAATTTGCCAACCTACGTGAAAAAAGAATAAATTGAATTAAAGTAAAACTGCAGTTTTGTAAACATCATGCCGTAGCTTTTGATATAGCACGTGTTGAGTGTTTTTGCTAATATGGGGATTTACTTGTGACACATACATTAAGATAGATAAAAATTCAGTTTCGCTGTAGAGGGTGTCCTGAAATGTGGATAATTTTTTTACGAAAAATTATCAATTAAAAATGTCCAAAGATAACAAAGTTGCATTCATTATCAGAAAAAAGAGGGTAGAAGACGCTTCTGCAACGATATAGTAGTTCTCAGTGAAGTGCAGAAGTGCAGGCACTGGTCGGATGTATAGCAATTAAATGATGGAGTTGCTTACACACTATCCATAAAAAAGTACTTAGATGTATGGCTAGGAATTTGCAGTATCAACTAGAATCACCAAAGACATAGAATCAGCAATAGACCAAATAATAAAATCCAACTGCATGAATAATAAAATATCCCGATTCTTGAATGTCTACTCCTAGTTCGTATGTGAAAAAATATCTCCATCTCTATTGAAAAGGGGGAACATTCTCCATGAAAAATGTGATTTATTTGTAATATCTAACAGGAAACAACTACTTCCCCGGCACAAGCCACGCTGGACATTGAACTACATCTGATAGATATTGTGAAGAGACTAATTGAAAAGGAAAGAAAAAATCTGAAAGTGAAAATTCGCATTTTCATTCGGATAACTGATTTTTTTTTAATTCTCTCTAGTTTTCATTGAAAAAATCATTAAATAAATGAGATAAGGAGAATGCTATTAAAAAAATATCACTCACAGAAATAGTTCATTTCATTGAAGCAAGGTTCGCTTCTCTCGCATTTAATCCCCAAAACATTTTGGTCGACAAAAATCTATTTCCCTTTGCCAAGCTCTTCAGGAGGATTGATATAGGATTGGAATAAAACAGGCTCTTCAGAAGCATACACATCAGGGATGGATATGAGGGAAATATTTCTTCTGCGGTGACACTTTGAAAATTATTTTTTGACATAGAAAATCAAAAAATCTCCATCTCTATTTAGTTCACATTTGAAAGATATGATGGAAGTATGCGACAAAATATGTCACGGTTTGAGAATAGGGTTCCTGTTTCTACATATGTTCTTCTCATGATAATAAATACTATTATTATAACGGAAGCATTGGTTTCCCTATAGTAATTTCATGATTTTCCTACGTACCTTATCATCCGCATAGATAATCGCGATTGTTCAGTGTTGAAACAGATTAATCTTTTAATACATCCCGGTTGGTGAGTTTCCCGATAAACTGCCATTGTTGGTAATGTCGCGTTAAATTCTGATTTTGAAATACGCGATCTGAAAAACCAAATTCTGCTGTCCTGATGTGTATCAAAATTTATATCTCTATATGTACGTGTGAAATTGATACCATATTTCAAGCGGTTTCAAAATCAAATTGATGAAAAAAAAATGTGCATGGATGATTTATGAATCGGAGCTAGGAAGCTCGTGTTTTTGCTACTGTATCTTGGCAGGTTTAACCTGAGACTTATCGGTATACGTGTTTTATCCTACATCCTGCGTTCCAGAAAAGGTCTTGTGTTTGATAGGTTATTCAGTCTGATTAGTTTCATTTTATTTCCGTCGGCAGCAGCCATTACGCCGGTGTATATGGCGGACTATAAATTTTGTAATGCTTCGGCGTAAGTGGAAGGCTGGTAATAAGGTCTTCATTTTGATTTTCATTGTAACTTCATTCCTCTTGTTGTGAGGCAAAGCTTCGGTCTCGATATTTCGATCATATCTTATAGAAGGAGGAGTATGAGAAATTGTTATATTGTGAGTAATTTTTTACTGCACAAAGCCATTCGATTACTGAGTTTCCGGTTGTGTAACGCGAACCTGCGATTGAAAATATCACTACAAAAGAACAATCCATCATTTAGACATTCGAGAATAGTTAGTGTCTGGATTTCAAAAAATTGGGAAAAATCCACTTGCTTACAGTATTTTCCATAATTGGCATTAGACATTCACCCCATTTTTGTAGCTCACGCTGCAGGGTCAGAAAAAAAGTCTCATGGAGGAAGTTTTTCCTTTTGTCCTCTTCATTGAAGTATCCAAAAATCAAAAAAATCTGTCGACCCCCTGGAATACATGTATCTAGTGCCATGTCCTTTCAAATGGTTTTTCCCATTTTCTTCAAGAAAATCATGGTTTCATCGATATTCAGTAATTGAAACTTGATAAACATGATGAAGCTATTGGTATAAAACAGTTTTGTAGAACAAACGTATTTTAATAAGTATATCAGACATTTCGTATATTAAAAAAAAAATTCAAATCTAAAATTTTGCATCAGAACGTTCAAATTTGGCATCGATGTGTATCGAAACAGAAACAACTTTTCCCTTCAAAATTTATTGGAATTCGAACAAATAAGCCTATGTTCAGCGATTATTTCGAAAAAAATCAACTTTTGACAGATAGCAAAGTTCACGGCTTAACGCTCAATGATGCCCATATGATGCCAACTTTTTGAAAGACACTGTATACCTAGTCGTTTTTTTTCTGGTTTCATTTCTGTTTTTTTTTCTTATTTTCTTCTGTTTTTTTTCCTAGAATCGGCCAAATTGACCTGAGGAGAGCAAATGTAACATTTTTGGATAAGCCAAGGTATTCGATGTTCTTGAAAAAGACCTCGTGCATTGGATTATCCTTATGTACCTGCAGAAGTACTTTAGTTTACGCAGCTTCAATGTGAACTTGAATTTGAACTTCGTCTGCGTAGGATTAGTACTTTGAATAGCCTACTTTTTCTCCCAGCTTTCATTAATCTCCATACTCTTTAGATAATTG
Source organism: Chrysolina haemoptera (assembly GCA_958298965.1). Taxonomy (NCBI): domain Eukaryota; kingdom Metazoa; phylum Arthropoda; class Insecta; order Coleoptera; family Chrysomelidae; genus Chrysolina; species Chrysolina haemoptera. The sequence goes on along the minus strand of OY282596.1, from coordinate 9,782,057 downwards.
AAACAAAAACTGAAGCTCTACTAGAACTTACGCCCTTGATAAGATTTACGCTCGCGAGGAATATCGGCAGGATAAATTATAATTGAGTAGTAAGAACAAAAATAAGCACAAAATAATTTTTTCCAAATTGTAACTACCTATCGTTTTAGCCTACCTACTCACTGAGTACAGTTAATAATAATACAGTTAATAATAATCAGATTGAAAATTATCTGAGTACTTTACTTACCTACCTACTGGGTAATTACATATAAAAACACTACTTGTTTGTAACTATCCTACAAATGTAAAAAACTAATTTATTTATATTTGAAACAATAGGTATGCTCTAATATTCATTTTAGGAATCTATAAACTATTAAAACAATAGATCTTTATTACGTATAAACCTAAAATCCTATAAGATCAAAGTTTTCAATGACCAACATGTTATATTAATTTGAGAAACAACTCAAACAATACCAAAAAAGGGGTAATAAAGTACCAAGCAAAATACTAAGTACCAAGTACAGAATGATCTCGTAACAATGCAAAATTTTAGCGATTACATACGACCGACACCAAAACCAAATGTTTAGCTCTCCATTCTCCTCATTATTTATTTTATGTCGTTATTTCCCGTTAAGCTATTCCATTTCACCCTCCCACAGATGGAATTTTTGAAAAAGCGAGTGGAACAACCCCACGAGTAAAATAAAATCACTTTTAACAAATGTATCATACCATTTTTTCTGTATAACAGTTCCCGCTAGTGAGAAAAAAATAAAAAACAAAAAATATAAGATCCATAAGGATTCGAACACACGATCTTTCGACTACAAGGCAGACAGGCAGATGCTCCAACTATAATAAACCCCAACGCACTTTATTTTTTTACGAATGTCATTATTTGTCAGTGGTGAAGGACCCTCTACAGTTGGACTGAATACTACTTCGTTTGTAACTCCAAAAGAAATTGGTATTACCAATTGCACAAACGGCCAAATACATGTGTGAACTTTTATAAATGATTTCTGTTGAGTAGGTATTCTGATTATAATATCTGATTGAAGTGTTTTTATTAGAGAGATATATATTACTGTGTATCTATCATCTCACCTGTCATTTTACTTTTAACACTAGTGTTAAAAGTATTTTTAACACTAGTGTCAAAAGTGATTTTGTGTCAGTCTTTAGTATATGTCAATGAATTAAGAACGTCATTTTTAATGACAGTTGTACATATTTTTTTATTTATTTTTTTGAATATAAAGTTTTGTGCCTATAGGTAAGGAAGATGTGGGAAATGATTCACTGAAGGATTGGAACTGTGGCCTAAATTATCAAGCGAAACAGTTCGTTCAATTCTGCATTTGTTTAATGTCGAAAATCAATTCGTGATGAACCGATGGAGCTTGCCATCGATTTGACAGGAAGCAATTCAAATTATCTTTTGATTTGTCCCTGCCCTATATCCTGAATTTTAACAAATATTCAGGAATATCGGTTTGCTGAACACGCGATCAAGGAGTACAAGTTTTGAGTGAAAGTTTTCAATAGCGTGGGATTTTCGTTCTTTATTATGGTTGAAGTCAACAAGTTACCGATTGCCCAACTATATTTAACTCTGTTAATACTATAGAAGTGGGTAGAGTCCAAATAAATACAAAGTTGTTGGAAATTTCCACGGTTTGGAAATTGGTCGGAACTTTCTAGGTAGTCTTTCCTAGCTCGCACGAGTATTTTGAATACTTCTGAGGGTTGCTCGTAACAGTAATCAAATTTAAAGAAAGTTTCCTGGATTTTGACTTGATAGGTATATTTGGAAATCTACGAAGGCGTAAAAGAGCCACATCAATTAATTCCGACTTCGTATCTCGAAATTTTATGATTGCGACTTCATGTATCTCGGAATTCTTACTTCAAACGACTTACCAACTCGGAGTTTTATAATTGCGCCTTCATATTTCGGAATTTCGTTTTGTAAGAAGGATAAACAGAGGAACACTGATGCTGCCCCTGTGTTCATCCAGGGGCGGCGCTTTCCTGCGCTCACAAGAGGTAAGTTTTTTTGCCCAAATTTCCAAATTTCACTTTGTTTTCTACTTGTTTTGGTGGGGATAGCACACTGTATAATTTTCTGTAAGTCATCATAGTTTACCCTGTAATTGTGAAGATCAGTGATATAAATCTTAAACAATAGCGGCCCTAGCAACGATCTTTGTGGTACACCCGGGTTGATAGGGTATTGAATTCTCAAAAACCGATTGTTCTAAAAAGTTGAAATCAAATTTGAAACAATCATTCTCCTAATACAATTATATGTAGTAATGTGCCGTTTCTCAAGAAATATCTAAAATTCAGAATGCTGGCTTTCTCGAACGATTGGAGTGAATGATTCCACCGAGATGCCTCGTAGAGATTTGGAAATGCTCACTGAGCGCAGAAATTTATTGCATAACTGACAGGAATTTGGAAGTCTAACTAGTATCCGCTAACAAGGAGCTATTGTTCTAGAGTCAGGAACTGGAGCAGTTGTCTTCTAACAATGATATGGAGTAAGAGCTTTGATTGGGTGGTTGGCAATCGATTTATTAATAATCGTGATTGATATTAAGAATTAAAGCACAACTCAGTGGCGGAGCATGAGAGTTTTCTTTCTTTGCAAGAGGAACTGATAATTATTCAATATTGGTATGACAATTCGTAGCAAGATACACGAACATAATTGAGGACACCGGGTGCTTCACAGTGGATATCGTAGAATTGAACTCTGCCATTTGAGTGTCATATCGTCATAATGTCATATTATGTATTATGTTCTGTGTGTCTGCTATTATTTTTATCAAGTATCCTGCCGATGAACCGAATCTCAGTAAGTTCCTTCCGGAATTCAGAACTTTTAAATGAAACATCAAGAATATGTTTACTTATTTGAGAAGCTGTGACATTTTTCCGTTTAATTTTTCATACTTTCCCTTCACCTACAGTTTTTCAGTTATCATGTATGTTATAATATCGTGTTTAATAAAGTAATTATTGAATAGTGATTCAGATAGTAATGTTACGATTCTGGGGTTCGTGGGCAATGAACAGTTATGACTCGTTTAGTTACAGCTCCAAATTAACAATAAAATCCAAAAACTAATCATACAAGTCAAATATACTGATAAAATGAGGTTCCTACTTCACTGGATACTAATTTTACTTCATAAACTTCAACTTGCCTGACTTGATATCTCGGTGACTCAGCTTTTCTGTCTGCACGAATCGCCTTCCTTAGGCAATCCAATGGAAGCACCGAGAACTTCTGCCGCGATAAGAACGCCTAGAATCATCCATGTCAAAATCCATAGTCCAATCTAGAAGTTCTGGTGGTGTTCCATGCTTCGATAACTCGCCGATGGTGACGTAATTCAACTCGCACTGGCCATTGTTAGCTTGTTCATATTTGCTGAATTCTCGAACCGTTGGCCACACAGTGTCGTAGGATATTTCGTAACAGTTAGGCTATGAAATTCATTCTAACAGAGTACAGGCATATTATTTCTTCAATGTCATTCTGAATTCAAGTTCCGTAGGTGTGAAAGTACTATGACAAAAAATAATTACTCAGATGTGGTTTTGATGGATTTATCCATCATGTATGATCAAAGTAACCAGAATATCAGCAGGACGTGCAGAGAGTTCCTGATTCACGTCGGATGAATTGAAAAAATTCATTAGATTGAGTAGACATTTTGAAAAGCTCAAGTTATATTTGTAGTGCAGTTCATGGTTTGAGTATGAAACTTCCATTAATTCATGGGATTCTAAAGGAACATGGATTGCACTTGCTAACTCAATAACATTAAAAGTAATGACTTTTCAGAAATATTCAATTTTCTACAAGCTAGAACAGACCACAAGAGCGAAACACTTTAAAAATGGCGCATCTCAGGAAAACGGGGTTGAAGAAAAAGGTCGCGGTAACTATCAGTCGCGGTAACTATCAGTCGCGGCTACTCGGTCGCAGTCGTTGGCGACTGGCGAAGGTGTAGGAAAACGCGCCTTAAGATTGGTGTGTCCTCGCCGCGCGGTAGTTGCTACGGAGGACACACCAATCATTATCATCGCTTTGATCACCGCGTCGGCCGTGCCCGTCGCGCCGGCCGCTTGTTGCCGCTCACATTGGACACTGCGTTAACGTATGCCTACTATGCTGACGAATCGACAGAACTTGGCCACAACAAATTAGATATAAATATAGGGTGAGTTATAATAGACCGGGAACCGAGGTGGAAGGCCTGATGCGGGCCCCTCTCACATTCAAACCTAAACCTAACCTAACCTAAGTTGAAACCAAAACGACGAAAGTTGTTCTAGCGAGTTTAGAGCTCATTCTGGTAAAATCCAGCGAAAAATGTAAAGTTTTCATCTATTAAAGATTTCTGAAAGGTCGATTTTGACCATAAGTTAAGGAAAAATCCCACAGGTTCGGCGGAGCTGTTAACTGGATGGGTAGCATTCAAAGTTAACATTGCCTAGCTGCCACTGGCGCCATGCTGGCCTCCTCAATATTCGCCTCAGAAGTCTTTCTTATCATAGCATCACTTTATATGTACACACAAAGCAAATCTATCTGGACAAGTAGGTTCAGGAAACATGTTGGCGAAGATAATGGCTTTCTTTCTGGTTATATACCATTTTATTCGGTTCTAGAAGGAAACCAGTTGGAATCGATAATTATTTCCACAGCTTCGACGAACTAAATGAACGGGACCCAAAAGGGCATTCAACTTGGATTCAGCCAGACTTTATCCGCCCCTCATTGTCCGCAAAACAGTCCGGCGTAATTTGTTGAACCAATCTCGTGATTTAATCGATCAATTACACAGAACAAAGGAAATCTGATGCACTGCAAACAATATCCAATTGCTCGACATTACCGGAGATAATTGATGATATGGGAAATATGTATAAATAATATCACGTACTTTGAGTGTTATTGAATGCTGGAGATCGAAATTAATCGGCGGGTTAGTCAAATTTCACTTGTTGATTCTGCCTTAATGGAGTTGTATATTGCGTGTCTTAACTGTGGGCAATTAAACACTCAGAGGGAGTTGCATTCAAATATTCGCAAACTTTCCAATCGATTATGTGAAACACCGAGCGGGGCTGAGAATTTGAGTCGAGTTTGTGAATATTAACCTTGCTCAACTTTAGTATGATACATTGTTTGAGTAACTCATGAATTTTCAAAATTAATGGTGAGATAAGGTATTAATAGTTTGTGAATAAAGTGTGTTGTTGAATCCACCTAGATCGACGAAGTCCTTCCTATTTAAGCTACCATCGCTCAGTAAGGTTGTGAAAAGTGAAGCAAGGATTAGATTGCATAGACTGCAAATAGCAGGTGGAAAAAGCGTGTGTGTCAGACGACAAAAGGAAAATTTTGACTACGGTGAAAAGTCCTGACAAAACACAAATTTTCATTTTAAAGTAAGCTAACACAGCGATCGGTCTGGATTGCAGAAATCACTCTACAATAAGATTTGTCCCAACAACCTCATCTCCTTCATGAAGCCGATTGTGGTATATCGTGCTGAGAAAAATTTGTATTAGATCAAGCACGCCGCAAACAACATGTGAAAAGAAAAACATGTTGTATGGTACATAACTGCCCACATAACTGCCCACATAACAGCAACAACTGATTTGGAGTAGACAGTCTTCAGTATTAACCATTTTGAATAAACTTTCATAAATAGGAAGCCAACCGCACATTTGTAGCATTTGGCTAAAAGACCTTGTATATCATTAAGAAATAATTAACGTCGCCACGGAGGCAGCTATAGCTGCCTGCGTGACAATCCTATCCAGGGAAATATAAACTAAGAAGAAAAGTTATTGGGTATAACCCTCAAATTGAAACTAGAAGTTCAACCGCGTCTGGAATTTGGTGTAATTCTTCGATTTTGGAGCCATTTTCAAGAATTGAAACAAGACAAAAGGATGAAAAAGGAAGAACGTGATTGCACACGTTTCTCCTTTCAAATCCTTTTTCAAATGAGGACGAATGATCAATATAAAGTCATCCATTTTCATATACTTTGTTATTTGTTCTTCTGATAGGATTCGATACGCAGGCGGAACTAAAATCGATATCTGATCTACTCATAGTTTGCTGTATTCTAAACATTAACATTATACTATTATACTATTGTTTCCATGTTATAGCGTTGATGCAATGGAACAATATTACGCATGCCATTATTCAATTAACGACTGGCAGAAAAAAGAAATGGTATATTGGGTTCGAGGTAGCTGAGTTATGAGCAATGCAAATAGTGTACAGTGGATTGTTTCACTCAGTGGTTTCATGGAATGGAGAAATAATCAGCTTTCTCCGTCAGCATAGATAGCCATATAGTCATATTTTTCAAAGTATAATCTATATCAACTGAGGGCTGCATCGCAGAACCCTCGAGCCCTTTCGAACTGTTATAAAAAAAGTTTTATTTCTCTACTTTTTTAAATACGGTGATCTGAGAAGTGTTTGTTTGAAATATTAACACGCTGAGAAGTAATTTCATATCCTATATAATTTGCCTCGCAACATTCTAGTTGTGGAATTTACTGTGAAAATGTGTTCCATTCGATAAGCACATATGAAGATTGCAATCTGCATTCTTCAACTGGTGTACATATCCAAATGATAAGAAAACCAATGACATAATTGCAGGTTTCTTCATGGTTATGCAACCAGTTAAATTTCACACAACTCCCATTACAGTGCTTCAAGATAATTCAGTGCAACGTATATTTTTTTTTATATAGAGTGGATTTTTGGAACCTTTTTGTTCGATCACTTTGAGGACACGAGGACACGATAAAATATTTTTGCTCCAAATGTGTTGTAAAAATACATAATGCATATATAAATGTACCCAGAAAATATTATTTGAGTCAAATTTCAATTACAGCTGGTCTAATTTCGTTCTGAAAAATAGCAAATTTTGAGGCTACTAATATTGGCGCTCTTGGTGACGTACGTGCCCGAGCAGCCAATAGGCGTAATCGGGTTGATTCTAACGTTTAACGTCAACGTTGCCAAGCTTCTAAAACTATAAAGCAGAGAACATAAAACCATAGAGAAGTGACAGAAGACAAGCAATTCCCAATGTCAAACGATGATGGCGGATTTGAAAGGTGTGAAAACCACCGTGAAAACATTGGATCTTTCATAAAACAATATGTGTGAATATAAACAAAGAACTCGATAGTTTTAATATTGTGAATTATTGTGTTCCATAAAAATGATGTTCGAGAGAGCAAGCTAGTCATTTATTTTTGTTTCGCCTCAAAGGTATTTCAGAGTTTGAATACTTTCCGTTTATAGGTTCTAGTTGAGTGAATGACTATAAACCTCAGAATAAAACACATAGAAATGCTCTGCCTGTACCTAAACAAATAGCTGTGAACATGAACTTACAACACATGAATACAATTTCTGGGCGTGGGGCGTGAAGGGCCTTGAAATGTTATGGGCAGTTTATTTACATTTGGAGTGAGAAGGACCATAATATAGCAACGAAGAATGACAACTTGATCCGAATGAAATGAGCGGGCATACACAAAACTACTCGATTGAATACGGACTTAACATGTATTGGTTACGTGCACAAGTGACAGTGTCAGTTGTGCACGAAACCAATAAGGCCCTCGCTTGTAAATAAATAAAGTTATGTTGACTTCAAGACAAGGATGGAGAAGGCATCTCTATGGTCTTTTATTACTCTGAAGTTCCAGCATTTGTGTTTTGTGGACATAACATAAGTATGGCAACGTTGCTAAATTATTTGACGCTGTCAACAGTGGGATTAGTTGCTCGGGGTAGTACGTCACAATGGCGCTGAAAAGAAGTCATTTGAAATTATAACTCTTAATATTTTTTTTTCATGTTTCAGACAACTCAACAAAAAAAAGAACATTGTCACTAGAGTGTTCATAAGCTGTAGAATCCATTAACAATATTTTTAAAATTTTGTGTCCTCGCTTATTTCTAGTTTCGTATACTGTAATAACGATAATAAATATATTTTATTGTAAAAAAATATTAATTTATACTATAAAATGTCGAAACCTGAGCGCTATGACGGTATACATCAAAACACAAATATAAAAACATAAACATTGTTAAAAATGCGTATACCTACTTAGTAAATAACAGTAGTTGTGCGGAGGCTGCCAGGCCACTAAGGCCCTTTTCGTCATTCCCTGGTCTCCTCATCCATGGCATGCTCTTTATAAAAACTACTTGGATCCGCCTTCATACAGTCTGCACCTGATCTCCACAAAATATACCCTCAAAGCGTGCGTGGATGTGTGTGTGGGTGTGTGTGCAGTCTGTGGGTGCCTGCCTCTCTTGTAAGATCTGGGAGGGCTGGTTCTCAGCTGGCGATTCGTTCACTGACTACCATTCCTGAAGCACGCGATCCCAGGCCTCACTTCGGCTCCCATCGAATACAGGTTTTCCAGATCTTGCTGCGAGTTTCTTCAATACGCCTCCTCGTGAAAGTCCTAGTAGGGCTGGTTCCGAGGCCCCTCCTCGGCCGTCATTGGAGACATGTTCCCCAGTTCTGGCATCCCCGTATAATGTAAGTGTCGGGGAAAACGTGCGTGTTTTTGGCGTCGGTGTATGGTGAGCTAGGGGCCCATGGGTCGCTACTCCCGTTGGCTGCGGCGCCTCAGCGACCTCTAGAGCCCGCTTTACTCTCGTTAGCCGCCATGACAGGTCATGCCGTTGTCCAGGATTTACCAGGTGGAGCAGGGAGTAGCGTACATCTGTTTTTGTTTATATTTTTTGTCAAAATTGACTGGTCGCAAACAAATATTTTGTAACTTGGTTAAATAAACATTCCTGCCTACTTATATAAAAAGTATATGAAAAAATAGAACTAAAATAATCTTATATGACATTAGCATAGTATATCCAATCAGTGTAGAAACCTATGTCGATAAAATTGCCTTTGCCAGATCGACCATCCGTTTGACTTGGTCCCCTAGAGTGTCTTTTTTTTTCCAGCATGATGGAAGGTTTCTGGAGGTAATCTTTGTCACTATGGGGTAGTTGTGATTGTAACTACCTGGTTGATATGTTCTCACCGAGACCGTTGATAAAAACAAGTGCATTCATTTATCATACCCAGTAATTTCCATTTTTTTGGTCATAACCATTTTTCATTCCCTTCCTAAGATTCGCTGAGCGCATTTGAGTACTTCGCTTGCTGCGGATTAATTATTACTTATCGATTACCCCACTTGAATATGAAGTTTTATTCGGAGCGCACGATCGTCCAATTAAAGGATTTCAAATTATCCAAAGAGGCGCCTGAGTACATGGAAAATCATTAATTAATGTCGTATGAGGGACCTATTTCATATCAAAAAAGGTAAAGGGTTAGCCATTATGCATTTAAGCACCTAGCAAGGAAATAAAAACATATGGGAGACGAAGTGCTCTGAGTGCCTATTTATTATATATGTATAAAAGCTAGAATACGATGTAGTTAGGAAGAATGAACGGAATCTCGACTTTTACAAATGAACAAGTTACGGAGGGTGATATTCAAAACAAGTCAGACACTTCAGAGCCTTCTGGGCAACGCAAAGGACAAGGTGAGAAATCGAAAAAGTCTGGAATCTACGAAATTAAATGTAAGATATACTGTGTGACACAGACTCTTAGTACGCCCCCGTTTCCTCCGTTGTTTCTCTATCTATATTTCTGAAATTTGGAACATTGAATATGCTCACTAGACGACACTTCTTATCATTTTTGTAAAAAAAAATCAACTTTTGGTTTTTCCGGAAATTACATCAACTTTCAATTTTCAAATGGGGCATTCTGTATATTAATACATGATCGGTTAGGCACGATTATAAAGAATCCAACGATACCAGGTTTGAGGGTGTTATCTCCAAAAACTACAGAGATATCGCTATTTATTTTATCCATAAGCTCAGTGAATGGGAGAAAGAGTTGAAATAACCCGCCAGAAAAAGTTTCTCTTTCCCACTGACTCTTGATAGTTGTATAAAGAAGAGGACAGAAAATTCTGAACTAATCGGTTGATCTCAAACGAGTATGAGGCTGAGCAAAAACTTTTGAGGTCTGAAATTGAGCATTACTAAGATATGGGAGAATGTTATTTTTGAATAACATTCTCCCTATCTCACTTATTTATTTGAATTTTCAATGAAAACTACAGATAATTAAAAAATCAACTATATGAATAAAAATGCGAATTTACACTTTCAGATTTTTCAGTCTTTTTACAATATCTATCAGATGTAGTTCAATGTCCAGCGTGGCTTTAGCTGGAAAAGTAGTTGTTTTCTATCAGATATTACAAAAAATCTTTCAATTTTAATGAAGAATTCCACAACTGATTTTATGAACATTCTGTTCATATTTTCAAACAAAAATTAAACAGGCTCTTCTGTCAATCAGGAATTAAAATTCTCCAGATGGTCCGTTCGATGGAATCTACCGATGCCATTTGTTTTTGCAATATCAAAGTTGAATCGATTACTGTCAGAATCAATAAAGATATTTCATTGTCACCAGTTCAATTCCTCAATTTGAGCACGGTGAAATGATAAATATTCAAATCACGAATGTTCCCTTTAAAAGATTTGTAGCGAATTTGAATTCTCACTTTTTATTCAAATGAATATTCAGTTTTGAAGAGTGACATTAAACACGCTTAATATCGCAGAGTAGATAATCTCATTGGTTGGAATTTGAAGAGCTATTGATAGAGCAGTAATGAAATAGGAGATTGGAGAACAATGGCTGATATTTTTCCCATTTTAAGGTTTAATGTTCAGAGAACATCGTGGAAACGACGACAGGAAAGAACCTACAAATTTTGGTGGTGGTTGTCAACTGACAGACTGAGTCTTCTTATTGTTATTATTGTCTGGAGGGGCTGGCCATCGGCCGGAATGCTGATAGTTTAGCGTAGAAACTTTATGACTCCCGCTGTCGGGTCTATCTCGTCGAGTACCTCGGATCTTCTGATTAAGTCCTGGAGATTTCACACGAGGTTTCCTTATGAGATGATATCTTCTGGGTCCATCTTCATGCAAGCCAGAGCTTTGTATTCGAACAGTATGTAAAGTCTGTTTCGTCCTGGATAGTGTGGAATCTTTGTGTATCCCCAACAGATCCAGACATTTTCCCAGGTAGCAGTGCCCTCTCAAGAGCCCTACCACCTTCTGAAAGAGTTCCAGCTCAGTTCGAGGTTTCTGGATAGCCGGTTGGTTGTTCTCATCATCATCAGTTTTTCGTAAGTATTGCTTGAGGCATTCTCCCACGAATATTGTTGATTATGCTTAGCCCATTTCTCCGTGTGATGCTTGATGTCACCAAACAGGATTTCACATGCTTGTTCTGGTCAAATTACTGCTGTTGCTGCGACCAACATTGGATAGGGCATCTGCGCTCCCATGCATCTGGATGCCCCTGTTACCTGGAACCTAGACAAGTTCAACCCTGTTCTATGCTCCTAGGCTGATGAGGTTTTTATGTGTCTCCCAAACTCATTTTGCAGAACAATGCTTGAAGGGCCTTTATTGCCGCCTTACTGTCTGAGGGAATAACTATGGGTTAGTTTCTAATGAAAATAACCATTAACTTGTCTTAGAATATAGAGGCTTGAGAATCGAGGCTTCTTAAACTAATGTCTTGCACTGGTCTCCGTCCCATTGGTTATCTTTGAGCCACCAGTATACCAGATTTGTCCTCGTGCCAGCATTAGTAGGGCCTTTGATGTGACTTTCCCATCTTGTATGAAGTGTGTGTTTCTTCAAAGGAATAGGTTCGAGTCATTTTGTTTCACGGCATTTCAGATGTGTCGAGTTTTATGTTGGAGTGACCTAAGTTGTTACCACTCCTTTGGTCCAGACACTTTAGTCTGGAGTGTTCAATCCTCGCCTCTTCAATACGAAAGTTCACGGAAGTGAGATTTCACATCACCTCCAGGCTAATGTCGGTGTACTGGAGTGACTCTGATCATGATCAGTCTTTGTAAACTAACCAGCCTTCTTCTTGTTGTCACTTTCGGCCACCACGTCAGAGATACATACGTAGCCATAGGGATTGTGTGGGTTCAAGACCCTATGTTTTACTAATGGAACGCTAGTCCATCATCAGTGATGTCCTTGCCCTTGTCATCATGTTTATTGCAAGTGAGCTCTGCGCCTAGGTTCAACCACAGGTATTTAGACTCTCGTGACATTTGTAGGCTTTCACCAAAGATTCTTAGTTTTTTTCCTGGTGGAAGGAACAATCGTTGGTTATTGGGGGTTGGCCTTGAAATTCTCCCTATTTCCCTGGTCTGTAAGGAGTCTGTCTACCACGAGGTTCTGCAATATTGGGGACATTATCCCTCCGTGAGAACAGTCCTCTTGGTTTTCACCTTCACTGTGTCTCCGAATAGATAGTCCTTAATTACCCTGCAACTTAATATGACATATATCCTGTGATATGGGTCTTGGTGGTGCACAGGATGTGTTCGCTTGCTATGAATTCCCCGGTTCGAATCGCCGCGCCCACTGACCTCGTGCATGGCATAACACGTTAAAAGGTAAGGGCTTCATCTTCCTAGTTCGCACAAGTCTCTCGAAGACTTCTGACGGTTGCACGTAAGCGGGCAGTCGGTTGATGGAAATAACAATTTAACAACAATAACAATTCAGGGCTGAAGCAACGTGTCTTTTTCTACCTGTGATAGATGCATAGGATGTGTTATAAAATCTACGTCAAGAAAAGCTGTGAGTGCAATCTCTTTGATTTGAACCCCATTCTGTTATTTTTCTGTAGATATTTCAATCAGTTTATGAAAGGCCAACTGAAAATACGGAGGAATTGAAAAATCGTATTATCGCGTCTAGTGGACAATACAGTATGAGTATTTCAGTCGATGCGTATAAGGATATAATAATATGTTTGTATTGAAGTTGCAGGTAAAACAGCTTTTGTGACACTCCTCATTATAAATATCTTGAACAAATTGTGAAAGACAACATTTTTTGTTTTCTAAAACGGCAAAATCAAGACATATACGTATGCGAGGGTAGCTTTTATATGACCGCCAAGTGTTTCAACCCCTCCCGAGGATAGCGAATGATTAAAATTGTGGTGTATTTGATGAGGTGAAATTATGTCTCCAATTTATTTTTCATGTTTCTCCAAATTAGGGGAAATGAAACTTGACGCTCAGCCTAACTCTAAAATGGGTTGTTACTTCAAGAGAAAATGTATTTGGAAATAAATTAACGTAAAAGGCCCCTATTATTTTTTGCCACGCTTCTCAATTTTTTTTGCAATATTAGAGAATACCTTGTTAGCATATATGATTCTGAAACAAAAAGTATGGTTTTCAATGTATTTTCTTTCCTCTCGTAATTTATTTTGATCGGTTGAATTAAGAATGAGGCGGAAGTAACTGCAATTACTTCAATCGTGAAATCGAATTGTCCTATTCGTTCGTTGAATAATCATTTGCGAATCTTCGGTGATGAACGAAACAGAGATGTAATTAAGAAAATCAGAAATAAAAGATTCGCATTGCCGCGCTCTGTCGAGGAAAATAAACCTCGACTTCCATTTTAATTCTAGCTTGAGGTTAATTAAGCTTTAGGTAGGAGGTGTCAAGCTGCATTTTAAGCTCACCGAGATCGTTAATATTTCTCTATCGTTTGTTGCAGACGAAATAAATTGGACTGCAACAAAATGATCGTTTCATTGCGGAGGATCAGAAAACGCTTTCTATATTCCGCTCACTGAGAATGGAAACGTACTCAGAACTCCAACCTTTCTATAGAATGGTTATTATTGAACAACTATTAGGTCATTATTATTATTATCTTTTTTTCGTTGGGAGTATTTCAGTCCTCGGGAGGGCGCGCTGGTGTTATTTACCAAGATAGTCACTCCTTACATCCATGGGGTGAGTGATTACTGGGTTCGGGAATTATGTGCCCTGAGAAGACAAAGTGAACTGAGAATGGCTGCCTTCGCGTTCGTCCGGCTAAGACTCCTTCCGGATCACGGAAAGCCGGTTTAATTTTCAGGTTAGAGAGCAGCGTGATCAGAACCACCATTTCAATAGAGTTGCTTGGGTAAAGCCTGCGGAGTACAAAGAGTAAATATCGATGTTCAGTCCGTTTTTCGAATAATCGTTTCGTCAAGAATCAAATTCTCTATAATAAAAATCGTCCTACTTTGATGGTCGAGGAGGACTTCATCAGGCTTATTTGCTTGTATTTGCCCGAGGGTGGCAAATGAGTGGTTTTTGTGGATTCGGCACTCCTCATTCTCTACCGCCTACTCAATCTACCCCAGAGCATGAGGCAACACCGTCTAAACCGTACGAGTGTCGAAGATGGTAGTACAACTCTATACCATCACGCGACTACGGTAGATCATGGTGTTGAACACACCATCCTGGCATGCCATCATGAATACCTAGGTCTCCGACTTCAGCCCACTCCACTTGGAGAAAGCAATGGTCAAATTTTTGGATATGCCAAAGTCTTCGATGCTCTTGAAGAAGGAAAAAAAAAAGAAGTATCCGTAGCTTCAAGTTCCAACTTGGTTACAAGGCTTTGGGTCCGATCAGTGTCAAAAACGAGACCAAGTCCATCGGCTGCACGGACGGCTGCCTTGAGAAGGAATACCCCGATTCCTGCTTTTTCATTGTCGTAAAACAAGGGGAGAAGGGGATCTAAACTCCCGATTACTTCACAGACTGTTAACTGGGGAAGTATAACCGTGGAATGAACGATTGGGGTTGGTTTTTCATCCTTCTCTGTCCATGCTCCGCACATCTTGATATTTCACCGGTGGCCTGGGGACTATTTGAATTGAAAGTATCTGTGATCTGAACACGATTGTTCAGAAGGTACCATCCAGTTAGATTTGTTGCTGTTCAAACATTTTGAGTTGATCATTTAATCGAATACTACTTTTCTATTACTAAGGAAGGTGGACTTACACAAGACTCAAATGGGCAGTCATATTTTCAGACCCAGATCCATTCCTACCGGCAATGCTCCAGTAGGGCATAAACTTACTGCTCAGAGAACTTTGCCATTCGAGTCTGGCTTAGCACTGGGTACCACATCAAGGACTGGATGACCGGGAGGTATTTATTGTTTTCTGTTCTCGTAGCAATGCCAAAAATTGTCTCTGATATCATGCATCCATTCAAAGCGTCTGCTGGTAAATTGGTCGCCATTAAAAAATCTGTTTATGGGTACTACCACCTTGCTTGACCCGATTCCGATGTGGTTGGTGGTGAGGGACTATACCTCTTCTTGGTGGAACCGAGTTTTAGGGTTTTTTTGTGGTCAACCGAACCCACGGCCGGCACCAGAGAGAAAATTGAATTTTCCTTAAGATCAACTGGTTTTGGCAACAGACTTGTCATTGAATGGGAATGATGTTCAGGTGTGGTAACATCGTTAAAAAATCGACTATGTCGTAAGTAGTGAATTGTTTGAATTGAAAAACAACACGATTTCATCATTATCATTATATTTGAGTTAAAGTTACATTGTTGCTCATTTGCTTTGGTAATAACCTAATAGCGATTGTAGTCGATCGGATTGCGTTCAGTTCCAGTTGTGCAAACGAACGGTTGAACCAATTTGTAATTCTATCTGCAACAATTGCCATTCCGTTCGTTTCAGATTATCCGCAATGCTCAGTTCCGGGTAGAAACTCATTTGAATTCATCTGCAGTCGTATACTAACTACTTAGTCTATACTACCATAGGAAGTCCTGTTGATTCTGGAAGTATAATATGTCACATACTGCTCAGATTTTCTGAATCCGTGCTTCGACACTTCTTCTTCTAGAAGATGAACTTCTTCTGTTTGGTAGAATGATGCTTTTGTTTTGCTAGCGGGACTTGATTTTTGGACTCATTGACCACTTTCTTTACCGAAGTGGGAATCGGTTTTTATATTTATGATAGCAGCACAATCTTCGAAAGTATCAGGGCTCCATGAAAAGGAAAATAAATTTTATAATTTTTAACGTACGTGCCTATTATAAATGGATAAAAAACCAAAGGTCAGCTGGATTCATATTACGAAGTCCGACAAAAAATAAATCGTTTTTCATGGGAGAACAAAAACTCAAAAAGAATAGTTTAACCTTTTAATCTGTGTACCCAATTTCCACTCAAGTAAGTAGTTTTTTATATAATGAAAATAACCAAAGAACAAACTAGCTGTTTTCCCCATATTCCACCGTTTTTCAATCAATTGGTATATTTGGAATGCATAATCATACCTTGTGAATATCGAAGTAATATCTGGGATTGCCACTTAGATAAAGTGCACTGATTTGAAAAATGCCATTTGAGGAAATCGATTCATTTTCATAACATAAATTGGTCCTTGATACAACTTTCTCAAATGTCGTGAATGTGATGGGCTTTGTGATTTCATTACTCCTGTGCTTTTGTTATAATATATATTCATTAATTTGGAAAATGTTCGGGATTATTATGGAAGTCGGTTTCTGGGAAGCTTATTCTGTAAAAATACCACCACTCAAGGTGGTGCTGTAGGTTTTCTGGGTTTTCCTACAGCTAAGAACTAAATATGCTACCAAAAAATTCAGTCGCCCAGGCTATGATTTGGGTACTTCCATGAGTGTTTATGAGGGAGTATATTATTATAATCATCATTATCATTAAAACACATAACATATGCTATCTAGTGGGAAATAGCTGAAGAAATTGTTTACACTAATTCCCAAAAATCCTAACTAATTCCTTTAATACCCAAGTAATTGTTTTGTTGTTATTGTTATTGAAATTGTCATTTCCATCAACCGGCTGACCCCTTACAAGTAACCCTCAGAAATTTTCGAGAGACTTCGAGCTAGGGAAGGTGCAGCCCTTACCATTCAACGTGTGATGCCATGCACGAGGTCGGTGGGCGCGGCGATTTGAACCCGCGTACCTTGTCATAGCAAGCGAGACCACAACATGTGCACCACCAAGACTCATTCCCGAGTAATACCGAACTAATGCCACTAATGCCCAACTAATTCATCTAATACCCGAGTAATACCTCTAATTTACCAGTAATTAAGATATTGAAAAAATTAGGATATTTTGTTTTCTTCTTTTAATCCTGTCCTTATCTTAGGTTTTTTGTCAAGTTTTATTTTGATGAGCTGTTTTTTGTTTTTTCATTTAACAATTATGATTTCCACCAATGTTCTTTAATTTCCGAATAATTCCTGAATTCCCATGTAATACTCGAGTAATACTTCTGATTCCCGACTAATTCCCACTAATGCCCATTAATTTTCCACTAATACCTTTAATTCCCGACTAATACCCATTTCTCTTATTCCCGACTAATACCCAAATAATATCATTAATACTCAAGGCATGTAAACAAAAATTTTTCCCCAGCGGTTTCCCCCTCGTATGCTATTGAGTTGCAGCTTCCTGAAGTCACACCCTGATTTTTTATTTTCTGACTTTAGGAATGGTAAAACTTCAAAGATCAAATTTATATTCTATCAAATCTTATTTAAACTATTTTACAATATTTCAAAATATTGTTATGATTGAAGGGGTTTGTGGGCAGTTACGCACCCACCGTAGCTGCTGGAATTGTTTGGGGGCTGTTTCGAGTTCCCCAAACATAAGGAACGTATAGACCAAAAGAGCTCTTTAAATCTTCTGAAAGCTGTCAGGGGAGTGGAACCTAGACTCATAGCACACCTGGAATAAACACATATCTGGAAAAAGTGTTGACAATTGCAAGAATATGAGAGAATCAAATCAAGAAAAAAGAAAGTTGAAGGAAACTGCGTGCATTCTTTTATCGAACAACTGCTTCTCAACCAATTCCATCGAAATGGACCGCACCTGGTTACCCCTCCTCAGAGATGAAATAAGAACTAATAGAATGGTGATTGATTGATACCGAACACCCTATGTATCAAGATACCAAATGTCAATCAAAAGAATGTATGACAGATTTCATTTGACTCTGTCAAAGAAAGGTCTTATTACCCAAATCGCAATTCAAATTCAGTTTCTTCAGTGTCTTTCCAAGAAGTTTTGATAACGGAGGCAGATATAGCCTCCGAAACGTCAACAGTTTTCAAAAAAAAGAGAAGTATTCTTTGTTAATTCGATCTCATTTTTTCAGATAGGCAAATTCAGTGTAGGGTACGTTACTGACAAAAATTAATTTCTTTCAAGACAGCAGTCTTGTGAACGCAGTAACTTATCGGGCAAATTAATTAATTTGCCCTTCTACACTTGTACAGATTTCTTTGGATTAAACAATTTTTTTTCATTTTCAGATTGTGGAAGGTCATAAACCCAAAAAATCATGTCAAGAACTGGATTTCCTCCACAAAATCAAACTTTCAATCAATATGAAAATAGATTATAACTAATCCAGCATTTCGCAAATTTTCTATACTAGTAGTTTTCTCGGCAAACATCGAACAGAAAATAATTCAACAGCACCAAATCACCTCTGCCCAACACCTGGTATATTTTTTCTACAAGAACATACTTTTCAATGCTTCCGAAGGTTCCACGCAGAACTACCTGCCTCTCACCAGTGTTAAGACAGCAGCCAAAGCTATCTGCCAAAATTTCCGATGGCACCCGAGTGTCCAGTGGCGTTCGTCCAAATGAAAATGCTTATATTTTTTTCGCTGAAATACGAAAATAATAGGCAGGTACATACAGTGTGATTTTTTTTTCAAGAATTGGATCCTCTCTTTTTTTTAAGTCCTGCGTACTAACCCATTGAACATTCAGAGTTATATTCAAACTTTTTGAGAATATGTTAGGTGAGGGATTGTCTCCCAAAATTTTTGTATACAGGGTTCAATAATTATGTTCATAACTGAGAAAATATTTTCTTTTTCGGGAATGCTATCAATACAAATCAAAATCAGTTGTTCACTATTTTGATATGAACGCAGGCCCGGTCTGGCCAGGGCGGCTGGTCGGCGATCGCCGAGGGCCTCCGGCTCAAGGGGGCCGGAAACGGAAACAATTTTTTTAAAACGATCGCCGCACCGTTCGGCTCGGCTCAGCGAGCGGTAGTGACGCGACAGCGGCGCGGCGCGTCTGCGCCCTGTCAGGACTCAAGCAGACAGCTCAGCCACAGCTTAGATATCTAATCTATCTATCTATTAAACATAGGCTAACTATTTTGTCGTGAGAGGACATAGTGTCCTCGTTATATTTCCGGCGGGAGGGGGGGGGGCTCAAATCACCGTCTAGCCGAAGGCCACCAATGGAACCAGACCGGGCCTGTATGAACGTGCTCAAAACCTTCGAAATAAGTGAGATTAATAATACTTCCAAACTTTTGCTGTATTTATTGATCAATTCGAATTTCCCTTCCGAGAAATGTGAGTGCTGGCTGAGGCAGGAAAGGAATAAACTGAAAACGACTCTGGCGAACGGGATGGAGTTAAAATCTTTCGAATATCCAAGCAGCCAGGTCAAAACTCCGCTGGAGGCTTTTTAAGTAATGCTTTCCGCTGGTGAGATCAAGGGCGCATCAAATAGACGATCCGGAAGGGTGGAAAAGGATAGTGTTGTTGTGTCAACAAATTATCAAAAATGATTTTGTAACATTGACATTCCAATATCAGAAGACCCTCCATTAAATGATAATTCATTATTTATTCATAATCTTCCTTCTCCTCTGATTGGTCATAAAAGCTGTTATCAGACCCGAATGTCTGGTCCTGAAGCATGAGTTCACAGAAATCTTGAGCTTCCTCTGCAAAAATATTTCAGAATCTAGCCTGCTACTGGATTTGAATGCTCTTAATTAGCTTAATTATTCAAACTTTCATTTATCTCTCGTGGTGCTTGATTGCCTTCAAACCACAGGTAATTAATTGTACAATTGTCTAGCATGTCTGTATAACAGGAGAAATGAGGTCGACTCCAACAGCAGCAATAGAGGTCATTCTGGAACTCACTCCTCTCCATATCATGTTGAGGAGAACTGCTTGGGGAACAAACCTCAGGTTGGCTAAAGTCGGACTCAAAGGGACACGGTGTAAGGGGCTCAACCCTCACCGAAATTACCAGGAAATTTAGTTTCGAGAATTTTTTTCGAACGGAACAAAACAACAAGTGAGAATGGAACATAGAATCCATTCGAGCACTGGGGAAGAATATCATAACGTGGTACACGGACGTGTCCAAAACTCCCTAGGAACTGGAGTAGGAGTCTTTGGGCCTCGCACCAAATACTCCGAATCCATGGGCAAGTTCCCCAGCATTTTCAAGCGGAAATTCACGCTATAAAAAGGTGCATTCAGTTCCTCAACAGGAAATAGCGGAACAAGGAAATTATGATCCTCTCCGATAGCCAAGCAGCCATCAAAGTGTTGAGCTCTTCTAACATCAACTCGAAGATGGTTTGGGAATGCCTAGACTTAAAGATCTAGGCAGGAACAACAAGGTGACCCTCCTCTGGGTGCCAGGGCACGTCGGAGTGGAGGGCAATGAACTAGCAGACACCCCGGGCACGGAAAGGCGCAGCAACGCCACTGATCGGGCCAGAACCATTCTGCGGACTTGGAAAATCTTACTTCCGAGAAAAACTCAATAAAGCTGAATAAGCAATGAGAGCAACATACTGGCTAAGACTTCCAGGGCTGAGGCAGGCCAAAGATCTCCTTGGCAATTTCAACCGAGCAAGATCGAAGACACTGATTAACCTCAGCAAAACTAGTCTGAAGACAATCACGGGATTTCTAACAGGGCATCAGCACAGTCTGGATCATCCACTAGAATCTAGCCGTAATCGAGGAGATCATATTTCTCAAGTTCTTTCTTGTGGGCGTTGCTTCATATATTTGTTACATGACCTGCTCTTGCAGTATGCTGAATTAATTATTTCTTGCATCTCTTTATATCTCTTTCCGAATTATTGGGAACGGTTCCTTGATCTGCTAGAGTTTAGGTTTACTAACGCTGTTTGGCCGTTTAATGAACAAACACCAATATCTGGTGTTAGTTATGAAGCAGATTTTTAGGACTTTTACTCTCTTGTTTGAATAATCGTAAGTAAAAATAAGTAAGAATCAAATGGAAAGGTAGCCCGAACACCTAATCGATGCATTGTGCAATGTGCAATAAAAATTTCATACTGGGTAGAGTTATTGCCTCCCACCCAGTACCTAGTGATTTGCTTGTATCTTGTTCCACCACCGCCCACGATGAAATTGTCTGCTCGAATTTTTCTAAAAATGTCACTTGGATGCTCGGTCAAATGAGAAAATTAAATTTGTTTCACTGAAAATATGTCAATATCCATATAAGTTGAAATATTTCTTGATCGTGTTAAACTGTCACATCTCATTTTCTTGCGACGTGAATAACGATCATAAAGTATGTTCGTGGATGAAAATATTCATCAATTTCATGCTAGGGGAAAATAAGCCTCACGTATGAGATTATTTTCAACACGGAGGAAATAAACTACCTACTTCGAATTGTAATATATTGGGCTTGTCACTTTCGTTCCGTACTCTATTACGTAACAATTTGAAGAGATAAAGAATATTTTTATTATACAATACATGGAATTTTCAATGATGAACACAGAACCCATAATAAATACTGTTTCTATAAGTATGCCTCTTTCATAGACTTCTGAAATTCAAGAAGGTGTGGCTTCGTTGCTGTTAAGACCAAACAAAATGCGTCCAGTTTGTTGACCAAAGGCAATCTCAGCCAGTTAGGATAGAAAAATATTGAGAAGAGGATTCTGTATGGCTGTACCGTATTGCATAAGATAGTCACGACCCAAAAACCACCATATACCGAAAGATCACTTTTCGGACCGATAATTACTAAGCTTTTCAACTGGATTCTGGAAGCCCTGAAGGGAATAAACATACCGAGTTTCAAAAAACATTTAAAAAATATCCTTCGTACCTGTGATATGAAATTCTGATGGGTATTCTCCTGGAATAAGCTATCCTAATTAGTTTGTTATTATTCAGAAAGAAGTATACAATTTTGTATAACACCTTATAGATATTTATCTCGGTGTATTATGAATTGATACTGGTTAGTAATGATCTAGAATCACTTCGATAGTTTATGAACCAGAGGCGCCAGTAGGTACTAAGTATTTTTTATCAAACTGTATCTCGTCATATTAGAACTATACGGCGAGTATTCCAGATTTTTCTTTAATTCAACGCTCTCCTCATTTTGAATCATTTATTCAGTATCCCCGTTGCTGTTTCAAAGAGAACCTAGTCTGTCTGGGACTCCATTAGATTCATGAATTTCCAATTAGGCCCGTGTTGAGGTTTCCCTACGTCGTCAATGTATATGTCAAAGGTGAAACTACCCTGTTCGCACTAATTGTTTCCTGATAACAATTGTAAAACCAACGTCCGTGTGCCCTTTCAATTCAAATCGTGAAAGGGCCCAACACAGCTCTCCACTGTAGCGGTACATGCTGTAATTAAATTGACAAAATTCTGCGTTTCAAGAATGGCATAATTCAGTCTTTGGTTGGAATGGTAATCGGTATTTCTTTGGAAACTGTTACTGATAACGTAATGAAGGATTTTCTGCGGGATTCAGATTCCAGAGAACAAACTCAAATAATGCTTTTTGATTTCCAACTTCACTACTGTAGGTACTTAAGAGCCTCTGTGCTTATTTGGAAGTCTAATATGGTTATGGTTACCCAAGACACCATATTCGTCACGGCGGGTTAGTTCTCGACACCAAACTGGTTTTGTACCAAACTCTGCAGAAGGGTTTTCTAATCCGACAGGTTTTATCGACATCATGTATTTTCCAATAGTTATAGATATTCTAATGACAATAATTAATAATATTTTCAAAAGTTTTCATCTGGTGTATGGTGGTTTTATGAGAGCGTGAAGAATAGCTTGCTATAATGTTGAGAGAGCATTACAATTTCTCCTCTACTAGCTCGAGGAAGGGATATCAGCTGAGCTGTTAATTCGTCGGGCGAGGCAACAGGAGAGGCGCGCAGTAGTGCATCTGTCTTATTTATGTTGTTGCGTTCCTTGTTGCTCAAGTAGATTTTTGTCTATACCCCAGATGAAAAGTTTCCGATACTGTATATCCACGTAAAATAAGGAAATTGGTTGGTCCAAATTTTAAGAAAAAATATTTTTAAGTAGAAAATGATCGATTATGACAACATACTAATTTTCAAGTGTCTAATTCAATTTCAATTTGAAACACTTTCAATGCACGACCTAAGTGAATTACCTTGTATACACGAAATATATCACGCATATAGAATTCGCTTTTGCTATTTATCTCTGAAAGTATCCATCCAATCGTGTATCAGTTTAAATAATCTCTTTTGCCTTTGTAAACAACCTTTACGAGTTTCCTCCAACTGCTTCCTTTCTTCGATACTCTCTTTGATAGAAAAAAATAAGGCATTGCATTAAATATGCAATTCTACTCGGGTTTTCACGTATAAGTTATTTTACTGGTATTTGCGAAAAGTTTTACTACCTTAAGTTCAATTCTCCTTTGCCGAGAAAAGCCTTTGAAGTTTGGATGGTATATTCCTTGAAGTTTCATCTACTTGATACGGTAATAACATATCAAATCGGTATTGGAAGAGAGGTTATTTGCCCCATAATTCTACTGGAATTATTGAAAATGGTGCAAATTTATTTTTTGATAGTAATGGAAAGAGTAGTTTCGAAATTGAAACTATACAGTGCAGCGCCAAATTATGGAATGAATTCATTATTTCTGAATATAAAGATATTTCGGAAAAATCCTTGGACAGGTCGATTTTATTTTCCTATGGGCCAATTTTTGAACCCCACCCAAAATATATAGGGTTATCCTTATATATACCTGTCCGAGGATTTTTCCAAAATATCTTTCTGTTCAGGAATAATGAATTTATTCCATAATTTACCGCCGCACTGCATACGTTCAATTTTTGCTTATACATAAAACACTCCCTCTCTCTAATCAAAATCTTCTTTAACTTTTTCGTTCTGGCAGAAGAAAAATGGTAGCTCCCTGCATTAAGGGTTGCTTACATGGAACTACAGATTCTGTTAGGTTTTCCTGCAGTTCTGTCAGGAATCAATGAGATCAAATTGCTTGGACGCTAGGACGAGTGGTTTTATCTCAAGGCAATTTGATCGATTTTAAGATTTCTGACAGAATTTTTGATAGTGTTGTGAACATGAGTTGTATATTTATTTATTTATAAGATAGGTCCAAGAAAATAGATTATGACTCCGGGCAACTACGTGATGACTATAATTCGAGAGAGCGATTCCTTGTACATTTTTTCGAAAAGAGTCCATATAAAGGCAGGTAAGCCCTAACTTGCTTATTTTTCGAAAAAGTGATAAAAAAAATATTGGAAGGACTTTCTATGTTTTTTTCTTTTCATGTGGTTAGATCTTTAGATGTAGAATATGCCAAGAAATCACCAACTCACCATCTAATATTGAAGTCATCACTTATGTATACACCCTGTATAAGCTAGTATTACACTGTGTTGGATGCCTCGGAAACCCATTCATTTTAGGGCATTGTTTCATTTGGATAAAGCCAAATGTTTCTCGTTTATACAGGGTGTTTCCGAAATTGGAGCAATTAAGAAAATGGGTTTTTATTTGGAACATAATGTAACCATAAATGGCAAAAATTTTCGTTATTGAAGAAATCAAAAAATTCGCTTTCAGTTACCTTTGTTTGGGAGGCACTGGTTTGATTCTGCCCGCTGGCGCTGGCAGTGTTTCAGCTCGGTTGGCGCAGGCAGTAGACCTATGATCAGTGATCACCAAAAACATTTTTGAAAACTTTAAAATACAATATCTCTTAAAATGATTTTTATTTCGACAAAAATGTATTCCTTCATTTCGTTTTTTTGTCATTTACTACTCTCCATTTCATTTATTGCTCCAATTTCGGAAACACCCTGTAAACTCACCAAGACATTTACTGTGTACTCCTCATGATATGATAAATAGTATAATTAACAAAAAGAGACATTAAACTGGGAATTCGAGAGTTTCTGTAGGAGGGTATCATCTCGACGGAGATAAGCCCTGAAAATCCCATCAAAATCCCAGTACGGACCGACTAAATCCCTATTGATTTCTTCCTGGCGATGAGGGCATTATTTGTCATCACCTTGTACTATTACTATTTTTACTGTTTCATGTTTGAATCGATCATCGAATTTTGGTAGTCAAATTTTCAGTCCGAAAAAGGAATCTGGAGTAAAATCAGAGAGAAAAAGTGTTTTTTATATTACATATTCAGGAAAGAGACGAGTCAGGAAAGTGACGAGTCAGGAAAATACCAATCTACGACTTTCTCAGTTCCAGAGGTTGTATTCCTCAGAAGTCACTTCAACAGGATGTCTTCCTTGCTCATTCGACCATATCAAAACTCCGTTAACCACTTATAGCCTATGAAATGTGTATTCTTCGGTTTGCGCTATGAATTTTCCACCGGAACAGAAGTGTTCAGTCCAGATAAGTAAATGCATTTTTCCATTATTGCATAATATATTCACACCATTTCTTCGGAAAGGTTGTTTGTTAGTGGAGGTGAATAACTTCTAGAAGTTCACCAATTCTTACCAGCTTCCTTCTGGTTTTCACATATCTCTGCATATTACATACTCTTCTGTTATTCAAAACTAGAAGACAAAAAAGTTGTCATTTTACGTGAAAATCTGTTCGTTCACCAGTCAAATCACTTTATCTTTATAAAGCACGTTCTTTTATTCGACCTCAAAATTCATTAGAGTGTTACAGGAATAATTGTCGATATTTATGTTACCTATCAACGTAGATTTATAATGTGATTATCTAGTCCATAAGAACTAAATGTACCTAATAGAATGTTTGAAAATAGATCAAATCTCAAATTCCTAAAAGTATGCCAACGGTGTACAGTTCCATTCACATCGATAACGTTTTTTTTTTTTTCGATAACGTTAATCGAAAGGTTACGTATTCTTTCTCTTATGATCGGAATCATGTGGCATTCTTTGGTAATTCTTGCATATCGGTTACTAGCCATCCGCCCTAGCTTCGCACGGGTGCAATTTACATGTGGTGTCATTTATTTATGTCCAAAAAATACTGTTTGATCGATTTAGAGTTTATCGGTTTGGTACTGAAAGTTCTTCGTTACGAAAATTGCGCTTAGCAAGAAAATATTATATATATTTTATTTTAATCTATGCAATCGCGGACTTTTTTCTACTTTTTGAATGACTACACTTCTTAGGCAGCATATTGTCGATGGTTGAAAAACTGGAAACTATCTTAAAATTGAAACTATCCAGTTACATCAACAAGCTTTATTTTTACACAAACATACAATTAAACAACTAAAATCTGATTTTTCTACTCAAAAGATGTTCAAAATCACCTTTCACCATCCGTTCTTCGATATATTTTTACATTTTTTGTGAGTTCGAAATCCATTAAGCACCATATGGGCTTCGCCCCAGACTCCGGGCCACCATGCTCAAATTAGGAATCGACTGACCCTCACAAAGTTCTTGGGCAGCACCCAGGTGTGCAGCGCGTCCACCGCATGCGGGCGGCCAAAACAAGGGGCGGCCGCAGGTCGCATATAGTTCACGGTCGGCACGTTGCTCGCAGATTAATGGTCAAAACGAACTTCATTTTTGCGGTCTTCTTTGTTGAAGGGATGCGAAACACTTGTTGAAGTCCGAGGATGGCGGAGAGGAAAGAGGCCGGACAGTGGTACACAGGTCCAGGAGACAGAAAGTGCTCCGCGAAGTCCATGTAATAAATTGTGTCGGATGATGTCACCGTATCGTTATTCGAGGATTTTCCAGGCAAAGACTGGGTTATTCGGGAATTATACGATGTGCGCCGGTTCGGAGACTAGATCAGTGATCAGATGATTGTAAAATATGAATTTGCATTAACATTGCGACAATAATAGTAGAGATAGTTTCGAAATAAATTTGTTAGACTTGACAAATTCTAAAGAGGGAGAAAAATAACACCTGAAGTATCTGAGATCAGCAAAAGACAGCAGAGAACCACTCAAATGAGAGAGAGCTTACAGGATGTTAATGTGGTATATAACAATATTTTTTTATCAAAAACAAGTCTTAAAGTATTGCCTTATGGACAGGTAATATTTGTCGCGCAAAACATTTCCATTCGAGATGTTTTCCTAACAGCAATATTACTTTAAAGAAATGGTCACTTTCCAACTTCGACACCCTTTATCTCGAAAACTAGCCATAGGATTGAGTTGGGCCTGTCGACACTTTTGTTCAGGAGTTCATATTCCAAAACATACCAAAAATTCAGAAAAATTAACCGGTGACAATTTTTCCATAAGGCCTCTGCCTGGTCCTTTATTTAACTTGCATTTGTTCACAGCAAGCTGAATTTCATACATAAATTTCGATAAGAAAAACTTTAGAATAGAATGGAATAGAATAGTTTTCTTGGTTCTATAGATTTTAAGGACCGTTAGCAGTCCCATCGAGACTGGCCCGTCGAGCTCATTCCTCACATTCATTTTTCATTACTTTGGAGATATGCCGAAATTCTCTTTCCTATGGCTTGTTCTCCCAAAGGAAGTCAAAGTCTTAGAAATCAATGCCCCGGAAAGTGATTACTGAGCCATACAGCCAGCAGAAATTCAGCAGAAACACCAGTTCCTATCTACTTTCCCTCGGCTCTTATGCTGTTTTCTGAACATTACAGGATTTTCCCTTTCATTGGAACCAAAACAGAAAAAATACTGGATTTCTTATATTTTGTACTTTGACCAACACACCTTTTGTCTCGCTGTATTCCATTTTTATATCTGTTTTCTGGTTCGCGAAATTTTGTGATTTATAGTAAGTTTAATGAGCTCTTAGAATTTTCAATTGTTTTCATCTTTGTTTTATTTTATTTATGCTTCGGTTGTGAGAGGTTTCTTTTCCATTGGGCGGGAAGCGTTTTATTTGGGCTGTTTGAGTGAATTAATTTTCTCTTGCTGAATGTTATTAACTTCCTGTCGAGTGTATTAATTTTATAATTTACTTCTTTGAAGTTTGCTTGACTAGCAATAAATTACCGGAACGTATTTCTAATGTGTTCCATCCATTATATTTTTTAGATGTTATCATGGAATCACTTTTTATCCTACTTCCTATGGGTATTGAACATGAAGTTCAACAAGTTTACCAGAGAGTGAAAAAATTAAATAAGACGATGTCGAATTACCCATTCTTCACTAAAATTCTACAAAGTAGAAAATTAGGTACACATCCTACATAAAACTTCACGGGCTAATACTGTGACTGACATCGAATTTCATTTTTAGTAATTATTGTTACTTTCTGAATTCATAAGGGCAAACCCGTACTCATAGTCGGAAACAATTCATCTATACCCCAGGGAAATAACGAGTGCAACGGAGAACGTATTACAGGACAATTTTTGGATAAATTATTTGGATGTGTTTTGAGTCACGACGTTTCAACAGTTTCAACATCTACTGTCGTTATTAAGTGTGAGAATCATTGATGTCGTTATCAATGATTCTCACACTTAATAACGACAGTAGATGTTAACTGTTCAAACGTCGTGACTCAAAACACATGCAAATAATTCATTTTCTTTGTTTCTAGACAATTCCAGAAGAATTCTACTAACACCAATACATTGTCAACCACTTTCGAACATTGTATTCGTATTTATATTATTTAAGTAGAAGTATCAATATTGATAAATCACTCAAATCAAAAATTACCATTTAGAGTCACGGTATCCTTGATGTCGTAGTGTTTACCACTGTTGAAATAATACATAGCAGTCGTAGTTTTCACATGAAATTTCAAGCTTACCTATTTAAATATAAATTTTATTCCAATCCATTATTTTCATCATGGTTGATTTAACTGAGAACTACTAATGACCTATTATTTATTTTCTAGCTCGCACAAATCTCTCGACGAGTGTTAAAAGTTGTGCCGATTGACAGAAAGAACAGAACAAAAATTTAATGACTCATTTTGATTCGAAAAGTCATGAATTGTAGATCAAGAATATTATAAGAGTTTTTTTACGGTTCCATCCCGATTTTTTAAAAAATATCATCGAAAACTGATTCTTACCTCAACAGCGCGGATTTCATACATTCAAGTTTGGCTCAGCCCATCATGATGCCTCAGGCATTGTTGGTCATCAGATCGATTCAAAAATGGATGTCAGTGTTTCTCTAGTCTCTTATCACAAGTCCAGGGTATGGATTCATTTCACCAATCATTTCACTAGCTAATTTGAGATATATTTCACCAAGACGAAAGCTTTTTGATATTGTCTTAGAGATGGAATGTTAACCGCATGATAGAAAATGACTAAGTAGTCATTTAGCCCCTGGCAAATTTTCCATTCCACAATAGTTTTTTGAGTAAATACGTTGATTGTAAATAGAAATATTGACATTTCACACCAATAAATCAATCGAAGGAACAAAACGTGTGAATTGAATCAAGCAACAAGTCAACCGTTGCAAAAACAATTACTCCGTATACTAATCAATCTCCACCAATTAAATTCGGTGATCGGATGACGTCTATTATGACGATGTGGAAGATATACGAGGAAACTTTTTTTTTTCGAATTGTGTAGTGAAATGTACGAACCATTAATAGTCTAGTCGACAATTTTTTGTGAATTTCTCTTCAAGGGCACCGAAAATTATGATCCAGGCCTCATTCGATTCGGAATGACCTCTATAAACTTTTTGGAAAATTTGAAGGTGCGCCGGCAAAAATTGCAAAATTTATAAACAAAGTAACAAAAAAAGGGGGATTTGGTTTGTACAAATATCTCGAAAACTATTAAAGATTAAAAAAAATGAAAAAAGATCCTGAAAGAGTAGGAAATTTCCTAAAAAAGTCCCAGCTTTCGGAACTCTATCACCAATATTTATAATTTTAATTTAGAAGCTAAAAGCGACTGAAACACGACCCGCTTGCGCTGGCTGATACGGACCCTTGAACAATAAAAATAATTTTATCCCATTGCATATCAATAGTTATTAAGAAATAAAAAAATTCACATACCTTTTAGACTTGAACTTGAATAAACGAAAATCCATGGTAAATCAAAATTTACCGTCATTAATTAGATATGCTTTTATTTATTGACTAGTTTTATAAGTTTCAAATTTACATCAGCAATAAATATAATTATTTTTAAGAACAAAATCATTTCTTACAAAAAAAACTGTTATTGCTTAAAAACATTTGTTAATCAAAAATTTTTTTTTCTACCATATATCAATATTAAGGAACCATTTTCATCAATCATAATTTCCATTGCTTTTTGATATTCTGAATAAAAAAATTATTTATTTATATTTATTTTTAATAAACAATTTGTTATAAACAAATGAATTTTTACGATACAATTTTTTTTAATACTGCAGAAAACAGTAAAAACAACCATGTGTCATTTGTTGAAAAGACAATCAAGAAGATTCCTTAACATCATACTCTAAATCCATAATCATGTATCCTCGCCCGGGCAACGCCGGGTATTTCAGCTAGTTCATTATATTTTCAGAACTTGCTAGAAAGTGAAAACAACGCATTTGTTTTACCCCGTATGGTGAGAAATGGACTGGCACGTAGATTTATCATTTCCACATTTCCACGTTTCCAGTCCACCAACTCTCCGAGAGAAAGCAAATGGAACAGAATAAGAGCAACAATCCATGTTTTGTATTATATGGAAGCGAGGATGGAATCGAATGGCGGGGAAAGCAGTGGGGCAAGTGTTTCTTGAAAAGGAACACGGAGCCGAGATAATCCGAAGTTGTAGCATTCTTACAGGAATCTGCTTGAAGAAAATCCAGGCAAGATTAATTTGGGTATTACTGTTCCATCGACGGATTTCAGTAAGGTTAGTGACCATTCGAAATGCAGATACAGCAAAGGAAATTTCTGCATATAGAGATAATGCAAATAATTTGTTGAGAAAAGTACCATAAAAGATAGGACAGTGATTTTTCAAAGTATTGTTTATTCAAATCTCAACCTGAACTGAGACAAAATACGGCACCATCTCATTATTTGCCAATTTTGAAATCAAATTTGATAACAAAATGATAACATTCCTCTTGATATTAAAGAAATATTCTATAATACTTTCGTTCCTCAGAAAAATATAGAATAATATTACAATAATAATAGAAATATATTCTCACACTAGCTAGCCTTGACTGTCGTCATTTAGTGACAATATTTAATTAGAGTGTAAGAATTATTGTTTGTTATGTTTCCATTTGATGATAGTTAAATCGTGGACAGAGTCTGTTACTCGGTTAATAGAATGAAAATTCTTGGTCTTCTCACGCTCGAAACTTCCCAGAAAGTACACTATACGTTCTATGACGGTGTGACAAGATATCAAACCCTATCATATCTGGTATGAATTTGCATTTCATACACTTCATCTATCAATAATAATGTCATGGTATTTGATACAGTCTTATATAGTATTCTGTCTTTGAACAAATTGAGAAAACTACGGAATTTCAGATACCGTATTGGACCAGATGCTAAACTATTTGAAGAATAGACCACATACAGTAAAAATTGAAAGAGAAGTGTGCTCAGAATTGACTTTGAAAATAGGTGTGCCCCAAGGGACAATCCTGGATGCACTTTCATTTCTTTTTCGGTTTATATAAAAATATAGTTGAACTACTAGATTTGTTATCCAACGTAATAATCTATGCTGATGGCACAGTCTTGATATTCACAGGCACGAGCTGAGAGGAAATAAAGTCAATCACTGATGCTGTATGCAGGAAATTTTAAATTTGACTGATCCATAACCCTTAATGTCACTAAAACACATCAGTTATTTCCGCAGATAATGCTAAAAACCTACACAAATTAAAAAGAACAAATATAATGTATTTGCCTTGACATATATATATCGAGTGTCATCAATAACATATCTAGGAGTGACTCTGGACCAGCACATTCGCTAAAAAAAAATGAAATGTTCATAATTCCAGCACGACGTACGTAATAGCGCCCTCCCTAGCTACGGGACTCGTCAAAACTCTTGAATTCAACATGCCGTTTCTTTTTCCGCGCTTGCAAAGTGCACTGACAGATATTGAGACTTTTTCCCCCTGAGCAAAGATTTTGGAATTTTGGAATTTTCGGTTTTCGGGTACCAAAACATACCTCTATCTGTGCCAAATTTCAGCAACTTTGGGGGCTATTTTGGTTTCTAACGACTTGAGTATTTGGTGAACACTGTCTTCCTAGTACTCGGGTTACTCACCACGTAGTGATAGTTCCGAGTTGCTGAAAGACGTTCCATATCAGCTTATGCGTATACCAGAATTTCCACCAATTTGTCAATCAGAACTGGCCACAGTGCCATAAATACTTCCACCAATTTGTCAATCGGAACTGGCCACAGTTCCATAAATAACCAATTTATTGCGTGGTTGACGGCGGGAAGTCCAGCACTGCTTTGAACCAATTACTTATAGTTTTTGATACTCCTTTGTTTGTAGAGGCCATGTGAAGAGATCTCGTTTTTTCAGATTTTAACAACGAAAAGGGGAAATAATCAACAATCAATAAATGTATGGTATGTCTTCTTTGGGTGATTAAACGATACACCCCTATATAGGTTCTTTTAATCCACAATTCTCTCACCTTCAGCAATTGCCTTCGTGACGAAGCCTTATTATTAATTAACCTTCCTTCGGGAATACTAGATAAAATCCGGGCGACATTCGAAGTGTGAAAATTCAGTGAAAATGGGATTGGGTAAGGCTAGACATGTAAACTGAAAAATAAAATGAATTAATCGATGAATATGGAAATTTGGTTGAAAGTTGACGATGTTTTGTGCTTGAAAAATAGTATAGAGATTTTTTTTGTCTGAATGTTGTATGCTTCTAGAAACACTTACCTAAGTAACGGGTTCCAAAGCTTTGCCGTTCATTTGAAGAACAAGCCCTTGAAAGTGATGTTTGGTTAGTCTCCAAAGTAACGACAATGAAGTTTGAAGATGAACTGGTGGATACCGATGAAACTGCTAATGGTGCTACAACTGATGATATATTAGATGAGCATCGGTCATAAAATTATCTATGAAATACTGACAGATCGCCATCTCTTCTACGTTGTTCCAGAAAAGTAGGTGAGTTTGCGTTAGAGGCGTCACCGAGGAAACGAAATGCTCTTGTCAGGACATACATGAGACCAGGACAGATCGGATCTGTGCCTTGAAGATCATGAGCAATTGACATGAAGTGAAATAAGTCTTACAAGGCAGAAAACCAAGGCCCTTTTGTAAATGGATCCAACAAGGTTTTTTCAAGAAAGGGTATGGCTGATGGTAATACTGACCATCATGACGAAAATCAAAACAAAAGTCAAAAAGAACTAAACGTAGTTATTCTGAGACAAGGGTAAGTCAGTTTCCAGTTACCTCACATTCCGAGAAAACTATTATTATATCCAGTGCGATTCCTGATTTCAATCCAATCATGCTAACTTATTTAAATGGCCCGACTATCACATTATTCATCAAGCAGAAAATAAGCTACGGGGCACTGCAAAAATTTGGTACCGTAGGTAGTTTATTAGCAAACGGAACCGAATGGCTCAGTTATTCTTGGATGCAGTGGAAGACAAAATTGCTGAATACTTTCCATTCTACACGAGATATGTATAGCCTTTTCATGGACGATGCAAATCATAAACCTTTAGATAGTTGTTCTTTATATGAATTTTTTTAATGATGATAGAATGTCTCTAGTTTTGGGCGCTATAGTTGATAATAAAATCACTTCGGCAGCTGAGGCAGCCATCATTGGAGATTTGAACACTTTAGGTTCCTATTCGAGAAATACATTTCATTCGCCTCAAAATGTTAAGTTTCATAAGTACCTACCAAAAGGATACTTTCAACAGAAATAAATTTATACCTTATGGACAACAAAATATTGTTCCAAGTATTTCTCGAAGATAAAATACTTTCTGTAGTAGATGTGGTATAACCGGTTTAACAATAGTCAAAATTGCCCTCATCGTTTGAAAATTTGCAATAAATGTAATATGAAAGGCCATATTAATAAAGGTTGCAGGACTTTTTCGAAAGGCCACAGTCAATATATGTCAAAGGTTGAGAATGTTAATATGATAATGAACAATAATTCAGAAAAAAATCAACTATCTGAATGAAAATGCGAATTTTCACTTTCAGATTTTTTCTTTTCAATTAAAGTCTTTTCACAATATCTATCAGATGTAGTTCAATGTCCAGCGTGGCTTAAGCTGGGGAAGTAGTTGTTTTCTGTTAGATATTACAAAAAAAAATCACATTTTTCATTTTTCAATTTTCATGGAGAATGTTCCCCCTTTTCAGTTCAGAAAAGTATTACAAACAAGTTTTTATAAATAATGAATCCTTGAATAGCGACTATTCATTAATAGAACAACATTTAGCTGTCAAACTTGTAATTTAACCATTTACAGTAAAAGGTGCATTTATCGGGATTAAATGGTAATGTGGTGGTGGTGAACGAATTTGTAAAAACAGAAGTACCAATGGAAGGCAGTACTTTGGAAAATGCATTGTATATCGTA
This sequence comes from Chrysolina haemoptera, assembly GCA_958298965.1. Lineage (NCBI taxonomy): Eukaryota > Metazoa > Arthropoda > Insecta > Coleoptera > Chrysomelidae > Chrysolina > Chrysolina haemoptera. The sequence continues at coordinate 9,747,328 of OY282596.1, read as the reverse complement.
GAAAGAGTTCTTGAGGATGTAATCGCATTTAAATGTTCGGAACATATAGAACTTTTTCAGTACAAAGTTAACCATGACTTGGAAGAAGGAAATAAAATAAAATTATACGATATCCTACCAAAAGTTTTCTTTTGGGAAAGTCAGATTCCGTAATAATGAAAATAGAAACAACGAACGCAATTTCGAAATTACAGTCTCTCACAGCCTGATAGAGGCATTATGAAGAAGAAAGTAGACGAGTTGCTTTCTGTTTAAATAATTAAAACGAGTAGTTCAGAATATACTAGTCTGGCATTATTAGTATAACAAAAAAAGTTGGTGAAAAGAGACTTTTGGTCGATTACCTTTGAATGGAATGACAGAGAAAATTAGATTTCCAGTACCTGTTATAGAGGATCTTATTGACTCTCTTGGGGAAAATAAATATTTTTCTACAATCGAACTAGCTTCCGGCTACCACCAAATACCGTTGGATCCGGATCCCACGCACAAAACAGCATTTGTCACTATGGAGGGCCAATTTGAATATTTGAGAGTCCCATTCGGGTTATGCAACACCCTAGCAGAATTTCAGGGAATTATGTCTGAAATTTTTGAACCTCTTAGAACTGTTGGAATTACCCCTCATTTGGATGATATAATAATACCCTGGCATACCATAAGAGAAGGTATTGTAAAATTGCACGTTTTTTACATTATTAAACAACATGGCTTGACTGTAAAACTATCAAAATCTTGTTTTTTTCATACAAAAATTACTTACCTGGGTTATATCATATCGAATAATAATGTTTCCATAAGTGATGAGAAAACTGAAGCTGTCAAGAATTTCCTATTCCAAAAACTAGTCACCAGGTTAGGCATTTTTTGGAATCACGGATTATTTTAGAAAGTTTATGAAACTAGTATTTTTACGGATTTTCTTAAAAATAATTCACAGTGGAATTGGACTTCTCAGCATACAGCATTAGTAAATGATCTGAAGAGGTGATTTGCTCAGTACCAGTGTTGGCAATTTTCAACTCCAAGCTAGAAACAAGAGTATACACGGATGCTTGTCAGGAGGGGATTGGCCAATCAATGCCACTGAGGTAAAAACCAATCGCTCATTACAGCAAGGAAACATCTGTGGACGAAAGGTATTTCCTTTCTATGAATTTGAACTGCTTGACATTGTCAGAACCCTGGACCGTTTTCGACATTTTCTTCTAGGAACGTCATTCATTGTGTTCACTGACTGTAATTCTGTGAAAAATGCCATGTTGAAACAAACAATCATCCCCAGAATTGCTAGATGGATTTTGTCGTTACAGGATTATAATTTTAGCACACAGCACAAGCCAGGAAAGATAATGTATCATGTAGATGCATTGAGCCGCAATCCACCAGAAAGTCAGAAGGAGCACGAACAAATAGACTGATAAACGAAGAAGATTGCTTGGAAGAAGCACAGGATGGAGATCAACATATAAAATAAATTAAGGAAATACTCCTGTCAGGCGATATAGTGAACCATAAAAAAATATTCAGGGAGTATGATTTACGAGGCAACAGAATTTTTAGACTTGGATACAGGTAGACGCTGGGTGGTTCCCAAGAAATGTAGAGGACAGATCGTCAAACCAAATCATGACCACATTGGTTCTTTCGCACTCGAGAAAACAGTGAAAAGAATGAATTCAAATTCATATAGCTTTTTTCGACATCTGAATAAATCTTTAAATAGAAGCAGTTCCAAAAATATATCTAACTACTGGATGTATTCGCAGGACTAGTCGCGGTAATGGTCATTGATGGTATATGAGTGACAAGACATTTAAAAAATCTGATTCTCTAGTACACATTTTTTAATGTTGATTTGCTCGAATTTCGTAGATTTTTTTCCATTTACCTAGTCTAGCTCAAGTCTGCAAATAATAGTAAAACAATGGACCTTGTTGACTATCGCGATGATTTGTTTTTTCATTAGTATTAGTTTATTTGTCAATTTGGAAGATGTTCATAATTGTTGGGTAAATCAGTGCAACGAGCATTTAATGAAAAGAGCAACTATGGAACAATAGGTATTTATTCCGCGTTTTATTCTATCAATTAATTATTCGTAGTGGTGAATCCGAAGAGAAAAGTCCCCGTGTCAAAGTTCTGTCTCTATCGAAAGAGATAGCGCGCGAAGGTGTGAAATATTCGGGAACGGTCCTGAATAGAGTCCAGGGATCCGGTGGCTGTAAAGGGTTGGAACAGGGGGCTGGCGTATCTGGGACTGGCGGTAGTGGATGCTGCGCTCGGGATCTCATCTCAGTAACTCAGCGGCGGCAGCGGCAATCGGTAGTTCGTGCGAATCGGTCCAGAAAGACGACCGACGACCGTCTCCTCTTCGTACGAGATCTTGTTGGGCGCCGGAGTGACCGTCATGCCCGCTCCCGCCAACGAAGATTGCAAACCCCCATCATCCCCGACAGCTAAACCCATGGCAGATGGCCACTGCTCTCCGGCAAAGACAGGTACTTTTTCCGAAAAAACTTTTAATGCGAGATTAGGTGAGCGACCGTCTCCGAGGGGCGACGGGTGCGGAAATTTGGCGGAGGCGGGAAGTTCCCGCCACTATGCCGACCTGGCGCGCCGCTTCTGCCTGCTGCGACCGCATCGCCATCGGCTCGGAGCGAGAAACTCCAGTAGTCGTCGGCGGCGGTTCCGTATCGATTTCGCCACCGCCCTGCCATAGGCACAATGCTCCGGCTAACCTACATATTAGTCGCCCGGCCTTGCCCCGACCCTATTCACAACCTCAACATTCTATCGATCTTCGGGATGCTGGAGACCTAGGGAGCTTCTTCGGAGAGCTGTGACGCACATCGCTCATCTCTTCTCGTGTATGCTTGCTCTCTCGCTTTTGCCCATACGGCCAATCATATCGTCATCTCGTGTTTATCATCTGTCAGATCACTACACTTGCAGTAACGTGCCGAACGCACGCAAACCCAATAAAAGTTTTCGCTTTCATTTTTCCATTGTTTGACTGTTTCACAGTTGGGCGTAGGTTTTAGTTTCCTCTCCAGGAAGGTGGAATGAAAATTTCTGACTGAAAGAGTGATTTGATAATTTTTTTTCGATACAATAAATTGACCAATAGAAAAAGCACTAAAAATATTTTCAACTCATGTTTAGAAAAATATAAACCTCCAGCTATCAGTTTGTTTTGTTATGAAAAAAGGTTATAAACGGAAGGCACTAATAGGTATACTAAACAATGGTATATATTCTCTTGACAACCGTTACAGAATATTTCATTAAATCACTTGTATAAGATTAATATTCTGACTTTGTACCAATGATTACGTTAGCTTTGACTGGCATCATAGTGAAATGAAATGTCAAAATAATTTTTCGTTGGCTTTCCATTTGATTAAATGTGAAATTTGTGGTTGTGGAGAAAGCAGAGTCTGTTACTCGGTTAAAATGAAAATTCGTCATGCTTTCAGCTCGCGCTCGGAACTTCCCACTCGCATCGAATTTTTCACTATAACCTTGTCACAGAATATACTATACAAAAGCGATCTCTAATGTTGACAACAAAAAAATTAAAATTAATGGAAAAGTTTCATTTGAACTTCATAGGAATGACAATTCATTCTTTCGAGTATTTTTATCATCAATATACAGTGCATCTCAAATAACATCATACTGAATGCTATATCAATGACAAATTCCTTTTTATTACTCGGTGGACACTGGCTAAAAACTACCATTGAAAATTTTCATATCACTAACCATAGTCTATTTTTCGTAAAACTTATATTTTCACTACTACAAATAAGTGAATTATATTAAAGTATTAGAATGTTCTGCCATTCATGTTCGTAAGGAATGTTAATGTCTATAGATCCCAATAGAATAATTTGATTGTCGAAAGCTCTGTCTATTGCATTTGAAAAATGAAAATATGATTGCATTTGAAAAATGAAAATGTGTTATTTCATAAATAAGCTTGCTTTAAATAGCAATAGAGTCAAAATTATAATTCAAAGTTTTCAATTCTTACAAGATGACTTCACTGGACTTTCAGATCATCTTGGACAAGAAGCTATATGCCATCTCCAAAGGAATGAGGATCCAGAAATTGACTCGGAATGCTACACTCAGAAGTATCATTCAGAACTCTTTATCCTCATCCGAATGTATTTCGACAACAACTACATAAAATATATTGATCTCATTTTCGAAGTTTCCTGAAATTTTCTGTGATGCTTCAATTTTTCAGTTATGAAAAAAAAATCCTAAACTGCCACAATTAATAATAACATTTTCTCACCAACTTCAAGAAAAAAGAAAATAAACACAACATCTACTGGCTATGTAAGTCCCATGAGTGTGTGAAAAATGCTATAACAGTTGGGGAAAAATTTCGACGAAAAGATATCAAGAGAAAAAAAGCACACATTACGATTAAGTGATAGAAGAATCAAATAATGAAAATAATACTATGGAATATCGTTAACTGGATCAAAAGCAATATAAGGGTATATTCAAAGAAATGTATAACAGTGTTGAAAGAATAAAAAAATTGACAAAAAAAATTGTCAACAGAGTTTTCACAAGATGCAGAATCCATTAAAAATATTTTTGAAATTTCGTGCTCTCGCCTATTGTACGGCAGTGCGGGGTACGCATAAATCATTGTTCTCTGGCTCTGTCAATGAAAATTAAATATTACAAAATTTGTCAATTGTCCAATAAAAGGTCCACTGGCCCTGACAAAACTGCGGCGATAATAATATTATGCAGCTCCAATATGTTTCATTTTATGTTCCATTATGGATCACGCAAGGAAAATTCCCATCAATTCTCAAATTAGCATTATGTGATTTCAATACTTTAGAAGAATATTCATAATTAAATTCTATGAACTCTTCTCGGATGAATATATTGAGTCTAAAAAAGAACTGAAATAATTTGAAAGAAATCTGAAAAATATTGAAGAAAGCAAAAACGGATTACAGCACAAGAGGTAATTGTAACAATATGAAGAATAATTATTTCTTGAGAGATGATAGCTATTTATATGACAGGATTACATTTGTAGCAAGTCAAAACGATAAAAAAAACAATATTGAAACTTCTGCAAATAATTCTGCAGCAAACCAAACTTCTACCAAAAAGATATTTATAACAAAAAAGGAAGCTTGATACATTTTCTAACAGAAATTTTTGTACTAATTCTTCTGTATAAGCTAAAGTTTACATTTTGTCAAAATTTCCAATATGGATTTGAATGTATTACTGGAAAGCTACGCAAGCTATTCAATGGTCATAGTATATAATAAAACGTAATAAGTGTAATTATCCACTGACATTTTGTGTTCATAACTACATCCAGTCCTACGAAAAATAAACTGCTTCAATATAATCCATAAATGTGGTCCATCTTAGTTGAATGGTTTTTGTTTGATGCACAAAAGGTGAAAAATTTTCCTTTAGGAACAAATACCAGCATCTTGAAATTTGCCAAAACATGAAAATAGCGAAATTTAATGCAGTATTTTTTTTATGTATGAAATAGGTTGATAATATATGACGTGGAAAAAAATACAGACTTAATTTTCCCTATTTTTGTATATTACTTTCAACATTTTAGTGAATACACTAATTTCAAGATGCTGGTAATTTTTTCGGAAGTTCTTATTTTTCACCCTTTCAACTATTGAACACATTTTTCGTGCTGCTGTAAGCAGTTATGAACAAAAAATATTACTGGGTAATCACAATTTTTATGTTTCATTTATACTTATAAATACCTATCACCATTACAAATGGCAAGGAATGCGAGTATTTCTTATCATTTTCAAAACACAATTTGATTTTTCATCCTTGCTTGCCTAGTTTTCCAGCAATTTAATTTTATCGATTGTCCGCGCGCCAAAAAATTTGAACAAATTTTCACGCAAATCCATTATGGACGTTTAACAAAATTCCCACATTGATTTTCTGGTAAACTATTGCTCAGGGAAAAATTACAAAAATACCTTTTTTCAGTAAATTAATTAATCTTTCTTTTTTCTCATTAATACTTTTTCGGTATTTTCAACGGTTCACGAGTTCTTGGCGGAAAGAGGCTTTTTTAACTCTGGGGGTGGTTTTTTATTATCTGAAATCCAGGAACTGGGACAAAAACATTGAATTGAAAATTAGCCTGAATATTTCAGTTCATGGTTCAGAATGATATTTTTTCCTTTTTTTGTACAAATATCATCGTCTGCCAGGTTTAGAGTTTTTTATTTTTATTACCCATGTTTTGATATTTTCAGTTTTCTTGGCACAAATAATTCAAATATCTGAAACTGGAACTCGATTGAATTTCAAATTCTGAGACTGGGATACAACTAACTTTATATGGAGGTGGAACGATTTGTCAAAGATCCTGTTGCAAAAATATTTTATAGTAAAAGACAGCTAATTTGTGTAACTGATAACTTGTTCATTTTGTGGAAATTCATGATAACTTTTATGACTTTGGAGATTAACAGTACGATTAATACATTATTCATGGATGTCTCTGATTGATTCAAACGATTATTTTGCATATTATCATTCCAAAATGATCAAAGAATCGTCACCTCGATAAAAGCTTCTTCGGATTACTTCGATAAATTCAATTTTTGGTAGTGATACTGTATATTTATTTACTTGGAACAGTGGATCTGATAGTATAGACTGATTTTCTTTGCTGATTGTGTAATTTTGCAATGATAAAAATAGAAAAATTTGCTCATGATATTGTATACCACGATGGCAGTGTATACAATTCAAGAATTACAGATCAATAATGGTGAATATCCCCTTTTAAATAATAATACCGGTGTAATGTAGAAGGAATGCGATAGCGGACATTTTTTGTGGTGACTGTTTTTTCCTTCGATTCTGTTGGAAAAGGTAATAAATCTTCGACAAGCGAGCGCTTTATTTCTTCTGTGTGGCACACCCTAGCCGCTCCAAGGCAATGAAATAAATACCCAGCGGAAAGCTTTCGACTACCATAGCTTTGTGGCTCTCGTAGAGACCAGGAAATTCATGAACCAATAATTTTTCCATTTCTCGTGGTTGTGTTGGAATGAGAATGATTCAATACTCACCAGTTCCTCACGAATATTACTATGAATTTGGAGACTATTTCAGTTACAGAGGCGAACCCAGCCTTTTTCTTGAAGAGGGGCTCTCGAACTCAATTTTTTATTATTACAAGCTTTTATATCAACTTACCATTTTAGTATGTATGGGTTAAATCTTGCAAGTGAATTTTGGCCCACTTTTATCAATTAATTGAAAATTTCGTAGGTGTTCACATATCCGGTGACAATGCCTAACGGAATTTTTATTAAAGAAAAAAACAAAACAACGGATTCAAGATGGCGGACGAGATTTGTGAGTATGGTCCGAATCCATTCAAAATTGGTATGTGGGAGTTTGGAGGTAGATCAGATTTCAAGATGGCGGACGAGTTTTGTGATTATGGTTCGATTTGAAAACTAGCATTTATATGTAGATTTTGGATAGAACCACATCAACAACTACGTTGAAAAATTTGTCTGAGAGAAAGTTAGATAGCAAGGAACACAACTGGGGGACAAGTGATAAGATGGAAGCTTGGCAAGGAGTCCCTGGTGCTAAACACGATCGAACGCCTTCGTTGAAATTGGAAATTTATTACTAATGGCATTCACTCACTGCCAAAATTATGCAAAAAAATGATAAGTGAAGCAATTAACAACTAGTAACTAATTGAAACTCATTAATGAACCTGTGTTAAATACCAAAGAATGTCGTAAAATATTATTAACTTTACAAGTACGTGATCGGTGTTAAACAATATTCCAAATGCAATAAGCATTGAACGTACCCCCTCTGACAGTATAGTCTGGTACATCGAGGTCAGGAGATATATCCGGAGAAGGGGTGTATAAGAGAGGACTAAGGAGAGAAATTTCTATTCCTCTAGGCAAATACGCTTCAGTATACCAGGCTGTAGTAGTTCAAAAAAATCTCTACAATAGATGTCGAAGACCAATTGCAATTTGCTCGGATAGTAAAGCAGCAAAACTGGCATTGGAATCACACAAGATCACATCAAAGCTGGTGTCCGAGTGTAGAATGTAGTCCACGGAAACGAGGAGGCAGACAGGCTAGCCTAGGGAGGGATCAGGGATTCTAGGAATCCCCAACAGCTCAGCTGTTGCTGCAATAGAAGAACTGTCATGAAAACAGTTCATAAAAACATGGCAGGATCCGCCTGGCATAAGACAATCGAAGCTCCATATATCCGGGCCTTCGAAAAAAAAAAGAAAAAGGAAATCCACTTTCTTGTGAGACGAGATTTTACGCTAGCGACTGGACTTCTAACGGGGCACAATCAATAATGATCCGCTCTGCACTGGTGTATCAGAGGAAGGCAAATTTTGGGAACAGTATACTGAACCCAGAAGACGTCATGAAGATTAAGCTAAGAAAACTGCTGAATTTCGCCAGGGAAGCTGGCATGCCCAGCTGAACCCAGACATGTGTGTGCGAAAAGGGTTCATGCAAAGTAGCCTTGGTGCCTGCGCTTCAAAACTCACCCACCAGTGCCAGGTGACGAGTGTTCAATAAACGAGTATCTAAAGCACTTCGTAATCATATTAAAAAAACAAAATTGTAACAGTCTACAGATCTACTCCGTCTGGTGGGTTTTTGACCACTGATAAGAAGCAGTGGGCATAGTAATGTATTTGATGAATGAGTTGTCATGGTAATACATGATTAATAGATCATTTAGCATGGTACATGTCCTCATACCAAATGCCATTTTAGTTACGTATAGGTAGGAAAACTAAATTATTTCCGATATGAAACGATCGCTAGTCTCGAAAAAAAAAACAGTTATTTTTGAGAAAATGAACCAGCATATCCTGCAAAAATGTGGTCTCAAGTAGTATTGAAGAAAAAACGAATATTTTCATTGATATAGGCCTGAAGATTCGTAACGTGTTACAAGAAATAGAAATAACGTGTCCGCTTGATTTCAAATGCCGTTGGAGTACCTACCTACAGCTGGAAATATTCGTCACAAAAAAAAAGTTGTTATGAAACTTTCTGCAGATATTCGGATCTTTAGAAGGCTTACTCTAGAAACAGTGACATAACATTTCTGAAGGCAATTATAAAGCTCCCAAAAACGGACGATTCGCATACAGTTGCACTAAGTTCCAAAGTTGTGGAGAGATTTATGTCTCCCAGGATTTTTCTCGCTACTTCAGTTTTGAGTTATTCTATCTCAATTACGTGAGTCACGAAAAAGAGGTGTATATGGAAAGAAAATTGAAGCATAGACCAAAAATTATTTCATTTCATTGCATTTACTTGAAATTTCAATGCAGTTTCTCTTTTAAACAGGAGGATGAATCCTAATTAAAGTGAGGTATTTTCAATTAAACTTGAAAAACACGCCTGGAGCATTATAAAGCTTCTGTGATATGATGCAGCGAGCCTTGATTTAATTAAATCATAAAAAAGCTCATTTACATGAGAAAATTTGTTTGGTTAAAAAACGCAGATGAGGAAAATATTGATTTCTTGAACTCTAGTCAACATGTCTTGAATTGAAAAAATCCTAGAATAATCTTCGAAATTGAAAAAATAGAATCAATGAGAACTGATTCAGAGTGTAGCTACACGATTCGGTAGCTTAGCGGTATAAACCTATTTGGCATTTGTATGCTACATAAAATTTAGAAGCATTCATACTCAATTTAACTCAACGATTTGCTCTCTCCAAGCAAAATACTAAATATAAACATACTAGGTACGTTCTAAAATAAATGCACTCCCAGATTTAGTTTTTTCATCTCACTTATTCTTCAGTTTTTTGGAAAAAGTTATTTATTTTAACGAGTTCTATAAGTACAAAAAAAGTACCAACTTAGGAATCACCCTGTATAGAAAGTTGAGGTTCTCGGGAGAGATCATAACGTAGACGAGCCTGGTGAAATGCCTGGGAGTGTATCTGGATTGGCGTTAAACAATGAACCAGCACATAGGTCTGGCAATCCAGCTGGCCTCGGCGGCCGTCAAGCCGATATATCCGTTGATTGCTAGAATCTGTCATTTATCTCAAGATAACAAAGTACTGATGTACAAACAAATCGTTACTGTACTTATGTCCAGCGTTCTTTTACCAGAACGGCACTCAATTCCAGAGGTTGCATAGAACATAATACTCCGTATCGTCACTAAAAGTGATCGATACACCCGATTGGTTGATCTGCGTGAGGGTGCAGGTTTCGACTCGTTAGATACTTGGCAAACGATTTGTACAGATACTCCCCCAGAAGACGTATCAAGGAGATATAAAGAAAAATATTAAGTTAAATCCATAACGCCCAGTACCTCAACTTGATTTTTTGCTTTTAGCCTTTTCCGGGAGAGATCGAAACATCTATCCTGAATAACCCAACTCCTTTCAATTCTCTACATGGAATGCAATACCTAACACACGCATAAGCGACGCAGCAGGCGTGATTACTTTGATCACCTCCATTATGTTGGTCAAGTCCTATATTTCCACGAACATCTATGGAGGAAGCTCTACCAGCGCCCTCTATCGAGGACCCTTAGGTAGTTTCTATTGGTGCTGTGCGCGACGCCCTGGCTGGCAACAATCGTGGGCGTCGTCGGGTACTTCGCCCTATTTGGCTGATTCAGAAGCCTATTGAGAATTTCTCCAAGAGCACACATTAGGGTCCCTTCAAGGGATGTCTGGATATTTGACAGATAAGTGTCTGTGGATTCCGATTTACGATAGAATATTGAGACCTTCTGGGTTCACAGCAAGTGCTTGCAAAAATTCTCAAGAAGAATCGAATATTAAGATTCAAATTACTATCTGAACTCGACGAAAGCTGTTCTTGAAACTTTTTTTCTCGCTCGTGCTTTCAAACACTGTTATTCAATTTACTTTTATTTGAACATATTAACCACATACATCGTCCATTTGTAGCAGGTCAAATGAGTTATCTGGGTAGATATACATAAATAAGATTATAAACAAAATAACAATTATAGTTTTAATGTATTCACCTATGGCACCGTTTATTGGATTCCACTTCTCAGTTTTTGCCGGACTTTATCTTATCTTTTCACGCCACAAATACGGGGGTCAATTTCACGATTCACATATGCTTAAAAAAATTGCGTTCAATAATTATGCAGTGCTGAGCACATATCGGCGGTAACATTTTATTTTGATATTTCAGTACATGTTGAATTTGTACCTTCACTTGGGATGCTTTATTTTTAGTTTTCTCTAAATTATTTTGTAACTCTGCTGAAGTGTTGAACTAACAAAGATTTGAAAATGATTTCAAAATAATCTTCTACGACATTAAATAAAATGACAGTTTTATTAAAGTGTCGTTCGAAACAATTTTGCTCTTGAAAGTAAATTGTTGTTTTAGTAACGACTTACTTGAATACTATTTTATAGCATTGCATCTTCAGAACAATATAAAAACACAACAAATTTTTTTTTAATTAAATTGTTTACTTGAACATTATAATGCTGTTTGGATTCATACCTACTTCAATATGGTGAATTAGATCAGGTTAAGAAAATTATGACCTTATGCTTCAGCCTAGGGGCCCAAAGCCAGAAGTAGTCGTGAGAATATTTTGTTTTGTCTACCCAGTATATAGAAATTATACTTTCCACATCTCTTCATCCCACATACATGACTGAATGTTTGTACGTAATCTCTTTTGTCAGTCTTATGTTTGCTAATTTGGCCTCTTCTTTTTCTAATCTGCTAAATTGGATTAAAAATATGTCATCTTCTTAGTAGCTTTATCACATTATAACTTTTGCTCTCGACACAAACGTATTTTATAAGAAAACGCTATTTGAAACATGGCCGCATTGTCCGCATTAGGAATATAAAAATTTGGAAACTTGAGAACACATTATAGATTATAGATTATATATTAGGGACTTTCGTGCTACAAGCCTCTACACCGCGACCTTTGCAGATCTATTGTGTTTGTCCTCGAGATCATTTAGAGTTCTTTGTCTGGCCCTGTCTTCTTTACGAGACTCCACAGGCTAGTTTTTAGAACTCCCATGAATCTGGGAGCTCTTGGTTTTTCTTCTCCCAGCGTTAGAAACCTTTGCCTTGACAAGCCCTCGCAGTGGCATAGTATGTGTACTGATGTTTCCTCTTCTTCCTGACAGAACCTGCATAGAATTTCTTCTGCCAGGCCTATTGTACTCATATGTTTGTTGAGCCTACAGTGCCCTGTGAGAAGTCCTACTACTATTCTAGTAGTGTTCCTCTTCTGGCTTAGTAGATAGTCTGTGAATGTTGGCTGCGGTTGTTTGATAAACTCTTTGGCCTGTCTCATCCCTGGTGCATTGTTCCACCATTCTTGAGACTTCTGTTGAATCCATGATTTGGTGTTTGTTTTTAGTACAGCTTTTGCTATACCGCAATACGGTTCTGGGCCATTCAGGGCCTTACTTGCTCCTTCTCGGGCTAGTGTATCGGCCTCTTCATTGCCTCTATAACCTGTGTGTGCTGGTACCCAGGCTAGTGTCAGTCAGTCAAGTTTTTAGGTAACTTGCATTGAGTTGACTGCTTTTATCGCAGCTTGGCTATCTGAGTATATGGCAATGTTTTTTCGTGAAAAATCGTGCCTTATTAGATCTTGTGCACAATGGTGTATTGCAACGATTTCCGCTTGAAATATCGTCGCATGTTTGCCCAAGCTCAGTGAGATTTTCATCTTCGGCTTGGCTCCGTAAATGCCGGCTCCTGCACCTTCATCCGTTTCGGAGCCGTCTGTGTAGACAGCGATTTCCGCATTGATGGGAGGCCACTCCTGCCTGCTTGGTCTTTGGCCACCATACCACCGACCCATACGTTATCATGGGTCTGATAACTCTGGCGTAAAGCCATGTAGTCATTTTTGGTTGTAGCCCCCAATTTTTCCTGCACATTCTCCTGCACAGATTGAAGGCTACAGTACTTTTTTCTATGGTTTTTTGTAGGTGTTGATTCCAGGTCAACTTATGGTCGAAGATGACTCCTAAGTATTTTGCCTCTTGGGCAAATGGAATTTCTATCCCGTTCAGTACCGGTGACCTAAGTCCTTCCAGTACTTTTTTTCGTGTGAATGTGACTATTGTGTTTTTATGAGGGTTTACTGTCAGCTCCTCCTCCTTACACCACCTGTCAACTATATCTAGGGCTGACTGTGTAAGCTCCGATACTGTCCTTGTAAATTTGCCTTTTGCAATAATTGCAAGGTCATCGGCATATCCTAGGCAATGAAAGCCTCTGGAAACTAGCTTTTCAATTAATTCATCAATTAGGATGGCCCAAAGTAGGGGCGATAGCACCCCTCCCTGCGGACATCCCTTGTTTGCATGGAGAAAACTCTGCAAACTAGGATCATCCGGGAAGCCCTGGAAATAGAAAAGCGCCCCAACTGCCTTAATACCCGTGATGATGGACGTAGACTTCCTATTACTTGGAAACCACTCATTTCTCGTCTCCCGACACCTGGCAACAGCGCAATCTTCGCACCACATCGCGCAAGTCCAGACTCCGAATCACCACGCACGCCCAATATGGCCGCCATGACAAGTATAAATACAGCTGCACAACCGACAAATGTTCAGTTCTCTCGACGGAGTAGGCAGATTGAGACCTTAGAGAGAACAAGTGACGAGACCTGGGGAGTAGGCAGATTGAGACCCCGGCGTAAAGTTACAAAATCCTGATGACACCTGAGGAATAGGCAGATTGAGACCTAACTTTCAATCATTTCATCCTTTTTTCTTGAAAATGGCTCCAAAATCGGAGCCGAAACGTCGAATTTCAACAAATTCTAGACGCGGTTCAACCCAAACTTCCATTCCATATATATAGCAGCTTGCAAGTATTTGGAAATAATGAAATAATGATTCCTGGAACAAATTGACATTTTTCTTCCCAAATAATAGTCATGTCGACGCGCGACGGAGGAAATTTTTCAATAGATAGTATTTTTTATATAAATCATCCATGATATTTGTTGATAGTATGATATATATATTTCACAATAAAATGTCATTCGAATCAGCGAATATTTCATTATCCGTATCACAAACAGTGTCTCTAATTAGATATTAAACATATTAAAGTACAGTTCTACTCACCTAGCTGAAAACGTGAAAACATGATGCGCATTAATCGCACAACGGACTATAGTCCGTAATATATCCAGTGATAAGGCACTCAACATGAACGTTTGCGCAATTTCACATGTTCAGCTATGTGGGTACAACTTTGTTTCATTGTTGATATTATTATTATTATAGGGACCGGGCTGGCGAGATTCCTGATTACGTCACCATCTCGCTGTATGGGTCTTCAGCAGATCCTCTGTACACATCATTAAACTCGGTACAATTCTGACCTAGACGTTTGTAGGTGTTACCAGCCCCAAAGTGATGATTTGTCATTATACACCTTTTCTTGAATGAAAAAAAAATCTGTATTATTACTTCCGCCAAAACGGTCGACCATTGCAGATTATAGTTCCGAGAATTCATCAAGCAACTTCGGTCATTGCGAGTTGGATTGCGTCAATATCGGCGCGTTAGCGAACCGAAATAACTGATGCTAGATCGGTCGATGCAGTCCGAAATGGACGATTCTAGGCGTTTTCGTCGCCACAGAAGTTCTCGATGTTTCCATCGAACTATATGAAGAAGACGATCCTTGCGAACGGAGCAGATCATGGAGATTTACAGAAGTTTAGGTTGAAGTAGAACTTTATGAAGTATAATTAAGTATCTAGTGAACTAGGCAGATAATTGAATAAGTATATTTGACTTGTATTATTAGTTTATTAGTATGTATTGTTGCTTTTTAAGATCTAAATAAACGAGTCATGAACTATTCAGTATTTTCTGTAGCTACGAACCCAATTTCGTAACAGTATTAATGGTGAAGGACTCTGTACCCGGACACGGTCGATGGATCATGGCGAGCAAGAGAAAAATCTATTGTTATAACTCTTCATCATTACTGTTTAAGGTCGGGGGGATTGCGCTAGTATATTCCTTGACTTACGAGGAACACAGCCCCCATCCCTTCTAAATCGATGTCGAAGCAAGAAACTGCCGATAATATCCTTTGATGTTCGCAAAATATGAAGTTAACGAACGTTGTTTACTTGAAGATAAATGGCGAAAATCTGGGTAAACGGTTCAATCCCACCCGCTGTGACCACATAATGGCGACATCGATTTTGATATTTAAACGACGAAGAAACGTGCTATTAGGGCTTTTTCTCAGTCTCTATATTTTTTTAACTTGATTGATGGTTCGGCACAGTAATCCACAAATGATTATCGCATGCATACGGCCATAGAATTTGTTCCTTTCATGACTGAAATTTCAGTGAAACTAATCTGATGAAATAAAAAAAAAATTAAATAATAATTAATGTAATAAGACATTATTATTATATTTTCAGTTCACTTTTTAATCTCTACCGATACTGACATCGGTATTAATTTTTTCATTATTATAAAGAAGAGAAGAAAGTCACTCGCCACGTCCGTGAGGTGAGCGATTACTGACCCGAGAATCATGTGCCCTGAGTAGACGGAGTGAACCAAGGATGACAGCCTTCTGCCTTTGTCCGGCTGAGATTTCTTCTGCATCACGGCAAGCCGGTATGATTTTTAGATCAGAGAGCAGCGTGTCCATCATTCCACCAAGGACCAAGGATTTCGAAGAATTGATCTCGATATTTTGTCCGCTTTTCCTTATTTGCTCATATTTTCCTGAGGGTCGAGAATGAGTAGTTCCATTAGATACGGCACTTCTCTTTCTCCACAACGCATAAGCTCGATACGCAGACAACAAATGCATGACGGTCTCAGGCGCCCCACGACACGCTCTGCATCTAGTATCGGGGAGCTCTATAACCATCGCGCGACTACGGTAGACCAGTGTGTTGAAGACACCATTCTGACAGGCCATTATGAATCTCTCGGTCTCCGACTCCCTCAGCCCTCTCGACCTGAAGAAAGCAAAGGTCAAATTTTTAGATAAGCCAAGGTCTTCGATGTTCTTGAGGAAGACCCCATGCATTGGCTTATCCTTATGTAGCTGCAGGAGTACTTCAGTATCCACAACTTTTATGTGAGCTTTTTGCTGAACGAGTTCCAACTCGGTAACAGAGTTTGGGTTAACCCGTTCAAAGTCGAAAACGACACATTGACCTGCTTTCTCATGGTCACAGACCAAGCAGAGAACGGGATCTGAACTCCTGATAACTTTACAAGCTCCATCCTGTACCATTTTATTATGTAGGCACTCCAAACTCAAAAGTCCTCGGCCTCTCTGTCACCACAACAGAATAGAGTGAAATCGGAACGGTAAGCATATTTGTTGCAGCAATTTTGTTCTTCCCCGACAGTTTTGATGACCAGATCTGTCGGAGTTTATGCTGATACTTGCCGCCGAGAGAGTTTTTACCTGTAGTTACCTCTTAGGAGCGGCGTAGCTCCACTCCTAGGTAACTATACGTCTCTCCGGTATCAAGATGATGCTTCCGTCTACGAGCTGAACATCGTCTCCTTATTCCTCTCATCGTCCTCTTGCAGGTGAACTGTGGCACATTTGTCGATACCAAATTCTATCCGATAGTATGCGTGTACTCTTGCACCACCTTGAGGACTGATGTAGATCCTTTTCTACAGAGGCATATAATTTGAGGTCATCCATGTAAAATAACTAGGTGACATTGTGCCTCCGGTTGCTGGGGGTGACGCAGTTGTATCCACAGGTGTTTCTGAGTGCAACCGATTATGGCAATAGTGAGATGCAGCAAAGAAGAGGACTGAGGTAGTCTCCCTGAAATATGCGTCTTCTGACGATTGCCTTGAACCCCTTTGCTCATATATCCGTTCACATACCGGATCAACTGCGGAGAGTATTGGTGTCTGTATGGGAATTGTTCATTTTCGGAACACACGCGCTATTTTAACAGAGTCCAATGAAAGTGATTTAGGTAAGCTCGATTGGGAAATAAATTGTTTCCCGAGAGACGTCGGTCACATTCAAATATCCCACATTAATATCCTTCCAGTTCCCTGCCTACTTTCTCTTTGTTCCAAATCCACATTCCGATTATGAGTTGGTAGTTTCTTTGGACTGGAAGGGTTGGTAAATCTCCAAAAAGGGTAGACAAAACAGAATAATGGATTGGACAACTATGGGATTTTCCTTAAATAACGAAGTTACAGAAAATAATTATGCTGAATAGATAATTATAGGAGGAAAATCATTTAATTCCTGTTCCGTTTCGATAACTGCTGGAGTGTAAGTTTATTATTATAAACGGGGTCCGTTACGAAGTTTAATGTTGTATGGTAAAAAAGGCTGATTGATCTCCATATGCTCCGGTATGCAGTGGTACGAGGTCACCGCCTGAATTGTCTGAATGAACTTGCCTCAGTTTATAGGCTTTGTAGTATCTCCCTTTATGCCAAATTCGCAGATTAGTCGATACAGTTCAGCTTACTTTCTGTGCAGTAAAACATAGCTTGAAATGTGAGAATAGGCACGTCCACAATGCGCATTTGTCGGACAACGGACTCTAGTCCATAATATATCCAGTGATAAATGAGAATTTCACAAGTTCCGCTGGGTTGCTAAAACTGTATTTTCCGAATATGTCAAGTCTCCTGGGAACACATTGAAAGGTACATTTTGAGGTTTACCAGAGTGAGTTTGATCACCGATGAGACGAATTGGTCTCTTTTGAATAAAATCTGAAAGCTGCTTCAGTGCAAGTTTAAGAGCTGCCATATCGATCACAAGCAACTGACAGGATGTGAATTAACTTTTGGTACGAGAGAAACAGAAAGCTTCTGAGATACATTTTTGGTGATGGATATTGCATATTGATAACTTTCATTGCCGACTTCCATTGTCTGCATTGTTACTGTACGCGCGACGTTTCAATCGGTACAGTATCTCCGATCGTCATCAAGTGTGTACTGACCACCTGAGTAAATGGGAAAAACTTTATAGGCCTTGAGGTAATTAATGCCAAGATTGTAATCCGTGATACTGAACCGATTGAAACGTCGTTCTCATATTAACAATCCAGACAAACGGTATTGCATATGATAATACCGAGCATCGAAATGGATGATTTTATTAATATGGGAACCTCTGGATTTGTAAGTGCTGAATTCTACCCATTCAACCCATTCTGAAATTCTGGCCAGGTCACATCCTATACAGAAGACATCGAAAAAATGATAGATAACGAAACACACAAATGGATGGCGACATTTCAGTACACTACACCCTGGGGCAATTAATAAAATGGGTTGTTATATAGAACATGATTTATCAATAAATGGCAAGAATTTTCGTTTTTGAAACAGTAGAAAAATGTTATGAAATTTTATGAAATTTCTTTCAGTTACCTTTGTTTGGGAGGCACTGGTTTGATTCTCCAGGATACAGCGTGTCTGATCGCTGGCAGTATTTCATCGCGGTTTGCGCAGGCTCATCAATGATTACTAAAAAAAAGTCTTGAAAACTTTAAAATTCAATATCTCCCTAAATAATAAGTATTCTTTCATTTCGTTTTGTTTTGTCATCTTCTACTTCCCATTTCATTTATTGCCCCGATTTCGGAAAAACCCTGTATTTAAGATGCTGTTCCTGTTACCGTGAAGATCATCATTCATTCATACATTCTGTTGATTTTTCTGTAGGAAGTTGAATCGATTCCGTGCCTCTTAATGCCTCTTTGGTGTATATCAAGGAGGTAGTCTTGAGAACGCTCTTTCTGTTTAGAAACTCCTCCAACACTAGCTCTTTGTTTTCATCTGTCAGTGTGTGTAAATATTGGTAGGAACGGATCAGAATTCAGCCGTTTTTTCTAATCCTAAGAGTTATCCAGAACTCGTTGTTCCTAATGAAAAAATAAGTTTTCAGACACTTGGTATGATTTAGTCATATAAACTAGCCATGAATGTCATTTCAAATTTATCAAGCAGCAGATTTGTGTCTCGACAGATCATTCAGACAATCTTTGGGTGACTGCTCACCTATAACGAATCAGGGAAAGTGAATTTTTCTCCGTATCCTTAAACACCCCTGGTTCTATTTTCAGAATAATGAAATTGTTAGAAGAATTTGGAGATACACTCGAAACCTTGTTACCACTGATGACGTAAACCATATTGTCGATCGTTCACATTTCTTGAATGTTTCAGTTATTTTTTAAGCTTGTGTTGATGCATTTTTTCATGGCCATTGAAGTAATAGACAGCAACACAATAGCTCTATAGTTGATAGCTAGAAATTTTCCTCGCAATATGTCACTGCCAAATCCTGTCACATTTATCGAGAAGGCTAATGCATTTAAAAAAAATGGCCCTTCAGTGGGTGATTTTGTATGATATAATGCTTGATTGTTTTCCCCTACAGCGTGATTCGCTATTTTATTGAGTATTGCTACAATGATCCATTGTCCATCACCGTAGACAAGCAAATGGATGTCATGCATATTTCATGAGTACATCTAACTTAAATTTAAATGAACGTGAATTCGCATACATATTGCATGTATTGAAGGTATTGTTGTAATGAAGATTCAGTTCCGAGTTAAGTTATATGAAATGTGCCTTTCAACTTCTTGCAGTTTATTGTCGCAGAAGTACACAAATCATTAATACAGTTTCGAGAAATTTTGATCGATCCAAATCAAATGGAAAAATTGTTCCCCATTCGATAAAAAACTACCATCATTAGGTATCTTCGTCGACCTGGCAAAAATATTTGATACAGTACAAGAGCGAGGATTTCCCTTTTGAGTTTTTTAGAAAGTTGATATATGGAACTTCAATTGTTTCATGCCAGGCGTATTCTGTGTTTATATACTGTTTTTGTAACAGTTCTTCCATTTCAGCAACAGCTGAGTTGTTCATGATCCCTCCTTGGCTAGCCTGTCTTCCTCCTCATTTCCCTACTGTCCTTGATCCCATATGGATCCCATATGAGACTTCTATTCGTTTTCCAAGACATTTGTACACTAGGACATCAGCTAGGATGTGATCCTGTGTGATCCCAATGCCAGTATTGCTGCTTGGTGATGCACAGGGGTGGGATTCTGTGTACCATAGAATTCTGTTGTCGAGATGATATTATGGTTGAATTCATAGGAGAGAAAGAGACAAAACTGTCGACAATAGAATTGTATGATACACAGAATCCCACCCCTGGTTGTTCTCGCTTGCTATGACAAGCTACGCGAGTTCGAATCGCCGCGCCCTCGTGTATGGCATCACACGTTAAAAGGTAAGAGATGCATCTTCTCTAACTCGCACAAGTCTCTCGAAGACTTCTGATGGTTGCTAGTAAGGGGACAGCAGATTTATGGAAATAACAATTTTAACAACAATAACATCAAACAATTGTCGAGATTCCCTTGGACACAGGTGAGAATAGCATATACTAACCAGCAACAAAACTCCTGTAGTATAGGATATTTGCGAAAGTTGGGATTTTTATTGATCCATGAGTTGGTACGAAAAAACAGATGGAAAATGCAGTTCTTGACTTTTGTACTGGTTTCGAACCATCCCAATATAATATTCCATCATTCCATATTGAACTTTTCGCTGCATTGATGGCAGATATTTTTTCCGGGGGCGTTAGACTCTCTTGGGAAATTTTCCGTGTACTTTCCTATATAAAAATAAACCACTCTCACTCCATGCCGTGACAGATAATCAATGAAACGTTTGGTGACGAGGAAAGAGCAACCAATGTTGTTTTGTTTACATTCATTCCTTTAAATTGACAAATTAAATTGATTATGAACTGAGTATAATGAGAGTCGTACACAAATAATAACAGTAGGTGGGCAAAATTACAGCGTATATTTCTATAGAATCCGGCAAAAAGTGAAAACACAAACAACAACGTTCACATCCCAATTTACCCATACGCATTAATAAACACATTCAAGAGGCCCTGCTAGCAATGGATTTTACTTGGTCTTTCTCCGAAAGTATATCTCTTAATATAAATAAAATTAATATAAATAGAAGTCATTGTATGTATGTGTGTATACAGATTCGGACATTCAGAAACAGAACATAGGGACCTTAACACAAGTGCACAAGAAACAGAAGATAATGAGAAGAACAGAGAAAGTTAATTGAAACGCCCCAACCCCCTTCTAGCGATCGTCTAGATCCAGTTCCGACAAGATCGCCTTAAGCCGGGCATTTCGTTACCTACGGTGATACTCGGTGAGATACACGCCTCCTGCAAAGCTTATGAGTGTAGTACATTTTTATTCTATGTAGATGCTCATAATAAGTTTGCGAGGCTGGTTGTTTCGATGATAACCCCGGAAACTTAATTCGATCTTATTTTTTATTTGTGATCATTCGTTAATACCTATAATGACAGTCTAGTAGTTTATGAAAGTCGTTGGAAAATCATTACAGTACAACTCGCGATGAAGAAATGAAAAAGTGTATACAATCGGCCTACTTCCTTGATTGCTAAAGCGCATAAAATGGGCATATTTCTTTGTGGTCGTAGAAATAATACATTTTACTTACGTGTTCGATAACAAAGAGGATGATATATGGGGAATAATAAAAGAATGATAGAACGCTTTCATTTGCTGGCACTGGTCTCGATTCGTTCCAATTTATTTCTTGAAATACTGATGTACGAAAACTCTGGGACGTTCAGAAAAGGTCACCATGAGGGTGAGAGTGAGTATGGAGTTTATAAAAATACATTTTCGAAACCAGAGAGAGAATAAGGAAAGGAAAAAATAGTTATTAATATTTTTCAGACTGCCCTTCTTCCGAAATATTTCCTCTTAACTATCGTATCCTGCCAGGATGTTTTCTGAAGTTACATTTTTTCTTCTGAAATGGGAGGTACTTGTGTATATATTCTATACACATATTATCATATTCGATGGGTTTTTCTGATGTAGTTGTGGAAACTATAATGCATCCTCAATTCCTCAACTGTAAAATGTCAAATTATAAGTTTTTTTGTGAGGTTTGTTGGCACTCAAATCTGCAAAATACGCTGACTGAAATATACATTGAACCAAGTAATGTAGTTATACTTCGGAGATTATATTTAAAGGTTTCTTCTTCACATCTCCATATACAATGCTACATAATGTACTTATATTTTGTGTTTGTTTCAGGTAAGCGGAAGTTATCTACTTCTATAAATGGTCGCTTTGATATTAGTTAGATTATACTGAGTAAGTTATCAATATTATTATTATTCATTTAAATACGGAAAAAAATATGGAAATTTTTGAGAAAAATTTAAACAATGATATCTGCTTATTTATTATAGGTTTGCTTGCGGCACAGTTGAATCTGGTTTCACATTTCATCATGTATAGTTCTACTGAATACATGTAATTCATGTTGGAGTCATATATGTATTGTTTTCTAAATGTCGCTGGATCCCTTTGGTATCTTTTTTCCTCTTCAATATCTTTTTTATCATTGCTCTTAGATGAAAATCATCTACCGATAATAAGATCTGAAGCAATTAGAATTTGTCAAATTTGGTGACCTCCAAAAAAGACTTTTTTCATTTTCCTTTTTTCCACAAAGGAGTTGATGAGTCATTGATATTTTATGCTTTTAATAATTGTATGGTTGATTTGGACCGATATGAACGGATTCGGAACGAAGAGTGTTTCAATCAAAAACTGTCTGATGATGTGAAATATTACGTTTTGAGGCGAAGAAAAGTAATTTTTTATCAACTTCATTATCTGATCAAGACGTGATTTGATGAAGTGAAATCTGCCAGTTTCTTTATATGATTCAGTTGATTCTGATTATATGGGTGTTCCCAGTAGGTTGGGTTTGATGGCAAGATTTCGTTAAAACAATGGACAAGTTTCATGATGTTTTATCAAGATATTCATAAAAATTGAATTGTGTTTCGACGTTCTGAGCATCTTTCGAGGTTTCGGTCGTTTTTTTTTCAATATGTTTCTAGCTTCAGTGAATTCTGGTCATATCATATGGAGTACCTCAAGGGTCCATATTAGGTCCTATATTGTTCTTTGTCTTTATGGATGACCTGCTCCTCTCCGTCAGGAGCAACAACATGCGTTGTACTATAGCATCATAAGCCGATGATACTTATATCTTGATCACACATGAATACTATGATGAATGTGTTCTCCAAACTCAACAAATATATACTGAAGTGAAGTTCTGGGTAAAAACAATAAACTGTGTTTAAACGAATACAAAATTGTATGCTCTTTATTCAATAAGTTAATAACTTAACTCAAAACTTAAGTTAACTTAAAACAATTTCTGTAAATGTAACCAAGACACTTGAATACCGAACACACTGTAAGATGCTAGGGCTAACAACCATTGATTGCAATCTCAATTGGTCTAAGCATATTGAATATCTGTGTCCAAATTGGATTGGACGGTATATGCTCTGAAAGTTACCTCAAGACAATGCAGTAGATCTACATTACGTCAACTATATTTTGCAACAATTCAAACTCATATTAAATATTCCATAGTACATTCAGGCTGCAGATGTTGCAAGTGTTTTTGTCCTTCAAAAAATGGCTGTTCGTACCTTGGGCAATTTAAGCTATTGTGATAGTTGTAGGGAACATTTTAAAGAGATGAATATCTTGACACTTAATCAGTAGGTATATATCTTAGAGATAGCCTGTTTTGTTTTCAAGAATAAATCTGCTTTTGACATGAATCGTCAAAACCATCAGTATGTTACTATAGACATAAAAATGTATTACTACCAAACAAACTTGCTACTAGACTATACCAGAAGGTCCTTTTCTATAATGGATGTAAATTTTTTAATAATATGCCCTCACGTATAAAGGACATACGGACATTTCAAAAGTTCAAAAAAGAACGGAAGTCATTATTATTGAAGTGTCTCTGTTCTTTAACGAATTTTACTCTATGTGAACAATTTGCACGTTAATTTTCATATACATTTACATATGGACTTATGTAACTCTTCTTTTTTTCTTTTATTTTTCATTTTATTCAAACACTATTTCTGTAAACAATGTGATATTTTTATTAACGATGTTTTAATGAAATAAAGAAGCTATTATTAATATTATTATTATTATTATCATTAATAACAGATTCTGGATTCACGTACTTTTATTCAAACGTTGTAATAGATATCGGCTGATTTGTGATACAGTAGACATCAGGAATGTTTATGGATTCCAGAAAAAAATGAGAAACTTGGTAGGTATTCATTTTGCTGCACATAACCATTGAGGAGTTGTAATATCTGTAAATGAGCGTTATTTCTGGAATGCTAGTAGCTTTCATCGATTATTTAGAGTGGGGGGGGGTCATTATGTACCATGAATGTATCCAAGCAATGAAGTCCGGATATGTATTTTTGGATCATAACTGCTGGGAGGCGTATAGTTACCGAGGAAAAACAACGGGTAATATTATGTCCGTAATCGCGTTTTCATCGTAGGGAAAAACCTGTGTTTCATAATTGGTTATTCATAAAGTGGGTACTGAATTCTTGCACGACAACACAACGGCAGCGGCCGTAAATGAATGTTGGCCGTAATCAATTGTTTGGCGGATTACAAATAAACACGCAATCAGAGCGGAGACAATTCGAAAACAGTTCGCTAAATTATAAAAGCGGAGCCCTCATTTCTTTTCCGTTGCTGAAATACTGAAAACTTAGTTGTGGGAAAGTCGTTGTGGATTAGTTGAACATATCAACTGGGAATCTTTAGATTCGGTCGTATAAGCAAAATCGTAGATTTGCTATTTGTTCAATAAGAAAGACAAGTTAATTATTGCCAACTATATTTATTCCAGAAAATAGTAATATTGGAAATTACAAGGAATATAAGTATTTGATAATTCATGACTGGAAAACATACTTCCTGGCAACTGTATCTCATTTTATTGCACAGAACCTCAAAAAGAGCAAGTACTGCTCCTATAGGACAGTTGAATTATTTCTGTTGGATTCTTAGCAGAGATTTTAATAAGAACTACTTTGCCATAACCCAAATCATATTTTGATTCAAATGGGGATCACCTACGTACTGGTCTCATGGTTATTGTCGAAAATACATATTGTGTAGGTTTCTCAGGACCCCAGGGGCACTAACACTGAAAGACCCACTATTCACCAAAATATATATTACTGCTCTCCTGCAATGTCAGTTTGAGATTAAATCACTTCGGTATTTCACATTCACATGACTACACCCTTATCCATCTCTCACATAACTAGCAGAAAACTACAAGCGCTACATAGAAATATCCAGTGTAATACTACTACAACTCATAAACTTCCTGACATTCGACCATCCTGTATAACTATTTGTCCTCTAATGACTATCCAAATAACAGTAGGTATTTACCAAAATTATATGACATTTCATTACTTTTTTATCCCCATATCAAGTGAGTGAATATCGCACCTAATTCTGATAGTACCACCATAGTTTATGCCTCTGTGTGTTGTTTTTGGTTTACCTCTGAATATTTGATAATGCCAACTTATTGTATTCCCTACGTTTACTAATTCTTTTGTTTGATACCTGAGTTAGTCAGAATTTTACTTACCAATCATCTCTTGTAGAGAAGGGTTTCAGATGCTTGACGCCAATAATTCCTTCCTATCGTGGCTCATTTTGGCATCTCCCAGAACCTAAGTCTTTACTTACTTTTTATCTGTCATTTTCTAAACTTTTCGCTATTCTAAATGGACCTTTGTATTTTTCGATCAACTTGTTACTGTTTCCATCATTTTTGAAACTGGAACTTTTACGAGAACCCAACTCTCCTTTATACACTATAAGTTGAAGCTGATCTTCGTTTCCTATTGATAGATTCGTTATGCTTCTCGCGGTTTTTTTACTATCTTTCAGACATTTTCATAGTTTACGTAACGATAATTCCCTAAGTTCAACTGAATGCCCATCAAAACTTCGCTTGGTGTCGTTTTGATAGATTTGATGGTGCCTCTTAAGAGTTCCCTAGAACAAAGTTTCTCCTCGTGCAGGATTTGAACCCAGGACCTCTGGATTGCCGGTACAGTGCAAAGCGAATGAGTTCCCACCCATCCTATAACATTCCAACACCTCAAAAACGCCGTAGTTTGTGGGTGACACTACTAACATATAACATCAAATTCTAGGAGAAAGCGGTCTCCCGATGTGCAGTGGAACGCATGTCTTCTCGTTAGCTCAGTTGGTTAGAGCACTGTACCGGCAATCCAGAGGTCATGGGTGCAAATTTGCACGAGGAGAAACTTTTTTCTAGAATTTTAATATCTGTCTGTATGCCGCTAATTTTTCCCAATATATTTATATCACAGACGCAAACTCACTTCATAATAGAAACATATTATCAGAGCCACATCTTTTTGATATGTCAAGGTTTTGGATTTGTGGCCGTATTTTTCCTTTACTTATTGAGTCGATACAGATTGTACTCTGCGCCGAGTTTGATTCTAGGACAATATTTGATGAGGTGTTATCACTTTCATAAACTATGAGGAAAAAGCCATTGCAGATATCCTGGGAATTTTTTATTGTTTGTCCATTCCATGACTCTTCATTTATTTTTTTTGTTCCATAATGTTCATAATACCGCTGTCGGGGCTACGAAAGCCTATTATATGAACAAAGCTAGACTAACGCTAAGAGATCTGTCAAAGTCCCAATGAACCAGATTATGCACCTACTCTCAGTTCAATCTAATGTTGATGGAGGGTACGGCCCTTTGTGTAAGCTCATCGTCGCATACGCCAAATTTTCGTCGTGCCTCGCATCTCTCTGCTCTTATTAAATCATACGAGAATCGACCGAACTTTTCTCCCAATATCGTTCTTGACATACTTTGCGATGATCTCGTTTCGAAAACCGCCTTCAACAAATGAATCGCTTGCATATCCAGTAAATCTTTCACTGCTTTCTGATGAACGAACTGAAAAGATTATCTTGTTCCATCAGCTAACCACACAATGGGATCGTCTCATTTAACCGTTACTTCTCAAAGCCAATTAGAAAACCATTATTTCTCACATGCGAACTACAAGGGAGGATCGGTTGATGAATTGGAGTTTTGGAGATATTTCAATCGTTATTACTTGAAGGCCTTCCGCAAAGGGTCTGCCAATTCGACCCTTTTCTACTGTCACTTGAATGGATTCATAAATTGGGAATTATTCAGTGTACGTTTAACTAGTGCGAATAACTAAAGAATAGTGTATAATCCCAATGATCTTATTTGTTCAGTGTATGAGCGATATCTATCAAAAAATACATATTATGATTTCTGCCAGAATTGTGACATATCTGTAGTGCCTAGCAAAAAACGTTTCATTCCCTTGGCTGCGTGGATTTTACATAACGAAATCTTCATTTACTATCAAAATGTGAGTAAATGAATACTAAACTACATGAACTATACGATAACCTGAATACTGGCTGCTATGATCTGGTAGCTTTCACTGAGACTTGGCTTTGGTCTAATGTTCTGGATAAAGAAATTTCGAAGAACCCTCTCAGCATATTCAGATTTGACCGTAATTTCCAAGCCTTGAACCTCATTCGGGACGGGGAAGTTGTTGGTAGTAAAATCTCAGCTGAACGCAGTAAACCTCAATTTGAATGGAAGCGCATATAAATATTTGCATCGCACATTGACATTGTTGGTGTAAAAATATTTTATTCCCACCAGTTCATATATGTATTTGTCATCTATATTTGAAGCTTGATGGTAAGTAGGCTTTCTAGATTTTCATTGTATTCACTTGAATCTCGGCGAAATAGATCACATGTTATATTCTTTTTCAATCTTATTCACAACACTTTGGACTGTACCTATATTTTGGACATGTTAAACTTTCATATTCCTAGACTCACATCTCGAAGAAATAACACTTTTTATCTACCGGTTTGTCACACAAACGTTAAGTTATATGTACCAGTATATAAAATGTGCACTACATACAGGCTGTTTCTAAATTCAATACGAATATTTCAAGGGCGTATTCCTGGGGTCAAAATGAGAATTTTTGGCTGACCATTAAAATAAAACCCTCATTGTGATGTGTTCAAAATTATCGCCACAACAATAACCACGGCAGGACCAACAGATGGCGCTGATATCCCTCCAGAACGCAGGGTTGTGACAGATGACACTTCGTCGATAGTTGGCGCTAATATGCTTCCACGAAGAATGACAGATGACAGCAAGCTGACAGCTGATATCAATTTTTATTGTCAAAGGCTTAGCTGAAATCAAGTAACACCATGCAGAGCAGTACAATTTCTCTCACTTGTTGATTTAAAAATGTCGCCAATATTATGCAGCACTTTTTTTATGTTCTGGTTTCCATGGAAAGGAATATCCTGTAATGTTTATAGAATATAGTGAGAGCCGAGAGAAAGTACACCTTCCGAGGCAGTGAGTTCCAAACCTTTGCCGAAGAACAAGCCATGGAAAATAAAAGTGAGGCAAAATTCCAAAGTAACGTCAAAGGTGTGTGAACACTGAGCTCGATGGGTCAGTCTTGATGGGACTGCTGATGGTTGAACGATTGATGAGATTTCGGAAGAGCATATTCCATGAAAAAATCTATAAAGCAGAGAAAGATCGCCAACTTTTTTTCGATATTTCAGATAAGTGAGTAAGCTTGGGCTCGAAGAATTGCCGACAAGACGAATGGTTTTTTTTTACAGAATCTTGCAGTTTCAGTGTGTTTTCAGGGGCTGCACTGCATATACCAATGGTATTCTAAAACAGGTCGGATCTGTGGCTTATAAATCATAATAAGTTGAAACAGTAAACCAAGTTTTTGACTAGTTGCCTATGTTATGATATAACAAATTTTTTCACATACAAATTGAAGTGAGAATCATAAATGTCACAAAAATTGAAACCACGTGAAAGACAACAATGTGAGTGAACTCTTTTTCTTCCTTCATTATAAGGCAATCGGTACATGGGTATAGGAGTTACCTTGCGGACATCATTTCCAATGAATATGTATAGGATTTGTCGTCAGGATAATATTGATATCTCCTTGAATGTGGAATTTCGATCCCCTTCGAAAAAATGAAGAAGTATCTGATATAATCCAGCGAATAAACCGAAATATTTCAAAGTGGTGTCAAACTCACCACTTGCCACGGTGCTATAATTTTATGTTGAATTGGGCTTCTGAACGTTGAGAGTGTGATTAAGAACAGTGCAGCTTCAGCATTTCGCCAGAGAACAAAAGCTCTTGAACTTGGCCACAGCTTGTCAATCGAAAGGAAGGGGCCGAGGGCCTTATCGTTTGAAGGTTTTACAGTAACGTTCTATGAGATTGACCCCACAGTTTCGTTAGCTTTATACAATGCAAAAACCATTTTACATTTCAGAACACAGCGAGATATAGATCTTTAGGGTTGAGGCTGTGAATATACGGAATTATTTAATAATTTACGGTTGATATGAGGAGGAAATTTGTATGAAGTTCTAAGAACATTGAGATAACAATCTGTGTGTGTAGTTTACGACAAATGCGGAAAGTTTCATGAAGATCATCGACTTTGCTGCGATATAACAGAAATTGTCCAGTTCTTGAATGTATCTATCAAAGCCAAGCACCCCCCAAAGGCTAAATAGAGAAGGCGTTTGAATTCGGAAAATATACCGACAGTTTCGGAAAATATTCGGACGATAAAGAAAGTAGTATAAATTGTACATTCAGTTAGAATGTAAACTGAACTCTTCTGCTACCGCGCATCGATAGGCGTGCCGATTTCATATTCCATATTCCTTTATAGATACTAGGAATCGCACGTTAGAAGGTAAGACCTCGTTAATCCTTGGCTCGCACAAGTTTCGATTTTTGAGGGCTGCCGTTCGTAAGGGGACGACAGCTGGTTAACGGAAAAAACAATTTTAACAATTTAACAATACTGTCTGTTTATTCAGATATGATATCGTTTGGCATTTTGTTTTGTGAATATTAATTTGAATCATGCCTTCAACATCTATAAAACGACGCGTAAAAGATTTTATGAGGTTAGCGGAATTTTTGGCCGGATTTCCCGGATATCCATGAACTGATCCTTTCGCGGATGAGAACAGGCCCATCAGAAACAACATTTTTCGCGAATACTGATGAAACCCCGAGAACATCAATTTATATTCCAGTAACGCATGAGGTTATGCGTCGAAAACGTTTTATTCTGCCGAAACATATTTCCATGGGATAAATTGTGCTGTGACAACCAAGCCGAATATTTGCTTGAATACAAATCACCGCTAAACGCAACTTTCTCATGAAAGTGTCAAATTCATCTCATACATCATTTATAATTGATTGATTCGATTATAAATACAGTGCAAAACACATACTACCTCAAATACTATTTTAGGTTGAGACAAAGAAAAGTCCATCGCCTAAACAGCATCTCAAATTCTTGTTTTTTTTTATCACGTGCCAAGAACTACTTCACTCACGTCACCTGCTGGTGATTAATGAAGCACGAATCCGACTTGGATAACTCTTTACAAATATGGAGTTCGGCACTAAATCGTATACGTAAGTTTTTGGATTTTGTTCAGAAATATACAGTACGATATTCCGTCTTATCACTCTCATCAGTAATACCTTGCTCATGAAATTGCTCACCTCTCTTGAGCAGCACACAATAGTTGGCTGTTTGTCTCTCATTTTTAGATATTTTCACCTGCTGGTGGTCAATGAAGTACGAATCCGACTTCTGTTGGATAACTCAAATATGGAGTTTGGCACTGAATCGTATACGTAAGTTTTTGGATTCTGTTCAGAACTATACAGTACGATATTCCGTCTTATCACTCTCATCAGTAATACCTTGCTCATGAAATTGCTCACCTCTCTTGAGCAGCACACAATAGTTGGCTGTTTGTCTCTCATTTTTAGATATTTTCACCTGCTGGTGGT